>CM062818.1:936766750-937415295 GCA_031772625.1 Pinus tabuliformis
AGATATATGAGAAATAGTACAATGGTCATATCTAAATCATACCTCCCCATTTAAGGAGTCTTTTGGTCCCAATAATATTTACTAAATGAGCTGAGGAAAAATTTCCTCCATCTTCTACTTGGAGTACCATTTAGCTTTTCCTAAAATTCATCCTTTCAAAGCTATCTACCAAAATTAATGCCACCTTTTTGTTTTAGATATATGCCTCTTCTATAATGATATGTCCTTTGCCAACTTTTCCTAAGCATCTAGTTCTAAGTCGTCTATGGAAGATAGGACATACCCCTCTTGATCCAACATGGAAGGCTCAAAGAGTTTGAGATTCTCCATATTCACTACTGATTAAATGCACATGTATGGAGGTAGACTAATTCTATAGAAATTATCTCCACCTATTCTAATATATTAAAAGGAATATACCACAAATCCTTGATGTTATTACTAGGACCCTCTAGTATTTCCCATGCAACATTAACTATATTTTATCTCTCTCTGAAAGACATTTGTTTTGTGTTGATCATGCATAGCCTTATATTTTTATTCTTACTTATTCAATTTATTTTTTACTTGCAAATGGATTTTCCTAATCCTCTCAACCTTTTTTTCTCCTCTTAATACATCTCCTGTGAGGTCCTCCCTCACTCTTTACTGTCCATATACAACATCCAAGGGCAAAGGTGGAAAATATCCCAAGAAATTTTTAAAAGGTTTCTTACCAATAGAAATGTGGACTTCATTGTTATAAAAGTGTTGCATATAGATCATATTTTCTTCACATATATTTGGATGCTTTTTATTGTAAGCCCTCAAAAGCCACACCAAAGCCTTGTTGACTACTTCTTTTTACACATCTATTTGTTGATGGAATTCTATTGACCTCTATAACTTTGTGTCCTTTTTTTCCCACAATGTAGTCCAAAATGCATTAAGGATCTAGTTTCCCTATCTAAAATGATGCTTTTTGGTATCCCAAAGTGCAACTAGACCTGTTCAAAGAAAAATTATGTTGCTTCTTACCATTTTATGGTATTTTTGGAGGAAATCATAATGCATATGTTGTTGAACATGTCAACTAACAGGAATAGGTAGTCATGTCCTTTCTTGGTTGTTCATAAATATCCCAAAAAATTCATGGAAATTATTTACTAAGGAAATGTGGGTAAAGGTAAGGGACAGTATATACCTTGCTTCCTATTACTTGGCTTGTTACTACAACAAAGTATACATCCCCTAATGTACCATGCTACATATTCTTGCATTTCGTGCCAATACACATACCTTCGTAAGTTAGAAACTATTTTCATGACACCAAAATGCCCTACGACCTTGGATGTACAAGTCCCTCTACTAAGCTAAAAATTCTCACCCTTAGGAACATAATGCTTATCCAACTTGTACAATAACTGATTATAGAAATGATAGTCAACTTTTCTCTCACTATCTTCTACATGACTCTTGCTCTATAATTATTGAAACACCTCCTTGATTTCCTCATCTTTTGCATATGCATCTCTATATGAATCATCAGTTAAATTCTCTACGTGCATCAGAGTTCCCAAAGCTATAATTTTTTATGTGAGTGGCCTTGAAAGCATGCTTACCAACTTGTTTATGCTTCCCTTTTTGTATTTGACATCTAGATGAAACTCATGTAAAAACCACATCCACTTGTAGTGTCTATTTTTTTATGGGTTAGTCTAGGTCTACAAATATTGTAGTTGTTGGTGATCTATTTATGATCCATAAACTACCATGGATATTCCAGTGGACAACTTGTCACAATGGATTTGATGAAGAAAATCGACTAAAATATAAAATCTATATTATGAGTGTTAATTTTCTTAATATTTTTATATTTATTGATCCATATTGGATCATTATATTGTTTGTAGTCCATATTGATGCTTATAAAGTGGAAAAAGTGGCAGAATTAGTTCTTAGGACGATTTTTACCAGTGGGACCCAGTTTGGAAAATTGTGCCTGAAACATTTTGGGACTGTTTTGATGAATCAAAATACCTTTCTTGGGGTAAAATTTTTCCTCTTTATCCTAGCATCATTTTCCCCTATTTTGCACACAAAGAAATTTCCAAGGGTGCAATAATCATGCCAATCGAAGTCTGCATGCGAAAGTTATGCCACTTAGAAGTTGACCTTGTCTTCACCACCATAATATGAGAGGATGCCATGTCAGCCCCCATTATTTATGAAAAAATGGGCTTGCCACGTGATTATGATCTAGAAGACTCTAGAAGAGTCTATATTGTAGCTCTGGTTAAGAGTTGAGGTAGTCAAACCTAACCACTAGTAGGTTATCGGGCTATGTTATAATTGATCCACTAGGAGGAGAAGCGGTTCCATTCTTCCGAGTGCATTTATTCCATTGTTCAGAAAAGTAGCCAAGAGGGATAGGAGGTAGAGCACATATTTAGGATTTGTTCAATGTAATAGCCCATGGGCTCCAGGCCATACTTCTTTGTACTCATAATCATATTTCCATTCGGAGAAATAGAGAAAAGTGGCCTCACCTTCCAGCTAGCTTTTTCTTCTTAAAGGGTTTCCCATGTCATATCTTGTGTCAAATGTGTGTGTGAGATTTTATTTCAATGTTCTCTAAATTCTACATAATTTTAATTGGCATGCATGCATTATTAGTATTATTCTATATATTAAGAAATCTAAAAAGAAATAAAAATTATAATAGTGTAGAATTTCAGATTTTAAATATAATTTTATCAGATCTATTGTGAAAAAGTGTCCAGTATTAATTTGTTGTTTTCTTTGCTTATGCATGTAATAGATAAAATGGATAAAATAGAGAACAATGAAAAAAAACACACATCAATTACAGTGAACACCAAATATGACCTGGGAAAACCTTCAAGAGAAAACTCAGTTGGAAGGTGAGGTTTCTCTTCTCTTTCTTCTATAAATCAAAATGATGCAAATAAAAATGAGTGAGACTTGTGGCCCTAAGGATACTATAGAACACAAAACCTCTTTATTATTCCTTTTCCCTCTCTCCACTCTTAGCTACTTTTCTTTACAACGGAACAAGAATACACTCAAATAGAATGGAACCCCTTTTCCTCCTAGTGGTTGGTTATAACATCCTGATAGCCAACTAAGGGTTAAATTTGACTCATTAAACACTCAATATGAGTTAAAAATTGAAACTTCTATTGTATTTTTCACCATCTCCATGTGTCTATCCCCTTTTCCATGAGTAATGGGGATTATGTGGCATCCTCTCAAATTATGGTGGTAAAACTTAATAGGCCAAATTCTAGGATGCGTAATTTTTTCATCTAAACTCTAATTGGTGTGATTCTTGCACCATTAGAAGGTCCTTCAAGTGCAGAATAGCACAAATTTTAGGGAAACACCTAGGAAGAAAAATTTTACCTCTAAAAGGACTTCATTCAAGGCCTCAAATTGGCCCTACAATATTTCTAACCCTAATTCTCCAAACTATGTCCCACCACTAAAATTGCTCCTGTAAGTTGATTTCTCTAATTTTTCCACCCTCAAACCATTGAGATAGATGAAAAACTATAATGGTCTAATCTAGATTAATGTGGTTTTATAACATATTTTTCCACTCCTATCCATCATAAACTCTTGATTGGCTTGGGAAAATCCCTTTTCCCTTGTAAACATTTCATCATCTTAAAAAACAAATTCCAAAATATATACATGCTCTTCCCACAGTAAAATTGTGTATGTATGCAATGCTTGTGAAATATTATTACATACAACCTTTTAAAATTGGAAAATATATATAAAATACCTATTTTTCAAGTGGGGATTATGTTTTAAACCAGGAACCCACCTGCAAGAGCATATGGCCTAACTGAATTAACTTGTTTTCGATGGTATAAATACACACTATGGGTTGGCCTAAAAAGAATCTTGATGATTCACATCCTTATGCTACCAAATTATCCCCATATCATGTTTGCATTATCCCATGATCTATGAACTTACCTATCTCTTGGAAACTCTTGTTTCCATGCATAGATGTTGAGCCCCATTTATCTCACATCATATTGCTTCTATTGGAAAGGAATTTTTCATTTTCTTGAGTAAGAAGGATCTATAGGAAGGTTTTCTTGGTGCCAACATTCAGGATCAGGTTGTAGATTAATCACCTCTTGCTACTATAACTTCAATAAAGAAACTCATGTTCTTTTCTAGTTTACATTATTTATCTTTATGAATGTGGATTTGTAATGGATATTCTTATGATCTAAATTATTTATATGCATATGTACTTTGAATGCTATGATCCGATGGTGTCTTCTTGTCTATCTTGGAGGTCTACAACTTCAAGAGGAAACGTTAGGGTTTGGACCCTGTGGGATTGTCAACAAACATAGGACCTATGGGTATGCCTTCTTTTCCTACCTTTTTCAATTCAGGTATTTTGCATGTCTAATTGAGTTTTCTTTATTTAATTTTGTTTCTACTCTATAAGGGCTTTTAACCCTATCTGTAGGGAATATTTCATGCAAATGTGTGGATAACACTCTACTTACCCATTAGAAATTTTTGCACTTTTTGATAGCTTTTATTAGGGCATAGAGCGCCTTGTTTTAGGTAGAGTATTTGAGAACTGGCCCATGAAATACTTCAAAATGATGGCATATAGGTCTTCCTCATTGCATCAATAGAACTCCAATTTTGGTAATGCAAAATTGTTGCTTGACAAATTTTTCATTTCATCTCATCAAAATTCTTCTAACAGTTCTTCCCCCCCACCGCACTAGAAACTCTTGCCACTTGTTGTTATGGCATGAAGTGGTGTAGCTAGTACTAAAAATGTAGTTGTGCAATTTCATAGGTATTTTGTTACCCCAACAAAACTCCTAACATTAGAGACATTTGTAGGAACCAATAACTAAACAAAGGACTCCATCTTCATAGATCCATCTTAAGCTCCCTTCCACCAATTACATATTAAAAATACACCAAAGATTGCTAGGAAAACTCACATTTATTAATATCTTATAGTACTTGGTGATTCATAAAAATATATATCCCTTGTAACAAGTGTGATATGTGCACCTCCTAGGTCACATTGTAAACCAATATATCATTCAAATAAACTATAATAAATGAATCTAGATATGGGCATCATATACCATTCATTAATATAATAATTGTATATAGCGTGTTGTATAAATGAAATGGTGTGACCAACCATTCATACAAACTTTGTTTGATTTTAAAGGTGGTCTTCCAGGTGTCTTCTTATTTGACTTGAACTTAGTGGTACTGTTAAGTTTAGGTATGTTCTATGCTAGATCAATTTATTTAAATTTTCATAGTTAGCAATCACATCAGCATTAAAGTAAATTGTAGATAGAACATGAACATAAATTGCAAAAGACAAGCCAAGACAAGAGGACACAAGATGTGGCACTAGCCAGGGACAAACCCCACAATGTGGGGAAACCCTTGATCAATTCTTCATTTATGTTCTTCAAAGTTGATCAGAGAAAGTGAGAGAGATAGTACATTTACAATAGAAGTCAACCCTTTGACTTATCTAGATTAGAGCATAGATTATCTCCTATAACGATGGTACATGAGATCAGTTGAAGACATTTTTCTTCAACTGATTCTCCAAGGTGACGGCTTCACCTATCCATTTCGTCCATTTGCTACACCTTACCGTGGAGCACCATCTCATCTGCTTTCATCATCATGCTGCCCATTATTCTGCATCTTCCATTATTATGCAGCCCTATTCATCATCATGTTGCTCATGCCCATTATGCTGCATCATACATCATCATGTTGTCTCATCCATCATCATGCTGCCTCATACATCAGCATGCTGCCTCATACATCAGCATGCAATCTCATTGCCGATCATGCTGCCCTTTACATCATCATGATCATGTTGTCCTTCATAGTCCCATTACTGATCATACTCATATACATATATATTTATTGATCACCAAGTATAAGTCATACCCTTATAGATCTGACTGGGAGAATGCCGAGATATATTATGAAATCATAGTGATCTTCTATACTATAATAGTTCTGCAGAGAACGTAGCCCTTCTGATTCAAACCCTAACCACTGCTGACCATTATGCTGAGACTGCTACAGGAATACCACCTGGATCTACTTCATCAATGGTAAGGTGTAACAGCGTATAAGGTTTCCATGAACAACGTTGAGAAGTCTCCATGACTGCATATAGACCTGCGTATAAGAGTCTTCCAGACCAGCGTATGAGAAGTCTCCATGATTGCGTATGGTCTTCCAGAATTATATAGACTGCTCTTCATTCAACCGAGATCCTTACAAGTGTGCCATTGGTTATTCTATGCCTATACGGATCTGCGACTACCATACTTGACTGCGACTCTTACGTGCTTGACTGTGGCCTTCCATGCTTGACTGCGGCCTTCCATGCTTGACTGCGGCCTTACGTGTGACTGCGGCCTTCCATGCTTGACTGCGGCCTTACGTGCTTGACTGCGGCCTTTAACTTTATCACTGCAGCTTCCATCTATCGTGGCTCCCTTCTACTGCGGCTACCATCTATGCCTGCGTATAAAATGTCTTCAAGAACAGCGTTAGAGGACTGCGTTTTGGCTGCTACAGGCAGCATATAGACTGTGTGTATATAGTCTCCATGTGTATATCATGATAGCATATAGAGTGTTGTGTATATAGTTTCCATAGCCAATGGATTAGGGCATCACGTAAATGTTTCCGTTGATGTGCATATAGTTGCTCCATTGCCAACAGATTAGGGCATCGTACTGTAGCTAGGGCATCATACTCTTTAGTATCTCTCCTTCTCCAAAAACCCAAGACATGGAGAGGAGATCACATGAAGAGTGTGTCTTCCATGACTTCAAATCCTCTTCTATTTATACTAAAACGTAGATGATGAATAGGCATGTCTATTGGGCTTCTGAGCCTACTCAAGTTGTTGGTCAGCTTGATAATAATTCCATAATCAAAATAAATTCATATCTCCATAAATACTTATTGGAATTGGATGATCTTTAGATCAATCCTACACCTCTCGATGAGAGGGATCCAATAAAAATATCAGTTGCCATAAATAAGCTGACCCACATGGAGTTTGGCCCTAGTTGCCAATTCTAACACTCCCTCCCAACTAGGGAGAACTCCATCCGTTGATTCATATGTCCAACTGTACTATCTCTGCCACCAGTGCCCTACACTGCTCTGCTCAACTCTGCTGGCTTTGCTCTAATCTGCTCAGCTCTGCTGGCTCTGCTCTGCTCTGCTAGTTCTGCTCTACTCAACTTAGCTCTGCTGAACCATGAAGAAGAAGAATTGATCAAGAATGTTCCATACCATTCTCCTCTGACCCGAAGTCAGTCTCAGAGTGCATACCACTAGTCCTAGACCAGTCTCAATTGACCCAAAGTCAGCATCATAGGAGGTACCACTCCTACCACTAGTCCCAAACCAGTATCATCAGTCTTAGAGTGTGTACCACTGGTCCCAGACCAATATCATCAGTCTTAGAGTGTGTACCACTGGTCCCAAACTAGTCCCAACCGACCCGAAGTCAGCGTCATAGTATGTACGACTCTCACTGGTCCCAAACCAGTCCTACACTAACCCGAAGTTAGTCTCAGAGTATGTACCACTGGTCCTAGACCAGTCTCAACCGACCCGAAGTCAACGTCATAGTAGGTACAACTCCTACAACTGGTCCCAGATCAGTCCTCCACTGGCCCAAAGTCAGTCTCAGAGTATGTACCACTGGTCCCAGACTAGTCTCAACTGACCTGAAGTCAGCGTCATAGCAGGTACAACTCTCACTAGTCCCAGACTAGTATCATTGATCCCAGATCAATGAAGGTCATCCTAGCATAGGGAGTACAGTAGATACAGCGATGCGTCCATTGGTACTACTGTGGTCCCTATCCTCATTTCCCTGCTCATTGATCAGATGAGAGGTACTTCCCATGAGTCCCAGACTACATGGGTAGGATGCCTTAATAGGAGAATAATCAATCCTATCCTCACAGGAGAACTTATCATCCTACTACACAATTGCCATGGAGAACACATCATCCAGGGCTCACAGAAGAGATAATCATCTTACTACATAATCGTCATGGAGAACACATCATCCAGACCTCACAGGAGAACTAATCATCCTGCTACATAGTGGTATCCAAACAGCTCACTGAAGATCTTTCATAACCAGACTGCCTCTCAGGTATCCATGCTAGAAGCAATATACTCTGCCTCGGAGGTGCTCAAAGCCACTAACTTCTACTTCCTGCTCAGCCAGGATATTAAAGTAGATCCCAAGGAGAACCAACACTAAGAAGTGCTCTAGTGATCCTTCACACTGCCTGCCTACTCAGCATTTAAAATATTCCAAGCAGTGTATCTCAATCCATGAGAGATTGTGCCCTGAAGATATCTCAGAAGATTCTAGGCACCAATCCAGTGAAGCTCAACCAAATATGAGCTCACCATGCTAACTGAAACACATATGTCCAAACAGAGGTTCTCCAAGAACATCAATGCGAATGAGTTTATGAAACTTAGAGGCATTTCCCAAATCTGGTCCGACATCACTACCATATAACTTCTTGAAAGTTAAGATCCTCGAGGTAGTCACAAGCTTGTAGTTTATCTTTCCACATTCGGAATCCAACTCCCTCTGTCTCCTACAAATGAGAGGGTCTACACTTGTCAGACATAGGTGCCAGTATGAGAGGTCTATCATCCACAACCTTCGAGTAATAGTTTGGATCGATTTCACTCCTAGTGAATCTTAGCTTCATCAGACAACAGTTGATCCTCTCATACTATGCTTGGGGTGATTTGCTTCAAGCCATAGAGGGCTTTCTACCACCTGCATACATGAGATTCCTGATCATGAATCTCAAACTCCTCGGGTTGTTCCAAACCTGTGGACCTGTGGCATGAGGGGAATGGTCCCCTTATAATATTTTCCTTCGATACATCTCAGACATGTACCTTCATGCTCCTTTTGAATTCAGGCATCTCTGTCACCATTTGACTCACAGACCTCCAGTGTTGTGTTAATGGACATGGTTCCCAGTGGACTTCCTGCAACTTGATACAACCCTGAACTCAAAAACATCTTTGAAAAATCTATTTTCAAGCACGTACCTTTCCATCGATGAGTGCCACCCTGTAACCTTTGACTTCCATTGCTGACATGGACACCAGGTTCTTCTTGCAATTAGGTACATAAAAGAGATTCTGTAAATGAATCGAGTTACCCTCATTCAATTGAGGGGTAACATTCCCTGCACCCTTTTCGAGATAGGTGGTATCGGCTCCAAGTATAATCCCATGATTATCTATCCGATGAAGTGCCTGGGGTTCCTTGCTTTCTTTGAAGAGTCAACCATTTCTCCTTGATGAACTGTATTACCTGTCATTCCCTTGACCCTAGAATGATTTGTTTATCTTCATCAAGAGAAGTGTCTCTACCATTCAGACACTCCTTCGCATAATGGCTGAACTTATTGTAACCAAGGCATTTGTCTTTCCTTCCACCCTTGGATCTGAACTTCCCAATGAAGTGATCTTTAGGTAGGCCATCATAACCTTCTGTTGTGCCATTCTAATAATATTCTCTGCTTCGACTTCACCCAGGGTGAATTTGAAAAGGGATGAGGAACCCTATTGATCCTTTTATCTTGTCCCAACTGTCTTTGGTGATTAATCTTTCACTCTTGCTTGGGCATTGTCTTCACCTCAGCTCTGATACCATGTTAAGTTTAGGTATGTTCTATGCTAGAGCAATTTATTTAAATTTTCACAGTTAGCAATCACATCAGCATTAAAGTAAACTGCAGATAGAACATGAACATAAATCACAGAAGACAAGCCAAGACAAGAGGACACAAGATGTGGCGCTAGCCAGGGACAAACCCCACAATGTGGGGAAACCCTTGATCAATTCTTCTTTTATGTTCTTCAAAGTTCAGCAGAGAAAGTGAGAGAGATAGTACATTTACAACAGAAGTCAACCCTTTGACTTATCTAGATCAGAGCATAGATCATCTCCTATAACGATGATACATGAGATCAGTTGAAGACATTCTGCTTCAACTGATTCTCCAAGGTGACAACTTCACCTATCCATTTCGTCCATTTGCTACACCTTACCGTGGAGCACCATCTCATCTGCTTTCATCATCATGCTGCCCATTATTCTGTATTCATCATCATGTTGCTCATGCCCATTATGCTGCATCATACATCATCATGTTGTCTTATCCATCATCATGCTGCCTCATACATCAACATGCTGCCTCATACATCAGCATGCAATCTCATTGTCGATCATGCTTCCATTTACATCATCATGATCATGTTGTCCTTCATAGTCCCATTACTGATCATACTCATATACATATATATTTATTGATCACCAAGTATAAGTCATACCCTTATAGATCTAACTAGGAGAATGCCGAGATATATTATGAAATCATAGTGATCTTCTATACTATAATAGTTCTACAGAGAATGTAGCCCTTCTGATTCAAACCCTAACCATTGCTGACCATTATGCTGAGACTGCTACAGGAATGCCACCTGGATCTACTTCATCAATGGTAAGGTGTAACAGCATATAAGGTTTCCATGAACAGCATTGAGAAGTTTCCATGACTGCGTATAGACCTACGTATAAGAGTCTTCCAGACCAGCGTATGAGAAGTCTCCATGACTGTATATGGTCTTCTAGAATTATATAGACTTCTCTTCATTCAACCGAGATCCTTACAAGTGTGCCATTGGTTATTCTATGCCTATATGGATCTGTGACTACCATACTTGACTGCAGCTCTTACGTGATTGAATGTGGCCTTCCATGCTTAATTGCAGCCTTCCATGTTTGACTGCGACCTTCCATGCTTGACTGCGGCCTTACGTGCTTGACTGCGGACTTTAACTTTATCACTGCAGCTTCCATATACCATGGCTCCCTTCTACTGCAACTACCATCTATGTCTACGTATAAAATGTCTTCAAGAACAACATTAGTGGACTGCGTTTGGCTGCTACAGGCAGCGTATAGACTGAGCGTATATAGTCTCCATGCATATATCATGACAACATATAGAGTGCTGTGTATATAGTTTCCATAGCCAACGGATTAGGGCATCACATAACTATTTCCATTGTTGTGCGTATAGTTGCTCCATTTCCAATGGATTAGGGCATCGTACTGTAGCTAGGGCATCATACTCTTTAGTATCTCTCCTTCTCCAAAAACCCAAGACGTGGAGAGGAGATCACATGAAGAGTGTGTCTTCCATGACTTCAAATCCTCTTCTATTTATACTAAAACATAGGTGATGAATAGGCATGTCTATTGGGCTTCTGAGCCTACTCAAGTTGCTGGTCGGCTTGATAATAATTCCATAATAAAAATAAATTCATATCTCCATAAATACTTATCGGAATCAGATGATCTTTAGATCAATCCTACACCTCTCGATGAGAGGGATCCAATAAAAATATTAGCTACCATAAATAAGTTGACTCACATGGAGTTTGGCCCTAGTTGCCAATTTTAACAAGTACCCCGATTTTAAAACTGGCTTGGTGAAGTATTTTGAATGTTGCAACTGATCTAATAGATCATCGATATTGGGTAGAGGGTATTGGTTACTGAGCATAATCTTGTTTAATTCTCTATAATCTGTACACATTTAATAATTAATTTCCATCCTTATTTTGTATAATAATGATGAGTGACCCACATCGTGAGGTGGTTGGTTGAATCACACCTTGCTACAACAACTGCTACAGCTCCTTCTTCACTTCATTTGATTTTGGAACAAATTATTATAAATGTGAGTCTATAAATAATTTTATTTCATACTCCAATTCCCTCTTGGGTGGAATCCCTTTAGGTTCTTGAAACACTCCTCTATGTTATTATAGTAACCCTTCAAGTTGATGTTTCTATTCTTAACTATGCCCCTCTAGTGATGCATTTGTTTTTATCAACTCATCATTAGACTAATTTTCTCTTAAGAAAAGTAACACGTATTTCTTTCTAGAACTAGTTAGCTTCTTGGCTTGGTTGGAACTTGCTACTAAAATATTTGACTTTCCTTTATGCACATTGATTATGAAGGATTTCCCATCCTTTATGAAGTAATACTAGCTGGCTCTATGTATGAATATTGAATCTCTCATATAAATGTAGGGATGTTGAAGCAAAAATCCACATACATCAATTGGTATTACATCCAATTCCACTTCATCAATATAATCGACATTTACAAAAATATTAATATTACATTGTTTTGTTACATTGATCATTTCATCCTTGTTTACCCATCCTTATTAATATGGGTTATGATGATCGTGAACCATCAATCCAAATTTTTTGATAAGATCCACTACTATGAGATTAGCATATGAACTTGAGTTGAATAGAGCAACTATCTTGGTATTCTTGACCTAGATCTCAATGTGGAATTTTTTTCATATCCTTGTCTTGTTGGAAATGAAGGCTGCTCAGATTCACCTATTTCTACATTAATGTTCATACAATATTCTAATCCACATAGAATTTGATTTCGATCGGAATGCTTAAATATCTGGCTAGAATATCATTTTTCATTGCATCCTTCTTATGATTCTTCAAGTTCAAATTTGGACGTAGTTTCTAGCACTTCTCCACAATGTGAACATCATGGTTGCAACAGAAACAATTATTGCTAGGGTCCTTGCACTAATGTGAAATGGTTTCTATCATTGTATCATTTCCCCATTTCCATTTATTCTTCCCCTCTTTTGAATCTTCTTAGTGCTCTTTCTAGTTTAAGTCACTTGGATAACCTTTTGGCTTATGCTTTCCAAATATTGTGCCTATACACATGCCTCATCCATTTCCTTTGGCTTAAAGAGCATCACTTGATTTTATATATGGTTATTTAGACCTTCAAATACTTTAGGAGTACATTTGGGTTCTTGGAAAAGATACTCGACATGATGGTAATCTTTCTAAACTTAGTGGTGTACTCTTGTACACTCTACCCCTGCCTCCATCTCAAGTAGTGTCACTAGATCTATTGGTCCTTTACAAACTTTATAAGGTAAAATTGAGGCTTAATGAGGGTTTTTAAGTCCTCCCACCTAGTTACTAGTGGATCAACCTCTAACCTAATTGTTTTTGTATGATTTTCCTTCCATGTCAGAGCATGGTCTTATAACTTCAATCCAACAAATGAAATATTTTGTTCTTCATCTGTATGGTGAACGTCAAAATAAACTACTAATTACTAAAGCCAGTTATTTATTTTAATGCATTGATCTCACCTTGGTATGAATTTATGTCCACTTCCATTTCCTTCTTGAATAGGGACTATGAATGGCTAATGGCACTCAATATTGGATTCTCTTTCCTTGACTCCTTTTTTGGTTCTTCATTATATTCTAATTTATCCTCTGATATAACCTCTGAGTTAGAGCATCCATGTTTTTCTAATGATCCAATTTTGCTTGCTAAAGCCACCATGAGGAAGTTTATATTGTGTCTGATGTTGATGACTTGTGCTTCCCACCTCAAAAATATTTCCTCCGTTAGATCATGAGGATTATTGTGAACAGACTCATTAGCCATAACTATGGTTCTAGGGATTTATTTTTAAATTTATTCCTAGATGATCAGGTGCTCAAAATTAGGCTCAAAAATCAAAATGTCAGAATCTTGGTAAACTTAGCTTTAGATCGAAGATCTCGTCATTCTGATTCCAACGGTGTGAATGACACTCAAATCTAAGCTCGTATGAAGAAGTTAAAGCAAGTCAAAGTTCAGGTTTGATTTGTTCACATGGCAGGATTGGATGACGTGGAAGGTTCCATCAGCAAATCAGGAGGCACTAAGTGGCAGGCTGCCATTGGTCCCTACATTTCATAAATCGCACATTGGCGAAGGGAGGTGTCATAGAATCATCCCCCGGCAAGATCAGGGTTGCGATATGATAAATCACATATCGCACATCACAATAGGGAAGCATGACAGCGTTACAGAATCAGCCCCACCAGGTTTGGGTTGTGATGCGATATCGCAATCGCAAATCACAACATGGCAAAGTACCACATATACAAGACCAATAGTTTTCCGTCGATTGCAGTATCTCGAATGTGATAAGGTTATAGGTTGCAGTCTAATGTCTCGTCAGGTCCACCAATATCGCAATCGCACATTGCCTTCCTTGTTTACAAACCATAAGCCTGCAGATCTCCATTGATTGTGATTTGAGATAAGACAGTCGGTGTCGGTAGATTATGGCCCGCCGCACGGTGAAATTTTCGCCCAATTAGCGCGTTTTTGGGGCTAATTTGTAGGATCATGCCGGAAATGGGGCAATTTGTGGAGAGAATAATGGGAAAACAAGGGGAAGTCATAACTTCTTCCTTTTTCCACCAAATTGGATGCAAAAAGAAGCTAGATGGCCATTTTTTAGTATTCTGGACTAATTGGAGTAGGTTTTAGAAGCATTTGAGCATTGTAAACATAGTTTTTTACACTTTTGAGCATAATAGTGAGGCCCAAGCCATTGGAAGCTGGATCAAGGAGACATAGACCAGGAGGGGTGAACTCCTTTATCATGTGTTTGTTGTAATGTGTTTTTGATGATGTTCTATACATGTTTATGTTGTTGTTCAAATTATGGTTTATGTTAAATTGCTCATAAAATTAACATAAAAACTCTTCATTTTACTTGCAAAAATTGATGAATCCTTAATCACAATGAAAGCATTTTGTTTATAATCTAAGGAAGATCTTAGCACTGAAAACTAATATTCTAAATCAGATCACTAGATCCCATGCAACTTTCCAAAAATACCCCAAATAAACCTGCATTGATGCCAATATGGTTTATAAATTATTGTGGATATTCCACTAGAACAGTTTTTCCCAATAGATATGATAAAATACTAAAATATTTATTATGAATCATAATTCCCTTTAGATCTCATATTATATACTTATTTTTTTTATGCTTAAATGAAAATGTAAGAAATATAGAATAGAAAAAAATGCATGAACCATCCATAATAGACAAAGGAAGATGTACTATATATGGAGTTACTTGAGACTTATGTCCTAATAGACTACTACAAAACCTTAACCCCACCCCCCCCTTCTTTTCTCTCTATCTTCCCACTTCTAGTTTTTCTATTCAAATATGGAATACAATTAGAATGGGACCCGTCACTCCTCCTAGTAGTGTTGTATTTAACATATCTAGATAGCCAACTAAGGGTAAGATTTGACTCCCTCAACCCTTAATTAGAGTTATTATTTTTGAAATTCCACATATGACTAGCCACATAAGCATTGGGTATCAGAACTTGATGTGGCATCCTCTCACACCATGGTGATCAACTTGTGGGAGGAATAAATTTTGCAAACAAATTCTATTTGACATTATTATTCCATTTTTGGAGATGTCTTTGAGTTTAGAAAAATGTTATCGGGTATAGTGCAAGTGGGAGTTTTCTAGCTCCCAAAAATGTCATTTAATGTCTCAAAATGGCTCTCGGAGGTTCAAACCCTAATTCCCCAAATCATGTCTTGCTATTAAAATAACCCTGCAAGATGATTCCTCCCGTTTTTTCCAATTATGAAAGCACTGAGAAAAATAAAAAATAATATAATGATCCAATATATATCATATTTTAAATTAATCTAAATTTTGTATGTTTTATATCTTTTTTGGTAATCATAGTGAAATATAATGATGCAATAGTTGGTGAAATCATTACTTAACATTACTTAAATCCCATTTTTGACTGCATAATCAATTCAACATCCTTAAATACCCCTGAGGAAGTTGACTTATGCAATCTCAACAACTAAAATATGCAATTTTAGAATTTCTAAATAAGTTTTGGAAAAACACCATCGAAAAAATGTACTAAAAATGGTAAAAACATAGAACATTTAGACTAATATTTTTTTTTTTAAATTCCAGTACAATTAATACATTCCATTAAAAGGAAATTTCTCACACAATATTATTGCCATTGTATCATTTGACTTGGTCAAAGAGGATATTCATTTTCTTGATTTGAATTATCTCATTCAACATTGTCTTAGTCATAGAAACTAAATGGCTAAGTTTTGGATTTTTTTTTCAATTAATACTTTGTATGAATTTTGTTAATGATATCATAAGGTTATAGAGCCTTATGAACATGAATATAAATAAGGTTATACTCGACATTCTTTGCAAAAACAGATTATGCGAGATGGCCTACTCTTTGTACCTTGAGAATGTGTGATCACCTGAGCTCAGCGACGACATGTATTCTAAAGGTTTCCGATTGAATGCCATTACTTACACCACTTCCATATAGACATTTTGCAAAGAGGGAAACATGGTCAACACCTGCAAACTTCTTACTCATATGAAGCTCTATGTGGCCAAGCCCAACAACGTCACTTGCACTTCCCTCATCAATGGCTATTGTTGGATAGGGAACTTTGAGCATCATTGATGAGATGTTGGCAATGGGATGTGTACCCAATGTCTTCACTTAAATGACTCACATCAGTACCCTCTGCACAACAAGGTAAGCTTTTTGAAGCCCTTTAAACCCTAGATTCTATGGCAAGCCTAGAGGTATACTTGTGCAGTGTGAGGCTACGACACCTAGAATGGAAGTTGTAGCTTCATTTGGTTCTTCAACAATAACATAAATCAATGGAAAAAGTGTTGTAAACTCTAAGCATATTTTCGCATAATTGGAGTAAAACTAGCCATAAAAGATCATGAATTTGATTCCAATTTGAAGAACATTGAGTTGGAAGGTAGGTTTCATCAGATAAAAAAAGCTAGTACCATGGTTCATGAGTTGATAATGCAAATTAGTGTTTTAGTTGCAAAACCATTTTAGTTTGTTTACAACAATTACAAAATAAATCTACGTGAGAATTTTTTAAATGGTACCTACACATTTGGGGATCATTGCCACTTTGCACATGGTGCTAGTGAACTTCAATAATCCTCATTTTTTGTCCCACATGTTAGACTTTGTTTTGGTTATTTGATAATATTTCAGTATACCATATTACAATTTTTTAATTGCAGGGTCATACATTAACTAGATTGATGATAACATGCTATGTTCAATGTCATTGGACTTCACAAACTAGATATCACATCACATGTTGTATTGTAGTATGCCATTTCTTTGAGTCTCAAAATCTTGTATCTTATATATTGAGATATTCACCTATCTCGTGTTGATTTGTAGACATTATAATGGATTTGTTTGTTTATCATAATTATAAATTGTGGTTTAGTTCCATGTCTTATGGTCTCGTATTTTTGTTTTTACTTTATTTTGTATTATAGAAATGTGCAACAGGTTTATTATTTGTTGAACATTATAATTATGTTGTTGTATTTTATTTAGAAATTCTTCCTCAAATATTAGATTCATTTTTTATATTTTTTTAAACCAGCTTAGATCCTTCTCAACTCTAGATCCACCAAGCGTCGAGAGAGATCTAATCTGTTTCCCTGTAAAAAAAAAATTAATTTGTTTTATTATGTTATGTTTAAAATCGAATAAATTTGATTATAAAACCTACTTTGATGAATAAAAACTAATTTTCCAGTACTAAACTTCAAAGAACAAAATGAAATGAACAACATCAAGACCAATGTCCATAATCTTCATTGTGATATAAATATTTAGATCAATATCCATAATCTTCACTATGATAAAAACATTTAAACTAATTTATAAAATTTATAATACACAATATGTACCATTTCTTTTAACATCTAATATTTTTAATGAAACATAATTTTAATCTATTTGATAATTTAATTACTCTTTTAAATTGTCTGACTACTTAAAATCAAAATTTTCCTTATGCTTTTATTCACATAATATTCCAACATAAACATAAAAATAATATTCTAAAAAATATAACTAAAGAATATTAAAAATAAATCTTTTTATTTGTTTATAAAATAAACCACATTAATCTTAAAAAGCCAATTAAATTCTTCTTAAAAAGCCATTTAAATTCTTCATAATTATTTTATAGTATAAAATTCTATATACATAAATACTTTAAATCATATAAAAATCTAACACTAAATAACGTGCATGATTAATAGGACCTTTTCTAATCCGCTGTCAAACGACAAACCCCTTGTGAAATTGCTTCACAACTAAATTTTTCCACACTGTGGCATTTTTATCCTCCCGTGAGAACCCTAACAACAACTCTCTCGTGGAATTGTATCAGCACTAAATTTTTCCCTGATGTGGAATTTCTATTGTCTCATAAGAATCTTTTATGGATTTTTAAAATACGTTATACCAAAATACTAACTATATATATATAAATAATATTAATATGAATAGTTTTTTTATAGTGGGAAAATATATCATAATCTAGTTTTCAAATTCGCAGTGGCCACAACTATTACTCACTGTGATCTATTAATGTAGGTTGAGTCATCATTGTTGTTCAAGAAAAACCACGCCATATGTAATTATTTGTTAGTGGTCAATAAAGGGTAGGATTTCACTCCTCCGAGATACATCTTGGTCTTGGATTGTTAATGTATTTCCTCACCTCCAAAGAAAATGAGCTCTTAGCTAAGCAAAAACAATTTTAGGACATACTCTAAGCCTGGAAAAATATTTTAAAAATAGCATAATTATTTTTTTATAGACTAGTGATCTAGTGAACAAGGTGATAATTGGACTAGATATGTTGGCTGAGATGGAGCAGGAGATGCTGGTTATTAGAAGGAATTTGAAGATAACATTGGACATGTAGAAGAGTTATGTAGAAAAACACAGAGCATTCAAGGAGTTTCAGGTTGGGGAGCATGTATATTTGCACATCAAGCCCAAGAGGAGCTCCTTGAGGATTGGGTCATGTGCCAAGTTGGCACCTCGGTATTGTAGACCTTTTGAGATCCTAGAGAGGATTGGACCAGTGGACTACTGACTTGCGCTATCACCAACAATAAAAGTCCATGATGTTTTCCATGTTTCAGTGCTTAAGAGATATGTACAGGGTGTTGATCATGTGATTGATTGGTTTGTATTGTAGGTGGAACTAGAGGGAGAGTTCTAGCCAAAGCCACAACGCCTATTATAGTGGAAATAACTCATGCTCTAGAACCAAGAAATATAATAGGTTAAAATGCAGTGGAAACACTTTGGGTCCTGTTATCACTCAAGAAAAATTTCTAAATTGTTCACATCAGTTCGATTGTTTGCCAAAGGGTTGGTGTCAATTTTGGGTCTAGTCTTTTCATCTGGTTTTAGAGTCTAAATAGTTTGAATAGGAGTCTTGTTAAGAGTATTGTTGGTATGTATAAAGGGGTCATTCTCTGTTTTAGTCTATCATTCGTCTCACATCTCACATGGATATCATATGTCCAAACTCATTTCAAAGCCGAAATTGTCTAGGTGATTTCGTAGCGCATGTAATCATTTTAAAGTAGTTTTGCAGCACATAAATCCTTTTTAGCAGTTTCGCAGCGCAACATGTTTTAGGTAGCGCATAATTCATATTTTGCACTGGCTGCGCTACGAAATTGGGGATTTGTTCGAATCCATAGCCATTCTTTCACAGTTGTCATCAAAATCCATCAACAGTTGTCAGCCTATACACTTCGTCTATCATATCCGACCGCTTATCCTCATCATTAGGTCGTTAGGTGTCTTGGTACTGGCACATGTTTGCAGTTGTATTTTACTCAGCGGTTTTGGTCGTTCAATCAGGGTTTTCAAAATAGTATCAGAGCAATCGGGGAAATGTTCTTGTGGGTTTTGCTTCTATTCTTTGAATTTGGAGCAGTCTGAAACTATTCCTTGTAAACAATCTTGAGCTCAGTTTTCAGGGATATTCTCATTGTACTGGATATTCTGTTTTCTGAGATTTTTCACCCAGCTGAAAGACACACTTGAGATCCGCGATTTTTATAAGAACAGCCTCAAAATTACAGATTGGGAAATGCAAACTATCTCCTGGTCATCTGTGTTGGAAAAGACCGTTCAATTTCAAAGCATTCAGCGACTCTGTGTTGTCAAAGATCTTTCAGCTCATGATGTTATAATGCATATCATGCGCAAAGACAATTTCTTAATCAGGATGTAGAACAAGGGTGTGTTTGCCATGTCTATTCCTCGGTGGGTTCTTGGTGCAGGTCCTATGGTTTATAAAGCAAATGGCACCGAGAATTGCATGATGTTGACAAAGACTCTGGAATGGACTAAAGCAGACCAGCAGAAAAAGAACAGCCTGAGCTGGTTGTCTTGAACATGCAAATGGATGGGGAGCTAGATTGGAGTGAAATGGAGTTCTTGATTAAGTGGAAAGGACAGTCATATACGCACTGTCAATGGCAATCTCTGTCTGAGCTTCAACATCTGAATGGTTTCAAAAAGGTGTTAAACTATATGAGGAAGGTGGAGGAGGAACGAAACCATAGGCGGGCGCTTTCACGAGAAGAGGCAGAGGTCCATGATGTCAGCAAGGAAATGGAGCGAGAGCTTCTCACTCAATATAGACAGGTTGAGAGGGTCTTTGCAGACAGAACAACAAAGATTGATTCTGACAATGAGGTCCAGGAATATCTAGTTAAGTGGAAGGGGCTCTCATTTGCTGAAGCAACCTGGGAGAAGGACATAGACATTGCTTTTGCTCAAAGATGCTATTGATGAATATAAGAGTCGTGAAGCTGCGATGACAATTCAAGGAAAGACGGTTGATGCCCAAAGAAAGAAAGGCAAAGCAAGTTTGCGTAGACTTGATGAACAACCTGAATGGTTTAAAGGAGGCACACTTCATGATTACCAATTAGAAGGGTTGAAGTTTCTTGTGAACAGCTGGAGGAATGATACAAATGTTATTCTTGCAGATGAAATGGGCCTTGGAAAAACTGTGCAATCTGTGTCAATGCTCGGGTTTTTACAGAATGTGCAGAAGATACACGGTCTTTTCCTTGTAGTTGTACCCTTGTCAACATTAACAAGCTGGGCAAAAGAACTCCGCAAATGGCTGCCTGACATGAATGTTGTTGTTTATGTAGGCAATCGTGCAAGTAGAGAGGTTTGGTAATGATTTCAATTCATCACAACCGCCGGCAGTAGCATAAGGAAGAAGTATCTGACAGCAGAGATGTCAGCGGAAGGAGATTCTCAGAGTGATTTCCAAAAGGAATACCATGAGATTATTTATGATATTTGTCAACAACCGCTTCAGTTGCCTCTGCAAAATGTTTCAGGTACAGTTCAGGAATTTCAGAAAGTGGAGGACTATTTATCTATGGTGGAACAGTAACCTTCTGAGATAATGCAGGATGCAGTGATTCCATCCATGAGTGCGTTGGTAAAGCCAGAGCTTCTAAGGCACCAAGACAAAGATGTCAGGCTCATTGTTGTTACTTGCATTAGTGAAATCACTAGAATAACGGCACCTGAAGCACCATATAATGATGATTTAATGAGGGAAATATTTCAGTTGATTGTTGGAAGCCTTCAGGGACTAGATCAAATGAATAGTCCCACATTTGGAAGGAGGGTAACAATTTTAGAAATTGTCGCAAAAGTCAGGTCATGCGTTGTCATGCTAAACCTTCAGTGTGATAACCTCATCCTTGACATGTTTCAACATTTCCTTGCCAGTGCTAGTGAGAATCACACTGAAAACGTATCTGCTTCAATGCAAACAATTATGAGTTTGGTTTGAATGAGAGTGAAGACATATCACAACAACTGTTATCTGTTTTACTGAATAGCTTGAGAAGAGACAAGCAAAAAGCTTCACCAGCTGCCCTTGCACTAGCCGTAAATGTTGTTAAACGCTGTGCAGAAAAGTTGAGGCTAATAATCATGCTCATTTACAGGTTGTTCCCATAACCTTGTCCAAAGCATCAACTATGCGAAGTGAATTTTTAAAGGCAGGGAAGAAATTAGGATTTGAGTTTGATGTGATTAGACCTGGAGAGAATGATATTGATGTCAGAATGTCATGGAAGAAAGTATTACATGGAGGAATGGGCTATTTCTTTGTGGAGATCCCAGAGGGAACTATATTAGCACATCCCCTTGCACCTGAAGAGAAGATGCCTATACAATTTGGACGTGAGGTATTAACCAGATTCATACAGTTATATTTGGAACAGTCAATGGTGTTATTGGTGTCATTGCATCTCTTCCTCAGGAGCAATATCTGTTTCTTGAAAAGTTGGAAGCAAATCTTGTCAAAGTGATCAAGGGAGTAGGGTGCTTAAGCCATGAACAGTGGCGATCATTTAGCTATGAAAGGAAGACTGTGCTTTTGAAATTACACAGCAGTTTCGTAGCGCGCTACGAAACTGCTGTAGCTGCATGTTACAATTCAGTTGATCAATTATGATTGACAAAGCGACAAATCTTTTTGAAAGGTTTTGTCATCACACAGGTACATGAAAACAGCGGACAGCACATCAAAATGTGGCCACCGTCATATTTTGAGGGACAACAATTAAAAAACCGACTTATGAAGATTCGAAGATCATACAGCTGAGAAGCAAGGATAGTCTAATTTTTCTGGACAGTGAAGAAGATACAGCATCCAAGGTTAACATGGAACATTAAACACCCATCTCAGCCAAACTGAAAGAGAACCAGATGTCATAGAAAGGAATCATCTTAATTAAAGCCATCATGCATGTAATATGGAGTTAGAATCATAGTTGATTTAGATCTCTAAAAAACTCCAGTCAACACTTTGTTGTATTTATTAAGTAGTTAGAGTTTAAGAGTTGTCAGTACTAGAAGTAGTTTTCGAATTCCCCTCATGCTTGAGGAGGAATCTCGATCAGTTAGAATAAGAGCTCTATATATAGCTGAAACAGCAATGTAATCGGGGTTGGAAAAGTTTGTATTTGGCCTATGTAAGACTCATTTTCAGTAATACATGCTGGACTTTACTTCTCAGGATTCATGAAGGATTTTTTATGTTCAGAATATGTGATGTTGTCCTTTTCTTAATTCTTACAGTGGTATGGATGTATAATCACTCAGAATTCACTGAATGTGCTCTGACTTCCTGTATACATTTATAAACTGTGTGGTCCCATATGAGTTTATGTTCTGAATGTTTAAATGTTGAATGCCCTGACTTCCATGTAGGGTTGAGTTCATTGTTATATTGAGGTGTTGTTGACTCCATAAGCCCAATCGATAGTTTTGTTTAATGTGTTTCCACCATTCATATTTTTCACAGTTGTTCTATAAGAGTTAGCCATATTATCTTTAATCAAAATCATTAATCCATCAAGAGAGAGCCCTCTCAGGTTGAGGAGGCTAAGCCTCAGCCTAAAGTAGGTTGAAATAGTTACTTAGAGCCAACCCGACCAGCAGCCTATCAGGATCTGATTTTGAGATAACAGGCCCGATGAAGCTACATGGGAGATGGCTAATCAGATGTCAGCATGATATCCTTATTTATTTGTTGTTTTAAGAAAATGAATTTTTTGAATGTGTGTATGTGTGTGTGTGTGTGAGATTATAAATACTGCATCGAGCAGTGTTATAAAGCTCCAATAAGTAGTATGTTTATCATGTTTGTCATGTTGTCATGTTTTTCAGTAGTTGTCATTGTAAATATTGCAACGAATATTGTTATAAACCTCCATAGGCAGTATGTTTTGTTGGTCATAAGCGTCATAGAACACCAAGGACGGTGTTCCTCGAAGGGGGAGGGGTTTGTAACAGCCCCTAGTTGATTTTTCATGTAAATAAAATAAAACCAAGGTCATGGGACATGTATTCCAAGTTGAGTGGCGGGTAAACATTGTAGAGGGCATCACTTGTAGTTTATTAACGGTTGTGGAAATGGAAAAGGCATTGGAAACGGTAAAGAGGCAATAAATGGCACTTAATATAAAAAATAAAGGAAAATAGGAGAAAAGGAAGATGAAGAGACACAAATATGCATGCAAGGGAAATTAGAGAAAAATAAGCAAAAAGGAAAAAGGAAAGGAAGAGACTAGACATCAATGATAAAAAGGCACCAGAGAAATAATTCACGGTTTTTGTGAGTTCATTTTTTGATAATTTTTAACGTGTCTCCTCTCATATCTACCAACTTTCACTAGCTTTCCTAGGGTAAACATGAACTGAGGGGCTACTATGACATGACTCGACCTCCTAGATGACCTTAAGGAAATGGAGCTGACGTAACAAGACCTTATTGACTTCCCTCAGGTGCTACAAGACCCCCACGAACTAACTAACCATTCTAGGTGTCCAACCCCTAAGATAACTTCATTTTTCATTGACCTAGAGCTGCATTCGCTCCCATGACAAGGCCTCCACGCAATTGGAACCCTTCAGTCACTCCCACAAGCCTACTTCCCAGCAACTACACTCTGTTAGACTCATTCTATGCCAGTGACCCCGAGATCTAAGACACTTTTTTAGGGCTAGGATCCAAGCCTCTACCCAAAACTTAATGAAACTTCCAAAAATGATGAATAACACATAAACAGCCTCTAACACAAAACTTACCCAAGGACTTGGTCTAAACACATTATTTCAAACACATTGAGAACACGCAACCTACAGTTCATGAATGCATATTTGAGCATAGAGATCTGAAACATATCAAAGGTTCACCAAGAAGTACTAACACCCTCTCACAATAGTTTCAATGATACCAATTATGTCATGCATTCATTAACCAATCATTCATCAATTAAAAGGTGATAAGATCCATACTTAAATTTGTCATAAAATCATACTTATAACCAACATATAACCATATTAATAACAATGATAGAACAACCATTAAAGCCACATAATAACAAGTACATTTACTCATAAATACAAGATGAACTTAGCTCTTATTAACCATGTGCAAAGGTCAACCAAGTCAGAGACTTCCACGTACAACCCGACCATAGATAGGGCTAAACCAAATCTTTTTTTCAGCCAATCACCCCCGTTCCATCTTCCAAGCGTGAATGTGGGATCTCATGGGATAAACTAATCCATAAACAACCAAGGGAATCTAGAGGTTAAACCACCTCCACCCTCACACTACCATGATCTCACCTAAACCAATTCCAAGATCACAAAACCAAACTGATCTTGGATGCCTCAAAATTCCTTCACTATCCCTTGAGGAATTTTCCTATCTCCACCCACATGTTGAGGGCTTCCTGGAGAAAACAATCTCCACCCCCAACCCTTGGGATTTTCCTAAGACCACCTCACCTAGATCCAAAACCTTTTGGCAATCCAAAGCTCAACCAAGAATGAATCCCATCACACCATGGCTATCCAGAAATGGCAAGGCAAAGCTAAAACCATTGTCGAAACCTAATAAAACCCATGCCAATGACAAAAAGTGAACTAAATACACACATGCATATACCATGCATGCCAAAACCAACTACGAAATCATATGTGCAACCTATTACCTGTAAGTATTTCTGTTGAAGCTGGTTAATCCAACCTTTCCTTGTTTGATCCTTTCTTTCCTTTACTTTCCTTGTCCTTCCTTTGTTTGATTGCTTTCTTTCTCCTCTTGGTTCTCTTATCCTCTCTAAGACTAATTCCAAAACTCAATTACAGAGGCCCCAAACTAATGCTCTGATGTCTTTTTATTATTGATGCCTCTAATTTCTTCATTTTCCTCTATTTTTCTTCAATTTCCTCCTCACATTCAACATGTGACATTTTACCTCCATTTTCTCCTATTTTCCGTTATTCTCATAAATAAAATGCCAGTAATGCTTTTTTATCTTTTCAATGCCTTTTCCAATTTCCCCTTAGCCATAACAAACAACAAATGATGCCCACTAGGATTTTTTACCAACATTCAACTTAGAGTACGTGCCCCATGACCTTGGTATAATTTTACCTTTATTAACTTTATTACATGAATTTTTAACCTGGGGTTGTTACAGACCCTTCCCCCTTAAGGGAACACCATCCTCGATGTTCTATGACACCTACAACCAGCAAAACTGTTGAAAACCAAAACATACTTCCAATGGATCTTTATAACCTAGCTCGTTGCAATATTTACAGTGGAAATCCTGCTCAAAAGAAAAACCATCCTGATAAACATGACAACATGACAGCCATACCATTTATTGGAGCTTTATAACACAAATCATTGTGGTATTTACAATAAAACCATACATAAATATGTACATGTACCAAAATTTATTTACCTCAACCAACAAAAAATGAAGGATACATAGCCCACATCTGATCAACCATCTCCCATGTAGCTTCATCGGGCCCAAAGTGCTTCCGCTGCACTTTAATTTTCTCGATTTCTCTATTCCGGAGCATGCGTTGTTTTCGCTGCAATATGCACTGAGGTTCCAACTAGAATTCTCCTTATGGATCCACCTACAACACAAACAAATCAATCACATGATCAACATCATTTACATAACTTTTAATCAATGAAACATGGAAAACGTCATGGACTTTCCCTGTCAGAAGTAGTGCAAGCCTGTAGGCCACCGATCCAATCCTCTCAAGGACCTTGAAAGGCTTGCAATACAAAGGTTCCAACTTGGCACATGACCTAATCCCGAAGGTGCTCTTCTTATGCTTGGTGAACAAGTACATCTGTTTCCCAACCTGAAACTCCGTAAAGGCTCTGTGTTGGTCTCCATAACTCTTTTGCATGTCTTGTGCTACCTTTAGATTTTGATTAATAAGTTGCATTTCATGTTCCATTTCTACCAACATGTATGGTCTAATAAGTACCATGTTCATTGGATTACTCCATCTAATGGGAGTATTACATCTCCGCTCATAGAGTGCCACGAACGAACTCATCCTCAGTGACTCATGATAACCATTCTTGTAAGAAAACTCCACTAGTGGAAGATACTCCTCTCTTTTTCGTTGTTGATGCATCATATAACTCATCAACATATCCTCCAGGATCCTGTCGACCCTCTTTGTTTTGGATGATAAGTTGTACTAAAGGCCACCTCTATACCCAAACCTACAAATAACTCCTTCCAAAACTTGGAAGTGAACTTGGCATCTCTGTCTGACACAATCTTCTTTGGAAGATCATGCAACATCACTATCTTCTTAATGAAGACATGTGCTACCTCACTAGCTGAATAAGTATTCTTCACTAGAATGAAGTGAGCTACCTTGCTCAACCACGATGGAATCATGTTGTTTTGATGTCCTCGACAAACCTGTAATGAAATCCAAGGAAATTACCTCCCACTTCCATTATGGAATCATAATAGGTTGTAACAAACCTATTTGGTGCTTACACTCAACTTTCACCTACTGACAATCTAAGCATTTAACAACAAAATTTGACACTTCCTACTTTTGATTCGGCCAATAGTAGAACTTCTTCACTGTTGTCAATGTCTTCTAATATTCTAGGTGACCTGAATATGGCTTAACATGAAACTCCCTCAGGATAAGCTTCTTGAGCTCACTTTCATCCAAAACATAGATTATGTCTATGAATCTGACCAAGCCATCTGTTGTGAGACAATAGTCCTCATCTTAATCACTTGTACCCTATTGTAACCTATGTCTAAGCTACTGGTGCTTTTCATCCTATTTTCCTGCCTATAAAATATGATCTTGTAAATATATCCGATAAGAGCTCACAATTGCAACATTATTTACTTGCACTCTCCTACTGGTAGCATTTGCAACCTGATTCTTTTCTCTCTTAATGTACATGATCTCAAAGTAAAACTCATTGATCGTGGCCAACCACTAAGCTTGCCTAGCATATAGATTTGGTTGGTCAAATAGGTACCTCAGCCCACTGTGATCGCTCATTAATACAAACCTCTTGCCAAGAAGATAGTGCCTCCACATCTTCAATGCATGAATGATCGTTGCCAACTCAAGTTCATGAGTCACATAATTATACTTGTTCACATTTAGTTTCCTTTACTCATAACACACCACCTGTCCCTCCTGCATCAAGACTCAACCAATTCCTCTTTTATAAGCATGCGTACACACCACAAACACTTTATCAGGCTCTGGAATCTTTAGATTTGGGGAATTTGTAAGAAATTTCTTCAACTTCTAAAAACTTGTTGCACATTCCTCTATCCATTCAAATTTCTTACCTTTCCGTTGCAGTGATGTAATAGTATATGCAATCTGTGAGAAATTCATGATCATCCTATAATAAACTGCTAACCCCATGAATGATCTGACCTCATCTTCATTTCTAGGAGCTGCCCATTCCATGATATCTCTAATCTTTTCTAGATCTACTATTATGCCTTCCTTGGAAACCACATGCCCCAAGTAATGTACCTCTATCTGAAAGAAGCTACATTTGCTAAGCTTGGCATACAAGTGATGCTCTCTTAGCAATCTCAATACTGTTACTAAATGTTTGGCATGCTCTTCCTCATTCTCAGAATATATCAATATAGCATCAATGAAAGCAACAACAAGCTTGTCCAGATAAGGGCACAACACATTATTCATCAAGCAGATAAAGTAGTTAGTGGATTAGTCAAACCAAAAGGAACTACAACAAACTCATAATGTTCATACTTGGTCCGAAAATCATTCTTGTAGATGTCCTCTTCTTTGATGTGTATCTGATGGTATCTTGATCTCAAAGCAATCTTCGAAAACATTGTTGCTCCCTTCAACTGGTTAACAAATCATCAATCCTTGGCAACGGATACCCGTTCTTGATGGTTACCTTGTTTATCTACCAGTAATCAATGCACAATATAAGATTACCATCCTTCTTCTTCTTCACAAACAACACTAGTGCACCCCAAGGCGATACACTTGGCCTAATGTACCCTTTTTCAAGTATTTCCTTCAGTTGTAACTTCAATTCCACTAACTTTGGAGTGCTCATATTATATGGTGCCCCTGATGCTTGTTTTTCCCCTAGTACCAACTCAATAGAAAAGTCCACTTCCCTATGAGGAAACTCTAATATATTTGCTAGAAACACATCCTGAAACTATTGCAATACAGGGCAATTCTCAAATATTTTTGCATCCTCAACATCCTTACCCTTGTCACTGGAATATGGACTGCAAACAGTACACACCCCTTTTTGTGATTGTGCTTAGCTTACATAGTTGTAATCATCCTTATTGATGTAGGCTTCTTCTTTCCCTACAAGATTCTCTCTTCTCCATTATCATCCAGGCACTCAATAACCTTGTCATAGCAATCTACTTTGGTCATGTAGAGATACAACCAATCCATACCCAAAAGCATACTATATGATCTCAATGAAAGCACATTTAGATTCAATACTGTAGGCATACCATTCAGCTCAAATT
The DNA here is from genome assembly GCA_031772625.1 of Pinus tabuliformis. NCBI lineage: Eukaryota > Viridiplantae > Streptophyta > Pinopsida > Pinales > Pinaceae > Pinus > Pinus tabuliformis. Next base: position 936,796,099 of record CM062818.1, read on the forward strand.
CACAAGCTCTTACCGAGTGTTTAACTCTCTTCTTAGTACCTGTAGCCAATTGCACCAACCAAGACTTCGCATGCACTTCTTTTCTCAAACCATACTTATCCACCAAGTTAGGATTAACACAACTATAATTAGATCTAGGGTCAATCAAAATATAAACAAGTTGACCACGAAGCTTATCTTCCATCTCAATAATGGATTCCTAGTTATCTGTCTGCTTTTTGTCCATAGTTGCATAAATCTGAGGAATGTTATGGCCCACATCCCCAACCATCTGCGCCTCTTGAGAACTGTAGCTTTGAGACCTACCACCCTGGTACAATGGACAATCCTTCTTTCAATGATATTTGCCACATATCTAACACTGCAATGGTCCCCTGTCATTACCTTTTGTTGCTCTCCAGAATGTGACCCATGTCCCTTCTCAACTGCATTAAATTTCTTTTAAGGAGACATTTTCTTTCCCACCTGCATCTTGAGGTCTTCCTGGCTTTGGTGGTCACTTCCCTTTAACTTTCTTATTCCCCTTCAAGTCACGCTGAGGCTCAACTTTACACTTTGACTGCTCATAACAATGCTTCAGTTTCCTGATGGCTTCCTTTAGTGATTGTGGCTCATCAAACCCAATCCGATCTCTATATGATGCTAGAAACTCACTGATGAATCTTTGAATATTTTCTTTCACATCCTTGAGGTAAGGCACATACCTCAACAACTCCAAAATACTACTAGTGTACTCATCATCTGTCATAGAACCCATCTACCACTCATAAAACTCCTTAGCTATGTCATTGTAATACCTCTCAGATAGGTACTTCTTCTCAAAGAGTCTCTCAAACTCATCCCAAATCAACTCTTCCTCTTGAATGCCCTTGACATTCTTCACATATTCCCACAAAATATATACTTTCCCTTTAATATTGAAGGTGGCTATCTTGGCTTTCATGTTCTCTGAGTAGTTATGCAATCTAAGTAATTTCTTCATTCCAAGTAATCATGCCTCTGCTTCTTTTGACTTCTTCATCTCTCCATCAAATGTAGGTGGCTTGAATTTATTGAACTCCTTAGGAAAGTACTCCCTCCTACTATAAGGATGATGGCGGTGAAGATTGTGATGATGTCTCTTGGATGGGAAACTAGAGTGATACCCATACATACCATTCCTCCTGTCAAGTGTATCCATTGATTTTCCACCTCTGATTGTGTCCCCTCTACCCAACTTGTATGTTGACCAAGACCTACTACCATAGGTTCCATTAGTCTTCTCTTCCTACTCTTGACCAATCCTTAGTTGTCCCTGTCTCTGCAAGTCTGACAAACTCTGAAGGATGACTACATTGACCTATGCCTTCTTTTCCTGAGCCCTTGCAAGTATTTCTCAAGCATAAACCAACCTGTCATTGGTTGCTTTGCAACTTTTGATCTCTTACCTCAAAATCCTCAATGTGTCTAATATATCAGGAGAATACTCATCTCCTTGATGCCCAACTGATCTGTAGGGAGAGTCATGTGAATTGTAATCTACCATTTTGCTCATCATCCTTGATTCTCTTCTTCCTCCAAGTATACCATGTCAGATAAACCAAATAGATACCATAAATAAAATCATACCTTAATGACGTTCAGGGGAGGCTTTTCTCATCTGCAAAATCAATCCACATTAGCATGATACATGTATAATCATAATCATATCAATATGTCAATATCATACGTGATAATACCAACCACATACCATGACCTCATGCATGAAAACCATAACCATGACAATACAGGCATAACCACATACCATGACCTCATGCATGAAAAGCATAACCATGAAAATGCATGCATAACCACATGCATCTAGTCACATGAATTGAATGGGCTAACCATAACCATACCACCCAAATAGAGTGCAACTTAGCTCTAATACCAATCTGTATTCACCTCCTCTCATATCTACCCACTTTTACCAGCTTTCCCAGGGCAAACATGAGCTAAGGGGCTACTATAGCATGACTCAACTTCCTAGATGACCTTAAGGAAATGGATCTGACATAACAAGACCTTATTGACTTCCCTCAGGTGCTACGGGACCCCTAAGAACTAGCTAACCATTGTAGGTGTCCAACCCCTGAGATAAATTACTTTTTCACTAACCTAGAGCCTTAATTGCTCCCATGACAAGGCGTACATGCGACTAGAACCCTTCAGTCACTCCCACAAGCTTTCTTCCTAGTGACTGTAGTCTTTTGGACTATTTCTATGCCAGTGACCCTGATATCTTAGCCAATTTTTTAGGGCTAGGATCCAAACCTCTGCCCAGAACTTAATGAAACTTCCAGAAATGATAAATAACACATACACAAAGCCTCTAACACAAAACTTGCTCAAGGACTTGATCTAACCCGGTCTAACCATGACAGTCATTCCATCAAACACATTGAGAACATGGAACCTACAGGTTATGAATGGGTATATGAACATAGAGATATAAAACTTATTTGAGGCTTACCAAGAAGGACTAATGCCCTCTCACAATATCTGCCATGATACCAATTAGGTAATATATTCATTAACTATTCATTAATCAATTAAAAGGTGATAAAAGGCATACTTAAATTTGTCATAAAACCATTCTCATAAACAACATAAAACCAGATAAGTAACATTGATAGAGCAACCAATAAATCCAAATAATAACAAGTAAATTTACTCATAAAGACAAGAGGAATTTAGCTCTTATTAACCATATGCAAAAGCCAACCAAGTCAGGGATTTCCACGTAGACCATAAATTAGGTTGAACCAAATCTTTCTTTCAGTGAATCACCCTCATACCATATTCCAAGCATGAATGTGGGATCTCATGGCATAAATCAATCCATAAACAACCAAGTAAATCTAGAGGTTAAACAACCTCCACCCTCACACTACCATGATCTCACCTAAACCGGTTCTGAGATCACAAAACCAAATTGAGCTTGGATGCTTAAGAATTCCTTCCCCAGCCCTTGAGGAATGTTCCTATCTCCACCACCAACCCTTGGGATTTTTCGTGAGACCACCTCACCTAGATCCAAAACCTTTCAGAAATCCAAATTTTAACCAAGAATGAATCCCATCACACCATGTTTATCCCGAAATGGCAAGGTAAGGCTAAAACCACTATCGAAACTCGAAAAAACCCATGAAAATGACATAAAATGAACTAAATACTCACATGCATATACCATGCATGCCAAAACCAGCTAGGAAATCATATATGCAACTTATTACCTACAATTATTCCCACTGAAGTCACTTGATCCAACCTTTCATTTCTTGATCCTTGCCTTTCTTTACTTTCCTTTCCTTTCCTTGTCTTCCCTTCGCGTGCTTGCTTTCCTTCTCCTCTTGGTGTTCTTCTCCTCTCTAAGACTAATTCCAAAACTCAATTAACAAAAGGCCCCAAATTTATGCTCTGATGTATTTTTATTATTAATGCCTCTAATTTCTTGATTTTCCTATATTTTCCTTCAATTTTCTCCTCACATGTAGATTGTGACCTTTCACCTCCCTTTTCTCCTATTTTCCATTATTTGCATAAATAAAATGCTATTAATGACTTTTTACCTTTTCAATGCCTTTTACAATTTCCCCTTGGCCATAATAAACAGGTGATGTGCACTAATCTTCTCTGCCCAACATTCAACTTGGAATACGTGTCCCATGACCTTGGTCTTATTTTTCCTTTATCAACTTTATCACATGAACTTTTAATTCAGGGCTCTTACACAATTTTTGGCTCAACTCTTGTTCATTCTAGCTCTCTTACACTCTTGCACACTTAGAGCATTCTTGGAGCATCCTAGCATTCACTTGGTCTTGGAGGCAACAAAAGGAATTGTGGGTAGCAGAAATGAAGGTTGGATCAGTAGTTATAGCTAGAGTTCACTGCAGGTAACAGGTTGCATGTGTGATTTCCTTGCTGAGATTTGGATGCATGGTATATGCATGTAGTTCTTTTGTTATTTTGTAGTCATTGGCATGGGATTTTCCTGGATTGATAGTGGTTTTAGCCTTGCCTTTACAATTGTAGGATAGACATGATGTAGTGGGTTCTCTATTTTATTAAGCTTTGGATGGACAGTGGACTTGGATCCCGGTTGAGGTGGTCTTAGGAAAATTACCAAGGGTCAAAGGTGGAGATGCGATTTCTCTTGGAACTCTTGAAGGATAGGTGGAGACAGGAAAATTCCTCTAGATTTGGTGAAGTAATTCGGAGGCATCCAAGCTTGCTTTGATGTTAGTTATTTTTGGACCGGTTTAGGAGAAATCATTATAGTTGAGGTTTGAGGTGGTTTGGTCTCTAGGAAGCCCTGGTTGGCTCTATTTTTGTTTAAACAATATGATCCCACATTCATGCTTGGAATAATGCATGGGGGTGATTGGTTGAAAGACAAGTTTGGTTCATCCCAATCTATGGTCGAGTTGTATGTGGAAGTCCCTGAGTTGGTTGGACTTTTCATATGATTAATATGAGTTAATTTCTTATTGTGATCTATGAGCACACATAATGGTTATTGTGTTGATTTTATGGTTGATTTGTCATGGATTTTATTCTAGTTATATGTAGTTATAGGCTTGGTTGAATGATGTTTCCTTACTATGGATCTTGTTCATGATTTGATTAGTTATGGAATAGTTAAGGTATGCATGGGATAACAAGTGTTGTTGTAGCTAGCTTGAGAGGGCATTGATCCTTATTGATGATTCTCTAATGAAGTTAAAGAGACCTTGATCAGATATGCATTCTTGACCTGTAGCTACTATGTTTTCCATATGTTTGATGAAATGTCTATCATGTATTAGGCATGTCTTAGAAAAGTTCTAGACTTAGTATTGTTTGATTAGACTTGTGATTATTCTAGAGCTGATTCTGGAAAGTTCTGGGTTGTTTTGGCCAATGGCCTATAGGTTATCCCTGAAAAAGTGGCATTGATCTCACAACTGCACCCTATGAACTAAATAATTTTGGTTATAACCACATGCAAGAAGGCTCATGAGTGTGGTTGTAGCCTTCCAACCACATGCACAATGTTTCAAGCCTATCATTGGGGTGTAAAGCTTCAGAAGAGAAAGTTCCATCTCAGGGATTAATCACTAGTGGTTGTTGTCAGCCACCTGGATGATCCAATGTCCCCCGGGGATGATAATATGTTTCTAGTTAGTAGGTACCCCTTCCATAACTGGAAATTGGAGGTTAGGTCATGTCATAGTAACACTTAGCTTATGCTTACCCTGGAGAGCTTATAAAAGAAGGTAAACGTGGGATGGGGTGGTTACAAAATAGTTCATCACAATAGATTTGATAAAATACTAAAATATTCTCTGTGAATGTTAATTCCCTTTAGATCTAAAATTATTTATTTGTTGTTTTTAATCTTAAATGAATAAATTAATTAAAATAGGAGAAATATATAATAGAAATAAATGCACATCCCATCCATAATAGACACAAATTTAACCTAGGAAACCTTTATGGGAGAAAACCCATCTAGAAAGTGAGGTTGCTTTGCGCTCTTTTCTTTAGTTTGAAAATATGCTAGTACAAAGGAAGAGGCACTCACTATGGATTTAATTGAGACCTATAGCCTAAAAGGCTGCTACAAAACCTCAACCTACTCAATTTTTCTCTAACTTCTGACTCCCAATTTCTCTACTCAATGATGGGATAAAATACTATAGCATAGAATGAAACCCCTACTCCTAGTGGCCAGGTATTCAACACGACCCGATATCAAACTATAGGTAAGATTTGACTCCCTCAACCCTTAACTAAAGTTTAATATTTTATACCTTCTAGAGTCTTATATAAATTTCACACGTGGCTAGCCCCACATCCATGTGTAATATGGGTTGACATGGTATCCTCTTACACCATGGTGATCAACATGGTAGGCCAACTTGTGGGAGGAATAAATTTTGCATATGAACTTTGCTTGATTTGATTCTTGCACCATTAGAAAGGTATTTGATTGTAGAACAATACCAAAGTTTCTAGCACAAGTGGAAGTTTTTTAACCCAAAAAATATCATTTAACGTCTCAAATTGGCTCTAGAAGTTTCCATACCCCAATTCTCCAAATTGGGAATACCTTAAGACTATAACATCATATTGCTACATGTTTATGCCTTACCTTGAAATAATTGAACTCTACCTTTATAATAAAAAATAAGAGCTAAAATATATTTCTTATACATCACCGTTTCATAAATTTTTGGTTTTGCCCTAGCGATAAGTCCTCATAAATATGAAGTTTGGGATGGTATTTGATGGTTTGACCCATAATTACAATGATGTTGCAAGATTATTCCTTCAATATTTTCCTCCCTAAAATCATTGAGATATATGTCAAATAATACAATGATACAATCTGAATCATACCTCCCAATTTAGGGAGTCTTTTGGTCCCAAAATGATTTACTAAATGAGGTGAGGAAATTTTTCCTCTATCTTCTCCTTGGAGTACCATTAGCTTTTCCTAAAAGTCATCCTTTCAAATCTATCTACCAAAATTCATACCACCTTTTTCTTTTATATCTACACCTCTTATATAATACTATGTCCTTTGCCAACTTTTCCTAAGCATCTAGTTTTAAGTCCTCTATGGAAGATAGGATGTACCCCTCCTCCTGAGCCAACATGGAAGGCTCAGAGAGTTTGAGATTCTCCACATTCACTATTGAGTAAATGCACATGTATGGAGGTAGACTAATTCTATAGAAACTATCTCCACCTATTCTAATATATTGAAAGGAATATACCACAAAGCCTTGATGTTCTTACTAGGACCCTATAGTCTTTCCCATTCAGATTTAACCATATTTTATCTCTCTTTGGAAGACATCTATTTTGTGTTGATCATTCGTAGCCTTATTATATTTTTCTTATGAATTATTCAATGTATTTTTTACTTGCAAATGGATTTGCCTAATTCTCTCAACAATTTTTTCTACTCTTAATGCATCTTCTACGATGTCCTCCATCACTCCTTATTGTCCATTTACAACATCCAAGGGTGAAGGTGGAAAATACCCCAAGAAAGTTTTAAAAGGTGTTTTACCAGTAGAAATGTGGAATTCATTGTTATAAAAGTGTTTCATATGGATCAAATTTTCTTCATAGGTATTTGGATGCTTTTGATTGTAACCCCTCGAAAGCTACGCCAAAATCTTGTTGACTACTTCTTATTACACATATGTTTGTGGATGGAATGTTATTGACATGTATAAATTTGTGTCCATTTTATTCCACAACGTAGTCCAAAAATGCATTAAGGATCTGGTTTCCCTATCTAAAATTATGCTTTTGGTATCCAAAAGTGAAACTAGACCTATTCAAAGAACAATTTTGTTGCTTCTTACCATTTGATGTCATTTTTAGAGGAAATCACAATGCATATATTGTTGAACATGTTAGCTACCAGAAATAGGTATTCACGTCCCTTCTTGGTTGTTGGTAAATCTCCCAAAAAATCCATGGAAATGCTTTTCTAAGGAAATGTGGGTAAATATAAGGGATGGTATATACCTTACTTCCTATTACTAGGCTTGCTATTACAACAAAGTATGCATCCCCTAATGTACCATGCTACATATTCTTGCATTGTGTGCTAGTACACATACCTTCATAAGTTAGAAAATATTTTCATGACACCAAAATGCCCTACAACCTTAGATGTATGAGTCTCTATACTAAGCTAAAAATGCTCACCTTTAGGAACATAATTCTTATCCAACCTATACAATAACCCATTAGAGAGATGATAGCCGACTTTGCTATCAGTATCTTCTACATGAATCTTACTCTATAATTATGGAAGCACCTCCTTAATGTCCTTGTATTTTGTGTATGCCTCTCTACATGAATAATTAATTAAATGTTCCTTGTGCACCCAAAGCTATACTCTTTAATGTGGGTAGCCTTGAAAGCATGATTACCAACTTGTTTATGCTTCCCTTTTTGTATTTGACATCTAGATGAAACTCATGTAAAAACCCCATCCACTTGTAGTGTCAAGTTTGTTATGGCTTAGTCTAGGTCTGAAAATATTGTAGTTGTTGGTGATCTATTTATGATCCATAAACTACCATGGATATACTAGTGGACAACTTGTCATAATGGATTTGATGAAAAAAATAAACTAAAATATGAAATCTATACTATGAGTGTTAATTTTATTTATATTTTTATATTTATTGATCTGTATTAGATCATCATGTTGTTTGTGATCCATCTTGATGCTTCCAGAGTGGAAAAAGTGGATGAATTAACTCTCAGAACCTTTTTTACTGGTAGGACCCAGTTTGGAAAATTGGGGTTTGAAACCTTCTGAGAGTGTTTTGAGGCATCAAATGATGTTTTTTGGGGGTAATTTTTTTTTTTTACGTTTTATCCTAGAATTATTAATGCATGTTTTACACATAGATACCTTTCCAATGACACAAGAATCATGTCAATCGGAGCCCGAATGCGAAATATACACCACTTAGAAGTTGACCTTCATGTTTTGACCACCATAATTTGAGACGATGCCACGTAAGCCTTAATTATTCACAAAAAATGGCTAGCCACGTGATTATGATGTAGCATACTCTAGAAGAGTCTATATTCTAGCTTTGGTTAAGAGTTAAAGTAGTCAAACCTAGCCACTAGTAGGCTATCAGGCTATGTTATAATCGGGCCACTAGAAGGAAAATTGGTTTCATTCTTTAGAGTGCATTTATTCCATAGCTAAGCAAAAATAACTAAGAGGGATAAGAGGTAGAGCACAAAGAGAGGATTTGTGAAATGTAGCAGCCCACATGCCACATGCCATACTTCTTTGTACTCACAACCATGTTTTCATTCAAAGAAAGAGGGTGGAGTGGCCTCACCTTCTAGCTTGGTTTTTCTCCTGAAAGGGTTTCCTAGGTCATATCTTGTGTGAAATGTGTGTGTGATATTTTATTTTATTTTTCTCTAAATTCTGAATAATTTTTAATTGGCATACATCCACTATTAATAGTATTCTACATATTCAGAAGTCTAAAAAGAAATAAAAACTATAATAGTGTAGAATTTCAGAGTTTAAATATAATTTTATCATATTCGTTGTGACAAACTATCCATTGGAATATCCATGAAAGTTTATGTATCATTTATTAATTTATTGTTTTCTTTGCTTATGCATGTAATAGATAGAATACATAAAATAGAGAACAATAACAAAAACACACACCAATTACAATTAACACCAAATATGAATTGGGAAACCTTTCAGGAGAAAACTCAGCTGGAAGGTGAGGTTGTTCTTCTCTTTCTTCTCTAAATGGAAATGATGAAAATAAAAATGAGTGAGACTTGTGGCCCTGGGTATACTATAGAACACAAACCTTCTCTATTCTTCCTTCTCTGTCTCCACTCTTAGCTACTTTTCTTTACAAAAGAACAAGAATGCCCTCAAATAGAATGGAACCCATTTTCCTCCTAGTGGTTAGTTATAACACGTCTTGATAGCCAACTAGGATTAAATTTGGCTCATTAAACCCTCAATATGAGTTAAAAATTGACACTTCTAGTGTATTTTTCATCATCTCCATGTGACTATTCCCGTTTCCATGAGTAATGGGGCTGATGTGGCATCCTCTCGAATTATGGTGATGAAACCCAATAGGTCAAATTCCAGGAGGCCTAACTTTTGCATCTAAACTCTAATTGGTGTGATTCTTGAACCATTAGAAATGCCTTCAAATGTAGAATAACAAAAATGTTGGGAAAACACCTAGGAAGAAAAAAATTTACCCCTAAAAAGACTTCATTCAAGGCCTCAAACTATCCCTACAATATTTCTAACCCTATTTCTCTAAACTAGATCCCACCGCTAAAATTGCCCCTACAAGTTGATTTCTCTAACTTTTCCACCCTAAAATCATTGAGATATATGAAAAGAAATATAATGATATAATCTAGATCAATGTGGTTTTATAACATATTTTTCACTCTTGTTCATTAGATGCCCTTGATTGGCCCGAGAAAATCCCTTTTCCCTTATAGCACGTCCTCATCTTAAAAAAAAATTCAAAATATATACATGATGTTCCCACAATAAAGTTTTGTATGTATGCAACTCTTGTGAAAGCTTCTCACATACAACCTTTTAAAATTGGAAAAATATATAAAATACCTATTTTTCAGGTGGGGCTTATTGGTTAGGCTAGAAACCCACTTACAAGAGCTTGTGACCTCACCAAATTAACTTGTTTTCGATGGTATAAATACACCCTATCGGTTGTCCTAAAATGAATCTTGATGATTGGTATCCTTACTCTACCAAGTTATCTCCATATCAGGTTTGCATTATCCCATGCTCTCTACACTTCCCTGTCTCTAGGAAACTCTTGTTTCTGTGCATAGATGTTGAGCCCCATTTATCTCACATCATACTGCTTCTGTTGGAGAGGAGTTTTTCATTGGCCTGGGTAAGAAGGATCCAAAGGAAGGTTTCGTCAGTGCCTACATTTAGGACCAGGTTGTAGCTTAAACACCTCTTGCTACTATTATTTCAATTAAAAAAACTCATGTTCTTTTCTAGTTTACATTGTTTATCTTTATGTATATGGATTTGTAATCGATATTCTTATGATCTAAATTATTTATATGCATATTTAATTTGAATGCTATGATCTAGTGGTGTCTTCTTGTCCATCTTGCAAGTCGACAACTTCAAGAGCAAAAGTTAGGGTTTGGACCCTCTGGGATGTCAACAAACATTGGACCTATTAGTATGCCTTCTTTTCCTACCTTTTTCAATTCAAGTATTGTTCATGTTTGATTGAGTGTTCTTTATTGGATTTTGTGTCCACTCTATTAGGGCTTTCAACTCTAACCCTAGCGAATATTTCCTACAAACATGTGGATAACACTCTACTTACCCATTAGATAATGTTTCAACTTTTTGATAGCTTGTATTAGAGCATAGAGCTCCTTGTCGTAGGTAGGGTATTTGAGAAGCCCCCCATGAAATACTTTAGAATGATGGCATATAGGCCTTCCTGCTTGCATCAAGATAACTCCAATTTTTATAATGAAAAACTGGTGCCTGACCGATTTTCCATTTTAGCTCATCAAAATCCTTCTAATAGTTCTCCCCCCCCACTAGAAACTCTTTCCACTTGTTGTTATGGAATGAAGTAGTATAGCTAGTAGTAAAAATGAAGCTATGAAATTTCGTAGGTACTGTGCTACCCCAACAAAAATCCTAGCTTTAGAGACATTTGTAGGAACCAACAACTAAATGATGGACTCCATCTTCATAGATCCATCTTAAGCTCCCTTCCACCAATTTCATACCAAAAATATACTAATATTGCTAAGAAAACTCACATTTATTAATATTTGATAGTAGTTGGTGCTTCATAAAAGTATATATCACTTTCAACAAGTGTGATATGTGCACCTCCTACATCACATTGTAAACCAATATATCATTCAAATCAACTATAACAAATGAATCTAGATATGAGCATAATATATCATTCATTAATCTAATAATCGTAGTTGGTGTGTTGTATAAATGAAATGGCATGACCAACCATTCATATAAACTTTTTTGGTTTTGAATATGGTCTTCCATGTGTCTTCTTCTTTGACTTGAACCTAGTGGTACCCTAATTTTAAAACTATCTTGGTGAAGTATTTATCATGTTGCAATTGATCTAATAGATCATCGATATTGGGTAGAGGGTATTAGTTATTGAGTATAATCTTGTTTAGCTTTGTAATATGTACACATTCACTAAGTTTCATCATTATTTGGTATAATAATGATGGGTGACCCATAAAGTGAGGTGCTTGGTTGAATCAAACCTTGCTCCAAAAACTACTACAACTTCTTCTTCACTTCATTTTCTTTTGGAGAAAATTATATATACATCCCAATATTTCACAATGGATAGTCTATAAATAATTGTATTTCATGCTTCAATTCTCTCTTGGGTGGAATCCCTTTAGGCTCTTGAAACACTCCTTTGTGTTCTTATAGTAACCCTTCAAGTTGATGTTTCTATTCTTTAATACACCCCTCTAGGGATGCATTTATTCTTATCAACTCATCGTTAGACTAATTTTCTCTTAAGAAAAGTAACACATATTTATTTCTAGAACCAGATAGCTTCTTGGCTTGGTTGGAACTTACTACTGAAATCCTTGACATTCATTTATGCACATTGATTATGAAAGATTTCCCATCCTTTATTAGGTGGTACTAGTTGGCTCTTTGTATGAGTATTTCATCCCTCATATAAATGTAGCGATGTCGAAGAAAAAATCTAGATACATCAATTGGTACTACATCCAATTCCACTTCATCAATATAAGCGGTGCTTACAACAATATTAATCTTGCACTATTTTGTTACCTTGATCTTTGCATCCTTGTTTACCCATCCTTATAGATATGGGCTAGGATGATCATGAACCACCAATCCAAGTTTGTAGAGAAGACCTACTACTATGAGATTAGCCTATGAACTTGAGTTGAATAGATCAACTCTCCTTGTCTTCTTGACCAAGGTCTCAATGTGGAATAATTTTTTCATCTCCTTGTTTTGTTTGAAATGAGGGCTACTCAGATTTACTTCCTTTTACACTAATGTTCATACAATCTTCTCATCCACATAGAATTTTATTTTGACTGAATTGCTTAAATATCTGGCTAGAATTTATTTTTCTTTGCATCCTTCTTATGATTCTTCAGGTTCAAATTTGGCTGTAGTTTCTAGCACTTCTCCTCAATGTGAACATCAATGTTTCAATGGTAACAATTATTTCTAGGGTCCTTGCACTAATGTGCAATGGTTTCTATCATCATATCCTTTCCCCATTTCCACTTATTATTCCCCTCTTTCGAAGCTTCTTGGTGCGCTTTCTACTTTAAGCCACTTGGATAACCATTCTTTTAGCATATGCTTTCCAAATATTGTGCCTGTACACATGCCTCATTCATTATCTTTAGCTTAAAATCATCACTTTCTTTTATATATGGTTGAATAAACCTTTAGATACTTAAGGAGTACATTTGGGTTCTTAGGAGAGATACCCAACATGATGGTCATGTTTCTAAATTTAGTGATGTACTCTTGTACACTCTTCCCTTGCCTCCATCACAAATAGTGGCACTAAATATATTGGTGCTTTACAAACTTTATAGGGTAAAACTGGGGATTAAATGAATGTTTTGAATTCCTCCCACCTAATTACTAGTGAATCAACCTCCAACCTAAGTGTTTTTGTATGATTTTCCTACCATGTCAAAGCGTGGTCCTCTAACTTCAATCCAACAAATGAAATATTTTGTTTTTCATCTGTATGGTGAATGTCAAAATAAAATTCTAATTGATAAAATCAATTATTTATTTTAATGCATTGATACCACCTTGGCATGGTTTTATGTATCCAGTTCCTTTTTGAATAGGGGCTATGAATGGCTAATGACACTCAAACTTGGATTCTCTTTCCTTGACTGCTTTTCTGGGTCTTCATGATCTTCTAATTTCCCCTCTGATACAACCTCTAAGTTAGAGCCTCCATCTTCTTTGAATGACCCAAACTTGCTTGCTAAAGCCACCAAGAGGAGGTTTATATTACGTTTGATGTTATCGACTTGTGCTTCCTACCTCAAAAATATCTCCTCCATCATATCATGAGGATTATTTTGAATAGACTCATCATCCATAGCTATGGTTCTATGGATTTATTTTTAAATCAATTCCTAGATCCCATTTAAATTTCCAAAAATTCCCCAATAAACCCGCACTAATACCAATATGCTTTATAAATTGTTGTGTATATTCCACTAGAATAGTTTGTACCAATATATCTAATAAAATACTAAAATATTTATTGTGAATCATAATTCATTTTAGATTTTAGATTATATATTTATTGTTTTTATGTTTAAATGAAAATGTAATAAATATAGAATAGAAAAAATGCATGAAGCATCCACAATAGAAACAAATTATGCCCTGAGAAACTCGTATGGGAGAAAATTGAGCTAGAAGGCGAGGCTACTATGTTTTCTTTCCCCTAGTATGGAAATGTGAAAGTACAAAGGAAGATGTACTATATATGGAGTTACTTGAGACTTATGGCCTAACAAGCTGCTACAAAACCTTAACCTTCCCCCCCCCCTTCTTTTCTCTCTATCTTCCCACTCCTAGTTTCTCTATTCAAATATGGAATACAATTGGAATGGGACTCATCACTCTTCCTAGTAGTGTTATATTTAACATATTCAGATAGCCAACTAAAGGTAAGATTTGACTCCCTCAACCATTAATTAGAGTTATGATTTTGGAAATTCCACACATGGATAACCACATAAGGTTTGGGTATCAGAACTTGATGTGGCATCCTCTCACACCATGGTAGTCAACTTGTGGGAGGAATAACTTTTACAAACAAATTCTATTTGACATTATTCTTGCATCGTTGGAAATGTCTCTAAGTTTAAAACAATGTTATGGGGTATAGTGCAAGTGAGAATTTTCTGACCCCCAAAAATGTCATTTAATGCCTCAAAATGGCTCTGGAAGGTTCAAACCCTAATTCCCCACACTAGGGCTTGCTATTAAAATAACCATGCAAGATGATTCCTCCGAATTTTTCCAATGATGAAAGCACCGAGATAAATGAAAAATAATACAATGATCTGATATATACCATATTTTAAATGAGTCTAATTTTTATATGCTTTATACCTTTTATAATAATCATAGTAAAATATAGTGATGCAATTGTTGGTGAAATCATTATTTAACATTACTTAAATCACTTTTTTGACTGCATAACCAATTCAACATCCTTAAATACCCCTCGGAAGTTGACTTACGCATTCTCAACATCTAAAATATATAATTTTAGAATTTCTAAATAAGTTTTGGGAAAACGTCAATAAAAAAACATATAAAAAATAATAAAAACATAGAGCATTTAGACTAATCCTTTTTAAAATTCCCAGTACAATTAATACATTACATTAAAAGAAAAAGTTCTCACACAATATTATTGGAATTGTATCATTCAACATTCTCTTAGTCATAGAAACTACATGGTTAGGTTTTGGAATTATTTTTCAATTAATACTTTGTATGAAATTTGTTAATGATATCTAATTTTATATGTATTTAATTATGAATTTGAATTGTCATTTGCAGTAGGATTACAATTTTAAGAATATAATTATCATTTGTGGTAAAACTTATTGTGTTCTTGGAAACATATTTAAAAAAATATTTAAGATTGAGGTCTAAAAAAACCTTCAAAAGGTATGATTATTTAGTAGTTAATTATGGTTAAGGTTTTTAGATTAGAATAAAATGCATAGCTTATAATTTTAAAATTAAATGCAACACTTTTTATATGAACTATAACTACAATATTGAGAATATAATTATTAGTGGTTGAAAATTTTATGGCATTCTTAACAAATGTAAAACTATAAAGTTGTAAGGATGATATAACGGAAAAAAATATTTTTGACACTATTGTTATTCTAGTTGTTCTTTACAATTATGAGGTGCATTGCTTGTAATTTTAAGATCAAATGCAACACTTCTTATCTCATGCAATTATCAAAGTTGGATATACTTCTATCGTCCAAATCCATGCAAATGGATACTTGTATTATAAGACAAATGTCTCAAGGCTTGCTACCTATCACAGAGGAGACCTAGGATCACGTCAGTGGGACTACCATCTATACTCCCGAGCCTAATGCAGTTTCCCACAAGCCTCATTAAACAAGTAACATGAGTTTCGAACCTGGGTGGCATCCATATATTGGTTGGAAAATGCTTTCCTATGCGGGATGTCTGCCATTCATCCTAGCTTGATGGGCTAATGATATGGTCAATATTAAAATTAGATGAAGCTAGTACTAAGAGCCCACAAAGCCAATACTAACAGGAACTTGTGACCTGTAAAGGGCAAAGAGATCTAGAGACACTCCCATAAATGATCATTTGGGGGTCCCACACAAGGAAAATGTGCACCCCTCAAGCCTCATCACAACAAGCCAACATCAATTAATCAACATGTACAAACTATACCCCTCTCTAGTTTTGAACCTATGACCCCCAACCATTAGGTCCACTCAAGTTTGCACATAATATTGATAATATTAAATGTTACATCCATGTGAAGTTTAAAGATAAAGCCCAAAGTGGTAATGCAAACTTTAACAATGATTATGTCATCATCTATTAAGGCCAAAAATAACTACACCAAGAAGGGTTCTACAACCCAGTATAGGGGGAGATGTCTAAGCATAAATGATTGTAAAATTTAACATTTAACATAAACATTTAGTATAAAAAAAATTAATGTAATTTCAACTCTAATTAAAAATAAAGAAAGTATGTTGGCTCTAGGAAATTCTTATGAACATGAATATAAAGAAGGTTGTACCCAAAATTATTTGGAAAAGGAGATAGCACTAGATGATCCACTCTTTGTACCTTGAGAATGTGTGATCACTTGAGCTCATTGACGACATGCATTCTAAAGGCTCCCACAGAATTCCATTACTTAAACTACTTTCATACAAACATTTTGCAAATAGGGCAACATGGTCAACACTTGCAAACTTCTTACTCAGATGAAGCTCTACATGGACATGCCCAACACTGTCACTTACGTTGCTCTCATTAATGGTGATTTTCAGATAGGGAACTTTGAGCATGCTTGATGGGATGTTGGCGATGGGCTGTGTGTCCGATGTCTTCTCTTAAATGACTCGCATCAGCTCCCTTTGCACAACAAGGTAAGCTTTCTGAAGCCCTTCAAACCCTAGATTTCATGATAGGCCTGAAGGTATACTATGAAATGTGAGGCTACACCACTACACCACCTAGAATGGCAGTTGTAGTTTCATTTGGTTCTTCAACAATAACAGAAATCAATGGAAAAAGTGGTGTAAACTCCAAGCAACTTTTCAGTAAAACTAGCCATAAAAGATCATGAATTTGATTCCAATTTGAAGAACATTGAGTTGGAAGGTTGCTTTGATCAGATAAAACAAGCTAGTACCATGGTTCATGAGTTGATAATGCAAACTAGCATTGTAGTTGAAAAACCATTTGGGTTTGTTTACAACAATTACAAAATAAAGTTGTGTGAGAATTTTTCAAATGGTACCTACACATTTGGGATCATTGCCACTTTGCACATGGTGCGAGTGAACTTCAATAATCCTCATTTTGAGTCCCATTTGTTAGACTTTGTTTTGCTTGTTTGATAATATTTTAATATGCCATTTTACAAATTTTGAATTGTAGGGTCGTACATTGACTAGATTGATGATAACATGCTATTTTCAATGTCATCTGACTTCACAAACTTAGATATCACATCACATGTTGTATTGTAGTATGCCATTTCCTTGAATCTCAAAATATCATATCTTTTATGCAAATATATTCACCTATCTCGTGTTGATTTGTAAGCATTATAATCGATTTGTTTGTTTACCATAATTATAAATTGTGGTTTAGTTCCATGTCTTATGGTCTAGTATTTTTGTTTTTACTTTGTTTTGTATTATAGAAATGTGAAACAGGTTTATTATTTATTGAACATTATAATCATGGTACTGCATTTTATTTAGAAATTCTTAACTCAAATATTAGATTATATATATATATATATATATATATATATATATATATATATATATATATATATATTAAACCAATATAGATCTATGTTAACTCAGGATCTACCAAGTGCAGAGAGATGGTCTATTTCCCTATAATAAAAAAATTAATTATTTTGTTTTATTATAAAACCTACTTTAATGAATAGAAATTAATTATCTGATACTAAAATTCAAAAAACAAAATGAACAACATCAAATCTATGATCTTCATTGTAATATAGATATTTACACCAATATCCATGATCTTCACTATGGTAGAAACATTTAGACTAACTTGTAAATTTTATGATGCAAAATATGTAAAAAATAAACATCATTTCTTTCAACACCTAATATTTTTAATGAAACATAGTTTTAACCTATTTCATAATTTAATTACTCTTTTAAATTGTATTACTTATTAAATTGTATTTACATAATATTCAAACAGAAAATAACACATTAAAAAATATTTCAAAATGATATTAAAATATTAAAAAATGATTACTTTTATCTGTTTGTAAAAAAAAAATCATTATGCTTTTATTTACACAATATTCAAACAGAAAAATAACCCTGTAAAGAATATTCCAAAATGATATTAAAATATTAAAAATTGATAAAATATTAAAAATGATTTTATTTGTTTGTAAAATAATACTATAAAAAAATTATCGACTTTTTAAAATTTACAAACCACTTTAGGCTTAAAAAGCCAACAAAATTCTTCACAACTATTTTATTATATATATATATATATATAATTATTTTAAATCATTTAAAAAATTAATGCTAATTAACTTAGATGATTAATATGGGCCTTTTCTAATCCGCTATTAAACGACAACCCCCTCGTGAAATTGTTTCACCACTAAATTTTTCCATAATGTGGCATTTCTATCTACTGTCAGAACCCTAACGACAACTCTCTCGTGAAATTGTTTCAGCACTAAATTTTTCTATAATGTGGAATTTCTATTGTGTCGTCAGTACCTTTTATGGATTTTTAAATTGTCCCGTCAGAACCTTTTATGGATTTTAAAAAAAAATTAATGATTTTTTTTAATAATAAAAATTAATATGAATGGTTTGGGGAAATATATTATAATTTAGTTGTCAAATTATTAGTAGCTACAATTGTTATTGGCTGTTATCTATTAATATAGGTTGAGTCATCATTGTTATCCAAGAAAAACCATGTCATCTGTAATTATCTGCGACTGGTCCATAAAAAAATTGGCTTTCACTCCTGCAAAATACATCTGGTTCTTGCACCATTAAACTATATCCCCTAAAAAAAACTTTCACTCCCGCAAAATACATTTAATTCTTTGACTATTAACTCATTTCCCTAAAAACAAATAAACTCTTACCCAAACAAAAAAGATCTTAAAACATACTATTAGCCAAACAAAAAACGATTTTAAAACATACTATTAAATATGAAAGTATGGCATTTACCTGTGTTGCAGAGTATTAGTGAAACAGGGAAGCGGGGATTACGTTGGGAGTGATGTCACAGTGATGCAATAAATATAATAATAATAAAGGGAGTCGTCAACGCATTTTAAAGGTGTGTTCACACTAAAATATTTGGCGAGTCTCAATCCAGATGGGTCTCACAAGTGGCGATGTATGTCTACGGAGTATCATGATGAAATGCTTATATTATATTATATTATTCAATTTCCTTCATCCTCATCTCCATCATCGATCATTCATCATGATGATGCATGCCAGGAGCAATGGATGAATGGTAAGGGAGGCCCTGTAGGCCTATGGCCCTTGCTTTTCCTCATATAAATGGGGGCACCAGGGTTTCAATTTAAACAACCCAACTCTCTGGACAACACACTACATAGATTTAGAAAATTATATACAGAGGAGATATCCAATTGCAGGCAACTTCCCTTCTCTTTCTCGGCCCTTATTTTATTCTGTCTCTGCCAGAATCTTCTCCAGACAATGGCCAGGCCTTGAGGCTTCAGAACCATCCTCGAATGTGGAAAATTCGACGATTCTGAAGAGCTTATACTCTGTCTCTTCTCAGATCCTGTTGGCAAAAAATGGGGAGGCAACCTTGCTGTGACAAAGTGGGATTGAAGAAGGGTCCATGGACTGCAGAGGAAGACAGAAAACTGGTGAATTTTATCACCCTGCATGGCCATGGATGCTGGCGCGAAGTACCCAAACTTGCTGGTAAATAAAAATGTCATTTTCTCCACCTGGTTTCGATTCTTAAGTTATGACATGTCTGCTCCCTGAAAGCCTCTTGCAATGTCGACTAATAAAAAGATTAGTCCCTAGATTCCTTCCTCAATAGCAGGAGCAGGACCGTCTGTGTGTGTGTGTTTTTTTTTAAATAAAAATGTCATTGCATTGCGTGGAGATTCATGCAATTTGGAGTTTCTGTAAATTTCCCATTGGTTTATAATTGCATTTGTATAAATTTTGCAGGTCTGCTTAGATGTGGCAAGAGCTGTAGATTGCGTTGGACAAATTACTTGCGCCCAGATTTGAAGCGTGGATTATTGTCTGAATCAGAAGAGAAGCTCATCATTGATCTACATGCTGCCATAGGGAATAGGTATATATAATGGAGCTGTAACTGTAAATTAATGGCGGTCATTGTGTATGATGTGTTGGTTTTTCTCTGAAATTTATGGGTTTTTTGTTGCTGTTTTCCACACCAGGTGGTCACGAATCGCTGCGCAATTGCCAGGGAGAACTGATAACGAGATCAAGAATTACTGGAACACGAGGATCAAGAAGAAACTGCGCCAGATGGGAATCGATCCTGTGACCCACAAGCCTCTCACCCAAATGCAAATGCAGAGCACCCCTGCCCAGACTCTGCTGCTGCAAGAAAATGATACAGAGCAGAAGCAGCAGGAGCAACATAATGAGCCTGATCCTGATCAGAATCAGAGCAGCAATGGCACTGTGGAGACATTGGTCTCGAGGGCGAGAGAACCCCACGACGACATAGAGCCTCTGCAGAATTTCAACATGGAGGATTCGAATTTTAACATGGAGGATTCGATGCAATTGTTCGATGTCTGCTCGCCCACCAGCGGGATAAGCCTGTCTGGGAGAACCGAGGAGGTCGATTCAGATGATTCTGATCAGGCCTCCAAGAGCTTCGGCAATGGCAGCAGTACCCATTCTCAGTACATTGGGCGAGAAAGCTCTGGTGTCAAGGCCGAATGTGGTTTGTCTGGTTGGGATCAGATGGCTGGCGTTTTGGGCGATCCCCTTTGTGAGTGGAATGTCGATTTGGAGTCCTGGGCTGCTGGATTGGATGCCCCTGCAGCCTCTGCCTCTGCATGGATTCAGCAGCTCCCTGACTGCCAATGGAACGACTTCCAGGGCGATTTTGAGATCTGCAGCAGCAAGTCATGTCCGGAGACTCTGCAGAGACTGGGGCCCTTTCTGGATGACGATGAATTGTGAAAAAGGAGATCCAAGAATCTTTTTGTCTCTCAGAAAGAGACTGTACATTAACCAAGTAAATATGGAGGAGGAGGATAATGAGACTTAATAGTTAAATATATATATATATGAGTTAATGTGAATGAACTTGTGTGTATCTAATTCATTCATTCATTCCATGTAAAAGATACCACATGGTTTAAACTTTGCCATCTTCATAAATTCCAACTCAGTCATCCCATGTAACAGATACCACATGGTTTTAACCTTGCCATCTTCATAAATTCCAACTCTCAGTCATTCCATGTAACAGATACCACATGGTTTAAACCTTGCCATCTTCATAAATTCCAATTCTCTGTTTGTCACTTCTCAGGGTGAATTGTTAATTATGGTGTTCAGCTTTTTATTACTGTTTTTAGCCTCTCATACTGTATTGTTAGCTATGGGGTGTCTATCAATTATTTATGACACTTCTCACGGTGAATTGTTAACATAGTATTCAGCTTTCTTATTATTGTTTTTAACTTCTCAAACTGTATTGTTAGCTATGGGGTGTCCATCAATTATTTATGACTCTCGTTTGCATTTAACACTAGCTTGTACTATCAGTATACATGTAGGATCAGATCCTGAGTTATGCAATATTTTTTTATATACTATGTGTTATTTTGGGTAGTGTAAATAATTTAATTGTTTTATGTTTTTGATTAAATATTTGATTAAATTTATTAGAATTGTATAACTAAATTGTGTTATTTATGTGTTTGTAATATTTTATTAGTTTTTAAGTGGTTACATTTAAATATATATTTAACATTACAATTTAAAAGAAATAAATATACATTTAACACTACAATTTAAAGTTCTGCTATCCTTATTTAATATGTAGCTATGATCTGATTCTTCAACTTGTCTTGAAGATGAACCACACTTGTTGGTTCGAAACTCGTTGACAAATGTATCTTCATGTGATTTACGCTGAAAAATTCTTTTCATAAACTTGATATGGATCACAAAAGCCTCAATTCAACAAATAAATATGATTTAACTAAAAACCAAATTAATATGATTTACCTAAAAACCAAATTCTAAAAAGAAAACCAAACCAAACTATACCATATTAAAATTATTTTTAAAAGAACCATATCAAAATATACATTCAAAAATATGATTTAAAAAAAAAAAAAATTATATTATTTAGCTAATACCAGATTCCAGCAAAAGAAAGTAAACCATGGAACAATAAAACCACAGCATATTAAAAATTTATATGCTCAATTCAATCACCATTTCATATTTTCCATGTTTATATACTTCATCTATTTTTTTTTTTGGGAAACTACTATTTGTGAAGGCAAATTGACTATTTGCTTTTTCTTAAAAACAACTTTACAGGTGATCCCTAAAGAGATATGCTTTTACTCTTAATAAATATCTTTGGGTCTTGAGTGATTAACTTCTTTTTTACATTTATAAAAGATTAACTCATAACCAACCAAAAATAATTTTAAAGCATTTTAATTTTATTAACATATATTTTAATATTTTATCAATTAATCATTTATAATTTTTGATTATATTTTAAATAAAACAATTTTTAAATTATATCAGATACTCGAATTTAATATTTTATTAATTATTTATTTATAATTTTTATTTATATTTTAAATAGAAAACTTTCCAATCATATGTTTTGAATTATTATTATTATTATGTCGTCAATATAACTTGTGACTTAGCCTTTAATATCACTTATCATTTAGTGTCACTGCTTGACCTTTTATTTTTGTGCTAATTTGGTTATTAATATTTTCTAAGTGACGTGGCAGCATTTTCTCTAGGTGGTGAGCTATGTTAAGCATGAAAATATGAAATGTATTTCGTAAAGGAATCTTAGGGACAGCTAAAGGCCAAACCTCTATTTTAAAATTCGATTAAGGCTTAGACATTTTAATTAAAATTTAAACATTAATTAGTATTAATTTGTCTTATATGGAATATTACGTAAAATGAAATAAATAGTTTGACTGAGAGTGTAAGAGGTGTCACGATGAAGTAAGCAATGTGGAAAGGGGAAAACATATTTGTATATTTATTTGAAAGTGTATACATAAGTTTTGTGATGTTTTTAAAAAGATATGGTTATTGTGATGGAGAGTAGGAAATGCGAAGGGAAGTTGTTGTCATCTACATATATGTCTTGGACTATGAGGCAATTGATTAAATTGATTAGTGGTTGTTTCCTTAGATATCAATGAGATATATAATTTTTTTATCAAAATATTAAATTTAAAACTGAAATATTTTTCAAAGCAGTGCGTTTAAGAAAGAAATGGCTTAATATTGAGTTAAATTGTTGTTGATTAAAATAGTATTTATGATTGTAATATATTAATTGAAGAATTCAAATTTTTTTGGTAGATGTTCACTGTGTGTTGAGATATGAAGTTTGTTTTATTTATTTGTTAATTTATTTTTAAATTTTTTAAGTTTGAGAAAATATTATATTTTAGAATTTAGATTTTTGCGATTATTTTTGTATGTAGAATTTGTTTTAGGATTTATTGTATAAACATTGGTTGTATTGATGTTTCGAACTACTGTATGGGGTTTATCATTAGGATTAATTTTCATATCTTTCTTTTATTTTTGATGATGAACTATATATGATGGTTCAAAACGTCGATACAACCAATACTTATGTGATGGTACTAGAAACAAATTTTACACACAAATATTGCATTGTTAGTTACAATTTTGCAAAATTCTTTCTACCTCACTCTTACTAGATTTGTTGGTTGGGAGGAAGTTACCAAAGCATAAAACAAGAGTCCACTACATCCAAAACCAAAAACAAAAGGCCAGTAAACAGATAAGGCAAAAAATCAACCAATTACCATCAAGGGTCTGAAGAGTTAACTAGAGCAGGGTTCTCTAGCACAATACTAGATGAGGAGGATAAGTTGAAACATAAATGAACATGAGTCTCCATATGCGCAAGTTGAGCTTCCACCCTTTCTATTTTATCCATCACTCTTCTTTGCCTTCACACTAGAATATCCACCCTATCTTGCATTCTCCACTAATGATTTTGTAGCACATTCATGAACTCAATTATGGCATTCCTATCTTCATGTCGATTATGGCCGCGCTGCTCTAAAAGGGTTGTAATTTTCTTGAGATGGTTTTCGAAAAGATCCAAGGGGGGAGGAAATTCGCTGAACCTAGAGACTACATAGGGTCAAGGTTCACTACTTCACCTAGGCCTCACTTCCCAACTTCATGGCCATTCAAATGGCCCCTTTGGTCCACTCCTCTCCTCACACGTCCTCATTGGTAGAGCATAAATCGCTCCCCAAAAGGATTGTGCAACCAATGTTCCATCACCTAGACCAAGGGCTCACATCACCACAGAAAGCTACAACATAGGTAAATAACCAACAAACTTAGAAACCAACAACCCAATGACGACCCCTTTCGCAACCCACCCCCTAAGAAGTTAAAGGGGTTCACCAGAACACACCATAGGGCAAGTCAGACCAGACTGGGGGCATAATAAGGTGGGATTACATTGCTCAGCCTCTTTCGACCTCCAAACCAGAACCTATACAACACATAAATAGAAGCCACACACCCAATTACATCCCACCAGACCCTTGGCCCCTAACCAACATGCCTGGGATATTCAACAACCACCATAAACCTTTAAAACTGTAAAACACAACCAAATAGACTAGATGTAGGAAATTACCTCAACAAAAGTGAGGATGACCCGAAACACAAGATTAGAGTCAATAGTTGAGCTAACAAGGGCGTTGATTGAGCTCTAGCTGGAAATTACCACAAGCAATCCATTCCAACGACC
The DNA here is from genome assembly GCA_031772625.1 of Pinus tabuliformis. Lineage (NCBI taxonomy): Eukaryota > Viridiplantae > Streptophyta > Pinopsida > Pinales > Pinaceae > Pinus > Pinus tabuliformis. The sequence continues at coordinate 936,821,096 of CM062818.1, forward strand.
TTCTATCCCTAGATCCCAATTGAGAAGTGTCAAGGCCAACAATTCTCCTCCTCTTCCACCCCAACCAGTGCATTCAACTGTCACCCCGAGAACATGCCATCGACCAGTACTAGAACCCACCACCTCCTACTCACCCACAACATAACAAACTCTCACCTTGACCCATCCCATACGAAGCAGAAACTCCCTAGACCAACAACCATAATCACCATTGTACTAAAGTGCAAGGGCTCCAATCGATAATAGGAAACCAATTAAATAACCCATGGAGTGTTTTTTTGTCTTCTATCACCTCCATATGCTTTTGCATGCAGAGTTGATGTCATGCCACCTAAACATTAAATATCATACAGCTCGTCTAGATAGCTAGCATCCACCTCTACCCCATATTCCATGGAAGTATATTTTTTCTAAGATTGTTGGCATTATTTTATTCTAAAGTCATATTTATAATACCTATTTAAAATAAGAAGAAAATTAAACTCATATACAATGAATTCTATTTATATGCATTTGAAAAAAAAAAGAGTGTTTTAATTCAATATATGAATACTTAAATAAATTAAGTGTTTTATTTGTCATACAATTTTATTATTAATTTTCTAAATATTATATTTATTTACTAATTTATTAGAATTTGTATGTTTTATGTAAATGCTCATGTTATTATAAATGTTATATTCAATTAAGAATTATATGAATGTCATTATAATATTATGGGTGTAGTCTAACTAATAAATGAAATAGTCTTATCAATAAATGAAATGATTTTTTGGCCAGAATGTGACAATACAAGTTTTAGGAAGATTGTGATTTTTATTGTTTAAAATGCATTTTTGAATGCATAAATGAATTCAATACCCTATAAACCCCTTGCGGCACTTGATCTTCGTATATTAAACAACTTAAACATATGATTTAAAAAATCTCTACCATTTTGAGGTGAAATCTTGATTTGTGTTATATAAACTGGTTTTTTGACTGTATATGGATTTAGCACCTTGAAAACCCCTAGGGCACTTCAATTGTGCATGCGTTACCCATTAAACTTGTGTCTTCAATAAATACGTGCCAGAATTTAGAGAAATTAGACCAAAAAAACTACCGGAAAAACTTCCAATTTTTTTTACTAAAAACAACTCATCTTTTAATTTCTTTCTTTTATGAAAAATATTCTTGAGCATAATGTTATTAATTTTTTTTAACAATTAAATTTAATATTTGTGTGTATATTTTTTTAATTATTCTTAAATCCACAACCTTTTAATAATAATTTGGGATAAACAACACTCAAAATCGTTTTACCTTGTCAAATAAAAAACTATAAAAATTCTCATGGGTATAAAAAACTACAATTTTAACAATTGAATACTATAATCTCAAGCTAATTATAAAACTACAAATATATCAAAAGGTTTAAAATTACATTCTAAATAACATAAATGGTTAAACCATTTTTCATCCATCCAATTCCAACTCATATAAAACAAATTGAGTATTAAGTAGTTCACACCCTTAATAATCTTCGCTTTGAAACTAGTTTATTCAAATTAATTAAATTAACTAACTAAATTCTATATATTTTTAAATATCTTAAGAAAATATAGATTAAACTAATAATATAAATATACTTATCCACAACAAAATTTCAATTTCAAATATTTTATAAAAGTAGAATGAATGATTATATATCACATATCAAGATTTTAAATTTGTGTTTTTTTATGTATTGAATCCTTAAAATTTGTAAATAATTCAATTATATTTTTTATAATTTGTAAATTACTTCTTAAATAAAGAATTATAACACCACTTCACTTTTATTTCACTTTTATTGACCAATCACATCTCTCATAACCAACCAGCTCACCTTTTTCAACCAATTACACCTCTCTTGACCATCAATTTATTTATGAGTCTTATAAAATTTGATGGCTATCATGACGCTGACAAGTCACATATTCACACACATTCCATAGTGTCACTCTAATGTCATGGATGGATTCCTTAACGTCATGGGTTTGTAGGATGAGTAAGTGGGGAACCCCATGTTTCATGAACTCCCTCTTTCTCTTTATGTACTCATCATAAGAAAGTATTCCATCTCACTTTAACACGTGAGAAGAGAGGTGGGGCCACCACATTCTTTTGATATGAGTGTCCTCGCACTCGCAATTAATTTTATGACATTGAATACGCTACACAAAAATAATTAATCTCATAATGCTTAGAAGTAATGTTATTATTAGTATTTATGCCGCAAAATTGCTCTACATTAAGACCACCTTCCTTCAATTTTCTCCAAGCAAAATATTGTTATCATTGACCCTAGGTCAAGGGTGAATGTCTCTTGCAGTTAAAGTTTGAGATGGCGTTGCCAAACTTTAGTTTCGACAAACTCTAAGTTAGCTAGCGTAATAGATAGGTATGTCTTGGTCCTATTAGGTACTAGGACACCTATAGATAGGTATGTCTTAGTCTTATTAGGTATTAAGACACCTAACATTTAAGGGAAATTGTTTAAAAATATTAGATTCAAGCTTTTGATAAAGGTGTGTCTTGAAATCTTCTCAAGAGTGGTAGAGGACTTTAAGCTAGAAGACTAGTTGAACAAATTGATATCAAGTAACTAAAATGGTTCCACATAAACATTTTATTAATGTTAATTGATTATTGCACGGAATTTAATTTTCGTTATTTTATATGAATAAAAAGTTTGTGTTATCTTAAATCTTAGTCCATAAAAATATATGGATATAATAAATATTGTTTTTAAAGGAAAGGAAGGAGAATGCGAGTCTCTAATTTATATTAATGTTAATGGATTATTATATAGTATAGGCAAGCGAATTTAATTTTCATTATTTTATATGAATAAAAGGTTTGTGTTATCTTAAATTTTAGTTGATAAAAATATATGGATATAATAAATATCGTTTTTAAAGGAAAAGAAGGAAAATGAGAGTCTCTGATTTATGTTGGAGTCGAGTTGGATCAAGACCCATTACTTAATCATTTAATGGACGCTGATATTAGTATAAATGAGATTAATGTCATATTGATGCACAATAATGACATTGGTTGTTGTTATGCAATTGAGACAACTCAACCAAACAAAAGTGATTTAATAAAAAGGAAGAAAAAGTGATTTGTTGATGATGAAGGTATTGAGTTTTGGACATAAGATGTAGGAGGAATTACAAAGAGTGCTAATGTTAAGTGATTTTAGGTGTCATGCTCAATAACAAAAAAACACAAGAATAGGAGATAAATAGAGAGACAAGTTTAAACTTATATAATAAGATTAATGAGCAAGATCTTGGTTGAATTGTACATCTATTCCATGTATAAGGAAATGAGTTACAAATAATGATGCAAATAAAAATGATGTAAGCAATGGTCATGGATTAAAACAATGACAAGAATAATGCATGAGCTCAATCTTGCTAATGATCACAATATGCAAAAAAATTAAGTATGCGACATTATACTCCATGTGATGATTTACATATTTATATAATTTAAGAATAATATTAAAATTTAATGACGTAGTTATAAATTTGTAACAACTCATAAAAAATGAATTTATATTTGAAAGTTAGTTAGTAGTTCTTATGTTGATCCTTAAAGATAATATGAACTCAGACAACTTTGATCACCCTGAGTGTGAAGCATATTAGAATTCTCAATTATAACATTCATGATTGATTTGGTTGAAGAGTCTAACGCTAAGGAGGCATGGTTGCATTGATAACATGTTGAAGATTACACACAAATCACAATTGCACTGGTGGGTGTAAATTCAATATGGGACAAAATTTGCTTGTAGATGGAATTAGAAAACCCTTGTGAGGGATCTCTCCTAGTATATGTAAAGATTGAAATGGGCTTGTTGTATACCAAAACTATGCTAAGAAAAAGATCATGAACCCCCCTAGGTATCATTAATATCCATTGTTTAGAAGTACAAGTATAAATTACTTGTTTGCTTAGGAAATTGACCTACTTTAACAATTCAATAGAGTGTTGTAGCTTGGTTATAGGTATGGTGCACTATAATTCCATGGTTTTCAAACTTTATAAATACTGAAATTGATCTTGTATATGTTTAAATGCTTTCCGTGCACACAAACACACACACACACACATATACTATGCCTTATTCATACCATGAGGTTAACATACCAAGGTGATTTTGAATTTTTCTACACTGTTATTTTGCAATAATAAAATAACCAATACTGATTGAGCATGAGCTCCTAAAGGGGCTATGACACCACACGAGAGGAAATGTAAGGGGGTGTTAGGAAATTTATATGCATAATTCCTATTAGATTTAACTATCAATCTAGGATTTGTAAACTTGTGAACTATAAACACAATGTGCGCAGAATTAGATAATTTGTAATATTTGTCTAATTTAAGTAATCATAAACAAAATTCAGCTTAGAAATGAAAGTATCAAACACACTTGCATAAAGGAAACACTCTTGCATGGCATCAAAATCTAACTAAACTACTCTTGGTGATGGTCATGTTTTTGGGAACCTGGCATGCTATTAGGACCCTGTTGTCACCAAGTTATCTCTTTGCATATCTTAGAGTTTCTATAAATCATCCTTCTGTTGTTGGTAAGTTAGGATAAAAACTAAATAATGTTGCAAAAAAACAAACAAACCATAGTTCCATCCATGAAAGACTAGTTTTGAAATCAAATTGCATGAATGAAAGAGCACCATGTCCTCCTGAAGTGAGCCCCTTCACCTAAGATTTTATGGGAGAACATTTAAACTATACCATCATAAACTTAAATCAAAACATGCTACTAAAAAAACTAGAAAATAACAATATCTATGAAAGGAAATATCAAGAAGTTTTATTCACTCCATCATAAGTTGGACATATGCTCCAAGAGTCCTCTCCTTTGGAATATAGAAGACACTCTTATTTATACAAAAACTAAGATAACCAATAATAAATTTAGATCCATGAATCTCTCCTAGATCCACAATTTTCTCATGTGGTTACAACCACTTTTCAATAATTAGAAAGTCAACAATTTCTCCAAACGTATCTCAGATATTTGATAACAAATCTTATCCAGGGCTTAAGATTCTTTCCTTATCCAAGATATTTCATATTGATCCCAAATCCATGGAAAATATTCAATTGTTGAATAGGAATTTTTAATTTGTATCTAGGTGATAAAATTGTACATTGTTAGAATCTCCAAATATAACTATCATCCAACTTTAAGGGATAAGTGAAAACCTATTATTTTTTAAATATTTGATCATAAATTCAGTTAAAATAGTAAAATAAATGCATTGGAAAATATGGATCCTAATCCCACATATAGAAATTAAAATTGATCAAAATTGGATCATCATATTGTATATCATCCATCTCTATGCTTTCAAAGTGGAAAAAATGGAGGAATCAACTCACAGGACTGTTTTTACCAGTGAGACCCAGCTTGGCAAATTGGGGTTTGAAACCTTCTGAGAGCATTTTGAGGCATTAAAAAACATTTTTTGGGGGTAAAAATTTTCCCCTTTGTTGGAATTATGATACAAGTGTTGTCCTTGATGGCAACTCACTCACAAGTCAGTTCAGTTTTGATAAAAGGCAACTTACAGTGTAACAAAAGAACAAGAAGATGGAACTAAGGTCTACAGATCATAATGAAGAAGTTGAAGGAAAAGGATGGTGTAAAGTAGTTTAAGATATATAAGCAGGTCACCTTAGTCAAAATAGCATATACACACTGGTTCACAGAACAAAAGAAGTTTATACATATACATGTTCACAAGAGGAAAAGGGCATACATGTTGGAACATCAAGGAAATTCAAGAGTAAAGAATACCAAGGGTCAATACCATGGTATTAGCCCACAATATTGAGTGGAGTAATGACTATTTGATCCCATCCAAGAATACGATGGGTCCTAAGTGGTTTTGGTCTGAGGTATTGAGAAAGTCCAAAAACTATATAAGGAGGAGAAGATCAAAAGGCCAAGGTGTGCAAGTGAAAAGGGTTTCTTGGGAATACTTCTATCTGAAGTATATTTTATGTTGAAGGGTCTATGTTGTGATTTGATCTGAAATATTTTGTGCACCTTCAATTCAACGTTGGATCAGGATCATGAGACCTGAAATGACTTATCATTGAATGATCTAATATTGGTTGGGCTAGATCTGATTATGTACGCCTGTTTTATTCTTTAAATGTCATGATCTGAGTTTGTCTGAAGTCTGAAATAGTAGTGAAGTTGTGAGTTAATATTTGCATATCTATTCGCTGGTTCACCTTGGTAAAGGCGAGTATACACACATGTTCGACTTTTCCAAGTAGCATATACAAAGGAAAATCCTATTCTTTAGAAATGACTAATCTATCTTATTAGTTCTGCTATCTTACTGTTGTCTGTGAATGAAGTCTTCTTAGATCTGAATGTAAATCTGAATGTATAAGGAGTTTTGTGTCTGATTGATTGATTGTTTAAGTGAGAAGGGTTATCTTTGTTGGAAATAATACTGAGAGGGGGGGGGGGGGGTGAATCAGTATTATCAGATCAATAAAAATTTTCAAATTTCATGCTCAGAAACATATACGCTACTTCAGTTAAGTGAACCCGCGTGTACACACTACTGTGTCTAAAGCAACTAGCGTATATCCAGAAATCTTATGATTCAGTTAGCTTATCTTCAGTAAATGCATCAGAACATTATTAACCACATTGACAGTAAACATGTGCAGTATAATAGAACAGATCATCACATAAAAGCCACAGACATGATCACCATGATATAAGGTGGAAACCCAATGTGGGTGAAAACCACCTGCTGCAATTCGTCTCTTTCTTCTTTAATAAGAAACTTCTTTTACAATGTACTGGTGCAGTCCTTTACCAGTACGCAGGCTACAACCTACAGAGGGCTACAACCCTCTCTCTCGTTTTCCAACTACTTCTGGAAGGGAGCTACAACCCCCTCAGCTCTTGTACTAGCCGATCCATTTACTAGTACGTAGGTGCTGACCCTACAGAAGGCTACAACCTTCTTTCCTACAGGGACCACGTTTCATACATTTTCATACTGGATCCATGAGTACAAAACAAACACTGCTGCAATACAATCATCAACTTATACTTGCATCATAATTCTCTAGATCACCCAATACTGAATCACTGAAACCCTGTCATTAAGAACACAGAACACAAACCAGAGCCCAGAACTTTGCAACAACCACTAGAATCAACAGCAACCTGAAATATCAAATCTTATTATGCATACGCTACTTCGCTATACCAAAACCGTGTGTATACGTGCTTTCTCCAAAGGCAACCCGCGTGCAGATCTAGAAATAATTACTTATACCTTCGCTGTCAGATCCGACCCTTGCCAAGTGTCCCGAACATATAACCAGCAATACCAGATCTTCTCACTTCGTCAGACACAACTTGCTTCACACTCTTTGCCTAATGATCTTCTCCTTATATAGCCTTAGGCCCTTCACAATACCACGGTCCAAAACCATAGTAACACAATACCATCAACTTCAAAACTATGGATCGACACGACCATCGAGACACCATGGTCCAAAACCATAGGCACAACTTCCAAGGACTAACCGCCACGGACCAAAGGTACGTTTTCACATGTACGCACTTTTACTGAAGCCAACCTGCGTGTATACGCTGATTTTCCTTAATGAACCTGCGTATATCTCTTTCTTGTCCTGCTGTACTAAGATCTGTCCTCTGATTGAGTTGCCATCACTTGTACCTGCTTCTGAGTGAGTTGCCATCAAGGAAAACACTTGTATCATAATGCCAACAATCTCCCCCTTTGGACTTGATGGCAACCACCACACCAAGTAACTCTCCCCCTTTGACATCAAGGGCAAAGGGCGGACCAAGATATTCTCTTCTTTGGTATACCTTCTGCTGTCCATACTCCCCCTGAGTACATGCTGAAGTTTCTGATTTGGCTCCCCTTTGTATATGCCAAGTTGTATCAATCCATCCATGCTCCCCCTGAGCAGATGCAGGTTCTAAGACCAGCAATAACTATCATTTATCATATATGATCTGTACCATACGCATAAGCCTGCAATACCATTCCTTTGATCAAACAACAAGATGTATCATTTAGTTTCATCAGCAACTTCTAACCATAATGCCAACAATGAATTATTTGAAGTATATGCTCCCCCTGAGCGTGAGCCAACCATGACTGAAACATTTCCTCGGACTGTTCTGCTGCCCTTTCTACATATACGCGACTTTGCAGCCTGTAACTCACGTATATACGCAACTTGTCTTCATTATATCAGCGTATACAAGATGGAATACTGAAATTCATCACTTTCAGATTCCCCTGTGTCTGTTGTGTCAGTTGACTGAGTTATGCCACACCTTTCTGTCTCTAATTCTGTCTTCTTCAATTCCTAGAAATGTGATGATGTATGGTCCTCTTGTTTTGAATTTTGAAATCTGCTCCTGCATTCCCTTGCTTTATGCCCATATTTGTTGCATGTATAACATCTTACATATTTCACGTTCCTTCTATTGCAGTCAATTGCTTTGTGTCCATATTCATTGCAGGCAAATCAATATCCTCTGAAATACCTGGGATGCGATGATCTTTTGTAATGGTCTTGAACCATTCTACTTCTACATCTGGCTGCAACATGTCCAAGATTATGACATACATAACATTCAACATTATTCAGAGGAGGAAATAATCGTCTATCACTTCCATAGTTAGGAGTAAAGGATCTTCCTTGAGGAATTTCTTTCCTTGGTTGTTCCTTGTTCAGCATTTCAGATTTCTCATTAGAGTTTCTTGCCTCACCTTGTGAACTAGATTCACCTTCAACATATTCATGAAAACCAAGACCAGTTTTGATAGCAGGAGACCTTTGACTATTAAGAATATCGTCCAAGACTTTAGTACTATCTTGAAATCGTAAAAGCTTATCCTTTTCTTCTAATTTACCTTTCAAGATATTTACCTCAACTTGATGTTGTTCTTCCTTTTCCAGATACTGTTTCCTTAGGTCTTCTTCAGCGTTTCTTCCTTCTTCCACTTGTCGCTTTAGTTTGATCACTTCATGTTCTTGATCTTCAAGAGCTTCTCTGTTCTGTTCTCTTGATTTTTTAAGATCTTCTTTTAGAGAGAGGATCTTTGATTCAAGTCTCTGAATAGTTATGCTCTGATCCTTTACTATATCCTACAATTTCTCCCTTACCCTGGTTTCTGTCTCCAATTGTTCATTTAATTTGGTAACTTCTTCAGTTTCTGCATTCTTCTGTTCATGTGCCATGAGACTTCTAATATCTTCACTATTATTGGATGAAGCATTCTTCTTTTCATGTGCCATGAGACTTCTAATATCATCACTATCATTGAATGAACTTTTAATATGGGTATAATAGCTTCTACCATCTTCTTCAGATATCTTTCCTTTGTTATGAGGGCATCTAGCAGCATAGTGACCAACTCTACCACATAGAAAACATTTGAAAGGTAGCTTACCTTTGAACCGTCCAGTTCCCCGTTCAAGATTCTTGACAAAATTTACCTCATCTTCTTCCTCTAACGCTTCGAATGCGGCTTCTGATGGTACTTCTTGTCGCATTTCAAAAGCAGTTAAGATCCCGTGAAGCTGTGACATGGTGATTTTCTGCACATTCTCCTTTTCTTCTATGGCAGATACTTTAGAATCAAATTTAGCAGACAGAGATCTCAAAACCTTTTCAACTAAGACAACTTCCTCAAATTCTTCACCCAGATCCCTCATACAATTTACAATCTCATCCATACGCAAGAAATAATTAGCTATGCTTTCATTACTATGCATCTTAAGAGTTTCATATCGAATTCTGAGAGTTTGAAGCTTTGCTCTTTTTACCTGATCATCTCCTTCGTAGCTTGTAACGATTTTGTCCCATATTTCCTTAGCTGATTTGAAATGCATGATCTTCATAAATTCTGATTGTGTCAAACTACTCAATAGGACAGTAACAGCTTTGGCATTGAGCTCATATTGCTTTTTCTCTGCTGGATCTGTAGGAGTTGCTGATGGGAATTTGTATCCTCCTTCTACGATTCCCCAAACTTCTGCTCCAAGTGATTGTAGATATGCAGTGGTTCTTATCTTCCAGTGGGTAAAATTGTTCCCGTCAAAGACTGGTGGCTTGATATGTGCCTCTCTTTCTGGATTAGCCATTCTGATGGATCTTTTCCTTCAATCGATCAAGCTTCCTCTGAAGGACCGGCTCCAATACAAATTGTTGGAAATAATACTGAGAGGGGGGGGGGGTGAATCAGTATTATCATATCAATAAAACTTTTCAAATTTGATGCTCAGAAACATATACGCTACTTCAGTTAAGTGAACCCGCGTGTACACGCTACTGTGTCTAAAGCAACTAGCGTATATCCAGAAATCTTATGATTCAGTTAGCTTATCTTCAGTAAATGCATCAGAACATTATTAACCACATTGACAGTAAACAGGTGCAGTATAATAGAACAGATCATCACATAAAAGCCACACACATGATCACCATGATATAAGATGGAAACCCAATGTGGGTGAAAACCACCTGCTACAATTTGTCTCTTTCTTCTTTAATAATAAACTTCTTTTACAATGTACTGGTGCAGTCCTTTACTAGTACGCAGGCTACAACCTGCAGAGGGCTACAACCCTCTCTCTCGTTTTCCAACTACTTCTGGAAGGGAGCTACAACCCCCTCAGCTCTTGTACTAGCCGATCCATTTACTAGTACGTAGGTGCTGACCCTACAGAAGACTACAACCTTCTTTCCTACAGGTACCACATTTCATACATTTTCATACTGGATCCATGAGTACAAAACAAACACTGTTGCAATACAATCATCAACTTATACTTGCATCATAATTCTCTAGATCACCCAATACTGAATCACTGAAACCCTGTCATTAAGAACACAGAATGCAAACCAGAGCCCAGAACTCTACAACAACCACCAGAATCAACAGCAACCTGAAATATCAAATCTTATTATGCATACGCTACTTCGCTATACCAAAACCGCGTGTATACGCACTTTCTCCAAAGGCAACCCGCGTGCAGATCTAGAAATAATTACTTATACCTTCGCTGTCAGATCCGACCCTTGCCAAGTGTCCCGAACAGATAACCAGCAATACCAGATCTTCTCACTTCGTCAGACACACCTTGCTTTACACTCTTTGCCTAATGATCTTCTCCTTATATAGCCTTAGGCCCTTCACAATACCACGGTCCAAAACCATAGTAACACAATACCATCAACTTCAAAACTAGGGATCGACACGACCATCGAGACACCATGGTCCAAAACCATAGGCACAACTTCCAAGGACTAACCGCCACGGACCAAAGGTACGTTTTCACATGTACGCGCTTTTACTGAAGCCAACCTGCGTGTATACGCTGATTTTCCTTAATGAACCTGCGTATATCTCTTTCTTGTCCTGCTGTACTAAGATCTGTCCTCTGATTGAGTTGCCATCACTTGTACCTGCTTCTGAGTGAGTTGCCATCAAGGACAACACTTGTATCATAATGCCAAAAATCTTTTCTACTGCCTGTCTAAAGCTCTGTAAATTGACAGTAGATGTTAAATATATTGTTGTTTGGTACATACTTGATTAAGAAGTTTTATGTTTCAATAGCTTTGAAGGTATACACAGGTTTGGTTAAAGGAAGTAGCGTATACACACAGGTTAGATTCAATAAAGTAGCGTATACATTCTGATGCATGATGTTTGAGGTTGCAACTAGTTCTGAATAATGATGCAGGATTCTGGGTTCAGCATAATGTTCTGGTGACAGTGATCTGACTGTTCAAATTAACTGATTATTGGTTGATGTAGTTTGAAAGTTCTGATGGGTCCAGTATGAAAATTTGATGAAACAAGGCCTTCATTTGTATTGTTGTGTACCAGGAGCATCCAATTTGAAAATTTATCAAACGTGGTCCCTGAAGGAAGAGAGAAGGTCGTAGCCTTCTGTAGGTCGGTGCCTATGTACTAGTAAACACATTGGTTAGTACAAGAGCTAGGGGGTTGTAGCTCCCTTCCAGTAGAAGCTAGAAAATGAGAGAAGGTTTTAGCCTTCTACAGGCGGGTGCTTGTGTACTGGTATGAGTCTGCACTAGTACAAGATTGTAAACAGATTTTCTTAATATTAAAAGAAGACAGAGACGACAACAACAAGTGGTTTTTCTCCTGCATGGGTTTCCACCTTAAATCTTGGTGTTCATGTGTGTTGCTTATGTGTGATGGTTTATTATGTTTTTATTGCACTTTTTAAAAAGTTACTGATGCACTGATTAAAGATCAACACATGATAAATTGACTAAATCATAATTTCTTTGGGTATACACTGGTTTCTCTAATCATAGTAGCGTGTACACACAAGTTCACTTCATAGAAGTAGCATATATAAATCTATTTGGGAAATGAGAAATTATTGAACTGTAATACTGATTCACCCTCCCTCTCAGTATTATTTCCAATAATTAGTATCAGAGTAGGTCCTTCAGAAGAAGCTTGATCGCGTGAAGGAATATCTTTCATGATGAACAATCACAAAGGCATGTGATCTATCAGACCACCAATATTCAATGGGAACAACTTGGTATATTGGAAAATAAAAACCAGGGTCTATCTTCAATCGCTTGGACCCTATGTTTGGGAAATTGTGGAAGGAGGATATCAATTTCTAGCAGTAATACTTACAGATTCAACAGGTAAGAAGTTATACAAAACCAATGCCAAAGCAGTAAATACTTTCTTGGGAAGTTTGTCAGAATCAAAATTCATCAAAGTCATGCAGCTCAAGACAACCAAAGAGATATGGCACAAAATCATTTAGACCTACGAACGAGACTCCCAGGTAAAACGTGCTAAGCTCCAAACTCTCAAAATTCAGTATGAAACTCTTAAGATGCATAGTGATGAGAGTATTGCTAGTTACTTTTTACATGTAGATGAGATTTTTATTTGTATGAAGAATCTGGGTGAAGAGATAAAGGAAGCTACTTTAGTTGATAAATTTTTTGAGAACTCTATCTTCTAAATTTGAGTCAAAAGTATCTGCCATGGAAGAGAAACAAAATCTTCAAACTATTACTGTGGTTCAACTCCATGGAATCCTAACTGCCTTTGAAATGAGCAAAGGAGGTCCATTAGATATGATAGAAGCAACTTTTAAAGCTTCCACAAAGGGAAAAGAAAAGGAAGAGCACAATGAACCAGGATACATTTCAGAAGAAGAAGATGAGGTAAATTTTGTCAAGAAGCTTCAACAGGGTTTAAGAAGATTCATAGGTAAGCCACCATTCAAATGATTTTCTTGTGGTAGAGTCAGCCATTATGCTGCCAAATGTCCTCATAAAGATAAATATGAAAAGGGAAATGAATATGCAAAAGGCAATAGAAAACAGGTTGTCAATAGAAGGAGTTACTATACACATGAAGATAGTGATGGTTTATCTAATAGTGATGAAGATGAAATTGAACAAGATTATAAACTTTTCATGGCCTATGACAATGATGATTTTTTGGATGCCTTAGAAGAGGAAGACTTTCTTGAAGAAATCACAAAACTCAAAATCTGTTTTGAAGAAAAGAATATGATCATAGATACGTTGACACATCAACTCACTGAAAGAGGAAAACACAATGAAAATCTAGAATGTGAAATTGTGGGTCTATGAAAAGAACTTGAGAAGAAAAAATCTCTTAATCTTAGATTTGCTAAAGGATCATAAACTTTAAATGAAATCATCAAAGTTCAACGTTCTCCTCTTATAAAGATAGGTCTTGGATATACTGAAGAATCATCTCAATCACAGAAGCCGTCAGCCTCCACCAAAAGCTATCTTGATGCAACAAAGACCAGTGAACAGTATGTCAATTGTCAGCAAAGGCCTAAAAGTACTCATCAGGTAAATCATACTCAATTTACTCCAAGGATGAATATCAATAGAAGCTTCAACCAACAGGTAAACAATGCCAAAAGATTCTATGATCGCAGAAACTTCTTTAATGGGCAATGTTTTTCATGCCATAACTTTGGGCATAAGGCTGCTCAATGTGTTGCTTACAAAACCATCATGACTAGAGAAGCACGAAATCAAAGGAGTGTAACAGGAATCAAGAAAAGTTCCTATAATAACTTTTCTCCTCTTGAAGATGAAATAGAATGTTCGATTTGTAACAATTTTGGTCATGAAGAATTTGAATGCAGGAGAAAATTCAGGCCCACACTTCAAAAGGAGAAAAAATCATCAAATTCTAAGATATGGAGAAAGAAGGAATCTCAATCAGAAATATGTGGCATAGATATGTATGCAGAAGAACAAGAGAATCAGTGGTACATCGACAACAGATGCTCCAAACACATGACATGTGATAAAGAGAAACTTCAATCATATAATGCTTTAGAAAAAGAAAAGAATGTCTCATTTGGAAATGACACACCAGCTGCCATTAAAGGTGAGGGCTTTGTTTTCTTGAAAGAAAAGGTTAAAGCTGGAAATGTCATGTATGTAGATGGTTTAAAGCATAACGTTTTAAGTGTCAGTCAAATGTGTGATCAAGGAAATGAAGTTGTGTTTCATTCAAACGAATGTGTGGTTCGTGAACTTGATACAGGAAAGATCGTAATCAAAGGTACAAGAACTCCAAACAATTTATACATACTCAAAGGAGGACAACAAAAATGCTATATAAGCAAAATAGATGAAAACTGGCTATGGCACAGAAGATTGGGGCATCTAAGATTTTCTCAAATAAGAAAAGCATGTAGGCCCAAGGCAGTCCCTGATCTTCTAGATATCAACATCCCAGAAAATACCATATGCAAACCATGTCAAGTCGGTAAGCAAACCGGAGTTCACTTTAATGAAAAAGAAGGATCAACAAGTAAGCCTCTTGAACTCATCCATATTGATTTATGTGGTCCAACAAGGAAAAAGTCACCTTGTGGAGAATAATACTTTATTTTATTTATCGATGATTTTTCCAGGATGTGTT
Source organism: Pinus tabuliformis (assembly GCA_031772625.1). Taxonomy (NCBI): domain Eukaryota; kingdom Viridiplantae; phylum Streptophyta; class Pinopsida; order Pinales; family Pinaceae; genus Pinus; species Pinus tabuliformis. The sequence goes on from CM062818.1 coordinate 936,836,179, forward strand.
GGATAGGTCTACTAAAGCATAAAGATGAATCATTTGAAAAGTTTAAAGCCTTCAAAGATTTAGTTGAAAATGAATCAGATTGAAAAATCAAATGTCTCAGATTTGATTGAGAAGAGAATTCATATCAGATGAATTCTTTGACTTTTGTGAACAACATGGAATAAAAAGGAAATTCTCCGTCGCTAGAACTCCTCAAGAAAATGGCGTGGTGGAAAGAATGAACGGAACAGTTCAAGAAATGGCTCGAGCTATGCTTGATAAATTTGGAACTCCTGCAACCTTCTGGGGTGAAGCTGTATTTGCTGCCATGACTATTCTCAACAAAGCGACGTTCAGGTAAAGAGTGATCAAACTCCATATGAACTTTGGTATGGTAAGCCTCCCACTCTAAAAAACTTTAGAGTTTTTGGAAGCAAATGTTTCATCAAAAGGACTGATGAAAAACTTGGCAAGTTTGAACCCAGAGACGATGAAGGAATTCTTCTTAGTTATTCATCTAGAAGTAAAGAATACAAATCTTATAATAAAAGAGTTCGGAAAATGTTGAATGCATTGATGTTGTAATTGATGAAGCATGCAAAAATCCAGAACAAATGAAATCAACAAAGGAATATGACATTGAGGAAGATAGGGAATGCTTTCCTATATCAAATCAAAATGATATAGAAGAAGAAACCAATGAATCACCAAAAGAAGATACAACAGACAGGGAAAATACTACATCCAGGTATGTTCAGAAGAATCATCCAGAATCTAAAATTCTAGGAGAAAAAGGGTCTAAAGTACAGACAAGAAGAACTCTTACATGGAACTCAAGTTATCTAGCATTAATATCGTCCAAAGAACCACAAAATGTAAATGAAGCTAGCAACGATGAATGTTGGGTTAAGGCCATGGATGAAGAACTTGACAAAATTGAAAAGAATGATACTTGGGAATTAGTTCCTAGACCTCATGATAAAAATGTTATAGGAACAAAATGGATATTTAAGAATAAGTTGAATGAAAATGGAGAAGTTATTAGAAATAAGTCAAGACTTGTTTGTAAAGGATATGCTCAACAAGAAGGTATAGATTTTGAAGAAACTTTTGCACCTGTTGCCAGACTTGAAGCCATAAGAATGTTTCTTGCTCTTTCTAGTTTTCGAAAATTCAAAGTATATTAAATGCATGTAAAATTAGGTTTTCTTAATGGAGATTTAGAAGAAGAAGTTTATATTGAGCAACCAGAAGGATTCATTCTAGGAAATGATGCAAAACTCGTATGCAAACTCAAAAAGGCTCTTTATGGTCTGAAACAGGCTCCAAGGGCTTGGTATTACCATCTTGACAAATATCTACAACAACAAGGTTTCACAAAAGGTTCTGTAGATAACAAATTATACACAAAGATTGAAAATGATAAACTGCTAATTATTGTTGTTTATGTTGATGATATCATCTTTGGTAGCAATGAAGAATCCATGAGTCAGAATTTTTCTTCGGTAATGCAACAAGAATTTGAAATGTCCTTACGTGGTGAACTTACTTATTTTCTTGGTCTACAAGTACAAGAAACAAAAGATGGTATTTTTCTTTCACAAACAAAATATCTCAAGCAGATCTTGAATAAGTACGGAATGGAAGATTCTAAACCAGTATGTACTCCAATGGCAACATGATATAGTCTTAGTTCTAATGATGAATCACTAGTAGTAAGCCAACCAACTTATAGATCTATGATTGGAAGTCTTCTTTATCTAACAGGTACCAAACCTAATATCATGCATGCAGTAGGAATTGTTGGAAGGTTCCAAGCAAATCCAAAGGAATCACATCTTCAAGCAGTTAAAAGAATTTTCAAATATATTAATGGAACTCAAGAATTTGGACTATGGTATCCTAAAGATACAGATCTTACTCTTCATGCATATATAGATGCAGATTGGGAAGGAAATGTTGATGATCGAAAGAGTACTAGTGGAGGATCATTCTATATGGGTTCACGGTTGGTGTCTTGGTTCAACAAGAAAAAAAGTTTGATTGCCTTATCTACAACTGAAGCAGAATATGTGGTTGTTGCATCTTGCTGCACACAACTACTTTAGATGATGCAAAGATTGCAAGACATTCAAATCACATGTACTCCACCCATCTCCATTCTATGTGATAATACAAGTGCCATAAGTATTTCGAAAAATCTAGTCATGCACTCCAAGACTAAGCACATACCCATTAAGTACCATTTTTTGTGAGAACAAGTGCTTGAACAAAAGGTTAAATTGGAGTATGTTCCCTCCAAAGAATAGGTTGCTGATATATTCACCAAACTGCTTCCTAGAGAAACATTTGAATAGCTTGGAGTAGTTGCTGCATCATCCTGCTGTTAAATCCAGTTTTTCAGAGGAAGGTTCTTATGCGCGGTTTTCATGAAGTATAGTCGCATATATACGTGGGTTTCTGTGGCTACAAAAGTGTATATGTTTTTCTGCTTGTTGACACTACACAGGTAGCACAGGTTTAGGGGGAGCATTAGCCTTCACTCAAATTCTGCATTGTTGACATTATGGTTGTTGAGTTCAGCTATGGTTTCATATATTTATATCATTTGTTGCATAAGTCATGTCAAGATCTAGGGTGTGATGTGACTCCTTCTGTCATAGTTTATGTTTGAATGAGTCCTATTGGACATATGATGTAATTTGTATCCCCACTATGCATGGGATGGATGATGTAATATTTGTTGTATTTCAGTCATGTATAAATAATTGGTATATCCCCACTTCATTGGGTGGATGAGTCAAATGTGGTGTATCCCCACTTGGTTGGGTGATTGATGGATATATGAGTCATTAGTCTTAGGGAGGTCATACTCACTTAGTTGAGTTATAGATTCATGTTATTCTATTGAAACATATCTCTGTAGAATCTGCATGTACTCACGGGGAGCATGGACAACATAATGTATATCAAAGGGTGAGAGTATCTTGGTCCACCATTGGCCCTTGATGTCAAAGGGGGAGAGTATTTTGGTGTTGCTTGTTATCTCTAACAGTTTCTATAGCTTGCAGTAATCAACACCAACATGGTTACCATCAAGTCCAAAGGGGGATATTGTTGGCATTATGATACAAGTGTTGTCCTTGACGACAACTCACTCACAGGTCAATTCAATTTTGATAAAAGGAAACTCAGAGTGTAACAAAAGAACAGGAAGATGGAACTAAGGTCTACTGATCAGAATGAATAAGTTGAAGGAAAAGGATGGTGTAAAACATTTTAAGATGTATACGCAGGTCACCTTAGTAAAAAAAACGTATACACACTGGTTCACAGAACAAAAGAAGCGCATACGTATACACACAATTTCACAAGAGGAAAAGTGTGTACATGTTGGAAAATCAAGAGTAAAGAATATCAGGGGTCAATGCCATGGTATTAGCCCACAATATTGAGCGGATTAATGACTATTTGATCCCATCTAAGAATACCATGGGTCCTAAATGATTTTGGTTTGAGGTATTGGGAAAGGCCAAAAACTATATAAGGAGGAGAAGATCAAAAGGCCAAGGTGTGCAAGTGAAAAGGGTTTCTCAGGAATACTTCTATCTGAAGTATATTTTATGTTGCAGGGGATATGTTGTGATTTGATTTGAAATATTTTGTGCACCTTGAATTCAATGTTGGATCAGGATCATGAGACCTGAAATGACTTATCATCGAATGATGTGATATTGGTTGGGCTAGATTTGATTACGTACACCTGTTTTATTCTTTAAATGTCATGATCTGGGTTTGTCTGAAGTCTGAAATAGCAACGAAGTTGTGAGTTAATATTTGCAGATCTATACACTGGTTCGCCTTGGTAAAGGCGTGTATACACGTAGGTTAGACTCTTCCAAGTAGCATGTTAGGGTCCTATAATAATAGGATTCATAATTTTTAATTGGCTATGGTTAGTCTTGAAATATTGTACATACTTTTGCTTTTTGTAAAATGTTTTCAATATTAAAAATTAAAAAATGTAAAGAGGGTATGTCCTAAAATAATAATCAAAGGATAAAAAGAAGGAAAAAAGACAAAAAAAAAGTGAAAAATATGAACCCCAAAAAGAAATAAAATAGATCATGAAAGTGTGCAAATTCAAATGCCACTACTTTTTACTTTACTATGCAAAACAAGGTTGTGTGCAGATTATCAAAAATGCCACAATCCATGATGGTCAAATAACTTAATCTTGACTCATTCATGCTTTAAATTTCATGTTGATAGATAGAGAATAAAGGTATAGGAAAACTATTTAACCTTGGGAGATCAGTAGTTAGGTAGAGAATAAAAATGAGCTCATCAGTTTAATCCGACCCATTGGAAGTTATAAGGTTAAAAATAGATAGTTTGCTTGTCAAAAGAAAAGGAAATAAAGGGTCTGCAAGCTCAAATGCACCCAATAAATGAAGAGAAAATGTTAGGATAAATAAAAGGGTAGGTAGAAGAAAGGTTGTTGAGTCAAAAGCACATTTATCATGCTTAATCCTATGTTTCATGTATAGGAGGATTTATGAGAAAGAAAGGATATCCACCAAGCTTGTTTAACTAACCCCTCATTTCACTACACCCCCTACATACTTATTTGCTAATTTCCCCATTATCCCTTCATTTCTTATAAAATACCTGTTTCCCTTCATTTTGACCTTTACCCCTTGGTTTCACACACTTCCCTAGTAATAACCCTTCAAAGATCATCCCCCTTCCTAAAAAACCCTTTCCCTACTGTGAAACCCATTCCCCATTACAAATATTACTTCCCCCCCTTATTAATTTCCCTATTTCCCTTCAAAAACCCATAAAAACCCTTTATCATAAGTTTTTGTGCCCCCGCATTATGTAATTAACCTTCCCCATTTCATATTTCCCTGACAAACCTTTTTAACCCACCAACCCTTGGTGTAGTTAAAAAACCCCCGCCACATAACCCATGGTCCCACTTTAATACCCGCTCCTTATATTAAAATCCCAACCTTATTTACTAATGAATCACAATTATTTGTAATTAAACCCTGGGCCTTGCAAATCCCTTTCCCGATTCTGTCCATGCAACTTAACCACGTAATAGCCCTCTGATATCCTACCCCCAGATCCGACGGTGTACAACCATATCGCGCGGGTTCATTGTCCGATCGATAATAGCCTGAGAACATGCAAGATTCGTGGTTTTGCCTGGGCACTGTTTTGCTATGTGGCGGCACCAGGCTAGATCGCCTGCTCATGAAAAATACTGCCTGCCATCCAAAAGTGGTGCGATGGCCCAGAAAACCACCTCCCCGCCCAAGCTGAAAACTGCCCACTATTCATTTATAATTTCCACGCCAAAATTTGACTATTACCCGTTAAAAGGCTGAAAAAGCCCAAAATTACTCTTTTCGCTCATTTTTCACTGCAACCGCTGCTTAGCCATTTACGACACCCTGAAACCTCTGCGACCAATTTGACAACCATTTGTTGCCTGAAGAAGTTCCGGATACCTGATTAAAGCAACTAATTGACAGTCGAAGCCACAGTACCCTTCGCATTCACCATTGAACCAAGTTTGGAAGCCAGATCACCAAATTCCAGGTATTCTTGGGAAAAACTAGAACGACCCTTCAATTTAGAAATGCACAGTTTAATTGAACGGTTAATTAATTGAAATTAATTAAGAAACTTGCCTAAATTGAAGAGGAATTTATTTCTATACCCCAAACCCTTATACAGACTGTAATTACCCACCCACTTTACCAAATCTTACAAACCTCACTCCTGAAACCCATCAAAGCCTAATTCAAATATGAAAACCCAATTATTGCTTCCCAAACCTCTCTGGATGTGAGATCTCTGCAAACCCCTCACCTGGACATCGACCACCTTGCATTAGAAGACAGAGATTTCCAAATAAAGGATATTGCTTCGCCTGCCTACCTTCTAAAGCTCCACTGCTGGAGTAAGGACAAATTTTTAAATCAGAACGATGACATTCACCTATGGGAGTCTAACTTTCCAAGTATTGGCTTCCAGAAGTACACCCATTCCTAAAAATCATCCACTTCTATCATGCTTGCTACATTCCCAGCCAAACGGCCATTATCACCCCTGACCAACAAGTGTTGCTTACCATCATTGCAGAATCCATTAACCAAATGCTGTAGGTCCAACCAAGCCCTAATGAGACCCCACTGTCTATTGGAGACTTGCTGGACCTCTATACCAAGTTAGACCTTCCCAAAATAGCCCAAATTTTCCAAACTTTCATCATAGAGGAATGTCATACTCCTAAAGATAGTCCTCCTTATGCTGCCACCATTTTTTCTGAGAGAGGTAGATAGATTATTACCATGCTTTCTTTCATTTTAGGATATACCACAGATGAGCATGTGGATGAGGTTTTCCCAGATTTCTTTCCATCTTTAGCCCAGGCAAGCATCTTGCTGTAATTTACAACTATGCTCAGTTCATAGCAGATAGAATGCATGAGCAGTTCACCAGACTACCTACTGAGAGAGTCTTCAAGTACTCATCTGTATTATTTCACATGTTTTTATACTACCAATCAGATAAATTCCCTGTCAGCATCCAGAAGTTGGATACCAAAGGAAATTTAAGGTCAGTTATCTATTGGACACCCTTGATCCAGAAGTACTCCACTATATTCACTTATAAGGACTTCATTGATTCATTTGTCCATCCAGTTATGAATATGCTAACCAATAGCCCTTAGCCCATAATCAGTCAAGAGATCAAAAGGGTGTTATAGTTGGCCAAGAATAGTAAGGTGGGAGACTAGTATCTGTACCAGAACCACACAAAAATAAGAATTTATGGATGCCAACTTGCCCCTTACAAACTACCCAAATACCTCCCCATGAGGATATTTGCACTAGAATACTTTAGGAAGATTATCAATTCTGATGAAGTCAACTTCCTAGCAGCTAGGAAGAAGACCCAATTAAAAATGAAAAATAAATTGGGCCCCTTCATTTGTAATACCAGAGAAGCTGGACCAGAGGCAGATAGAACTTTGCAACAAATGAATTTCAAGAACAGCTTTATGTGGCAGTATGACCCTCATGGAGTCATAAACCAGCTAAGGATAAAGGTCAAATTGGGACCTTTCATCCATCATCCCAGACCAGACATTGAGAGGTTTGCTAACCAGTCAGAATTGTTGGAAAACACTCTAATAGACATGGAAAGTACTGTAGTTGATGTAGAAAATACATTGATTAATGTATAAAAGCATATTGATGAAAGTTCCTTCCTGTAGGTTCCAGAACTAGGAGAACCAATGAATATTCCTCCTGTTTTATAGACTCCAGCAAATGAAGACAGGAACCCAAAGAGAAACAGGGAATAAGGTTCTAGTTCAGCTATGGAAACCATAGATGAATAGTTTGAGATTAGTTACAGGAAGAGGCCCAATCTTAATCCTATAACTGAATAGGAAGAAACCATTGAATCAGTGGAAATCACTGACATTGATACGATGGTGGAAAGAAGCAAAGGCACAACAACTTTAGGAGAAACACAACAACCCTCAACATCAAACACTCAAATTATTGAGAGACAACTCAGTGTTGAGGTTTCTTAATTCACCAGGCTAGTGGATAAAGAAAAGGATATCAAGGACATATATAAAGAAATTAAGTTGAGAAATGAGAAGTTGAAGGCTGAGACTTATGCTCAGTACTTCAAACACAAACCAACAAATCAAAGTAGGTTGATGTCAGCTTTTGACATCAAAATAGGAAAAATGTAGGTGTCATTCATGTCGCCTACAGTCCAACATCCAAAAAAATCAGCTAACTATAGGTAAATAGACTTTGAGGTTTTGGCTAGGGATGTTCATCCCATTGACCAAATTGAGTTCCACAAGCAAGCAAGTGAGATTATTTATTCCACCTTGACAGGAAAAGTTATGGCTGCACATAACCTGCAAAGTTCATTGGAGAACATTACAACACAATACAAATTAGAAAAGGCCTCCTCACAGGCAAAGGACAACATGATCAAGTCATTGGAAGACTTGGTAATTAAGCTGGGACATGATCCCAATGATATCAAGGCTGCTGAGAAGTTAATAAAAAAGAAGAACGAGGACATTGCTGCTCTCAAAAAGCAACTCAAATTGCCTCATTTAGAGCACCCATAGACAAAAGAGGTCTTTGAGAGCCAAATTCGTCAAGAGGAGATGATGGACCTTGTTCTCCAACTTAATGATCAACTAACGGAAATGGAGAAGGAGTTAGACAACTTGATACAGTTAAAACAAGATAGTCTTGAGACTACCCCTGCCACTGTTATCCCAACAGTTACTATTGCAGTACCGTCCACCTTGGCAACATCATTGGCTCCTACAGTTCCACTGGCTACAACCCTCCCAGCTTCTACCGCGTCTACATCAGCAACAAGGTCGACAACAACAGCAACTTATCCAGGTGATGAGGCAAGTAAGTTGGTTAAGGCAATGGAGCACATGCCCATTCAGACCATAGAGATGAATAAGCTCAAATAAAAGATAACCTATTTGGAGAGTGACTATAAGCTTGCCTAGATTATGCACAAAGAAAAAAGTACAGAAGGCAACCAGAATGAATGAAAGAATAAAGAGCTTAGAGAAAGAGCCGACATTAAAGGAGCCACTTGGACAAGCTAAGGAAAAATTATGGGCCAATATCATTGACTCTATTAATGATATTTGGCCATCCATTCAAGTAATCTTTGAGCAAAAAGACTTAGTGAAAGAGGAAACAAAAGCCATATAAAGAGTTAAAACAGAACTGGGATACATGCCAGAGGAAGCCACTACAATAATTCATTTCCTCAACTCCAAGAACAAATATGAATTATAGGAGCTGGAGATACCTGACAGGACAGGTACAATATTTGAGGTTAAGAAGGTGCTCACTAAGAGAAATTTAATGCTAAACCTTGAGGACAAATGCCAAACCATGCAACTGGCTATAGACAGATTCATGGTGAAGTTTGATGTTTTGAGGCAAAAGGGTCTACCCAATCCCTTAGTAATAAACGAAAAATTGATGCCACAAGAAGACTACAATAGAAGAATTAGAGAAGTGGAAAGGGATTAGGTAAACACTTCCTCTATGAAGGGGATGCCTACTGGCAAGGTCCTATATCAGACCTTTGAGAACTTGTTTTACCTCCAGCATGAGGTAAAACACCTTTTTGTAAATAGAACCACTTTTGCCAAATACACTGAGGCAGATGAAATATACAGGAAGATGGTAAATATCCAATTATGAGATGCAAAAACATGGGAAAAATTGAATTAATTATTGTAAAGATACACAGTCAAAATGTAAAAATGTACAGTAAGGGTGAAAACAACACAGTAAAAGGATAATGATAGATCAGCCAGGTAAAAGAGTATCAATTGAAAGTGTATCAGTTGAAAGGTCAAAGTTCAAATAAGAGACAGTGTGAAGACCAATAGAAAAGTAGAGAATAAAAATCAAAATACCAGAGCATAAAGAACAACACAACCTAATAAACAAGGACAACATACAACAATTGAACATCTGCCTCTATCTTCTTGCATGAAGATATTTCTTTCTCCTAGATTAATTCCAAAGACAGTTTGGGATATTTTGTAAATACGTCATATTTCGAAGTATTGAGGGTGGATTGCTATACATTTGTAGAGTTGTATTGATCATAAAACCTGAGGGTTATTGTACCAATTTTTCAAGTCAGCAGACTGGACTAAGGAATAAAAAGATTGCATTATAGGATTCATGCGCTGAGATATTACAGTGAAGTATTTTCTTTGTCAAATTTGTTATCTTCTTATGTATTTCACAAACTTACATGTTATCTAAAGTAAATGAATTGACTAGAAATTTATCTTAGAATTTGTTTAAGTACACTCTGTTTTGAATAGTTGATCATTTCTATGTTTTCTTCTGATATCCGGATCTGAGAATCCTTAATTTCTCTCCCATCTTGATTGACCTCTTTCACTTCTTTCATAATCCGGCCTAAGGAACCCTTAATTTCTCTTTGGATGCAATTGAAACCCACTTCACCATCCAGCCTTAAGATCTGAAGTAACTCATCTACCTTGCCTTGTAGACACTGTTTTTAGAACTTGATCCAGTCTTGTTTGCTTGACATTTGACCCCATAGCCCAATGGTAAAAAACATCCCTCTATCCATCTAAGTAAGTGATCCCACTACCAAATCCAAATCAAAACCCAAGTAGAATCATAACTAGCCTAAAACCAATTAACTAAACAAAGTTAAATCATAAAGAGAGATCCCTCTCTGAGAATTAGGAAGGCTAGGTCCGAATCTCCAATGTTGGTTTGTGGTTACGTCTATCATTTCTTTCTCAACAACTCAAAAGAAATTTTGGAGTGATAACATATTGGTGACCATATTGGGGAAATAGATTCTCAGTGCAATAAAACTTTAAGGAAATCTTAAAATATTCATCTTTTGCCCCTTAAGGTCATTCTAGAGCTGATGTTAAAAATTTTCACAAAACAATTAAAAAACTAAAATTCTGGCTCCCAAGAAGACTCACTATACTAGGGCAAATCCAGATCCAAACCCTGCTACAATAGTTGATGACCCTAATAGAATTTTAAGGAAATAAAAAAAGGTAGAAACTCAAGCAAGTAGTACCCAGTTAGTTAAAGCAAATTCACTCCCCGAGGAATTATCAACTTTAGAGTACATTTCGTTTGATTTGTCATTTGACCATTCATTGTTTAGAACTAAATTAGAAAATGAAATTCATGAAACTCAGGGAAAATTTTAGGGGCTAATATTCAAAGGTGGGCTAATTTTCTATTTTTTTTCGAAAAAAAGATTCGCCAATTTCCATTTTTACCAAAAAATGATTCGCCCCAATTTTATATCATAAAATTATTTTACCTTAAAATACGCCAATTTTTTATAAACACTATATAAAATCAATATAAATTTGAGTATTTTTACAAACCTATCGCTAAACATTTTATAGTTTGCATGTTAGGGACTAGTACGATTCACCAAGGTTTCTAAACTTTAAGATAAATTTCTCTCCTTAAAATTTTCCCTGATGAAACTGTGTTATACCCTAATTTTATTCAATTCATTGAGTCAAAAAATGTGCCTATAAATCCATATTTAGATACACTTGTGTTGGAAACATTTGACAAGTGAGAAGCTTTAACCTCTACATTGATAAGCCATATAGATGATGCCTATCTTCAACAATCAGTTGAATTAGCTGTCCTCACTACTGCTGCCTCTGAACTTTCTGCAGCATCTTCAAATACTGTAAATACACCTTCATTTTCTACCACCTTGCCTATAATATCCACCACAATTCATTCCCCTAAACCAATTATTACTCAACTTCCTCTTCAACCAAACACCTCAAGTTCATCTCCACCCATCTCAATTCCTTCTTCTAGCACCACTACTTTTTCCCCTAGTCAAAACAAAATCTCAGCCATGGCAGACAGATATGCACCTTTGGTTTTACCAGCCCAACTACATGGCATGCCCCAAGATTACCAAAGCAAAATATTTTTGTTTGATGCTACTGGTCAGTATACTGCCCAACAACATGTGAAAAAAATGACTGATTACTTTGAATTGCATGAAATCGATGAGTCTGATGTCCAAATGAGGTTACTTGCCCAAACATTGACAGGAGATGTTAAGAAATGGTTCAAAGGTTTACCTGCTAATCATATTGCAGATTTAGCTACTTTTCATATATTATTCATTGATAGATGGGAAAGAAAGAAAAACCCTCTGCAAATACTATCTGAATATGATAACATTAGAAGAGCTCCTAATGAATCAGTTCAGGATTATTGTACTAGGTTCAATAACATCTACAATGTAATCCCTGCTAATATTAAACCTCCACCAGACCTAGCATTGATCAAATTTCCTGATGGTTTTGACACTGACATGTCATACCAATTAAGGGAAAGAAACCCTGAAACATTGGAACAAATGCAAAGTAATGATGTTAGTGTAGAAGCCAATTTATTAGTTAAGAAAGCTAGGATGAGAAATGAAAAAAGAGTTGTCATTAAAGAGGAAACTTCCACTTCTGATGGTAAAATAGATAGTTTAGCAAAGAGTGTAGAAAGAATAATGGATAGATTAGAAAACATGGAAAGAAAAACTCAGTGGGAGAATCAACAACCACAGCCAATAAGAAACCCCAACTTTAGGAAGAATCCTAACACTGGAAAGAATTCTATACCAGATCAACAAATTAGACCACCCTTCCAGGAAAAATATGCTGAGGGTTCACAAAACCATGAAGAAGAGGATGACACCTAGATAAACCTATTAGGGATTAAAAATTAAGAAGTTGTTTTTCTTACTCAGGAAGAACAAGAATTGTACATGCTGCAACAATTGCAATTAGAATCTGGAGAATTCTTTGACTTCAAACAAGGCTATGAATATGCTATATATGAGGTTCACAAATAGTACACCAATAGAAGTAAAAAGAATAATGAAATTCCCACTAAGAAATCAATCCAAACGCACACTGAAAAGATAATAGAAGCTCATGTGACCAAATTTCTACAAATTTTCCCTAGGGGAACTCAGGAGACTTCCAACGCAAAAATTGTAGATATAACTTCATCTGAAACTCAAACTGAAACTATCAATCAAATCATTCCAAATAAGAGAATTCAAAACAAAAAAACTGAGACACAAACTAAATTGCCTAGTACTGAAAAAGAAGATAAAAACACACAGAACACATTTACTAAGTAAGATCTCATCCAATTAGGAAAAACTCAATTGCCATTCAACATTAAGATTGAGATAGAAAAATTGAAAATACCAGTTCCTTTGACCGAGCTAGTGAAAAATGAATGATATAGAGCACAAATCACTGAAACATCAAATATAGGTGAAGGAGAGGATGCTGTGAATTTGAATGATGATCAACCTGAGTTATTGTTTGGTCCTGAAGTAAATGGCACACATCAGCAAGGAGGTATCCCTCCTTTCTACATTAGCTTGAACGTTCATGATTTTTTTTTGCATAATGCTATGCTAGACTCAGGGGCATCCCATAACTTAATGCCAAAAGAAATCATGGAGAGACTAAACTTAGATATCACCAAACCATACAAGGACCTCTTTTCCTTTGATTCTAGCCAAGTTAAATGCGTCGACCTGATTAAGGATTTGTGTGTAACTCTAGTCCAATGCCCAACAAAGAGTATTATCATGGACATAGTAGTTGCTGATATCCCACCTAAGTATGGAATGTTGTTATCTCGCTCATGGGGAGAAAAATTGCAGGGATCTTTACAGTTAGATATGTCATTTGCCACCATATCCGTTTTCGGTCAACAAAGGAAACTTTACAGAGAGACCTTAATGAAATACATGGTGAGTAGTGCAAAAAACCTCAGAATTTCCCTATATACTCCATGCATTCTGATGTGGACTCTTTTATTTTGTACAATTCAGACAATGCAACAATTGAAATATCAACTGTAGAAGAAAAATTCAAACACCTGATAGTGAAAACATTTTTCATGAGTCCCTATCACATCTAGATTTTGATGGCTCTGTGAATAGATTAGGAGTAGGTGTAGGAGTTTGGATTCACAACATGGAGAATAATCATTCTGAAGGTCATGCATTTATATTAAACTTTAAATGCACAAAAAACATGGCAGAATATGAAGCTCTAATCTTAGGACTACAAATGGTTAGAAAACTTGGAGCCAAGAGAGTTTCTATCATGGGGGACTCAGAATTGATTATAAAACAAATCAAAGGTGAATACTTTGTGAATAATCCCAGACTTAGCCAATATAGAGAGATTGTCCTAGATTTGATCAAGGACCTTCTAGACACTGACTTTGCTACCATTCCTAGGAAACATAATATGCAAGCTCACAGTTTGGCCACTTTTGCTAGTACCTGCAAATTTCCTTTTCAGCCAAACCACCAATACACTACAGAAGTGAGACATAGGCCTGTAATATCTGACAATTTGAAATATTGGCAGATTTTTTCATAAGATTCACAAATTTATGATTTCATGAATGCTGTAGGAGAGTTTCAAAATTGTAATATAGATAAATACTATACAGTAGACAGTGACATAGATAGTGAAATAGATATAAATGCTTTAGATCTCAATAAACCCACTATTTTCATTAAAGTAGAAATAGATAACTTCGAAAATGTAGAAATAGAAGAAATAATGAATGATGATCTTGAAATTCTGAACCTTAAAAATATTTTTTTGCCTAAGGGATTAGTCCCATTAGAAGATTTGTTTGATTCAAATGATGTAGCTAGGAAACCAAAAATGGAGCCTTTAAGAACAGATATAGAAGAATGTAACATAGGAACTGAAGAAAAGCCTAAGCTCATTAAAATATCTAAAGACTTACCTCCATATGAAAAGGTTAAATACATAAACCTGTTCAAAGAGTTTCAAGATGTCTTTTCCTGGAGTTATGAAGACCTTAAGTCTTATGACACCGACATAATTCAACCGAAGATACATATCAAAGAAGACAATAAACCCTTTAAAAAAAATCTTAGGAGAATTAATCCAGTTATTATGTCACTCATTGAAAAGGAAGTAAAAAGGATGTATGACTCCCAAATCATAGCTCCCATTAGATATTCAGATTGGGTCTCAAACTTAGTTACTACTAGGAAGAAAACATGAGAAATCAGACTCTGTGTTGATTTCAAAAAATTGAACAAAGTCTCATTAAAAGACAACTATCCTCTCCCAAAAATGGACCATATTCTTCAGAGGGTAGTGGGCTCATCCAGAATTTCATTACTTGATGGATTCGTTGGATATAACCAGATCTTAGTTCAACCAGAGGACCAAGCAAATAATACATTTGCTACTTCTTGGGGTACTTTCATGTATTTGAAAATGCCTTTTGGATTAATGAATGTAGGTGCTACATTCCAAAAAGATATGGATATAGCCTTTTCCAAAGAAATTCATTACTTTCTAGTAGTCTACCAGGATGATATTACAGTGTTTTCAAAATCAGATAATGAACATCTGGATCACCTAAGAAGAGTTTTCATTAAATGCAGAAAATTTGGTATTTCTTTAAATTGCAAAAAGACACTCTTTGGTCTAGAAGAAGGTAAACTCTTGGGACACATAATATCCAAATATGGAATTAGAATATATCCAGCTAGAATAGAGGCAATCCTAACCTCACTCATCCTAGAAACATCAAAGAATTACAATCATTTTTAGGCAAAATAAAATTTCTTAGGAGATTCATTTCAAACTTAGTAAAATTAATTAGAGAACTAAACAACATGTTGAAGAAAGATTCAACACTTAAGTGGAAAATAAAGGCTAAACAATCTTTTGAGGCCATTAAAGAAGCCCTTACCAAAACTCTAGTCCTCATAAGTCCTGATTTTCAAAAGGACTTTATAATTTTTTCTTTTGCTTCAGAACATACTATTGCAGCAGTCTTGTTACAAAAGAATGATCAAGGTTATGAGAAACCAATTGCATATTTTAGTAAATCTTTAAGAGATGCCACACTAAAGTACAACATAATGGAAAAACAAGCATTAGCTTTAGTGAAATCTATTAAAGATTTTAGAGTGTACATATTGTATTCACACACCATTGCTTATGTTCCAAATTCAGTGGTAAAGGACATTCTGACACGGAATGGGCCTAAAGGAAAGATAGGCAAATGGATTGTCACTATTTTGGAATATGACATAGAAATAAAGCATACAAAACTTGTCAAAGGCCAAGGTTTAGCTAAACTCATGGCTGCATCGAACTGTCAGGCCTTAGATATAAATTTCATTGGTGCCCTAGATGATCAGGAAGAGATGGTGACTCCACAGATTAGTGAACCTTTTATAGATTCACCTTGGTATGCAGATATCATATTTGTCTTACTAAACTTACAAGCTCCTCCTGGTTTATCTATAACTAAAGCTAGATTTTTGAAAATGAAATCAATGAAATATTGTATCATAGATAATGCTTTATTTTGGAAAGATAATGGTGGCATTCTATTAAATTGCTTATTGAAAGATGAAGCTGACAAAATTATGCAAGAATTTCATGCAGGAGATTGTGGAGGACACCTATATTGGAAAACAACTGATGACAAGATCCTAAGGGCAGGCTTTTACTGGCCCACCCATTTTGTAGATGTTAAGAAACATGTGACCTCCTGTCACAAGTGCCAGATATTTGAGGGAAAAAGGAAGCTCTTACCTTTACCTCTCAAAACCATATCCACAGAAGTTCCATTTCAACAATGGTGTTTAGACTTCATTCGGGAAATTCACCCATCCTCCTCAGCCCACCATAAATGGATTTTGACAGCCGCTGATTACTTTACTAAATGGATAGAAGCCATCCCTTCTAGACAAGCCACAAACTCTGTCATTATCTCATTCCTTAAAAACAATATCCTTTCAAGATTTGGATGCCCCCAAAAGCTCATTACTGATAATGCAGTTGCTTTTAAATCCAAGAAAATGGTAGACTTTTGTAACAAATATCACATTACCCTTGGCCATTCCAATGCATATTACCCTCAAGGTAATGGACTTGCAGAATCCTGAAACAAAAGCCTTGTCAATATCATCAAGAAACTGCTAGAAGACAACAAAAAGACATGGAACAAAAAGTTGGTCAATGCCTTATGGGAAAATAGACTAACTACCAAAAAGTCCATTGGTACATCTCCTTATCAGCTAGTATATGGTGTGGGTGTGGTTTTTCCATCCTCTTTAGGAGTACTAGTGATGAAGATCATTCAAGAGTTGTAGGTAGAACCAAATGATATCCAATAAGGATGAATCAGAAAATACACTTACAACAAACTAGAGAAGAAGTCTATGTCAAATCACAAGTGATCCAAGATAAAATAAAAAATATTTTTGACAAAAAGACCAAAGTTGATGATTTTTACATAGGTGATAAAGTTCTCAAATGGGATTCTAGAAGAGAAGACAAAGGTAAACATGGAAAATTTGATTTCCTATGGCAAGGCCCTTATATCATTTATGGTTACAGAGGTAACAATGCATTTTTCTTGAGAGAGTTAGATGGATCAGATCTACCAGGAGGACCTGTCAATGGTAGAATGCTGAAGCATTACTTATCCACAGATTAATAATAGTTCACTTTACTTTAATCATTGTATATAACATTGCAGAGTTTAGATTGGATTGGATGGTAATATTTTGAAGTTGAAGCCTGGAGAGAAGGCCCTGAGCTTTGAGAGGTTCACCATCATAAGTATGAATAAAGCAGAATCACAGAAGAGCAGTTTACAAGTTAAGTATAGTCACAGTTTCAAAGGATATTGATCTTAAAGTTCTTGACATTTCGCCAGGAAATGCCATCCCCATGTGGAGCCACTGTTAGGGTCCTATAATAATAGGATTCATAATTTTGAATTGGCTATGGTTAGTCTTGAAATATTGTACATACTTTTGCTTTCTGTAAAATGTTTTCCATATTAAAAAGTAAAAAATGTAAAGAGGGTATGTCCTAAAATAATAACAAAGGATAAAAAGAAGGAAAAAAGACAAAAAAATGGAAAAATATGAACCCCAAAAAGAAATAAAACAGATCATGAAAGTGTGCAAACTCAATGGCACTACTTTTTACTTTACTATGCAAAACAAGGTTGTGTGCATATTATCAGAAATGCCACAATCCATGATGGTCAAATAACTTAATCTTGACTCATTCATGCTTTAAATTTCATGTTGATAGATAGAGAATAAAGGTCTAGGAAACTCTTTAACCTTGGGAGATCAGTAGTTAGGTAGAGAATAAAAATGAGCTCATCAGTTTAATCTGACCCATTGGAAGTTATAAGGTTAGAAATAGATAGTTTGCTTGTCAAAAGAAAAGGAAATAAAGGGTCTGCAAGCTCAAATGCACCCAATAAATGAAGAGAAAATGTTAGGATAAATAAAAGGGTAGGTAGAAGAAAGGTTGCTGAGTCAAAAGCACATTTATCATGCTTAATCCTATGTTTCATGTGCAAGATGATTTATGAGAAAGAAAGGATATCCACCAAGCTTTTTTAACTAATTTCCCCTCATTTCACTATACCCCCTACATACTTATTTGCTAATTTCCCCATTATCTCTTCATTTCTTATAAAATACCCTTTTCCCTTCATTTTGACCTTTACCCCTTGGTTTCACACACTTCCCTAGTAATAACCCTTCAAAGATCATCCCCCTTCCTAAAAACCCCTTTCCGTACTGTGAAATCCATTCCCCATTACAAATATTACTTTCCCCCCTTATTAATTTCCCTATTTCCCCTCGAAGACCCATAAAAACCCTTTATCATAAGTTTTTATGTCCCCGCATTATGTAATTAACCTCCCCCATTTCATATTTCCCCGACAAACCTTTTTAACCCACCAACCCTTGGTGTAGTTAAAAAACCTCGCCACATAACCCATGGTCCCACCTTAATACCCGCTGCTTATATTAAAATCCCGACCTTATTTACTAATTAATTACAATTATTTGTAATTAAACCCCGGGCCCCACAAATCCCTTTCCTGATTCTATCTGTGCAACTTAACCACGTAATAGCCCTCCGATCTCTTACCCCTAGATCCAAAGGTGTATAGCCATATCTTGTGGGTTCATCGTCCGAGCGATATCAGCCTGAGAGCACACGAGATTCGTGGTTTTGCCTGGGCATTGTTCTGCTACGTGGCAACACCAGGCTAGATCACGTGCTCGCAAAAAATATCGCCTACCCTCCAAAAGTGGTGCGATGGCCCAGAAAACCACCTCCTCGCCCAAGCCGAAAATATCCCATTGTTCATTTATAATTTTCATGCCAAAATGTGAGCGTTACTCGTTAAAAGGTAGAAAAAGCCCCAAATTTCTCTTTTCGCTCGTTTGTCACTGTAATTGCTACTTAGCCATTTGCGACACCCTGAAACCTCTATGACTAATTTGACCACCGTTGCCGCCTAAAGAAGCTCTGGATACCTAATTAAAGCAACCAATTGAAAATTGAAGCCATAGTACCCTCTGCATTCACCACTGAACCAAGTTTGCAAACCAGACCACCAAATTCCAAGTATCCTTGGGAAACACCAGAGCGACCCTTCAATTTGAAAACACACAGTTTAATTGAATGGTTAATTAATTGAAATTAATTAATAAACTTGCCTAATTTGAAGAGGAATTTATTTGTATACCCCAAACCCTTGTACAGACTGTAATTACCCACCCACTCTACCAGAGCTTACAAACCTCACTTCTGAAACCCCTCAAAGCCCAGTTCAAATCTGAAAACCCAATTATGACTTCCCAAACCTCTCTAGACATGATACCTCTGCAAACCCCTCACCTGGACATCAACCACCTTGCATTAGTAGACAACGATTTCCAAATAATGGATACTGCTTCCTCGACATACTTTCTAAAGCTCCACTGCTAGAGTAAGGACAAATTTTTAAATCAGAACGATGAAATTCACCTATGGGAGTCTAACTTTCCCAAGTATTTGCTTCCAAAAGTACACCCATTCCCAGAAATCATCCACTTCTGTCATGCTTGCTACATTCCTAGCCAAAGGGCCATTGTCACCCCTGACCAGCAAGTGTTGTTTACCATCACTGCGGGATCCATTAACCAAATGTTGCAGGTCCAACCAAGCCCTAATGAGACCCCACTATCTATTGGAGACTTTCTGGACCTCTATACCAAGTTAGACCTTCCCAGAATAGCCCAAATTTTCTAAACTTTCATCATAGAGGAATGCCATACTCCCACAGATAGTCCTCCTTATGCTGCCACCATTTTTTTTGAGAGAGGCAGACAGATTATTACCATGCTCTCTTGCATTTTAGGATATGCCATAGATGTGCATGTGGATGAGGCTATCCTAGCTTTCCTTTCCATCTTTAGCCCAGGCAAGCCTCCTGCTGTAATTTACAACTATGCTCAGTTTATAGTAGATAGAATGCATGAGTAGTTCACCAGACTACCTACTGTGAGAGTATTCAAGTACTCATTTGTATTATTTCACATGTTTTTGTTGGCTTGTTGGGGATTGAACCAAGTTTAGAGTTAATTATCCAAACAAATCCCTATACTACTAGCCCTTTCGGCAACAGTTCATGGAGCGCGGACTGGGGTCTCACCCGAAGTAGTATGGGAGGGTGCTGGAACCAGGTTTCTGCACCCTTGAGATGTCTGAGAGGTTTGATTGGTCCAATTGTGCGTCTCGGTGCACAGGTCACTTTGCACACTTCCCTGTTCCTCACGCCCTGATACACTGCCTTCACGCAGCCCTAACCAAGGGCTGTGGAGCTTCCTCGCTGCTAAAGCAGTGCTATGCGATATTACCTGAGATCTTACTTATCTTACTATACCAGTTAATTACCTTCGCGTACTTGGATATCTTACGTTATATTTATTTATACAAAGAATTCATATGAGTTCGTGCAACAAATAAACAGTATACTTGAAAATTATACCCAATCATATATTAAAACAAGAAAATATACACAGAAATATGGTAAACTTCTCTTTATTGATTCTTCCAACAGTTATAGACTCAACCTACCCTGCGCACTCAACTGCAGGGGTCCGTGCACTCAACTGCAGACTACCAGGCCTCTGCGCACTCAGCTGCAAAGCCTTCTCTTATTCTGCAACCTAAAGACACACTCTACTCTTCGAATCAATCACTTAGAGTTATCATGCTCTTATGCTATGCTATCTTCTACACTTAGAGCCTTGCTCTATTTATACAATCCCATGGTCCACGGACTATGGATTAGGTCTATTAAGCCGACATTACTTTACAAAAACAAGGGCGGACAACCCTATGACTCTATTATGCTTTCGGGCTTTGCACCCACAATTCGTGGAGCTTTTACAAAAGGATTTGGTCAAAACTTGGGTTTTAAGCCCCAAAACATGCCTTGGGGGATTCCATGCCCAACAATTTTTATACTACCAATAAGATAAATTCCTTGTCAGCATCCAGAAGTTGGTTACGAAAGGAAATCCAAGGTCAATTATCTATTGGACACCCTTGATCCAGAAGTACTCCACTATATTCACTTACAAGGACTTCATTGATTCATTTGTCCATCCAGTTATGAATATGATAATCAGTAGCCCTGAGCCCAGAATCAATCAAGAGATCAAAAGGGTGTTACAGTTGGCCAAGAATAGAAAGGTGGGAGACTGGTATCTGTACCAGAACCACATAGAAATAAGAATTTATGGATGCCAACTTGCCCCTTACAAACTGCCCAAATATATCCCCATGAGGATATTTGCACTAGAATAATTTAGGCAGATTATCAATTTTGTTGAAGTCAACATTCCTAGAAGCTAGGAAGAAGACCCAATTCAAAATGAAAAATCAATTGGGCCCCTTAATTTGTAATACCAGAGAAGCTGGACCAGAGGCAGATAGAATTTTGCAACAAATGAATTTCAAGAATAGCTTTATCTGGCAGTATGACCCTCATGGAGTCATAAACAAGATAAGGATAAAGGTCAAATTGGGACCTTTCATCCATCATCCCAGAACAGACATTGAGAGGTTTTTCAACCAATCAGAATGGTTGGAAAACACTCTAATAGACATGGACAATACTGTAGTTGATGTAGAAAATACATTGATTAATGTAGAGAAATAGATTGATGAAAGTTCCTTCTTGCAGGTTCTAGAACTAGGAGAACCAATGAATATTCCTCCTGTTTTACAGACTCCAGCAAATGAAGACAGGAACCCAAAGAGAAACAGGGAAGAAGGTTCCAGTTCAGCTATGGAAACCATAGATGAACAGTTCGAGATCAGTTACAGGAAGAGGCCCAAGCTTAATATTGTAACTGAACAGGAAGAAACCATTGAATCAATGGAAATTACTAACACTGATACAATGGTGGAAAGAAGCAAAGGAACAACAGCTTCAGGAGAAACGCAATAGCCCTCAACATCAAACACTCAACTTATTGAGAGAAAGCTCAGTGTTGAGGTTTCTTCATTCACCAAGACAATGGATAAAGAAAAGGATATCAAAGATAGATATAAAGAAATTAAGTTGAGAAATGAGAAGTTGAAGGTTAAGACTTATGCTCAGTACTTCAAGCACACACCAAGGTTGATGTCATCTTTTGACATCAAAACAGGAAAAATGCAAGTGTCATTCATGTAGCCTACAGTCCAATGGCCAAAAACATCAGCTAACTACAGGAACCAGACTTTGAAGTTTTGGCCAGGGATGTTCATCCCATTAAACAAATTGAGTTCCACAAGCAAGTAGGTGAGATGATTTATTCCACCTTGAAAGGAAAAGCTATGGCTGCACATAACCTGTAAAGTTCATTGGACAACATTACAACACAATACAAATTGGAAAAGGCCTCCTCATATGCCAAGGACAATAGGATCAAGTCATTGGAGGACAGCTGGAACATGATCCCAATGATATCAAGGCTACTGAGAAGTTAATAAAAAAGAAGAATGAGGACATTTCTGCTCTCAAAAATCAACTCAGATTGCCTCAGTTGGAGCACCCATAGACAAAAGAGGTCCTTGAGAGACAAACTCATTAGGAGGAGATGATGGACCTTGTTCTCCAACGTAATGATCAACTAAAGGAAATGGAGAAGGAGTTAGACAACTTGATACAATTAAAACATGCTAGTCTTGAGACTGCCCTTGCCACTATTATCCCAATAGTTACTACTATAGTACCATCCACCTTGGTAGCATCATTGGCTCCTACAGCTCCACTGGCTATAGCCCTCCCAACTTCTACAACGTCTACATCAGCAACATGGTCGACAACAACAACAACTCAGCTAGGTGATGAGGCAAGTAAGTTGGTCAAGGCAATGGAGCACATGTCCATTCAGACCACAGAGATGAACAAGCTTAAAGAAAAGATAACCAGTCTGGAGAGTGACTATATGCTTGCCAAGATTATGCACAAGGAAGAAGTACAGAAGGAAACTAGAATGAATGAAAGAATAAAGAGCTTGGAGAAAGAACTGACATTAAAGGAGTCACTTGGCCAAGCTAAGGAACAATTATGGGCCAATATCATTAACTCTGTCAATGATATTTTGCCATCCATTCAAGTAATCTTTGAGCAAAAATACTTAGTGAAAGAGGCAACAGAAGCCATACAAAGAGTTAAAACAGAACTGGGAGACATGCCAGAGGAAGCTACTACAATAATTCATTTCCTCAACTCCAAGAACAAATATGAATTACAGGAGCTGGAGATACCTAATAGGACAGGTACAATATTGGAGGTTAAGAAGGTTCTCACTAAGAGAAATTTAATGCTAAACCTTGAGGAAAAATGCCAAACCATGAAACTGGCTATAGACAGATTCATGGTGAAGTTTGATGTTTTGAGGCAAAAGGGTTTGCCCAATCCCTTAGTAATAAACAATAAATTGATGCCACATGAAGACTACAACAGAAAAATTAGAGAAGTGGCAAGGGATCAGGTAAACACTTCCTCTATGAAGGGGATGCCTATTGGCAAGGTCCTGAGGGTTATTGTACCAATTTTTCAAGTCAGTAGACTAGACTAAGGAATAAAAAGATTGCATTTTAGGATTAATGTGTTGAGCTATTACAGTGAAGTATTTTCTTTGTCAAATTTGTTATCTTCTTATGTATTTCACAAACATACATGTTATCTAAAGTAAATGAATTAACTGGAAACTTATATCAGAATTTGTTTAAGTACACTCTGTTTTGAACAATTGATATTTTTATGTTTTCTTCTGATATCTGGATATGAGAATCCTTAATTTCTCTCCCATCCTAGTTGATCTCTTTCACTTCTTTCATAATCCGGCCTAAGGAACCCTTAATTGCTCTTTGGATCTGATTGAAACCCACTTCACCATCCAACCTTAAGATCTGAAGTAACTTAGCTACCTTTCCCTATAAACACTATTTTTAGAACTTGTCTAGTCTTGTTTGCTTGACATTTGAACCCATATCCCAATGGTAAAAAACATCCCTCTATCCATCTAAGTAAGTGATCCCACCACCAAATTCAAATCAAAACCCAAGTACAAGCATAACTAGCCTAAAACCAATTAACTAAACAAGGTTAAATCATAAAGAGAGAGCCCTCTCTGAGAATTAGGAAGGCTAGGTCCTAATCTCCTAAGTTGGTTTGTGGTTATCTCTATCATTTCTTTCTCAACAACTCAAAATAAATTTTGGAGTGATAACATACCGTATACAAAGAAAATGCCTATTATTCAGAAATGATTGATCCATCTGATCATTTCTGCTATCTTACTGTTGTATGTCAATGAAGTCTTCTTAGATCTAAATGTAAATATGAATGTATAAGGAGTTTTGTGTCTAACTGATTGATTGTTTAAGTGAGAAGGGTTATCTCTGCTACTTCCTGTCTAAAGCTCTGAAAATTGATGGTATATGTTCAATATATTTATGGTTGGTACAAACTTGATTCAAAAGTTTTATGCTTCAATAGTCTTGAAGGTATACGTAGGTTTGGTTAAAGGAAGTAGCGTATACATGCAGGTTGGGTTCAATAAAGTAGCGTATACATTTTGATGCATGATTTTTGAGGTTGTAGCTGGTTCTAAATAGTGATGCAGGTTTCTGGGTTCAGCACAATGTTTTGGTGACAGTGATCTAATTGTTCAGATTCATTGATTGTTGGTTGATGCAGTTTGAAAGTTATGACGGGTCCAGTATGAAAATTTGATGAAACGAGGCCTTCATTTGTATTGTTGTGTACTAGGAGCATCTAGTCTGAAAATTTATGAAACGTGGTCCCTTGAGGAAGAGAGAAGGTCGTAGCCTTCTGTAGGTCAGTGCCTACGTACTAATAAACACATAAGAGCTAGAGGGTTGTAGCTCCCTTCCAGTAGAAGCTGGAAAATGAGAGAAGATTGTAGCCTTCTACAGGTGGGTGCCTATGTACTAGTATGAGTCTGCACCAATACAAGATTGTAAACAAAATTTCTTAATATTAAACAAAGACAGAGATGACATCAGTAGGTGGTTTTTCTCCCGCATTAGGTTTCCACCTTAAATATTGGTGTTCATGTGTGTTGATTATATGTGATGGTTTATTATGTTTTTACTGCACTGTTTAACAAGTTACTGATGCATTGATTAAAGATCAACACATGATAAATTGACTAAATCATAAGTTCTTTGGGTATAAGCTAGTTTCTCTAATCACAATAGCATGTACACGTAAGTTCACTTCATAGAAGTAGCGTATATAAATCTGTTTGGGAAATGAAAAATTATTGAACTGTAATAATGATTCACCCCCCCTTAGTATTATTTCCAACACCCTCTAGTGAAACACCAATATTTCCCTATTCTATGCACAAAGACCTTTCCAATGGTGCAAGAATTGCGACAATCAGAGTTCGTATGTGAAAGTTATGCCACTCAAATGTTGACGTTCTTGTTTTCACCACTATAATTCGAGAGGATGCCATGTCATCCCCTATTATTCATGGAAAATCTGTTAGCCACATTATCATGATGAAGAAGACTCTAGAAGATTCTATATTGTAACTCTGGTTAAGAGTTGAGGAGTCAAAACTAACCATTAGTAGGCTATCGAACTGTGTTATAACTAAGCCACTAGGAGGAAAAGCGGTTTCATTCTTTTGAGGGAATTTATTCCATAACTGAGAAAAAATAACCAAGAGGGATATGATATAGAGCACATAGAGAGGATTTATGCACTATAGTAGCCCAGAGGCCATAAACCATACTTCTTTGTACTCATAGCCATATTTCCATTCAGAGAATGAGAGTGGAGTGACCTCACCTTCTACTTGGGTTTTTCTCTTGATAGGGTTTCCCAGGTCATATCATGTGTCAAATGTGTTTGTGAGCTTTTATTTCATCATTCTCTATTTTTTGCATAATTTTAATTCGTATGCATACACTATTAACATTAATCTACAGATCTATAAATCTAAAGATATAAAACTGTAATAGTGTACATTTTTGATTTTTAACTATAATTTCATCAGATTAGTTGTGATGAAGTATCCAATGGAATATCTACATCAGTTTACAGATCTTATTGGTATCATAACATGTATCTTTAGGTATATGGTGGATATTTTCATGGGATCTATACCAATTGGGCAAAAAGCATTAAAACCCTAATCATGGCCAACGAATTTGTGAATAAACCTAGTGATCCTATAAAGGACATGCTTTAATGGCTGGAACAAAAAATCATAGATATAAATCACAATGTAAATCTCCTCACGATGACCTTGAGAAATAATCTTAGGATATTCAGAGAAGGTGGGGGTCCAAACGCAAGTGAAAAATCAGAGGGGGGATCAGGAGATCAGGGAGAAACATAGAACCAATTGAAGAAAGGACTTGAAAAATATCAACTTAGTTTAAGTGTCATGAATCATTCACAATACCTGTTAAAAATGGAAGCGAAGGTCGATATCAAGTCATACCACAGTGAAATTGATGCTCTAAAGATAAATTACTAGTTTCAACAACTGGAAGTGTAATTCAGTGTCCATTAAATTGAGGAAGAATAAAAGATTTCATTTGTGTGACTGAAATTAGAGGGTCGTGCCTTGAATTGGTGGGAAATCGACATGAAGACTTTGAGGTTGAAAGGAGAACCTATAGTGACTAAGTGGGAGGACTTAAAAACACTCATAAAGTAATAGTTTTACCCTATTGGGTATGAATAGGACTAGTGGATTCGGTGGCACTACTTTAGGAAAAAGCAGGGGAAAGGTATGCAAAAGTACACCATAGATTTTAGAAAGATGGTCATAATGTTGGGTATCTCCCAAAAGAACCTAGATGTACTCCTAAAATAATTGGGGGGGTATACACTGCTATGTTTGGGAGAAAATCAAGTTATCAAGCCTTGATCAGTGGATGTGACTTATGTACAAGAACAATACCTAGAAAACATAGACCTGAAGAAAGGGAAATCAAGTGAATCAAAGAAGAAGGAGAAACATACCACTTTTAAGGAGGGGAATAAGAAGCAGAAAGGGGGAAAGGATAAAAAAAAAACAACTAAAACACATCAATTCAAAGATCCCAGTAATCACTTCAACCACTATAACATTTACAACCATACAGAGGAGAAGTGTTGGAAGTTGCATCCAGAGCTTAACCCAAAGAGAAAAAAGAAATATAATAGGAAGAAGAATCTCATGGTCAATGATTTGAGTAACCAAGTTGAATGCAACTCAAACGTGGATGAGAAGATTTTCTCTACATCAGTACGAAAGGAGGTGAATTTGAGTAACATTCAACAACGGCAAGAGAAAGAAATGACAAAACTCTTCCACATAACGATACAAGTCAAGAAGATAAAGATTGATGCCCTATTTGACTTAGGATTGTAGGTGAATCTCATTTCAGCAAATATGGTCAAGAAGTTGGGTTGGAATTTCATGATCATCTAATCCCATGTATCCCTTGGGATGGGTAGACAAGGTTGCAAAGCCGAAGTTAACAAAATAGTGCAAAATTAGATTTTCCATAAGTGCTAATTTTATTAATGAAGTACAACTAGATGTGGTTCCCCTTTATGTATGTAGAGTCATGTTTGGGAGTCCCTACATGTACATGTGAGATGATTCATCCAGAGAGCCAACCAACATTGGCTCATCAAGGATGGAAAATCATTCACCATCAAAGCACACAAAGTCATGTCAAAAATTTACTTGGTAAGTGCCATCCAAGCTGAGAATTTGATTAGTTCCAACATCAATTATGTTTTATTATTTCTAAGAGAAAATTTGTCTATATATGATTCAATGAGAGGCAAGGCATCCCTGGAGGGGTGTACTAAGAAATAGAAACAAAATCTGGAAGAGTTTCTATATGAATATAGGGATGTGTTTTGGGATCCTAAAGGGTTACTACTTAATATGGAAGTGGAGCACTAGATCCAACTATTGTCAGACTGCTCATTGCCAAATATTGGGATGTACATGAAGTTTGTTATAGGAGTAAGTGAGGTGAAGAAACAATTGAAACAACTGCTGGAACAAGGTTTCGTTCAACCGAGTACATCATCATGTGGGTCTCCCATCATGATGGAATGAAAGAAGGATGGGACTTGGTGGACATGTGTTGATTACTAAGCGTTGAAGAAATTTAGGCTCAAGAATAGGTACCCCCTACCTAGGATAAATGATTCATTGGATTAGTTACAACAAGAAAAATACTTTACCAAGTTAGACTTAAAGTTTGTATATCACTAGGTTTGAGTTAAAGAAGAAGATACCTCGAAGACTCCTTCACATCCAGTCAAGGCTTGTATGAGTGGTTAGACATGACATTTGGCCTATGCAATGCACCAGTTACATTTATGTGATTAATGAATGATGTACAACAACAAAAAGAAACTCTCGGGCTTTGGTTTCAAAGAAGGAGGAATATATTTGATATGAAAATTAAATGATGGAAATATCTTCTCCGCTTGACAAATTAAATTTACAGACATAATTTTTGGGATAAAATTCATAACAATATACCAAGATTGTGTTTTGCACTTCATTATCTCAATACTTCATCATTATGGTCAAGAAGTGGTTATTTAAAACAATAATATCAAAATATGATCAAAATTTTCAAGTCAAATGTCAAAGTGGTTCTCCTTTGTGTAATGACTATGGAGAAAGGGATATGATAGATTCCAAGAAATGGAAAATTTGGTTTCAGTTTGAGCAAAGTAAGCAACAAATTACAGGATTTTATATGCAGGGTGCAAATTAGAATGATGACTCTATGCCCAAATTATTATGAGAGAAACAAAATGGATGGTTCCTGAGGGCGATTTCAATAATCCAGTAAAGCAGTGATTGAACAAGTCATAGTTTATTTCAATAGGATAAAATAATTGCTAAAGTGAAAGATGATTATGATACTATACATAATGGGTATCTCAGGATATCTGGAAAATGAAGGATCATATTCCAGACTGCTAGGAAATTTGTTAAAAATTAGTACTTGAAATAAATCGAGTATATCTAGGATTTGAAAGCAAAACAACAAAGAGAACATATCTCAAGTATCTAAACAAGAAGTCAAATGACCAAATTACTAAGTACTTTCCAGATTTCCAAATGAAAACTAGATATATGAGAAATAAATCCTATTTATTAGGAAATCTAAAACAAATAATGCATTTTCCAAAGAGAAGAATCAGGGGTCAAACTTTGATGGAAATTTCTAGATATGAAAGAGATTTAATAGAATTTCTAGGCTTATAGTTAAGCAGATAGTTCAAACAGATAGCAAATCAAGATAACAGTTCCATATTTGGTGGAGAATTAGAAATAAAAACAAATGAAAAATCCTAGATTTCAAGATGAAAATCATTGGTCAAAGAGTCAAGAAAAAATTCTAAGGAGAAGGATACAGGTGGTAGAATATTCAACAGTTCATATTTTTAGGATGAGGTTCAGCAGTCAAAGAAGCATTATCTTCAAGTGGTGAATGAAGATAACAACTCCAGTTTTGAAGGGATTAGAATGATATTTCATTCACTATTTTAGGCAAAGGACAAATCCAACAACTTTAACCATATGAGACATATTGTAGTCATATTCATATTTAGTCTATTTTTATGATGTTTATTAAGTTTTGTTTCCCACAAACAAGTAAACTATTAAAGATGTATTTTTCTATATATTTGATCATTTATAATAAGCAAGGGTTGGCTTTTGATGCCAAAACCCTGCCATTCTTGTAAAGACTTCTATTGTAGAATTTTTAATTAAAGTATTCTAGCTTTAGTTTCATGACAAAATTTGTTCCTCATGTATGTCTTTCCCTGTGATTTCATAATCGGTTTATGCATATGTTCAAGGTAACATAAGAGTTAGGGAAACATTAGGTTTGAATATCAACCTCCCAGACAACCCACTGCAAAGTTATCATCATTATGGAGATTAGCTAACTGAATGGTTTATTAAAAAAATCCTCTGCACCATTTAATTGTTGCCTTATGTCATCTCTTGAATGCATAATCATTTGGCTGTAGAATTCTTCTACACACATCTACTATATCTAGTTGATTGAATATTTAGTATGAATGTTTAATTATCATATATTCTCTTCTATTCCTATACCAAACTCTCTAAATATATGTTATTCTGTTGAAGCTGGATGTTTGCGTTTTGATCATGTTTCAACAAAAGAGGGATTTATTTCTGAGAAGAGATTGGATACTGTTGGTCGGATAAATCGTTCTTGTGGATAAGACCGATCTCCCTAGTATCAATAGATATCTAGCAACAAGCAAGACAAGCAAATCTACCTTTCTCTAAATATATTGCGATTCATTAATAAAAACTAAATAGGTGTTTTAGACCCTACCTTAAGTCCAACACTAGTTTGTGGCAGCCACGCTTTGACCGTCCGAACGAGTTTCATTTTGAGAACCTGCAATAAAAAACAAGCACACATTAAATAACACCTGCATAGCCAATATAATAAATCATATTCATCATGGTGATCAAGGAATCCATGAAATAAACCATAAAACACAGCTTATTGAGAAAAATAAACTTGATTGTATTAACTTTGAAAATAAAAGAACTTTACAACCTTTGGTGCCTTGATGTTGTACAAGCTCCTCCCAAGGTTTGAAATAGGAACCTCCTCTACTTTGACAAGCCTCACACTCTTCCAAATGAGATCAATAAGGTATGTAATCTTTCCTCACAAAATCTCAATTAGGAAGACTAAGTTCCAGCAACATTTCACCTCAAAAATCTTCAGCTTTCAACCTTTTCAGTAACCACCCCAATGCTTCATTTTATAGTGCAAAGGAAGGGGGTTGCATGTCCACCTATGAAGGGATAGAGTCCTCCTTCAAAGGGATAAGCTCCTCACATCAAGGGGTTAGCTCCTTAAGGTATGGGATGCATGAACCTTAAAGGAGAAAACTTGCCACCTCAAGATTCCTTCTAGAAGCTTCCAGAAATGACTCAAAGTGAGTTTTTAAGAATGTACTTGCGTCTTTTTGACTTTTACAGGGGCCCGCACCCATTACACAGAGACAAAGCGGTCAGGTACGCAGGGGACATGACCAGTAGGTGCGGGACCACAGGTAATGCTAAGAGAAAGTGTAGAACCAGGGTTTTAGAGACTTTTAAGGGCTTTCTCTTATTTTCAAGGTTTGACATGAAGAACGAGGTCTAAGACTTGCAAAGGAGGCAAGTATGAGTGGTGATAGACTCACACTGATTGCAGAATGTCATGGTGACAATGTTTTGTGCAACAGATTTCCCCCTAAAGTGCGAAGTTTGTAATAGATGAGGATAGCACTTTTCATCTAGAAGAGTGAAGTACTTTATCATTTCAAGGATCATCCTGTGGACACCTTGGTTGGAACCTGTAAAAACATTCAATATATATATATATATATATATATATATATATATATATATATATATATATATATATATATATATGTGAACATATCATCACCGAGGTAGGCATTCCCATGCTCAGATCAAAACTAACTAGAAAACTAACTAAACTGCTCTGATACAGGAATGATTTTGTAATACATCATAGGTATAGACATATGTAGACATAGTATGGGCACAGCCATTTGTTTATGAATAGTCCACTGTATAATGAATAACAAAATTTCTCGCAGCCTGGATGGTGGAAACTAGATCCAGGGTCTTTATTTCTACTTCCCGAACTAGTACGATTCTATCCATGTGAATGAATGTGTCGAAGTCGAACATGGTAGAAACCACTTGATTACCAGTCAATGATGTGAACTATTAACAAGTGTGAGAGAAACCACCAGTAATGTCAATGGCTGTCAAAGTACTCAGTACAATCCATGAAATGTGAATAGATGAGCTGATGTCGAACATGTCATAGAATCCTTTGATCAAAGGTCAATGATGCAACCTATTGTCAAAGGCGAGAAACCTGCCATTAAGGCATGCAGATTCCAAGGTACTGATGATTTCTAGATCATCTTTCTAGATAATGAGCTGAAGTCGATAGAAAGCGATCCATCGTAGGCAAGCCCACAACACAAAATCATAGATCAAGTTTGAATAAATATATTTGGCAAGGACTAACTCAGGGATGGTCAAGATGGATGACAGATATTTTGCAGATGAATGGTTTATTTGAACTGACCTCTTGAACACATAATGAAACTGCAGATGGTTTGGTGACAATTGACCCAAAGCTAATACCCAGAAACCGGCTGAAGAATTTCAATATGGTTTGATTAACTATTAGGCAAAGGATTTCCCAACCCAGGTGAACAAAGAGTGTCATGTTCAAGAGTGGTTAAAAGCTTTTCTAAAACACAAATTATAACAAACAGTTTCATTTTTCTCTCTTTTCCCCCACCATTTCTGGCAAGTACCTCTTTATTTTTGACAAGGTTGAGGAGGATAACATTTGCTTGGTTATAAGCTCATCCTTCGGATGAGTCCAACTTCGTTTAAAATTTGAACCCTAAGAAGGAGTGGTTCGCTCCTATTTAAAATTGAACAGGTCCTTTATTGTTAAATTTTAACGAGTCCAGTATAGGAGAAACTCGGTGTTTTTCAATTTTAGGGATTCAGAAGAAAAAATTAAGAAAACTCCATGGTTGTCCTTTTTCGTAAATTTGTGTCTCCCAAGCCCGAAAAAGTATAAAATAATGCTTGAGAGAACCACTTGACCATTATGATCAAGGAGTACTTTTCATAATTAGTGTCTCTGATCCGAAAAAGTAAAAAAGCGATCAATGACATGTCGTTTTATAACCAATATCAAATTTGAAACGACAAAATCTCGGCAATCTTTTCATGTTTATACAGTCAGAAAAGAGTTGTAAGTGGACCGTCCTTTTAATTCCATTTTAACGAGCTTAAAAAGAAAAACTCGGCAATCTTTTCATATTTAATGAGTCAGAAAAGAGCTTAAAGAGGACTCGTCCTAGAGGAATGAGTGGTATAAAGGGTAGCAACATGTTTCGGCGATGGTGGAACTGCTCAAAACATGTAATGGTTAAGAGGTTGGCTAACAAAACCACTCATATATGCAGTCCCTCAGGAAGGGTAAACAACCAAGTGAAAGCATATGATCAGCGAAAGAGATGGTGGCAATGGAATGAAAATAGCCAAGGCTCATATAACAGAATTTAGCGGATAAAAAAGGCAATCACGAGATGTAAAACGGGTATGGGTTCATTTTTACACAAGTTTGAACCATAGAGAACTCTTCTTGGATTCGGTTTCATGTTTACACAAGCTTGAAATGAAAAACTATGCTTTTTATAAGTTCACATGCCCCCAGAATAATGACACAAAACGAGCTACATGCCCCCCAAGCTTCATTGCATTCAACTAGGTGGATGGAATGAAGGTTTACTTTCGAGATCTTGGAAAGACTCGACTTGAAAAGGAGTTGTTTCATTTTTTCATGAGGTTGACACAGGACAAGAACTATCCTCAACACCCTTGTTTCATTTTTAAATGAGCTTGACATAAGACAAGGAACTATGCTCGAAAATCCTTGATTCATTTTCTTTTTTAACGAGCATGACACAAGACAAGGAACTATGCTCAAGATACCCTATTTCATTTTTTAACGAGATTGACACAGGAACAACACTATCCTCGCTGACTCCTTGTTTCATTTTTTAACGAGCTTGACACAAGACAAGGAACTATGCTCATGACTCCTTGTTTCATTTGTTAACGAGCTTGACACAAGACAAGGAACTATGCTCCAGACTCCTTGTTTCATTTTTAACGAGCTTGACACAAGACAAGGAACTATGCTCAAAACATTCGGTTTCATTTTTTAATGAGGTTGATACAGGAAAAAAATATCCTCGCGATATCCGGTTTCATTTTTTAACGAGGTTGAGACAGGAAGAAACTATCCTAGCGGCAGACTGTTTCATTTTTTAACGAGGTTGATACAGGAAAAAACTATCCTCGCGACAACCTATTTCATTTTTTAACGAGGTTGATATAGGAAAAAACTATCCTCGCGAACTGATTATGGCTTCCAACTGGAAGAAAGACATGTCAATGGACACACCTTGATCATGGCTTCCAAGAGGTCTTCATCAGAAGGAAGAATAGTTCTCTGGAAGGAACACATGTCAAGGGACTCAAAAGGGATAAGAACATCGCGTTCAAGTAATCCCACAGAGTTTTCCATGTCAATTATTGGATCTAAATCAAAGGAAGATGAGCAAATAGTGAGAGGCTCACTTACATCGGTAACTGAAAACATGGGACCAATTGCCACATAATTAACCCGTGGCGGGGTAGATACCACTTTAGAATCAGGAACATTTAGGGGTGTCAAATTATTGGTAGTTGAAACAAGACTAGGGAACGAAAGCTGGTCTATAGTCACAATATTTCCATAGTGAGGGAAAGACATCACGCGAAAGAGTGTCGATACGACAACTTTCATTGCATAAACATAGTCTCGCCCAAGGAGTAAATTGAAATCCAAGGGACCTCGAACTACCATAAGATCAACACAGACAATTTTACCTTCTAAGGTAATAGCAAACTTAGGAAGGATCCCTAAAGGTTCACTAATGGTTCTGTTAAAAGCTTTCAGATTCTGCGTAATAGGCACAAGCTGAGGGGAACCCAAAGCTTTCCAAGCAGTTGAGGATAAAATACTAACAGAAGCACCTTCATCTACCTCTGTGCAATGTATGTCCCTACAACTAGCCTTGAAAATTATTTGGAAAGGGATGGAGGAAGGAAGACGAGGTTCTGTCAGTCTATTCCAATCAAAGGAAAAGACCTCAGTACTTGGAGGGGGTTTTGTAGAAACAGGTGAAATGCCCCCTGGCATAGAAGAATCTAATGTAACAAGAAGAACCTGAGCAATATGAAGTTCAGTCTCTAAAGGGAGAGTGGGATCGACCGAATTTGAAATTGAATTGACCACTTGATCAACTGATGGATCATCAACCTGAGTGATATGAGTTTCACTCTCCAATGGAAGAGTGGGATCGACTGTACTTGAAATTAGATCAATCACTCCGTTAGTTGAAGGTAGGTTGGGAGAAAGTTTACGGTAACTAGTTGGAAATTCTTGATGTGGAACAGTAAGGTTTCCAACAATTTTGAGGCTTCATCCATGTGAGGGAAAATGTGAGTTTGATGACTCCCTTTGCATAACTTACATGGAAACCTAACTTTACCCTTTTTCCCAGTAACCTAACTATCACTGGTTGATGGATCAATGGAAAGTTGATGAGATTTTTTTGAACATACTTCCAAGACCTTTGGAATACCAGGACAATTGATAAAGAAGTGGTCACCCTTACAAAGCCTGCAAGGGTATTTGGGTTTACGATGCATGTTGGAGGTTTCCTCAACACAACTAACACTCACAGCCATGGTTGTTTGGTTGAATTATTTCTTATCTTGCTTCTTCTTCTTCTTAACCACCTGGTTACTAGCGTCAAGGCTTTTACCAAGCGAAGAGGAAGAAATGGAGGAAGAAATATTAGGCGAAGAAGGTAAAGGCTCAACAGAAGGTTGGTGATGTTGAGATGGTGAACTCTGTTGAGGTGAAGCATTCGGTTGAGGTGGAACAATTGGAGTATTTGGGGCCAAAGAAGTTGAAAATAACCATATCGGTAAACCTATTGTAAATCCAGGTAATGAAAAAGTAGCCATATAAGGAGGATCAACATTTCCAAAGCAAGGAAAAGTACTAGGATTCTCGTTAAGAGGGGTTCCTTGGTTGGTAAATTCCAGAACTGTTGCCATTATATTCAACTTCAGTGAATTTTATTAACAATTTAAAACTCAAATTAACAATTAACAATTCACACCTATGGTCTCTAAAAGTAAAAACAAAAAAATTAACATGTTCTATCAAATATAGGAGTCAAACCACACACAACAGTAACTTCCCGTACTAAAAACACTAGTTGGTGATGTAATCCAACTTAGTGGAAATTTAATACAGAAAGGGCGGTTGGAACAGTTACCCCGACAACTTGCTTAATGAAACATATTGGCACAAGTTTCTTCACAAAACCATCTCGAGTGAAGAGAACCCCCCAAAGAATCCAAGTGAGTCTAGTCGGCATCTGCTCTAGGTACAGTGGGATCTTCCCTCCATCGTCACCTTAGGAAAGAATCCTATAGATTATGGCCACTAAGGTTACCAACAAAAACAAATATACCTCGGGGAATAGTCTACGATCCGATACACATGCAAAGGCAGAGTAACAAAGCTCAATCCCCTTGAACGCTCCTTGACATAATCCAAGGTTTACCAATAAGTGACCCCAGGCTCCTCAACAATGGTCAATCCGAGGTTTACCATTTTTAATACGTGTATATCTGCTATAGTTCCCAGTGAGGAAGGATTGATTACCTCACTGGTTCAGATATGATTTCGTGCTTGACTCCTTTAGGAGGAGCTTCCCAGAGCATACATGCAACAATTGGAAATTTTCCAACTGCAAGATCAACTACTTGTTTGTTTTACTGTCTTAGAGAGTTAACTAAAACCTATTCCAAGACACTAGCCTAAGCTAGATTGGTGGAAAGAGTCCTAAAAATGTAAAAAATACTAGATGAATTTTAATTAAGCACTGTGTTATTTAGGCTGTTATTACTCAAAAGGGTAAATGGGTATGAAACCAATGGTGTTATGACCCGACCCAAAACTAATATGATAATGTAATCTTTTCAATTCGATGAATCCTAACTAAAGTAAGGAGAGATTTTCCATTCACTTCCAACAATGCAAAAAATTGATCACTAAGAGAAAATATAACAAATTCTCTAATGCACTAATTTCATCAAGAAAAATTAATGCAATCAGTTCCAAAAAAGTTTTATTTTTGTGTGTTAAAAACAAGCATAAAAATATGTAAATTCAAATAAAAGAAAACTGATCTAAATCTACGATTGATTTTTCAGAATGTAAACTATGCAATTATAATCTATGCACAATTCACTTGAAAAGTATGCAAATGTAATCTATGCACATTTTTCATTCATATTCTGAAAATGAGAATTCTAATTATGCAAATGTGATCTATGCAAGAGAATTCTCAAACACAAGGTGATTCTAATGTAATCTAAGAACCAATCAAGTGCAAGTCAAGAAAATTGGGTGAGAGTTCCAAAGATCAAAAAATAAAAACACTCAAAGGCGATTAACACTCATGCAAAAACAAAAGAGAAAAGATGCAAAATTGTGAAAAGACTGAGACAAACCTCCAAGTAACGACCAAAGGAAATCAAACTAAGAATTTCTCAAAAAGAGACTCAAAACACCCAATTAACTTAATGGAGATTCATGAGATGAAGAATTTGCTAAAAGAAACTCATAAACAAGGCTTTTTGACAGAAAAATACAGATCTGGGTAGACTAAAAGCCGTAAATAAAACCTAAACCTAAATGGATGAAAACATTTTAGGTTTCTCAAAAATTTTGACAGGGTTCGCAGGCTTCTAGTAGAACCAGATGTGGTACCACTCTGTGCACTAAAGGAACAGTGTGGGGATGTCTGCACTGTCTTGTAAAAAGAAAGTGTGGTCCTCTTCAAAATTTTGGAAAAAACAAAAAAAAACCCAGATCTTAAAAACTACCCAATCCCACACAGATTAAGCAAAAACCAAAAACAGGGATAAGTTTCTCAAGTCAAATAAAAAGGAAACGCAAAAACCAAATTCAAGTCCCCAGTGGAGTCACCAATTTGTTGGCCAGATAAATCGTTCTTGCTGACAAGACCGATCTCCCTAGTATCAATAGATATCTAGCAACAAGCAGGACAAGCAAATCTACCTTTCTCTAAATATATCGTGATTCATAAATAAAAACTAAAGAGGTGTTTTAGACCCTACCTTAAGTCCAACACTAGTTTGTGGCAGCCACGCTTTGACCGTCCAAACGAGTTTCCTTTTGAGAACCTGCAATCACAAACAAGCACACATCAAATAATAGCTGCATAGCCAATATAATAAATCATTTTCATCATGGTGATCAAGGAATCCATGAAATAAACCATAAAACACAACTTATTGAGAAAAATAAAATTGATTGTATTAACTTTGAAAATAGAAGAACTTTACAACCTTTGGTGCCTTGATGTTGTACAAGCTCCTCCCAGGGTCCGAAACAGGAATCTCCTCTACTTTGAAAAGCCTCACACTCTTCCAAATGAGATCAATAAGGTATGTAATCTTTCCTCACAAAAGCTCAATTAGGAAGACTAAGTTTCAGCAGCATTTCACCTCAAAAATCTTCAGCTTTCAACCTCTTTAGTAACCAGCCCAATGCTTCATTTTATAGTGCAAAGGAAGGAGGTTATAGGTCCACCTATGAAGGGATAGAATCCTCCTTAAAAGGGATAAGCTCCTCACATCAAGGGGTTAGCTCCTCAAGGTACAAGATGCATGAACCTTAAAGGAGCGAACTTGCCACCTCAAAATTCCTTCTAGAAGCTTCCATAAATGACTCAAAGTGAGTTTTTAAGAATGTACTTGTGCCTTTTTGACTTTTACAGGGGCCCGCACCCATTACACAGAGACAGAGTGGTCAGGTACGTAGGGGACATGACTAGTAGGTGCAGGACCACAGGTAATGCTAAGAGAAAGTGTGGAACTAGAGTTTTAGAGACCTTTAAGGGTTTTCTCTTATTTTCAAGGCTTGACATGAAGAACTGAGGTTTAAGACTTGCAAAGGAGGAAAGTATGAGTGGTGATAGACTCACATTGATTGCAGAATGTCATGGTGACAATATTTTGTGCAACAGATACTCATCAACAACCAGCTACAACAAATAATAAATATGACCATTATGATTCATAGGCTACTATCCAATGACAATTAACAATGTTAAAAAAAAATCCTCATAACACTTGAGGGAGCCCCCTCTAGTTCGAGGGAAAATTTTAACCTAAAGTTTGGTTGAGTTGGTTTCTCGGTATAGTTTTGCAGCCAAGAGTTACGTTCAAGAAATAGATACAACAAATCCATTCACCCATGAAAATATAGAGATGCATATTCAAAGGATGAGGACTTCAAAGATGTGTTTTTTCAGTTGCAGAGTCAAAGTCATGTGCAAAAAGACAACAACACCGTTGACTACCATCTCTAGCATGGGTTACTCTACATGCTAGATAAGCTATGTGTTCCTAAATGTGAGCAATTGCAGATAATTAGAGAGGCTCACACCTCTAAGGTTGCAAGACACTTTGGTGTAGGGAAGAAAATTGCAAACTTGCAGAGGTATGTGTATTGGCCCAAGATGCAAGAACAAGTAGCTAGGTTCATGAGAGGACACATGCTTTGTTGTACCACCGAGACTAGTGACATGAACCAAGGTCTACATCATCCCTTACTTGTATTGATTCATCTTTGGAAAAGAATTTCCATGGAATTTGTGGGAGGTTTACCAACAAGTAGGAAGGGGCATGACTACCTATTCGTGGTAGTTAATAGGTTCAACAAGATGTGTGTTCTGATGCCATGTAAAAATACCATATGTGGGAAAGAAGCAACATAATTGTTCTTTGGATAGGCCTGGGTGCACTTTGAGATACCAAGGAGCATCGTTTCAGATAAGAACACAATATTTTTGAGTGCATTTTGGACTACACTGTGGGGGAAGATGGACCTAAAGTTGAAGAGATCTACAACCATTCCATCCAAAGACATATGGACAGAAAGAAGTAGTCAATAGGACTTTGGTTCAGCTACTTAGGGGATATAATTAGAAGCATCCGAAGACCTAAGATGAAAAGTTGGTATATATACAATATTCTTTCAGTAGAGAAGTCCACACTTCTACTAGAAAGTCCCCATTTGAAATTTGTTTTGGAAATTTGTGGCCTTCACCTTTGGACATTACATATGGTAACTAGGAGGAGTGAGGGAATATCTTACAAGAGATGCCTTGAGGGATGGAAATTTTGTAGAAAAGATCAGGAAGATCCATATACAAGTACAAGAGACACTGCAAAAGTCACAAGAGAAATATAAGGCCAGACATGATCAAAATAGAATAGAGAAATCATTCAAGGTGGGATACAAAGTATGGCTATAGTTGAACAAGGAGACGCTACAAGGGCCTGGTATAAAAATCAAGGCTTTGCAGTATGGTCCCTTCAAGATACTAGAAAAGGTGGGTGTAATTCCTATTAACTCAATTTACCACAATATATGTGCATTTATATAGTTATGAATGTAGATAATTCAAAACTTTAGAGGTTTCCATGCTAGGTCGGGATGAGGAATAGGTCCAACCTTTTGTGGAGGGTTTGGAACTAGATTCTCAAGCAGAGTTGAGAGAAGATACAATTTTTCAGAAGAGGTCCAAATCTACAAGATAAGGGCATCATGACCTTTGGCAGATTGAGTTGAAAGGACAAATTCCATGCAAGGCTAAATGGTACACTTGAGAGAAGGTGGAGGAAAAATTTCCTTACCTCATTCAGTAAAAGCTTTTGGGGGCTAAAAGCCTCCCAACATCGAGAGGTTTGATCTAGATTGGATCCTAATATTTTTTTTCATCCATATCGATGCTTTTAGAGTGGAAAATGTGGAGGAATCAACCCACAAAACCATTTTTATCAGCGATACCTAGTTTGGAAAATTAGGGTCTGAAATCTTCTAGGAGTGTTTTGAGGCATCAAATGATGTTTTTTTGGGAAAAGCTTTATTTCTTGAGAAACACACATTATTTTTCCTATTATACACATATACCTTCCCAATGATGCAATAATCATTCCAATTAGAGTCTATATGTAAAATTTATGACACTTGGAAGTTGATCTTCCTGTTTTCACCATCATAAATTGAGAGGATGCCATGTCAATTCTCATTATTCATGGAAAAGGGGATAGCCAGGTGACTATGATGAATAATAATCTACAAGAGTCTATATTGTAACTCTGGTTAATAGTTGAGGTAGTCAAACCTAACCACTAGTAGGCTATCAAGCTATGTTATAACCGAACCACTAGGAGGAAAAGGGGTTCCATTATTTTGAGGGAATTCATTCCATAGCTGAGAAAAAATAGCCAAGAGGGATATGAGATAGAGCACATAGAGAGGATTTGTGCATTGTAGTAGCCCATGATCCACATGCCATAATTATTTGTACTCATAGCCATATTTCCATTCAGAGAAAGAGAGTGGAGTGGCCTCAGAGTGGAGTGGCCTCACCTTCCAACCGAGTTTTTCTCTCGAAAGGGTTTCCCAGGTCATATCATGTGCCAAATGTGTTGGTGAAATTTCATTTCGTCGTTATCTACTTTTTTCATAATTTTAATTCACATGTATATGCTATTAAAAAAATATACCGATATATAAATATAAAGAGATATAAAATTGTAACAATGTACAAATATTGGATTTTTATGTGTAATTTGATCAAATATTTTGTGACAAACTGTTTAATGGAATATCCATGGAAGTTTACAAACAAAAAATGGTATTAATACAAGATAATAGATAAGCGGAAATTTGTTATAATTCAAAGGAAATGTTATGAAAGGATGAAAAATAATGGTAATTTTCATGACTCAACATAACTCTTAATTGAAGATGTTGCATGTCCTCATACAACCTTGTATTTTATTTTCCTTATCTATGTGATGGGGTCATCCTACTTTGAAAAATATTAGAGTGGTCGGGAAGTTTCTTGTGGTTGGTTATTATGTGGAAACCAAAATTTTTGGAAGTGTTGGTTCTTGCATGGAAACACCTACCTCTTAGACTTGCTGTCTTTCTTGCTGCAACGAAGAATATTACCCTTTTTATTGAATAACAAAAATATAAACTTGGAAGTTCAATCATGTGCATGATGGACCAATTTTTTGTACATCTAACAAACATCTTGTTGTTCCCTACCTATAATTTGACCCATCATATCAATCCCTGAACCAAATTTATGAAGTAACTTTCAAATTTCTTGTTACAATAATTCTAGTAATCATTGTCATTTAGTTAACTTTGAGTTTGAACCTTACCTAGCACCCTTATCATTGAAATTGGAACTAGTTCAATAGGTACCAAACCATCTCATGAATCAAGTACAAAAAACCCATTATGGTGGATTTCACTTTGAGGATGTGGTAATATGAAAACAAATAAATAGTTACTAAATATCTCTAAGTTGGTTACAAGATTTCCTATACCAGAATTTCATTGATTATAGGATTTCCTAAGTAATTTTTATCCATTTTATCTCAAAATATAAATGAATTTTCCATGAAATTTAGTGGGTTTGTTGGTAATACTTTAATGATTTAGCTCACCAAAAATCGTAGCCAATAGATGCAAAAACCTTGAGAAAAATGCAAAATGGATGTAGGTGATGATGGTTGATTTCTCACAAAACATAAGTTGGTTCGTCTTGAAATATTTTGTGTTCAATCATATTATTTTGATGCATTTTTTCTCCAAATTTTATGGCTATTGGATGCCCAATTTGCAATATAGAAGCAAACCAATTTATTATTTATATATAAAGAAAATGATGTTGATTGTAGCTTGGACTAGGAGCTCACTGTCCCTGTAATGAATTTGAAAGTGGTTTGAGAAGAGATAAAGCATTTTGGAATTCATAGGAATAAAACCTACATCATTAATTTTAATTATGAGTGGTGCTTCTATGCAAATTGATGATCTGCTACCAATTTTAAATAACCATTTTCCTATATGCGAGGCAAATTTTTTGATATTTACTTGTTCTTCATGCAAACCAAAACTTCTACAATTCTCATAGGATTTCTAGAGCCCCAAAACTAATACTCAACCACTGCAATAATAAATTGTACAAGGGAATTCTTTCAAAAAATTCTAATCTTGTAACCAACACAAGAAGTCTATTTCAAAAACAAAGTTTTACCACTAGATTGAAACAACAATATTATCCAAAAATTAATACACATTTTTTCTCTATTTGCATGGAGCCATAGAGGTTTCTACACATAAGTCTACATTTTTCTTCCTCGGTTACCTACAAATTTTTTTAGTTCATGTTTTTTTAAGTGACATTAATCTCATTTTCAAATTCAAAACCATGAACTAAGCTTCTATCATGATCTCTATCTCAAATTGTAGATCCTTTAAACCTCCCACAACCTTGGTTTCCAAATCATAACTCAAGCTTATGCATGGTTTGCTTCAATAGAGTATCATTACAATTTATTGTTGCAAAAATTAGCAGTTGATTCTTTTAGCAACCCATGTTGACATGAGCTTCTAAACCTTCCATCACTTCTCCATAGAAGTCGATTTAAAAGCATATTTCATTTTTTTGTAGGTACTTTTGCCTCTATATGTTTTTTTCTCATAGGCTTCACTCTCTTTGACATGATGATATATCTCGTTAGTTCCAAGCATACAAGACCTCCATGACCTCCTTCACATCAAAAAATACAAAACTACCAACAATGACAATGGTAATAGTGAGACTTA
This sequence comes from Pinus tabuliformis, assembly GCA_031772625.1. Classification (NCBI taxonomy): domain Eukaryota; kingdom Viridiplantae; phylum Streptophyta; class Pinopsida; order Pinales; family Pinaceae; genus Pinus; species Pinus tabuliformis. The sequence continues at coordinate 936,879,680 of CM062818.1, forward strand.
GGCTTAAAGTCAATCAACAGTGCAATGAAAGCAACCGAAAAAATTTCAAATTATGTTTTACTTGTTTAATGTTCTTTCCCCTTTTATCAAACTTGACAAGGTTTCCCAATTTCACAAAAATATACTTCCTGGACTCAAACTAAAGTCAAGTTTCATCATTGAAGTTGTACATGGTGTATTTTTACCTTTTCTAACATAATGCAATTTCAAATATTTATTTTAATGAACAAAAGGGGCTATTATGAAAAAAAATTGAATTCTAGCTTTCCTCTAAGCAACGGTAAAAAACATAAAAATTCCTTACTAACATGCTTTTACAACCTTCCTTGTGCATTTTGTTAGCGCTTGAAATTTCACCTCAGGCTGAGAAAGGTAAACCTCAAGGCAACATCAAACCACTTAGCCTCGTCGCTAGCCCTACGGGGCAGGAGAGGGCTCTCTCCGGTCTATCTCGGTCAAAATCTTCAATGGGCGAGATAAGTAAACTGATAAAAAAGGATTTTTAATAAATGATGGGGTTTTTCTGGGTTGCATGGGGTAAAGAAACAACTTGAACAGAGAAATGTAATCAAAACACAGATTATCTCCTGAGGCAAGGTAGGCAAGAAATTTAACACCAAATTTAGATTAAATGAGATGGCAAGACTGCTGAGGAGCTGACAAGGGCATAGAAGATGAATCCTTGTCAAACAGAAGAAAACATTGAATATTGAACAAACTTAAAGGCAGAGCATACAAATGATGAATTCTACCTTAACACTTCATTTGTTCAATTAGAAATGATCATGAAGTGAAATGAAACATAACAGATCACATATGAAACACAAGAAAAACTTATGCTAAATTATCATACCACAGGAATCTTAGAAGTCAGAGCTGTATTTTCATTAAACTCTCTGCCAAAAACTGTACATGGTAAGCTCTCTATTCTCCAGCACTTAGAACTCTCCCCTCTCTCAAAAATACAAAGTATTGCTTCAATACAAATTACATGCTCAAGCTGTTACTAGCTTCTAGGAATTAAAACTAATTAAAATTCCAAAAAATAAACCAAATCTGGATCAGATTGCAAAATGTCTCGAGTTGTGAAGGTTGCTGGTCAAAACTCTTTTGAAATAGGAATCTTCAAAGCTGCCATTTGTCATAGACTGCCACCTGCTTTCGGAATTCTCTCCTCTATGGACGCACTTGGTCGATGGATCAAAAGGGTATTTATAGATTTTTACACCTCTGATGAATAACCATATCCAAAATTAGAAAACGAAACCAAAGATGACCAAGCCAGAGTTATAATATGCCACTCATCGAACTCCAACACGTCCAATCACATGCAATATGGTGGCATCAACAATAGCTCATAATCCGCCTTCTAAGAGCCACATTGCCCGTAATCCCACAAAATCGCCAAAGGATCCCAATAATCGCTGGCGGAAATCATGGAACAAAATCCTGTACGGGGTAATGAGGCCAGTCGCTAGTTGAAACGCACGAGCTGGGATGTTGCTGCAAATTGTTATCATATCAATTGGCCATATTATGGTAGTACTGTTCCAAAATTCCGCCGATGGTGCTCGGATAACTGTCCACTGCAGAAGTTTCATGGCCAACAAAGAGGATGTATTTATTTGTTCAGTTGAAAGCCTTCCGTCATTCATGACAATGCTGAGGAGGTCATCCTAGTGTATGTCTGGATGTCTTTTCTTTCGTCTGAATTGGGATAATGCTTTCTGGCCCACTTTCTTACAAAATCATAGACTACATCTTCACTGGAAACTGGTAATTCATCCCTTGATAAAATCATCTCTATGACAGTTAAGGGAAGGTTTAGAAGCTCGTCTTGGAACACGAGTTTATCTTTGTAAGTGTGTTTAAAACATTGAATAATAAACCGGTTTTCCGCATCTGTTAGTTGCAGAAGTACAGTGTTTGTAAGCATGGTGGGACGAAGCTGTAGAAAAAACAATGCAGACTTTATTGTGAAAGGTGATGAGTTCTGCAAGGCATGCGTGCAATGATTGACACATGATTTTACACCGAATTTGTCAGCAACCATTAACAAATCTAGCAGCTCAGTTGCAGAACGCGGCTCTAGTGTTCCCCTGTATATGAACTGTAATAAATCCATGAATGTCGCTTCCTCTGCATGACTTAAATAAATAGTGGCATTCTCTTTATTGATTCCCTCATTCCATTTGAGGAAAGTGTCTTGAAAAAAGGACTCTTTTAGCCAATATAGCGGAATTAATATATATAATACGAACTCTAGAAGCACTATTTGAACAATCCATCTCCATAGAATTACCAACGTGGCTAATTGCATCGTTATTGTCATATGACTGTTTTCCAGCGAAAAGCTTGTCTCCTCCCACAAATCCCTAAGATATGATGTTTTTTTTTTATTAAGATATAGTGTGCCATTAACAGACACCTCTATAAAAGGAGATGAAGTGACTTTTCTAATAACTTCAAACAGAACACCGGAATCATTGAGTTTCTTGGCAATGACATCAAGATTGGCACGGCTAACCTCGAGGACAAGGCCAAGTTCTTCTGCAAATAGTACTTCAAATATACCAGCACTTTTAGAGCTTAGGTTAACTTTCATCCCACAGTTTCCTGCAAAAGCCATCTCCAACAGAGATACAACTATACCCCCATCACTAATGTCATGACCAGCTGAAACAAGATTCTCTGCAACCAGGTCCTAGACTGCATTGAAGAATCTCTTGAGATCTGAAACATCATCAAGGTCTGGGAAAACGTCGCCAATCTGATCAAAAACATGAGCAAGGGCAGAACCACCTAAACGGTGTTTTCCTTTAGCCAAATCAACATGAAGTAGAACTCCATCATCTCCCAGCTTCAAGTCTGGTGTAACAGTCTTTGAAAGATTTGGACAAGTCACATAAGCACTGATTACTAGATTCCCAGGAGTTTTGACAGTCTCTCCTGCAGCTTGTGCTTGTTTCGAAAATCTATTTAGAAGGGAAAGATTTTCACTGAATAACTCTGATTTAGTTAGTCTAGGCATCTTCTGTCGAAATATTAAAATGTCAAGTTTGATACCATGCTCTTCCATCTGGTTAGCAATTATGTCTACCTGATCCTCTTTTGTTCCTTCATCAGGTTCTTTGATCAAGGACTGGGCACCTGTAACCAAACAAAGGCGTTTATGTCCTGCACTCTTTCTTTCAAGTTTCCTTATCAGCAAGTCTACTCCAACTATTATGGCATCCATAAAATCACCTGGAGCCATTCCTCTTGGCAGCCTGTTGAAGATCCTCATCAACAACCTTAATAGGTCGAAAAACAACCACACTCTCATAGCCACCAACTTCCCTCTGCAGATCATTGTTAGCTTCTTCAGATAATAATGGTTTATCCCTCCAAAATCTCTTGGAGGCCTTCTCTGTCTTTCGATTCTTTTTCAATTGGAATATGCTACAAAACCTCTTAAGTTCTTTTTCAGCAAACAACTCTGGGTCAGGCTCGATTATTCTCTTAACAACATCGTCAATTGGAGGCACATCAGCATCTGATCTTCTTGATTTTAAATGAAGAAAACCGTAGAACCACTTTCTTAATGATTGTCTCCAAGCCTGCAGGATATAAATATGAACAAATTACTAAATATGCACACCTCTAAAACAGGATTCAATGTTAATTCCGGTTTTAATGCCTCCTTTCTTCTCCTTGTGTTCTTGCAGAACTTGCCTCAAAGACATATTATTCACAGTGTCACCACTAACAGGCACAAAATCACCTCGGATCATATTCTGTTTATCAATAAGACGCAGGGCATGCATTCCCAGCACTAACACAATCATTTGATTCAATAGCTGTGACAATGAAGTTTGTTTGTGATTTCCAGTGAGACCTCTCCTAATAGCTTGTAACTTGCTTTGCCTCTGATTGCTGATGATGTTCTGAATTGTGCTTGTGCAGGGATAGGAGCTTGAAGTCGCTGCCATTTGAAGAGCTGGAGAATAAATTACATATTCTAAAACAACACATTTAATGATTTCTTCTTCAAAACAGAGTTTTGAAGAAGAATCAATCTCACACTGACATGAGACGGAGTCTAACACATTTTATGATATTTTTTCACTTGTGGTTATGTAAATGGTTATAATAGGAATGAAACCCATGTCTTAGTTTTCCTTGATTTAGCCTCAATTGCATGCAAATAGTGTACAAAAGGTGCCCTTGAAACATATTTGACAATCTTGAAATTGCTAAGTTTGATTTTTGATTTGACCGTGTTCATTAGAGAAAATAATTTGAAGTTATTATGATATAATAGGAACCAAATCATTTTCCAAGCATGTAGAACATCATTCAAGTGGTATATTTAATTTGGAGGTCTACTATGCAAACCAATGAAGTTGTTACAAGATCTAGGTTAATGTAACAACATTAGTCAAATAGGAAAGAGACATGTTGATTACCACCATTCCATAGCGAGTCAAAAGCTCATATGAGGCCATGAGATTGTAAGGTAAGGAATGGGATTTAAAAGTTATGAGTACTCCCCCCCACCCAAAACTTATGGTGTTTCCATCCTAAAAAACAATTGACAAATAGGGAAGGACACATGAGAGAAGCACATAAGAGGCATAGGAAATTTCCAAGTACACTTTTTCTATTATAAAATGAATTACTAATTAAAAATTAGAAAATAGATATACCATCACCTACTTGAGAAGTCTAAGAGTTATGCATCTTGAGGGAATGAGAGCTAGGTTAGTCAACATTGGTGATCTAAACTAAGCTAAATATGAGAGAAGAATGTACAACCTTGATCATGTGGTATTTATATATAGATATTTGGAACTTGTGACATAATTGTTGACTAATATTTGGATTTGTAACTTCAAATTTTGAAAATTTGTGACAGAAGGAGCAATGGATTTCATATGAATTTTTTTGTTTCTCTTTCATTATTTGGAAGCTTGTTCACCAACAAGCTAGTTTTCAAACAAGATTTGTCCTATTTCACCCAAAAGAGTGTTCACATTAAAAAAAAGCTATTCCCTAAGAATGACAACCAACAAGTTGGTTTTCAAGCACTCCAAGGTCTAATGATGCTTGAGATAGGTTTTAACCTTCATTATATTTGAGGATGAGGTAACACAACATTTTAACCGAGTTAAGTTAGGGGTGGGTGGAGTAGGAAAGTATGGAAGGTTGACAAGGAGAGAAGACTGAAGGTATGAAGTGGAAATAGTGGTAAAATATTTGTCTTTAAGATTAACCACATAAATATAGGAAATTTCATTGTCTTCAATATGCATTTTTGAACTAGGAGGAAGGAAAATGAATGACATACCGTAGTGCTAATGAATGATAGGAGTAGGTTTTTGGAATGGTTCATATGTAGCAATGGTATGGAAATGAGCTTGATTTCAATTTGAATCTAGTCTTCATTAGTCTTCATGATATTCTTAATTTTCCTTTATCTTAATCTATCATGAATCAAATTTAGTTTTTTTAGAAAGTAGTTGGATTATTGTTATGGAAAACTCGATACAAATTGTGCTTTGAACACAATTTATGAAAAATTACATGTGTAACAATTGCTTATTTTCGATGTCTAGATGTGGTGCTCTCATTCATGGTTCTTCATAATTTGATCTTGAAAATGACTCGTTTGTATTTTGACCTTTTTCATCTTCTCAAGACTGGAAAAAAATAGCACTTTCTTGCAATAAAATGTGAGATCATCCTTCTAAGAGATACATAAAATAATAAAAACTAATTCTTATTAAAAAAAACATAAGAAAAAATAAACAAAGAAAATGCATTTTCTTACCTCATGAGGAGCGCTGGCCAACTAGACTACCCGACAATGTCTTATTTATAACTTCTTCATTTGAGATCCAATTTACGTGATTCCAAAGCCATACTGAAATTCATTCATAGTTATGCTTCAAATATAAATAAATTTTCTAAATGATTTTAAATTTCAAAACATGCTTAGGAATAGCTTGCCTGATGGGGTTATTTGTGAATTTATACCTAAACCAATAGTCACTAATTTGAGCATAATTTTTTTGTTAAAAGATGGATCAATATTATTATTGACGGTGTTGGATCCACAAACATTAAGGGGATCCCCTAGTATGAAGTCCCAACTAGACCTCACACCGTTTGGTGTAGGAGTCCCATCTGGTACAATGGTCGAGTTCACATTATCTTAAAGATATGCCTTAGCTCTTGTTGTTCAATACATGAGAGTGATATACTTAGTCTTCAAAAAGAGAGGTATGTGTGCTTGGTGAGTGCATAAACTAACTTGTATCTGGGGTCTTTTGATTGAGAGGGAGTAGTCCCAACTCAGGAAGAGGCACACACAACACAACAAGGATCTATGCAGCTTCTAGTAGAGTAGTCCACATGGATGCGGAAATCACAAACACCAAAGAAAATGAATAACAAGTACCACACCCAGCAGAGTATTCCACATGGATGTGACAGTCGTTTTAACAAGTATACAAGATGAATTTGTCTAATGTCTGGCTTAGTAGTCCACATGGGTGAGACAACGATAAAAACCAATACAAAAAATCTTCAACAGTATATGCACTAAAATAACTGAAGTAGTTCAATTATCTTAGTACAAGTTAAGCAAACATGAATTACAAGCATTTAAAGAATAGTATTACAAACAAATAGAACACATGCATGAAAACAAACTAGGCTTAGCAGGCTTTTGAATTAAGAGACAGTTCCAAGACACATCTGTACACCATGCATCACTAGCCCTAGTAGTGGGAGATTGGATCCACTCATTTCTCCTCAAAGAATAGACTAGAAACTCTCAAGGTTATGTGGGAGGAGCCAAGGTGAAAAGTTCTTTGCTCATACAATGAGGGGGTATGTATAGCCAGGGGGAATACTTGACCCTTGTGAGTCTTCGAATTCCCTCATGACTATTTGACTTTTTATGAATTTTTGACTTTACATGACTCTTCAAATTGATATGTGGGTCTCTTGGACTTCCACTTTACATGACATTGATTACAACAAGTATGGCCCATATCAGTGATGTGGCCAAGACAACTCATGACACAACTTGACATGACATTCCTGAAATGTACTAGCTGATTGTGGTGTTTGTGTCGAGCTGCTATGCTGCTAAGTGATGGTGTGCTCTTGGTGTAACATGTCTTCACCTCCGCATGGAAAAGTGTGCAAGGTCTTTGATGGTTTTGGTCTTCGATTGATGGTGCATGTGTATGTGTCCCTTTCACTCACTACTCGATGTGATTCGTGCGTTCGTTCAACTTCGAGCAAGTCTTCTAGCATTCGCTCCTTCTCCACCCCCTTCATCGTTGTGCCATGTTTCATCAATATACCTATTCTTACAATCACTCATGACGAGAAGACATCAAATCCAAAAATCTCCTAGTCTAACATGATGCATTGTTTTGCATTTTGGTGCAGGTGAACAAGAGAGGGATAAGGCATTGAAACAGTCTAGAGCACACCTCAGCCCATGATGTAAGGCTCTAGAGAACTATCGAGAAAAAATGTGTAGATGTCACTAGGAGTAAGATTTGAACAATCCGGGATAGTAGTGATAGCTGTAGGGAAAAACCCAGCTGGGAGGAAAAATTGCACATTTTTCGGGAGGAAGGCCATGTGGGGTGTCAAGGAACTGTTGGGCCAATCTGCACAATTTTCAAGGGGAGCATTGGGTAGGTCATCCAGCTAGAATTTGTGTCATTTCTTTGAGGAAGACAATGTGGGCAGTAGGAGGTAGTAGCAGGAAACTTTGCGCAATTTTCTAGAGGAGGATAGGATCAAGCTGCAGGAGTTGCTGGTCAAAATTGCACAATTCTAGAATACAGTTTGGGCCCGAACATAACTGCGTAATTTCTGGGTTGATTGCAGAGTGGGGCAGAATGGTAGGTGATAGACAGATCTATGCAATTTTTGGGTTGATTGCAAAGTGGGATAGAAGGGTAGGTGACAAACAGATCTGCGTAATTTTCTGAGTGAGAGTAGAGCAGGTCAATAAGGAAGCCTACCTGAAAAATCTATGCATTTTATGGGTTGATTGCAAAGAAGGGTACAAGGTTACATGACACACAACTCTACACAATTTATGCGCTGATGGCAGAGTAGGTCATGAGGGAAGCCTGCCTATCAGATCTGCGCAATTTCTCGGGACAATGCAGTGACAGGCAACAAAGGCCTGTCCTACATGTCTGTGCAATTTCTACAGGTTGTGCAAGGCAGTCAGGCTAGACAAGTTCTGGACCATTTTAGAGATCAATGCAGCCCTGGGTCACAACTCATGTCATTTTTTCTAGTTGACTAGCGGGAGGCTTAATGGGTGATATTACAGGAAGTGCAGACTGGATCGAGTTCTAGCAAAACTTTTGTGAAGTTCTAGGAGACAGTCAGCTGGCTCACTTTCGGAATTGTGCAGTGCAAGATGCAAGGAGGACAACCTCAAGCTCTGCATAGTTATAGGCAATAGTGCAAGGTCACTAAGATTGAGGTTCGGTTGAAGGACAGTTTTTCGGTCGATAGATTTTCAGGAAAGATGACTAAGTGTGAAAGAAAGTGAACTTGTGCATACATGACATTGTGATCACACACTTAGCATGACTCGATGACAAGACACCTCAAACCAAAAAGGAAAATAAGTGCTCAGTGAGACTGACTCAAAGGTTAAGAGTGACAAGTGCGACGGTTGAGATATGTCTTCGAACGACCATGACGACACTTACGCGAAAATGTTTACAACTTTGTGTGTGAGTGCAATGGGTGTTCACATAGCTAAGATAACCCAAACACACAAAGACAAACCTTTGACATTACCAGAACTGGGTCGCAAGAATGGCATAGAAATCAACATGCTAAAGAAAAGAGTTGGTCAAACAAGCGAAAAGGAAGTAAGATACGTAGAGGAAACACATGAAATGACTTTGTGCTTGCAAACATGCATGTTATTGAAGATAGAATGATATGAGCATGAAAAGCAGTACTTCAAGCTATACTAAGAGATGTAGTTCAAAATATATTCTAATTTACTTACCATACTTACCCTCAAGATGATCATGCGTCTGACGGAGTTTTCATGAGGTCCTGATCTTTTATCATAACCTGGTTTCTTTTTCCTTCTCCTCGACTCCTTAAGAGTGATCTAGCATGTCATATTTTCCTATAATCACTGAGAGATAGATTTTCATAGTTTCAGCAGACAGTGATTGCTGCTGGGATGATCTGCGTAGTTTTCCATAGCAAGGTTGGGCTACCTGCTCCGTGCAATTTCTGGTAGCGAGGTTGCTGGCCTGCTCTACGCAATTCTTCCAGAGCAAGGTTGGTTGCTTGCTCTATGAAATTTCTGAGTGCAAGGCAGATTGGATAGTTAAAAAAACATTGCTCAATTTTGAGATGCAAGACACCACTGCAGGATGGGTCCTTGGAGGACACCTCTGCGCAATTTATGAATGCAGGGAAGCTATAATACTCTACGTATTTCTAGAGAATAGTACTAGCATCTTGACTGCTCTGTGCATTTATTGAGAGAAGTGCTAATTGCCTGATTTCTCTACGCATTTCTGGAGAGCAGTGATGGCTGGATAACTGAGGGACAATACTGTGCAGTTTTTCAAGACAGTGGGTTCCATCTAGGGAAGGACACTGGAGGAAATCACTGCGTAGTTTTGGATGCCAAGGGACGCTGGGGTCTCTACGAATTATGTAGGTCCAATAGGCAAGGGAAAAATCTTGAGGGTTGTAGAAGCAAAATGTGTAGTTCAGGAAAGCTGTATGAGGCTAGGTTGCTAGGGAAACTGGGCTAAGAGTGAGATCAATGAGACTGATGCAAACAGTGATAGAACTTGACTATGATCACACATGAACACTTAGTGATACAACATAGACCATCCAGAACATAAAATACATATTATTCTTGGTGCAACAACCTTTGTGACAAGAGTGCTTGAAGTGAGCATGAAACATGTCCATGTAATGGGAACTACTCATACGCATAAGATCTCCCCTTGAAGCATAACAACATTCCATTTAGATGACAAACAATAATCATGATGCCCAAAGATGACTCATACTGCATAAAGATGAGAATGTGAAGAAATGTTAAGATCAAGGAGGGGGCTTGAGATCATCAACTTACCAATAAGTGACCAAGGAATGATCGATCACGGGATCCAAGGTAGGCTCCGAAATTTTCATGCTAGCCAAAATTTTGGAGGGTGGTTGTAGCCACTACAACATTGGTGATGCATTGGTAGAACTCCAACTCTCTGTATGGAACTTGTCTCATGAAAAGCGAGTCTAACCTTTCTATAAGTATTGTTTGATTCTTTGATTTTCATGGCTTAAGCACTCACTTGGGTGAAAGATATAGTCCCTACCATGCTCTTGATCAGTCAGCACACATTCCAAGCCAAGTAAACTAAATTTCTTTTATTGGGATGAGGGGTATATAGTGTTGGGTCCCTATAATACTAGTGATTACCCCATTACTATTGTAGTTGTACCCCTTATTAATATTGTTGTGCCCCTATTGTGCCCATATTGTTATTACTGTGCCCCATAGAATCCCTCTATTTTTATTTTTGTGGCGTTATGTTATTATTGTTAGGTCGGCTGGGTTATATTGTGACTCCTTAGACTCATATATATAGAAAAGTGGTTTTGTCATTTGAATCATCCAAGAATTGTTAATTTATGTAATGTAAAGGAGGTTTCCCCCTCGAAGACGCTGAATTATAAGGCGTTGATCTATCTTTTCTATCTTTTCTTGCACTGGTTTCATAACATTTGGTATCAGAGCTTTGGATTCTAGGGTTTCGCTACTCCAAACAGGTCATTGTGGAATTTTCGCTATAATTTTTTTTTTGTGACGTTTCAGAAGCTAAAAACAAAACCCATTTAAGAAGACATCGTGCTAAATCTTGGGTCCGAATTTCAGAGCTTTTCGCGCTATATTTGCGGAGATATGATTTGAGGAAGTTGGTATTTTTGCAGACTCCTGAATTACATTCCAAACAGGTGACTTGGGGAAAATCTTCATAACTTTCTCTCTGAGCATTGGATTGAAATTTAATAAGAAGGTACAAAAAGACGACGGACTTTAGTTTCTTGTATATATTTTTCAGTTCCAAAGGTCGAAACAGTGATTCGTGGCATGTCTTACAAGTTCGCTCTACTGAAATAGTCTATAATCAGGTCACTGTGGGAGATTTCACCTAACTCTTCCTTGGAGAATCCAATTTGGATCAAACTAGTGGCATTGGAAAGAGGACACAGAGTGCTACTGCAGGTCACAATTTTAGAACTGGATGATTCGAAAGTACGGAGATACATCAGAGGCAATATCGAGCTCCTACCAAGTGAAAAAAGGTGTGTAGATTTTTTAAAATTTTTGCGTAAGCTTGGTTTGAAAATTTCTTTTGAAGGAATTCAAAGGGCTTAGTAGAGAATTATTATTGGTAACTGATGCGCTGAGGAAAGAAAATGCAAACATCTAGTAAGAAATCTGAAAGCTCTAGCATGACTCATGAAGAAGAGGAAGAAATGCTACATGATATATCAAAATTACAAGACCAGATGCAACAAATGTCACTCTCAAAAAAACTAATAGAAGCTAAGATAAAGGGCGTGGAAGCTAAGATGGATGATTTGAAGATAGATTTGCAGACAGATTTGAAGAGAGACATGGCAGATTTGAAGACATATTTGACAATTTTTCTACATGAAATACTCACTAATGGTGAAAGGTAGTAAAGGAAACTCATGATGCGAACAAAAGAAATGTTAATCATGATTTCATAGACTCTAATGTGGGATCGAAGACACACCATATTCCAAAAATCGATATGAGGAATTTTGATGGCAAGGATCCCACAACATGGATATTACATATGGAGCAATTTTTCGATCTCAATAATGTGCAACACACACAAAAGGTACGTATTGCAACTTTATATTTGGAACCAAATCAGTTTGTATGGTATCAATGGATTTGCTCTCATAAACAAATTATCACTTGGGCAATTTTTAGGGAAGAATTGACAGCACATTATGAGGATATAGAAAGCAACACCTTTTTTAGCCAATTGATAAGTATCAAACAAAAGGGTTCAATAATGGAGCACATTGAGGAGTTCCAAAAATTGAACATAAGGGTAAAAAATATTCCAGAGGAGCATAGGATTGATGTGTTCATAGGGACTTTAAAGGATAATATTCAACATGATGTTCGCCTGTGGGAACCTGATTCATTAGAGAAGGCATTCAGGTTAGCAAGAAAAATGGAAAGCAAAATTATGGCAACTAGGAAGCATACCACTCACAACTATAAAGATGGAAGTGTTGTTGCTCCTAGTCTTCCACAACGTATAAGGTTGACACCACAACAATTGGAAGAAAAAAGAGCAAAAGGGCTTTGTTACAGTTGTGATAGAAAATACACTAAAGGTCATAAGTGTGCTGAGAAGAAATTATTCTACATAGATTGTGAAGGGGAAGAAGAAAAGGAGCAAGAAAGGTCAAAAGAAGAGGATATACTCCAGGAACAAAGCCTAGATAAAGAATAAATGAATCTGACCATATCTTGTAATGCATTGGCGGGAATTACCACTCCTCAAACCATCAAGATAGGAGGACAAACCAAGAAGAAAAAGGTAATAGTGTTGATTGATTTAGGAAGTACCCACAATTTTATTCATTGTAAGGTAGCAAAAGAATTGAATTGCTTCTTATATCCAGCACCACAATGTCAAGTGATGGTTGTAAATGGAGGAACAATAAATTTCTCTGGAAAGTGCCATAATATCAAGCTATCCATGGGAGAATATGTATTGACTACCCCAATGCTTTCCATTCCAATGGGAGTTGCTGATGTTGTACTAGGAGTCCAATGGCTACAATCCTTGGGTACAATAGCTTTTAATTTTCAAGAACTTTTCATGAAATTTTCTGTGGAAGGAAAGGAAGTTGAATTAAGGGGTATTGCAGAGAAACCAGAAAAGATAATCAACTCTAACGGTATGAAAAAGCTTCCAAAAAAGGAAAAAAGAGGTATAATTGCACAATTATGTTCGCTATATGTTTCCATATTGGAATCATCTATTTCTCGCGATCTCCAAAAAGTCTTGGACAATCATTCCAAGGTATTTGAGACTCCCAAAGGTATCCCACCTATTCGTGATCATGATCATGCTATTCATCTGATTCCAGGAAGTGTTCCTCCAAACATCAGGCCGTACAGATATCCCTATGCCCAAAAGAGTGAAATTGAATGTATGGTTGCAGAAATGCTAGAGGCTGGTATAATTCAACCGAGTCAAAGTTCTTTCTCTGCTCCAGTGGTATTGGTGCACAAGAAGGATGGATCATGGCGCATGTGTCTGGATTATAGGGAGCTCAACAAGCTCACTATTAAAGATAAGTTTCCAATTCCTGTCATTGATGAATTACTGGATGAATTGCATGGATTGAATTACTTCACCAAGTTGGATCTTCATTCAGGATATAATCAAATCGGAATGAAGACTGAAGACATTCCAAAAACAACATTAAGAACTCATGAGGGCCATTATGAATTTTTGGTCATGCCTTTTGGCCTTACCAATGCACCTTCAACATTTCAAGGTTTGATGAATTCAATTTTCAAACCATTCCTTAGAAAATTTGTGTTAGTATTTTTTGATGATATACTAATCTACAGCAAGTCTTGGAAGGATCATGTTGAACATGTTGACAGGGTGCTACAACTATTGGAGGAGAAACAATTATCTACGAAAAGATCCAAATGTTTCTTTGGAGTAAAAGAGGTGGAATATCTGGGTCATATTGTATCTCATGAAGGAGTTAAGGTAGACCCTAGCAAAATTAAAGCCATTAAGGAATGGAAAATCCCCACATCCATAAAGCATCTGTGAGGATTTCTCGGGTTGATAGGGTATTATCACACGTTTGTTAAGAATTATGGGATAATAGCAGCACCTCTAACAACATTATTGAAGAAAGATGCATTTTCATGGACTCCAGAAGCAACAAAGGCCTTCGAACATCTTAAAGAGGCAATGTGCCAAGCACCGGTCTTAGCTACACCGGACTTCACAAAATCCTTTATTGTGGAATGTGATGCTTCAGGAAATGGAATTGGTGCTATTTTAATGCAAGATGAAAGACCCATTGCTTTTGAAAGTCGTCCAATCAAGGGAAAGTTTTTACACAAAGCTATTTATGAGAAGGAAATGTTGGCAATACTCCATGCACTTAAGAAATGGAGACCCTACCTAATGGGAAGATACTTCAAGGTAAAAACGGATCATGATAGCCTTAAATACTTTTTAGAACAAAGATTATCCTTTGAAGAGCAACAAAAGTGGGTCACAAAGATGTTGGGTTATGACTTTGAAATCATCTACAAAAAATGGAAGCAAAATTTGGTGGCAGATGCACTCTCAAGAAAGGATGAGGATGTGGAAGCATTATTGTGCGCCATTTCTATTATCCAACCAGATTGGATAAATGAAGCAAGGGAGGAATGCAAGAATGATGAAGAAGTGTGGGCACTTATTCGAAAGTTACAACAAGATTCCAGTACGTCTGATACATTTAGCTGGAAAAATGATTCATTATGGTACAAAGATCGCTTATACCTCTGTAACAATTCCCAACTAAAACAAAAGATTCTTATGGAATTGCACACTTTTCCCTTAGGAGGGCACTCAGGATTTTTAAAAACTTACCACAGGGTTAAGAAGGAATTTTTTTGGGATGGCCTTAAATCAGATATTCAAAAGTTTGTGGCGGAATGTTTGGTTTGCCAACAAAATAAAGTTGAAACAATTAAGACACCGGGTCTATTACAACCTTTATCCATTCCAACCCAACGTTGGGAAGAGGTTTCAATGGATTTTATCACAAGTTTACCCAAGTCTGAGGGAAAGAGTGTCATCATGGTGGTAGTTGATAGACTTACCAGGTATGCACACTTTTGTGCATTATCACATCCATTTAAAGCCAGTACAGTTTCTACTACATTTATGGAAACAATTCAAAAGCTACATGGAAACCCAAAGATTATTGTAAGTGACAGAGATCCCATTTTCACTAGAAATTTTTGGACAGAATTATTTTCTTGTCTTGGTACTCAGTTAGCTCATAGCTCATCTTATCATCCTCAATCTAATGGGCAAACTGAGATAGTAAACAAATGTTTGGAAGGCTATCTTCGTTGCTTTGTATCTGATAAACAGACACAATGGGTCAAACGGTTGCCTCTGGCTGAATGGTGGTATAACACTTCCTTCCATACATCAACAAAAATGACCCCATTTATGGCACTTTATGGGTATCAGCCACCATCCATCACATCATATTTAAGATAACATTCTAAGGTTCAAGCAGTGGAACATCACATCGAACATCAACAACAAGTCCTCCAACTCTTAAAGGATAACCTTGTGTTGGCACACAATATAATGAAACAACAGGCATATCAACATCACAATGAAAGAAGTTTTGATGTAGGTGATTGGGTATTCCTACGACTACAACCATATAAGCAAATGTCCCTCAAGCAAGCTAAGAAGGATAATAAATTATCACCAAATTATTATGGTCCGTATAAGGTGTTGCAAAAGATTGGTAATATGGCATACAAATTGGAGCTTCCTGCAGCTTCTCGATTGCACCTAGTTTTCCATGTTTCATGTTTAAAGAAGGTTATAGGCGAAAAGCTCCTAGTTCAAACAATATTGCCAAAACTTGACGAGGAAGGAAAAATTATATTGGAACCAGAAGCAGTCATAGAAACAAGAACTAGACAACTACGAAATCGATCAATTTCGGAGTATCTTATCAAGTGGAAGAACTTATCTGCTGAAGATTCCACATGGGAGGATGAGAATTTATACAGAAGCATCCAGAACTACTCAAGCATTGAGGACAACACTTTTTTGAAAGAGAGGGAAATGTTGGGTCCCTATAATACTAGTGATTACCCCATTACTATTGTAGTTGTACCCCTTATTAATATTGTTGTGCCCCTATTGTGCCCATATTGTTATTACTGTGCCCCATAGAATCCCTCTATTGTTATTTTTGTGGCTTTATGTTATTATTGTTAGGTCGGCTGGGTTATATTGTGACTCCTTAGATTCCTATATATAGAAAGGAGGTTTTGTCATTTGAATCATCTAAGAATTGTTCATTTATGTAATGTAAAGGAGGTTTCCCCCTCAAAGAGGCTGAATTCTAAGGTGTTGATCTATCTTTTCTATCTTTTCTTGAGCTGGTTTCATAACATATAGATGCACAAGTAATATAAATGTATGAGTCTTAGTTTCATCTCTGGTGTTGCTCCACTGCTAGTAGGCCTCGACAGTACCCCGAAGGAGTCACGCAGGAACACAAGCATCGCTTCGCTGCTAGTGAGTCTGGTTAGTACCTCGATGGAGTTACTTGCATCATCTCTTTGCACAGGAATCCTTTCTCTTCTTTCACCTCATTCATTTTTCATTTTTCAAAGAACTATGCACATGAACTTATTTTGTTTCATGAGGCGGAAGAGGGATCCCAACTTATGGAGAGCAAAAGAGGTTTTCCCTTCAGAGAAGTATGTTATATATACATATGGCATGCTTGTTAATGTTTCCCCCCTCACCTTACTCTACTTGACTGAGCTGACGAGGGTTAACCCACAAAAACCGTTTAGAGTAGGTGGTATTAGTTAAAAGTGCAAGCATTGTGTTTTCACCAAGACTCAATCTGAACACAACGTATTTTCCATCAGGGTATCTTCGAATGAAGACAACGAGATCTTTATAAAGGGAGAGGACAATAGATAACCAAATGTTGATAGTTATACCAGTCCTCTTATATTTTCTCGGCTTGTCCCCAGAGCTAAACATGGTTTCATGTGAGACTAACCTATGAGTGAAAACAAGAAAACAAACAAGTGAGAAAAGAGCAGAATTAAAGCGAAACCAGAAAAAGTAAGCAAAGAAGGCACGCCAAGTAAGCAAGCAAACAAACATGTAAACCAAAAAGCAAAGAAAAGTAAGAAAGAAAACAATACTCCTCCTATGCTAAACAGTGCATGAACCTGCTCACGTAAATTGATATTTCCAATGCAGCCACCGACACATTGGATGGCCCATGTTGGTGAAGGTATGGTTCACAAGAAAGATAAATGTGTAAACCAACAAATAAGAAAGATACAACAGTGACGATTAACACGCTTCGAGTTCAAAAGAGTCCACATAAAATAAAATATTAAAAGCACATGATAAGAATTCCGCGGACATATCATGGTGATGGGACACATTGTGTGCAGACAATAAACATGCAAGCTCTTTGAACTGTGACAAACAAGAAAATATGAGAAAGAAAGACAACTTGTGTTTTACAAGCATGCTCGTTGTGAGTGATTCCTCCAATGCGTGAGCGACGAGTGTTAGAGTCAGTATTTGCATACTGCCATCAGTGATCAAAATTTCTCTTTTCATATTCATTTTAGGTGTCCCACACAGAATTTTTTTATCATTCCAATGGGTCATGCAAAAAAATTCGTCACTGATGGTAGTCCTAGTCCAAAACATCACTCTTCCCTAAATATGATTACTTGTTGGCATAGTTTCATATCTTGTTGACTGTACATCATCCATAAAGTTATATTTATCATGCCATTTGTATAAATCATGAGGTCATTATGTCATCTTGAATTTCTGTCCTTCAAGGTCTCATTAGGTCTTTTAGGATTTTTCAAGGTTTCATTAGGTCATTACGGTTGCCAAGGTTCCATTCCATTGCATAATACCAACAAGTAAAGGGTGATCAAATAACATCCCTTCACCATGTGAAGATGATTTGTAAAGAGAAATGCTTATTTCATTATGTAATTTTATGTCTTTCAAATGTAATAATTTCACCATCCCAAGATGTTAACTCAATTTTCCAAAGATGCCAAACCATCAAAAGATCAATTTGTCAAAGGAAATAGTCAAGTGAAAGGGTAAAGTTTCAAAGGGTTAAGTGCATGCCAAAGGGAGTTGTCTTTTCCCAAGGGTGTCCAAATCATCATTTTCCACAAGCATTAAACCATAATTTCCTCACCCGTTGAGATAGGGTTAGCTATGGAATCAGAGACATCTGAGTATATGAGGCATAAGGGAGGTCATTTCAGCAAGTATGAGGCCATTCCAACTCATACACATCATTTGGCTCCATTGGGGATGGTATCTCCTTGGAGATGCCAAGAACACCATAGACCAAGTAGCCTTATCCATTGAGCATGGAGTAAAAAAAACTCAATTTGAAATACATGACTGAATACTGATGACTCAAAGACACAAACTGACTTTTACTCAACTGAAAACTGACTCAATACTAAAACACAACTGAAAAACTGAAAAAGATGCTCAAAATGGAGCTTATTCAATAAAACCTACTCTAGTTGTTCCATTCATCACCTGATCAAGTGAAATGGAACAACCAATGCAAACAAGTAAGCATTATGGTTTCTGTTTGAATTCTCCGCAAGTGCTTGTTTATGAGCAAGAAGAGAGAACTACTAAAATGCAACTCCCATGAAAATTTGTTAACAGATTGAATCTTGATGAATTTGCAAAGAATGAGCTCACCTGCTGACCTCAAGAATGCTGTGAAAGTATCTTCATAGGAATACATATTGATTTCCAACCCATCTAATACGAAACTGATCCGCTCTAGGTGTCTTCATACTTTCGTTTAAAAATTTTCCTAAAATTTATGTTTTCTTTCTTTGATGACTGCAACAAATTGACAAAAGGATCTTGAAACTCATGAATGACTTATTTTTCTTGATGATCAACAACAAAACAAAAATCTTCTTTATTATTCTCCTGATATGACTACAAATCTTGGTATGAGCATTGTAATGAAACTCCCGCTGAACAAGACAATGAAGTAGGCTGTTGGATCAATTTTATATCAACATTCTTTTCAGGCTCATAGTTAGCTAATGGAGAAGGACTTTTACTATAGATATCATCCAACACATCAGCTATTGGGTCATGAAAAACTTGCAAAGATTGTTGCAACCTATTTTCCATCAATTTTAATGAGACTGCATGCCACTCTATAGGCTGCTCATCCTTTGCTTTAGAGATATTATGAAAATTTTTCTTTAAAAATTGAAATGTTTCAAAACATAGTGGTACAGAGTCATCTTGCATCTTTTGATCATATGTTTCAGCTTCCAAGCCTTCATTTGCAATTTGGAATTCAATGGAACTTGGTGGTTGCAAATCTAGAGCTAGGGAGGCTTCTATGTCACAAATGATTTCCTCGACCAATTCATGAGAAGGTTTATCCTTTATAGTGTTGACCACTCACTTATCTGCTTGCTTATAGTTTTCTCTTATTTTTTCAAATGAGGAGAAACACAAGGGTAAGGAGCTCTGATCAAAAATTTGAATATCCTCTTGATTGTCAAGAGAAAAACTCAATGAGTGCTGATTTCTGATCACATCAAAGTTACCTCTGATGAATTGAAATGAAGTAAAAGAAAGAGGCAAAGATCCTTCACTTACTTCCAACTTTATGCACTTTCCTCATCACTATCATAGCTTATATGCTTCGGCTGATTATTGTATTCGAGCTGCTAAAACTGAACTTCCTCCTCCCACACGCTAGCTGTTGATTGCTCTACAAGATTAGCTTTTGTTTGGAGAACATAATAATTGTCGTATTGATCAAAATTTGGCAAATCATCAATATAAGTAATGTCACCAATCATACACATTATATTATCAGATTGTTTCTCTTCGGATTGATCTACAAATCCATTTTCAAATCTATGGTAGCTAGGATTAGCAAGAGGGCTAGCAATCTTTTATTTTTCTGGGATAGGTGGGTCATGGTGATCTTGAATAGAAAATTCATCTCTCGAGGTGATTCTTTGCATCATTTATTCCATTTTATTGACCAAAATATAAATATTTACCTCTGAATATGTTAGGTGCTCTACAATGTTCTCCCTCTCTTCTTCCTTCAGCTTTGCCCTTCTGATCAACATATTAGCCTCTACATCTACTGCATTATTCTACATCTCTTCAAGTGTTGCAAGGTTCCTTTCCCTCATCTGAAACTCCATTTCCAGATCAAAGGAATCCGGGTAGTGCAAGAGAGTGGATCCAGGAGGATGCCTTATATTAGCAGGCATCGAAAAATAGACTTGGTTAAACCTGGTAGAAAACTATTGTACTGTCTCCCCTGAAAATCTTTTCAGCTGGTTATACTCTTCTAGAATCAAGAAAGGGTTTTGTTTGACCACCCACTTGTCGAGGAAAACTTTGATGAACTGCTGGAAATCTGAGATGCTCGCATCAGGCAGGTTTTTGAACCAACTCTTGACTTTTCCTTGCAAAGAAAGAGCGAATAGCCTGATACTGACATCCTCTTCGTCGACTTCAAAAAGGTCGAGGAAAGTCTCAAAATTTTACATATGTCTCTCAGCAGTGATATTGTCATATTCACCATCAAACCTCGGCAGGTATAGGTAATGATTTTCAGGGAAAGCATGGAGTATAGGAGGTAAAATGAGTGGTTTGTATCGATCTGGAATTTTACAAGGTGTAGTAGTATATACAAAAGCTGTAGAATCAATGTTGGTCTCTTTAGGCTCATCAAGTTGAAGATGGTCATCATAAGATTTAGAATAAGGGTCTTGATCAAGATCAAAGACGTACGAATAATTTGTTTTCACAATATTTAAAGGGAAGGAATCACATGTAGGTCTAGGATATTTTCTCAAATACAGTATACTTTGTAAAACCTTTTTGAGATTCTCGAGAAAAGACAAAAAATAATTGATGACAAAGTAAATAATGTTTTGGATGAAATTCCAACTTGAACACTTGATCTTTCCATATTGTCCTTTCATGTTTCTGTTGGTCGGGTTCACCCTCCAGTGGAGTCTTTGGATATGATCTCGAAACTGACTTGGAGTCACCAAGTGAATGATTTCAGCCTTCTTGTGTCTGATCATTTTCCACCATCAACAATTAGATCTAGATCTGAACTTTGATGATATTTCCTAGGGAATACGAAACCTTTCGCTCGTTCCCCAGTATGGTTGCCACTATTTTATCACCAATAAGTCATTCCAAGGGACAAATCATTTGCCACACATAGGGCCAGTTTTTCTTCAAACTATGTTTTAGACTAAACAGGGATGAATTTGGCAAAAATGACAGAGGTTTTTGTCCAAAGTAGGCCAAGGATGAAAAACCTCCCATTTTTACACAGGTGTCATGGGTTTAGAGAAATGTCAAAAATATAGTCGCTGCACTTCTACCGTGACTTTGGGAAAATCATTTTTTCTTCTAGCTGGATTGTCCAAATGAGTTTCTTGATGAGTCAATTGATAACTAAAGAAAAATATATTTCCAATGAGCTATCATGATCTTAGTTTGGAGTTGAGGAAGACCTCCAAATGTTTCCTGCAAGAGAACACTTCATTTTTGCACCCTCATTCTGCACTTTCCTGCAAGAGAACACTTCATTTTTGCACCCTCATTCTGCACTTTTTGACCAGTCTTGGGAGAATTGACTTTTTAGGGGCTATAATTAATCATTTTCAGTTCTTGAAAGGTCCATTGTGTAGCCAAGAGAGAGAGAGAGTATTCCAATGAGCTATCATGGGCTCAATTTGGACACTAGGAAGGTAGTCAAAATCAACCTGCAAGTTGAAGGACGCGTTTGTCAAGGACGCTACGCACTGACACTTGGTGCCGCGCATTTGGCCAATAAAGCATGGAAAACCATAGGAGTGCCAAGAAACCAATTTTATTCATCTTCTCAAGCTACAAAGGCTTCTATTACCTGCATACAACAAGTAAGTGGCCTAGTATCTCTTTTTCTCCATCAATTAAGAAAGTTGGCACCCTAAATTTTAAAACCCTAGCAAAGCCTTTCTTGTATGTTTCCAAAGTCACCTATTTGATCAGAATTACAGTACTTCATAGAATTTTTCACCCTCAAATCATCCTTGCCTGTAATTCATTCAATACCCCTCACTATTTCACTCACCTTGATCCACATATCAGTCCCTCAAGTTTCCACCTTAAAAACATGGCTGAAGAGAGTCACACTAGTTCAGAAGAAGGGGAAAGAGGTAGGTGTTTACCCCATGGAAAGTGGGAGGGGCCTTTCCTTCATCATCAACATTACAGGTTAAAGGAAAAGAGAAAATGGTGGAGGAAGCAGAGGTCAAACAGCAACATGAAAAACATGACACTGAAAAGGAGTTTCTCCTTGTGAACTCAAGTGATGAGGAGAAGGACAAAATCACTCAGGCTACCTTGAAAGAAAAGGATGCTAGAATCAGGGAGCTTGAGACCAGTTTACAAAGGGCCAAATATATCATCTCCTTTTATGAGCAAGAGAACAAGCAGCTAGAGGTCAAACAGGGATTGATGCAAACCAAGTACATCAAGGTAAAGAGGGAGGCTGAGAAGACCAAGTTTCAGCTTGATGAGGCTTATGGAGATTATGGAGAGTCGGATGATGAATAGGGATAGAGAAAAAGACCAAGAACAAGAGGATTAAAGAGAGACATAGAGCTTGAAAGGAAAAAGGAGGCAGATTTGGAGGAGAAACTCATTCTAAATGAGTAATTGGTCAAGGACATAGCTGAGAACAGAGAGTCTTGGTTTGAGAATGTGAACACACACTTGGAGACCCTCTTAGAAAAAGAAAATAGAGATGTTGAGATACAAAGGAATATGGCCAAGTATTATGCACAGAGGAACCAAGTGGCAAAGAGCAAGCTCAAAAGAGCTCATGAGAAAATTGACCAATTGACCAAGCAAGAGGAGAGGAGGAGACTTCACTTACCTGTTGAGGCATCCCTACATGCCTCTAACCTTTGATCAGTCATAAAAACATATTTTTGGGCATGTTGAACCATTTTTGATCTTGAAGGAAGTTGCTGCGTTTTTCAGTCTAGTTTTTGCACAGTCATGGAAGGCAAATGCGTAGCGCCTTGGGCAATACACTCTTTTTTTAGGCATCTAATCAGCAAAAGGTCTGCATTTTTTGGTTTCTAGTGATGAGTACATAAACCCTGTACATTTTATAAGGATTTGGAGGATAAGTGGTTGGTCAAAAGGTCAAAAAATGCCCATAAAATGACTTTTCTACCCTCTTTTTGGCCTGGGCACTGCGCGCTGAGCAGTGTTGGGAGATTTGGTTTTTGACTGGGAAAATGACATCCAAATTTAGAAATTCAAGTTGTTCTAGAAAGTAGACAGGAAGAGCTTTGCAACAGTCTATTGTGGGCCCAATTTGGACATTGGGAAGGCCTCAAAAAGTGTAGCTAAAGTTGAAGGGCGCGCTTAGCACTAGCGCTGTGCGTTTGACACTTTGTCCAGATTTTCACTATTTTGTCCCAGTTTTCACTTTCACCTTGGAAAATCATGAATTTATCTATGTAAATGATGAGTTAAATGTAATTATCATGTTTCTAGTTCTTACTAGGGTAAATACATTAGGTAAATCAAGTTCATGAGGTGTAATGAATAAGTTTGCTTGGATTAGGGATGAGTCACTTTGACCACCCTATTCTCTTGTTATTAGTTTAGCCTTTCTTGGATCTTTCCCTCTTCTCATGGATTCAACTCCCTGAGCTTAGGATGAGTTGTTAGGGCTCTAGATGATGCTTTTCCTTAGTCATTATAATGGTTGGACTCAGTGGGATGTGTAGGTTTTGATAGACATCATTTTGTACCAGTTAGAGCAGGAGATTAATGAAAAATTGCAGCTATTTATCTGGGATCCATGTGGTATGATGTTCAGTTTAGTTTTCTCTATTGTGATCATATGTTAATTTTTTTTTTGTACTTCATCAATTATTTCATTGCTTTTAAGTGGATGTTTTCAAGTTGATAGGCAGAACCCATAATTTTATGCTCTATTTTGGGAATATATTCATAGTCTGTGTTTTCTTCAGTTTAGGAAGAATCCATGTTATTGACATGCTCTTTCTAGCTCCTCACCTGTCTTGAATCACCTCACCCATAAAACCATAGAGTGTTGAGCCTTGTGCCTACCTTGCCCCATCAAACACCCTGCAGTTTTGACCTAATTTCCTTGCCCTAACTATTTGCCTCCTCCTGGTCTAGCAAAACCCCTTCAAAATCAAATCAAACCTTGTGCAACTATACCTAGCCTAATATCAGTTTCTAGATCCAGTCAAGTTGGCTGAGATCCTTACAGAGAGAGCCCTCTTCTGGCCTAGTAGGGCTAGCTACTTGGCTAAGCATGGTTTGTGGTTACTCTGACATTTCCTTCCTTCAGCCTGAGTTTCAGTTCAGGTGCTAACAATGAGATCATTTGGTTCAGGTGGAGGAAGCGAAATATGTGAACTAGATTGATTTTCAATGCACACAGGAGAGTGATGAGGAGCATTCGATGTTTCAATTTTTTTTTTGACCAGAAATGGAACTAAACTCAGGACACCGAGGGCCTGGCGTAACCATCAACGCAGGCTTAAGTGCCTTGACCACTTGAGGGGTCTCCACTTCATCAAATGGTAGATTATTGGAGACGAGTGGCTTAGAAACATTAAAAATGAGTGAATCAACATCGTGATTGAATGAAGGAGTGAAGAGATCATGACAAACATGATCAGAAAATTCAAGATGTTGATCGACATCCTCATGATCTGATGAATTGTTTATAGGGGCTGATGAGAAACAAGGATGTTCGCCCTCTATTTTTTTGGGAATGACAGATGAAATATTGAGTGGATTTTCAAAGAAAGATGTGTCCTCACCACAACGCGATGAAACACTGAGATCCGATGTGTCCTGTGAATGATCGAAAGTAGAAATATTCGGCGATAATTTTTCATAGGGAAAATCAGAAATAACGAAATCACAAGGAATGTCAGGATAGAGCAGATGAGGTGCGTATAGAAGGAGGTCATCCTTCATCGTGGGTTCTTCTTCAGATTCCCACACACACTTCTCATGAATGACAACGCAAGCTGGATGCATAACACCAACTCCGTCAACAACTTGGTCATAGTGAACAACAAGTGTGGAATTTGGAACGGGAGAACACAACATAGTACAATCCAGAGGATCAACAAAACGTGGGGACAGAGGTTGAGGAAACAAGTCCACGTGATAACTAACAGACTTGTCAGTCAAATATACGTAGAGATCAAGCGCAGGTGGGGTGGGAGGGTGTGATATTTCAACATATAGATGCACACCTTCTCCCGCCTCAAACTGCGGGGCCAAATCAGTTTGATGAGATGAGGACAGACAATCACGTATGACAACAACCGTGTCTGCCTTGGATTTGGCAGCTCTAACACCGAGGTATGTTGGGATGGGTTTGAATGATTCTAGCACTTGTGGATTTTCAGATATGTGAAGAAGATACTGAAATATTTCATTGAGAAATTTCCAATCAATTTCATCTTCTGGGCATTGAAATGCGAGATTACAAAAGCGATCCTAGAATTTCCCCAAGGATTCATTAGGGATTTTCCGTAAATTTATAACTTTTTTATTAAGTTATTGATGGTCAAACTTATGGAAATCATCAGCTAACTCTATAAAAAAGTGACCAAATGAGTGAATAAAATTTTCGGGTAGTGTGAAAATCCATTGCAATGGGTGCCCACGAAGCGTGAATGTGAACAACATGCAAATTATGTGATCCTCATGGGAATCGAGGTTATTACATAGATTGGCAAAGGAAAGACTATGCCTCTTCCAAGCTACTCCGCATTCACCTCCATATGTGTATTGTGACCAGTCATTCTCAAAATCCTCCAGGATTTCAAAGTCATTTCCGTAAGACATAAATCTTGTTGGATGAAGTGTAAGATAAGTCATGATAGATGTGGGAAGATTCAAAAAAAACTTTGAGGACTCAGCTTGTCATCCGGCCCTTCTTCTAGCACCATAAATGTTGACAGTGCTGGATCCACCAAGATTTAGAGGATCTCCCCGGTATGAAGTCCCAAATTGACCTCACACTGTTTGGTGTAGGAGTCCCATCTGGTACAATGGCCTGGTTTCCATTATCTTAAATATATTCCTTAAATCTTTCTATTGAACACATGAGAGTGATATACTTAGCCTTCAAAAAGCGAGGTGCATGCTCTCGGTGAGTGCGTAATGTAACTTGTGTCTGGGTTCCTTCAGTGTAAAGGGAGAGGGTGAAAGTGGGTCTTTGGTCTAGAGGGATTAGTCCCAACTCGGGAAGAGACACACACAACACAACAAGGATAGCTTCTAGTGGAGTAGTACAAACAAATGTGGCAGTCACAAACACCAAAGTAAATGAATAACACGTAAAACACCCAATGGAGTAGTCCACGCAGATGAAATGGTCATTATAACAACTATACGAGATGAATCTGTCTAATGTCTGGTGGAGTAGTCCACACAATGATAACAATCAATACAACACATCTTCAATAGTATATGCACTAAAATAACCGAAGTAGTTCAACTATATTAGTACAAGTTAATAAAACATGCATTACAAGCATTTAAAGAATAGTCTTACGAATGGATACAACACATGCAGGAAAATGTGCTGGCCTTAGTAGGCTTCTGAATTAAGTGAAAGTTCCAAGACACATATGTACACAATTCATCACTAACCCCAATAGTGGCACATTGGAGCCAATCCTCACTCCTCAAAGAATAGACTACAAACTCTCAAGGCTATGTGGGATGAGCCAGGGTGAAAAGTCATTTTATCATACAATGAGAAGGTATATATAGCCAAGGGGGAATAACTTACCCTTGTGACTCTTCGACTTCCCTCATGACTTTTTGAATTCCTATGAATTTTCGACTTTACATGACTCTTCAACTTGATATGTGGGTCTCTTGGAATTTAACTTTAGATGACATTGATTACAACAAGTATGTGTTGGGTCCCTATAATACTAGTGATTACCCCATTACTATTTTAGTTGCATCCCTTATTAATATTGTTGTGCCCCTATTATCCCCATATTGTTATTATTGTGCCCCATAGAATCCCGCTATTGTTATTTTTGTGGCTTTATATTATTATTGTTAGGCCGACTGGGTTATATTGTGACTCCTTAGACTCCTATATATAGAAAGGAGGTTTTGTCATTTGAATAATCCAAGAATTGTTCATTTATGTAATGTAAAGGAGGTTTCCCGCTCGAAGAGGCTGAATTCTAAGGCATTGATCTATCTTTTCTATCTTTTCTTGAGTTGGTTTCATAACATTTGGAATCAGAGCTTTGGATTCTAGGGTTTCGCTGCTCCAAATAGGTCATTGTGGAATTTTCGCTATAACTTTTTTTTCTGCGACGTTTCAGAAGCTAAAAAAAACCTATTTTAGAAGAAATCACGCTGAACCTCGGGTCCAAATTTTAGAGCTTTTCGCGCTATATTTGCGGAGATATGATTTGAGGAAGTTGGTCTTTTTGCAGACTCCTGAATTACATTCCAAATAGGTGACCTGGGGAAAATCGTCATAACTTTCTCTCTGAGCATCGGATTGAAATTTTGTAAGAAGGTACAGAAAGAGAATGGACTATAGTTTCTTGTGTATATTTTTCAGAGACAGAGGTCGAAACAGTGACTCGTGACACGTCGTACAAGTTCCCTCTATTGAACTAGTCTATAATCAAGTCACTAAGGGAGATTTCACATAACTCTTCCTTGGAGAATCCAATTTGGATCAGACTGGTGGCATTGGAAAGAGGCGACAGAGGGCTATTGCAGGTCACAATTTCAGAACTAGATGATCCAAAAGTACAGAGATACATCAGAGGCAATATCGAGCTCCTACAAAGTGAAAAAAGGTGTGTAGATTCTTTTAAATTTTTGCTTCAGATTGGTTTGAAAATTTATTTTGAAGGAATTCAAAGGGCATAGTAGAGCATTACTATTGGTAACCGATGCCCCGAGGAAAGAAAATGCAAACACCTAGTAAGCAACCTAAAAGCTCTAGCATGACTCATGAAGAAGAGGAAGAAATGCTACATGATATATCAAAATTACAAGAACAAGTGCAACAAATGTCACTCTCACAAAAGCTAACAGAAGCTAAGATAAATGGCGTGGAATCTAAGGTAAAGGGCATGGAAGCTAAGATGGATGATTTGAAGATAGATTTGAAGACATATTTGAAGAGAGACATGGAAGATTTGAAGACAGATTTGAAGACAGACATGGCAGATTTGAAGACAGATTTGACAAATTTTCTACAAGAAATACTTACTAATGGTGAAAAGGTAGTAAAGGAAACTCATGATGCGAACAAAAGAAATGTTAATCATGATTTCTTAGACTCTAATGTGGGATTGAAGACCCACCATATTCCAAAAATCGATATGAGGAAGTTTGATGGCAAGGATCCCGCAACATGGATATTACAGATGGAGCAATTTTTCGATCTCAATAATGTGCAAAACACACAAAAGGTACGTATTGCAACTTTATATTTGGAACCAAATCAGTTTCTATGGTATCAATGGCTTTGCTCTCATAAACAAATTATCGCTTGGGCAATTTTTACGGAAGAATTGACAGAACATTATGAGGATACAAAAAGCAACACATTTTTTAGCCAATTGATAAGTCTCAAACAAAAGGGTTCAATAATGGAGCACATTGAGGAGTTCCAAAAATTGAACATAAGGGTAAAAAATATTCCAGAGGAGCATAGGGTTGATGTGTTCATAGGGACTTTAAAGGATAATATCCAACATGATGTTCGCCTTTGGGAACCTGATTCATTAGAGAAGGCATTCAGGTTAGCAAGAAAAATGGAAAGCAAAATTATGGCAACCAGGAAGAATACCACTCACAACTATAAAGATGGAAGTGTTTTTGACCCTAGTCTTCCACAACCTATAAGGTTGACACCACAACAATTGGAAGAAAAAAGAGAAAAAGGGCTTTGTTACAGTTGTGATAGCAAATACACTAAAGGTCATAAGTGTGCTGAGAAGAAATTATTCTACATAGATTGCGAAGAGGAAGAAGAAAAGGAGAAATAAAGGTCAAAAGAAGAGGATATACTCCAGGAACAAAGCCTAGATAAATAAGAAATGAATCCGACCATATCTTGTAATGTATTGGCGAGAATTACCACTCCTCAAACCATCAGGATAGAAGGACAAATTAAGAATAAAAAGGTAATAGTGTTGATTGATTCAGGAAGTACCCACAATTTTATTCATTGTAAGGTAGCAAAAGAATTGAATTGCTTCTTATATCTAGCACCAGAGTGTCAAGTGATGGTTGCAAATGGAGGAACAATAAATTTCTCTGGAAAGTGTCATAATATCAAGCTATCGATGGGAGAATATGTATTGACTAGCCCAATGCTTTCCATTCCAATGGGAGGTGCCGATGTTGTAGTAGGAGTCCAATGGCTACAATCCTTGGGTACAATAGCTTTTGATTTTCAAGAACTTTTCATGAAATTTTCTTTGGAAGGAAAGGACTTTGAATTAAGGGGTATTGTAGGGAACTGGGAAAGATAATCAGCTCTAACGGTATGACAAAGCTTCTAAAAAAGGAACAAAGGGGTGTAATTGCACAATTATGTTCGCTAGATGTTTCCACATTGGAATCATCTATTTCTCCAGATCTCCAAAAAGTCTTGGAAAATCATTCCAAGGTATTTGAGACTCCCAAAGGTCTCCCACCTATTCGTGATCACGATCATGATATTCATCTGATTCCTAGAAGTGTTCCTCCAAACATTAGGCCATACAGATATCCCTATGCCCAAAAGAGTGAAATTGAACGTATGGTTGTAGAAATGCTAGAGGCTGGTATAATTCAACCGAGTCAAATTTCTTTCTCTGCTCCAGTGGTATTGGTGCACAAGAAGGATGGATCGTGGCACATGTGTTCGAATTATATGGAGCTCAACAAGCTCACTATTAAAGATAAGTTTCCCATTCCCGTCATTGATGAATTACTGGATGAATTGCATGGATCAATTTACTTCACCAAGTTGGATCTTCGTTCAGGATATCATCAAATTAGAATGAAGAATGAAGACATTCCGAAAACAACATTTAGAACTCATGAGGGTCATTATGAATTTTTGGTCATGCCTTTTGGCCTTACCAATGCACCTTCAACATTTCAAGGTTTGATGAATTCCATTTTCAAAACATTCCTTAGAAAATTTGTGTTAGTATTTTTTGATGATATACTAATCTACAACAAGTCTTGGAAGGATCATGTTGAACATGTTGACAGGGTGCTACAACTATTGGAGGAGAAACAATTATATGCAGAAAGATCCAAATGTTCCTTTGGAGTACAAGAGGTGGAATATCTGGGTCATATTGTATCTCATGAAAGAGTTAAGGTAGACCCTAGCAAAATTAAAGCCATTAAGGAATGGAAAATCCCCATATCCATAAAGCATCTGCGAGGATTTCTTGGGTTGACAGGGTATTATCACAAGTTTTTTAAGAATTATGGGAGAATAGCAGCATCTATAACAACATTATTGAAGAAAGATGCATTTTCATGGACTCCAGAAGCAACAAAGGCCTTCGAACATCTTAAAGAGGCAATGTGCCAAGCACCGGTCTTAGCTACACTAGACTTCACAAAAACCTTTATTATGGAATGTGATGCTTCAGGAAATGGAATTGGTGCTGTTTTAATGCAGGATGAAAGACCCATTGCTTTTGAAAGTCGTCCAATCAAGGGAAAGTTTTTACACAAAGCTATTTATGAGAAGGAAATGTTGGCAATACTCCATGCACTTAATAAATGGCAACTCTACCTAATGGGAAGAAGCTTCAAGGTAAGAAAAGATCATGATAGCCTTAAATACTTTTTAGAACAAAGATTATCCTCTGAAGAGAAACAAAAGTGGGTCACAAAGATGTTGGGTTATGACTTTGAAATCATCTACAAAAAAGGGAAGCAAAATGTGGTGGCAGACGCACTCTCAAGAAAGGATGAGGATGTGGAAGCATTGTTGTCTGCCATTTCTATTATCCAACCAGATTGGATAGACGAAGCAAGGGAGGAATGGAAGAATGAAGAAGAAGTGTGGGCACTTATTCGAAAGTTACAACAAGATTCCAGTACGTTTGATACATTTAGCTGGGAAAATGATTCTTTATGGTACAAAGATTGCTTATACCTCTGTAAGAATTCCCAACTAAAACAAAAGACTCTTATGGAATTGCACACTTCTCCCTTAGGAAGGCACTCAGGATTTTTAAAAACTTACCACAGGGTTAAGAAGGAATTTTTTTGGGATGGCCTTAAATCGGGTATTCAAAAATTTGTGGCGGAATGTCTGGTTTGCCAAAAAAATAAAGTTGAAACAATTAAGACACTGGGTCTATTACAACCTTTATCCATTCCAAGCCAATGTTGGGAGGAGGTTTCAATGGATTTTATCATAGCTTTACCAAGTCTGAGGGAAAGAGTGTCATCATGGTGGTAGTTGACAGACTTACCAAGTATGCACACTTTTGTGCATTATCACATACATTTAAAGCTAGTACAGTTTCTACTGCATTTATGGAAACAATTCAAAAGCTACATGGAAACCCAATGATTATTGTAAGTGACATAGATCCCATTTTCACTGGAAATTTTTGGACAGAATTATTTTCTTGTCTTGGTACTTAGTTAGCTCATAGCTCATCTTATCATCCTCAATCTGATGGGCAAACTAAGATAGTAAACAAATGTTTGGAAGGATATCTTCATTGCTTTGTATGTGATAAACAGGCATAATGGGTCAAATGGTTGCCTCTGGCTGAATGGTGGTATAACACTTCCTTCCATACAGCAACAAAAATGACCCAATTTATGGCACTTTATGGATATCAACCACCATCCATCACATCATATTTAAGAGAAAATTCTAAGGTTTAAGCAACGGAATATCACATCGAACATCAACAACAAGTCCTCCAACTCTTAAAGGATAACGTCGTGTTGGCACAGAATAGAATGAAACAATAGGCAGATCAACATCACAGCGAAAGAAGTTTTGATGTAGGTGATTGGGTATTCCTACGAATACAACCATATTAGCAAATGTCCCTCAAGCAAGCTAAGAAGGATAATAAATCATCACCAAAGTATTATGGTCCGTACAGGGTGTTGCAAAAGATTGGTACTATGGCATACAAATTGGAGCTTCCTGTAGCTTCTCAATTGCACCTAGTTTTCCATGTTTCATGTTTAAAGAAGGTTATAGGTGACAAGCTCCCAGTTCAAACAATATTGCAAGAACTTGACGAGGAAGGAAAATTAATATTGGAACCGGAAGTAGTCACAGAAACAAGAACTCGACAGCTATGAAATCGATCAATTTTGGAGTATCTTATCAAGTGGAAGAACTTATCCGCTGAAGATTCCACATGGGAGGATGATAATTTTATACAGAAGCATCCAGAACTACTCAAGCATTGAGGAAAACACTTTTTTGAAGGAGAGGGGCATGTTGGGTCCCTATAATACTAGTGATTACCCCATTACTATTGTAGTTGCATCCCTTATTAATATTGTTGTGCCCCTATTATCCCATATTGTTATTACTGTGCCCCATAGAATCCATCTATTGTTATTTTTGTGGCTTTATATTATTATTGTTAGGTCGGCTGGGTTATATTGTGACTCAGACTCCTATATATAGAAAGGAGGTTTTGTCATTTGAATAATCCAAGAATTGTTCATTTATGTAATGTAAAGGAGGTTGCCCCCTCGAAGAGGCTGAATTCTAAGGCGTTGATCTATCTTTTCTATCTTTTCTTGAGCTGGTTTCATAATAGTATGTCCCATAGTAGTGATGTGGTCGAGACAACTCATGACACAACTCGACATGACACTGCTGACATGTACTGGCTAACTGTGGTTTCTGTGTTGAGCTGTTGTGCTGCTGAGTGATAGTGTGCTCTTGGTGTAGCATGTCTTCAACTCCACATGGAAAAGTGCGCGGAGTCTTCCATGGTATTGGTCTTCGCTTGATGGTGCATGTGTATGTGTCCCTTTCGCTTGCTGCTTGATGTGCTTCATGCATTCGTTCAACTACAAGAAAGTATTATAGCATGCTTTCCTTCTCCATCTCTTTCGTTGTCGCACCATGTTTCATTGATGTACTTGTTCCTAAAATCACTTATGACGAGATGAAATCAAATCCAAAAATATCCTAGTCTAGCATGATGTATTGTTTTCTGTTTCGGTGCAAGTGACTCGGAGAGGGACAAGGCACTGAAACTACACAGAGCACATCTCAGGTCGGGATGTGAGGCTTTGAAGCACTATTGGGAAAAACTACATAGATGTCAATGGGAATCAGATTTGTGCAATTCGTGACAACAGTGATAGCTACAGGGAAAAATCTAGTTGGGAGGTAGAATTGTGCAGTTTTCAAGAGGTAGGCCAGGTGGGGTGTTGAGGAATGGCTAGGCCAATCTATACAATTTTAAAGGGGAGCACTGGTCAGGTCATCCAACTGGGATTTGTGCAGTTTCTTTAGGGAAGACAATGAGGTAAGTAGGATGCATTGGTAGGAAAATCTGCACAGTTTTCAAGAGGAGACAGTCCAGTTCCAGCCATAACTGTGAAATTTCTAGGCTTATTTCAGAGCAGGACAGAAAGGTAGGTGATAGATAGATTTTCACAATTTTCTGAGTGAGAGGAGAGCAGGCTAGTAGGGAAGCCTTCCTGATAGATATGCACAATATATGGGCTGATTGTAGAGAGGGGCAGAAGTGCAGGTGATAGACAGCTCTGCGCAATTTCTGGGCTGATGATAGAGCAGGTCAACAGGGAAGCCTACGTATCAAATCCGTGTAATTTCCTAGGATAGTGCAGTGAAAGGAAATAGAGGCCTACCCCACATGTCTACATAGTTTTTGCAGGCAGTGCAAGGTAGTCAGGCTGGACAAGTTTTGTGCAGTTTTGGAGATCAATGCAACCCCGGGTCATAGCTCAAGTCAATTTTTCTAGTTGACCAACGAGAGGCTTGATGGGTGATATTGCAGGAAACACAGATTGGATTGGGTTCTCGGACAAATTTTGTACAGTTCTAGGAGAGAGTCAGCTGGCTCACTTCCGAAATTACATAGTGTAGGCTACCTAGAAGATAGCCTCAAGCTCTACGTAGTTCTGGGAAATAGTACAACGTCACTAAGATCAGGGTCCCATTGAAGGAGGGTTGTCCAGTCGAATTTTTTTTAGGAAAAATGACTAAGTGTGAAATAAAGTGAAATTGTTTGTACATGGCATTGTGATCACACACTTAGCACGAATCAACAACAATACACCTCAAACCAACAAGACAAATAAGTGTTCAGTGAGGCTAACTCAACGGTTAAGAGTGACAAGTGCGAGAGTTGAGATATGTCTTTGAACAACCATGACGACACTTACGCAAAAGTGTTTAAAACTTCGTTTGTGAGTGCGACATGTGTTCACATAACCAAGATAACCCAAACACACAAAGTCAAACCTTCGACATTACCAAAATTGGGTCGCAAGCATGACATAGAAATCAATATGCCAAAGATGACAGCTGGTCAAACAAGAGAAAAGGAAGCAAGGCACATAGAGGAAATATATGAAATGACTTTGTGCTTGAAAACATGCAAGTTATTGAAGATAGAATGATATGACAATGACAAGTAGTCGTTCAAGCTATACTAAGAGATGTACTTCAAAATATATTCTTTACTTACCATACTTACTCTCGAGATGATCATGCATCTGACAATGTTTGGAGAGGTCCCAATCTTTTATAATAACCTGGTTTCTTGTGCCTTCTCCTCAACTCCTTGATAGTGATCTAGCATGTCATATTTCCCTGTAATCACTAAGAGATAGATCTACGCAGTTTCATTGGACAGTGACTGTTTCTGGGTTGATCTCCATAGTTTTCCAGAGAAAGGTTGGGCTCCCTTTTTTGTGCAATTTTTGGGAGCAAGCCTACTGTCCTGTTCTGCGCAGTTTTTGAGAGCAAGTTTTGCTGCCTTCTCTATACAATTTCTGAGTGCAAGGAAGATTGGATAGTTAGGACAACACTGCGCAGTTTTGAGATGGAAGACACTGTTGCAGGATGGGTCTTAAGAGGACACCTCTACGCAGTTTCTGAATGTAGGGTAGTCAGACTGATCTCCACATTTCTGGAAAATAGTACTAACTTCCTGACTTCTCTACACATTTTTGGAGAGAACTACTGGCTGCTTGACTTCTCTATGCATTTCTGGAGAGCAGTGCTGGCTGGGCAACTGAGGGACAACACTGCACAGTTTCTGAAGACAGTGGGTTTCGGCTGGGGAAGGACACTGGAGGAAACCACTGTGTAGTTTTGGATGCCAAGGGAGGCTAGAGTCTCTATTCATTATGCAATTGCAACCAGAAAGGGAAAAATCTTGTGGGTTACAGAAGAAAAGTGTGTAGTTTTGGAAAACTGGATGAGGCTGGGTTGCTCAGGAAACTAGGCTAAGTGTGAGATCAATGAGACTGATGAAAATAACGATAGAACTTGACTATGATCACACTGAAACACTTAGTGATACAACATAGACCATCTAGAACATAAAATACATACTCTTCTTGATGCAACAACCTTTGTGACAAGAGTGCGTGAAGTGAGTGTGAAACATGTCTATGTAATGAGAATGACTCATACGCACAAGATCTCCCCTTGAAGCATAACAACATTCCCTTTACATGACAAACAATAATCTCGATGCCCAAATATGACGCATACTACATAAATATGAGAACTTGAAAAAATCTTAAGATCAAGGAGTGGGCTTGATATCATCAACTTACCAACAAGTGACCAAGGAATGATCGATCACAGGATCCAAGGTAGACACTGAAATTCGCATGCGAGCCAAAATTTTAGAGGGTGGTTTAGCCACTACAATAGTTATTGAACTTGGCGTTGAAAACAGATTCAATTTTATATCTCAAATATAAATAGGTTTTTAATATTCCTTAATTTTGTATCTCAAAGCTATTGATGAACAAACCTAGGAAACAAAGTTTAATTGTGTTGATTTTAAGACATGCAACCACTAAAGTGAGCATAACCTTTTCACCTGAGCTCCAAATGGAACAATTCAAATTACTAATTAAACTATGTTTGAATTCCTATGCCCCTTATAAATATGTTTTGAATATGATTTGATTTGACATCTCAAATCTGCTTATAAATAGATATTAAAGGTTGAGTTTAACAATGCATATTTAGGGTATGAAGTCACTAATTTGAGCATTAGTTTTTCACCTGAAATAAAAATGGGGTAATAAATTTAGTTTGGAAACCATATTCAAAGAGAGATCTCTCTTAGAAATATATTTTAAAAGTATCTCATTTAGTCTCTTTTGAAAATTTTGATTGTCTCAACTTTGTTTTGAAGATATTTTTGGAGTCATTTTGGTAAAAAAAAATTAAAAATGACCATGTAGAAAAATGTGATTTAATTATTCCATATTATTGATGATTATATTTATGATGATATAACAAGTTCATTTCATAAAAATATCGAACACCCATTTCTATATAAAAATGGCTTTTAGAAAACTTGTGGTAAATTAATGGATTTGTAGCAATTATTGTATATTATCACTTTATTATGAAAATATTGAAAAAAGATAATATATTAATAGTGTACCTTGAAGTGCTTAATTCTCCTCTGGGAAGCGCCATTATCCTTCATTTTATTCCTCCTTCAGATACACTCTTTCTCCAATAGATCTTCCTGCCAATGGGTTAGTGGATGAAGTGGTTCTTACTGTACCACAAATGAAAAATAATTCAAATAACTTATCAATAAATCTATATAAGTCTATTCATACTATCCCCCAATGGAAGTGGACACATGGTTAACTAGAGGACCTCAGGGTTACCCCCCTACCCCACACGAAACACATGCGATCATTAACACATGGCTCCAGACTCTGGTACATCTGCTGGGAGGAGTATCAAGAAACTACAATGGGTATGTTAATAGGCGAGATGGAATTCATTCCACTATTGGAATTTTGGGCAATGAATTTTGGGTGGAGAGAGAATAGCAAGGATCGGGATGGTGAAAAAGAGTGCTCGTCTAGGTGTTGGCTCAGTGGACGTGGTGCAGTTGCGGGCTGACTCACAGTAGAATGGATCGATTATGATTTTCAAATTAGTATATGGGACACGTTTACGACCCTGCGAGGTGAATTGGTTCTTGGTTTTGTGTTTGGATGGGAACTTAGGTACCTTGTCCCTAATCTGGAATGCAATTTCAAGGTGGAATTCCATTTATGTGCCGAGAAGGTAACCCTGCTACACTGTTTATATTTTTCCAGTTGGTTTGTCAATAGTTATGTGGATAAACTCTGGGAGAAATCGAAGGGGATTCCATCGAGCTCTGGGGTTTGTGTCTTGGGGTATTAAGTGATCACACTCGGGTCATTGCTATTGATTCTAGTCTCTGTTTGTGTAAGATTGGTTTCTGTCTTTGCCCTTGTTTTGGAATAACATTGGTGGCCACCCTCGTCTGTAGGTTGAATGGATGGGCATTCAATCCCCCTTTAAACCCCTTGTGTTTTCTGGGTTGTTTTTTTTTTGGGGTCGGTGCTTTGTGGGTAGACTCTTTGGCCAATTGGGCGGAGGAATTTAGCATTTGGGTGACTGTGTGCTTCAGTGATGCATTTATTCTTGGCAATTCTTTGTTTCGGTGAATTCTATCTCTACTTATTACGGAACCTCTCCGCACATGGTATTTACCATTTTTAGGAAAGACAAGTTTCAGTGTTTTATCGGTGTTTTCCCTACTTCTATCAAGCCAGGAGATTTTGGGATCACTCAAAGATCCCATTTGTGAATCCTTCAAGTTTGAGGGAAACACGATGTCAGAGGGGGAGGCCACGCTGTGGGTGTGAACATCACTTCAATGTTGGTTGTCCAACACACAACCACAACTCTTCCTCTGGAAATTATGCAAGTATGAAATGTGAAGATGAGGTGGCTCACACTCCGGACCATTCTCTAGGTCATGTAGTTTCTACAACCTCCTTGGAATCTATAACAGAGAAACTAAGAGGCATCCAGGCCAACATGGATATTATTCGTGATCACAGGTATGAGGATCAAAATGAATTGGTTACATATATGAACGACATATAATTAATCTAGAACAAGATCTTGGAACATATAGACATCCTTCGATGCATCCATTGCCGAAATAATGATGATCTCCATGATCTGGAAGCTAGTTCGGAACACATTGACTTCCACATGCATGAATGTGTTGGTTATTATGCTACTTACCCTATACTTCCCCCCCATCCTCCTCCTTGATATGTTTCTATTAGTATTTTTGTTCCTTTTTCCTCTTTTGTGCGATGTATGGCTTCTAAGCCTCGTGAAAATAATGCATGTAAAGGTCTATATATGGCATCTTCTATCCCAAAATTCCAACAAGTCTAGTTGGAATGAGGTAATGGGGGCTGTGGAGACACCTTTTGTACTCCTTGTTTTTATAGAAATATAATAGAAGAAATTTAACTGACAAAAAACAAAAGTCTATTCATACTATGCTAACATACTTTAGATTCATCATAATAGAGTACCAACTATATGTTAAGAAATCTAGGGCATTAGGATTAGGAGACTTCTCTTTTATGATAATTTCTTGTGAATTCTTTTTACTTCTTTATATTATGATCTTCTATTTAGTTATATTATTATAATGTTCTTCTTCATCAAACAACTACCAAAGCAAAACAATAAAGACACAAGAGACACAAAATGTAGGCAATCAAGCAGGGCCAAAACCTCTCCAACTTGAGAGGAAAACCCAAAACAAATTCTTCTTCTTATAGAGACTTCAACTGATGAATACCAAGACCAAGGCCCTTGACACAAAAAATATCCAAGACCAAGTCACAATATCCTTCTTCACTACTTCTTGTTCTTTCCCAAGTCAACACAAATCAAACTACCTTCATGAACTGCAATTCTCAACTACCTTGAAATTTTGGTTCCTTTCCATAGAATTGCAATATGTACCTCTACAATTTCACACATGGGAGGTGAGAGAGAGAGTTTAGGGATGCTTTAATTCTTCACTTTACTTGAATACTTATCTTGGTGATCTTGTCTAGCAAAGGAGGTGGAATGGAGACCCTTTTGATGAATTTCTTAAGGACTGATATGTTACTGTTGCAGAAATCCTACTTTCTGCCACACATGCGAGGAGATTAACCCAAAAATAGTGCCAAATATATTTTCTCTTCTTATCTTCCTTCTCACTGGTTAGGAGGTTGTTCTTCTTGTTATTTCCATGCTTCTTATCTTGTCTTTGATGCTTGAACAAATTCTGTCCTAGGTAAGGCCAAGCTTCCCTATATATAGTGGGTTTTTCATCAAAATAAGACGATTTGAACTGATGCGTAGGCTGACATGTCCTTCCAAAATCATCTTAATTCCATTTTGTAGGATGACTTCAAGGAGAGTTTGTGGCATGGCATTGGAGGCTTAATGAATCAAACACTTTCTCTTTTCACAATGTATAATATGCGCAAATGGGTGTTCAATTTGACATTGACTCATTAGACTTTATGACATAATGACCAACCCTAAAGGTTCACAATGGGATTCTTAACTATAAAACAAAATTCCTTGAGCATGACACCCACGACTCAAGCATTACAAAATTATTGTATTTTCTTCTTTACATCAATTACATAAAATCATGATTACACATGTCATCATGAAGACCGAACCTAGTTACATTTTTCAACACTCCCTCTTAACTAGGGAGGTATTCATAATCCATACAAGGTGTTGTAACTTTTTTTTGACACCTTCGAAGTTAATTTCTTTTCAAAATTTTCTAATTAATTTCCTTGCCAAATCTAAGGGGCATATGCAAATTTTGGTGGAAAAATAGTTCTTAGACCAGTTGCTGGGTTATTTTTAATAATTTTTTTATTTTATTTAAATAATTTTAATTTTATAAAAATATGATTATATATTTTTATAAAATTAGTTGTTTGTAATATAAACTTATTATTAAAATTTTAAAATTAATATGGGCCAAGCCCCAATCTCCAAGACTGAATCATGTCTTATAGGTTATCAAAGTCCACTTTAAAAGTAACCAAGTCACAAAGTAATAAATAAATGACTCACAAGTCAAACCAAAAGTCAAATTAAGCTTATGTCCCACCCTGCACTTCACCCATTAAACCATCGTAATTTAAATGCATTTAGAGTGTGCAATGTCAAATAAATGGTTTTATTAGGGGGAGGGGGTTCCTATTCGACTTTTAACCTAACCCCCACCCGTCCGAAAATTTTAAAAATTTCAGGGGGGAAGTCTATGAGGTATGAAAGCAAATGTCTATATTATAAAGTGTATATAGAGGGCAATAATGGATGAATTATGGGTGAAAAATTGAGGTTAGAGGAGGTTGAGTAAAATGAAGTAAAGAGGAGGATGGAGTTTTCAATGCTAGAAAGAGATATTTCTTCCTTATGAGATGTCAAATAAATGGTTTTGAGGGGGGTTTCCTATTCAATTTTTAACCTAACGCCCACCCCTTCGAAAATTTTAAAAATTTTAGGGGGGAAGTCTATGAGGTATGAAAGCAAATGTCTTGGCACAAAGGAATATTTAAAAAAGTTTTGATTTGGAAAAAAAAATTATATAAATTATGCACATAGATTTGAAATTGAAGACAATTTTAATTATTTTTAAAATCAAAACCATTGGAGCAAAACCAACAACAATTTTAGAGAGATTTGGAGGAAAATAATTATAAAGAGGAAAAATGCACGATAAGAGAAATTTTGCTTAAATTATTATACAAATATGATACATAAGTAAAAGGGAAAGTAAAAGATATTTTACCAATCATGGCAAAACAACACATGGTTTTCAAAACCATGGGAAGAAAATCAGTGAATTGTTTTATGAAATATGTTTATGAATTTTATTTATTCATAAACATATAAATTTAGGGAAAAACAAAACATGGATTTTGAAACAAGACATGGATTTCAAAAGGAGACATGGTTTTTCAAGATACCATAGGCATAAATGATTTTCTATGGAAGTATAGAAATATGGCTTTATAGGTTAACAAATATTTGGGAAATATTTTTATCAAAATATTTTATTCCGACATAATTAAAAAATTATATTTTTTAAAATTAAAGAGTGATAAAAAATCATTGGTCAATTCAATCATTGGAGGTTCAAAGGACACATAAC
Source organism: Pinus tabuliformis (assembly GCA_031772625.1). NCBI lineage: Eukaryota > Viridiplantae > Streptophyta > Pinopsida > Pinales > Pinaceae > Pinus > Pinus tabuliformis. The sequence goes on from CM062818.1 coordinate 936,920,949, forward strand.
AGAAAGGATCAGCCAATCAGATTATAGACATGATTTTAGCATTTGAAGGAGGAAGATCAACAATCATTTTTATTCAGATTTAGAGGCGGAGATATTAGCATTCAAAGGTCACCTAGCAGCAAAAGATCAAGAAACTGGGATCAAAGTGCAGTTTTCCAGCAACCAATTTAAGCAGCTCAAGAGTTCAAGGCACAAGACTTGAAAACAAATCCAAATTTCTTGTAGTTTTTTAGAGATTGCTTTTATTTTCGATTTATTGTTCAGATTTTTATTCCAGAAAGCTAGACATAGTTAGCTTGATGTAATTTTCTATATATTCTTTGATTTTTAATCAACAGGGGTTGGATTTTCATGCCAAAACCCTGTTGTTTTGTAAAAAAATTATTACAAAATTCCTAATTGAAGTATTCTAGCCTCATTTCATGACATAATTTAATTTTCCAGTATGTTTTTCCAGTATTTCCATACTTTATATCTACACATGTTCAAGGTAACATAGGATATCTAGGTAATGATATATTGAGTGTAAATCTCTCTAAAATCCCTTGCAAATTTAAGGAGATTAATTAACTGAACTGTATGTATTGGTTAATTCCTCTACATCCTTTAATTGTTTCCTTCTGACATCTCTTAAATGTGTTCTATTTGACTGTAGAAATATTCTATATGCATCCACTATGTTTGGTTTATTAAGTATTCAATATGACTGCTTAATTACCATGAATTCTCTTATATTATTCTGTCAAATTCTCTAAAAATCATGTTATTTTTTTAAACTAGATGCTAGCACTTTGACCAAGGACTCTGCAAGAGAGGGATTTATTCATAGACAAATATTGTGTAATCATCAACAACCACTCACAATAAATCATAGATCTGGCCATTGTGATCTGTATGCTTGTTGTCCAGTGATAGTGAGCAACATTTAAAAACGCCTCGTAACATTTGAGTGAGACCCCTCTAGTTAAAGGGCCAACTTGAACCTAAAGACTGGTCGAGTTGGTTTCTCGGCGTAGTTTCACAGCCAAGAAATGCCTTCAAGAAACAGTACAACATTTGGTGCCATTCCCAGGGAGTGAAGTAATGAAAAGATCTATCCCCTGAGAATGATAATTGACTAGATCTATTCCTTGTTGGTGAACAAGGAGTAGGCATTTTATATTGGTTGCAATTATTTCACCTAGAGACTCCACTTTGTCATATGGCGATTCCACTGGGTTCTAGATTTTGCTTGTTCAAATGAAAAATGCATCTATTTCTATGATAATGGTATGAAGTTGCATTTTTTCCTTCCCCATAGAAATGATAAACAAATTTAGATATCAAAAAATGCAACCTTCAGAATTCAATTGTAAGTATCAATTTCCAATGGAATTTATGTTTCACATTGTAAATATTTTTCAAATTTTCAACTACATACAAGGTGATCAACTAGTTAATCCACTTCTCACGTTGTTACATTGAAAGTTTGATTACACTTAATAGTGTAAAGTTTTAGTTCAGTAAAGTAGGAGTGTGCCCAGTAGATCAACGGGTTTGTAGTTTACCGATTAATCTAGTATATCAATAGTTGTTTCAGTTTGGATTCTAGTTTTCAGTATAAATTTTGGTTTAATTGAATGTAATGACTTGAAAGGGATTGTAAGGAGTAAATTTATTGTTGATTGGCTGATTGAATCCATAGCCCGATGAATTAGCCAATGTTGTGCTTAATTCCACTTGCAGTGTCATTTGTTTCACTTCAACAATTTTTAGTTTTCAGATTTCACTGTGAAATAGTCTCTGGATTAGTGCAGGCAATATGGTTTCAAATTTGCAGATTACAAGTTTATGAAATGACTCCATTCCAAACAGATTCAAGGCAGCCGACCTACTAGCTTCTCTGTATCCCACAGGGGGAAACAGTCCCCAGTTGGAGGCTACATTGTAACTTTTTTTTGACACCCTGGAAGTTATAATTTTTTTCTTCGAAATTTTCTAATTAATTTCCTTGCCAAACCTAGGGGGCATATGCAAATTTTTGTCGCAAAAGAGTTCCTATGGCAGTTGCCGAGTAATTTTTAATATTTTATTTAAATAATTTTTATTTTATAGAAATATGATTATATATTTTTATAAAATTAATTATTTATAATATAAAATTATTATTAAAAATTCAAAATTAATATGGGCCAAGCCCCAATCTCCAAGACTGAATCATGTCTTATATGTTATCAAAGTCCACTTTACAAGTAACCAAGTCATAAACCAATAAATAAATGAATCAAAAGTCAAATCAAAAGTCAAATTAATCCTATGTCCCAACCCACACTTCACAGACTGTAATTTAAATGCCTCAAGATGTGTGCAATGTCAAATCAATGGTTTTCAACGCCCCCAAAAAGTTATTTCACATTTACCATTTTTTTTTATAGTTGTCACTCTCTCATCGATTTCAGAGCCCCCCTCCAAAACCATTTACGAACTACCCCATAAAGGCCATTGTAAAACCATTTTTACATTGGTTTAAATTTAAAAATGTTAGTGGGAAGTCTATAAGGTATAAAATGTTAGGTGGGAGGTCTGTGAGGTATGCAAGCAATTGTCTATACTATAAAGTGTATATTGAGGAAAATAATGAATGAAGCATTTTTACAGTCATACAGGTGAAAATTTGAGGTAAGAGGAGGATGGAGTTTCCAATGCTAGAAAGAGATATTTCTTCCTTATGGGATAATTATACAGAGGTAAAAATGAAATTCACACAAAAACTTGACAAAAGGAATTGAGCCAGGAGGAAAAGTCAATTATGTTCATTTATCTCGACACAAAGGAATACTTAAAAAAGTTTGGATTTGGAAAAACTTTATATAAATAATTTTAATTATTTTTAAAATCAAAACCATGGGAGCAAAACCAACAATAATTTTACAGAGATTTGGAGGAAAATAATTATACAGAGGAAAAATGTACAAGAAGAGAGAATATGGCTTTACAGGTTAACAAATATTTGGGAAATATTTTTATCAAAATATTTTATTCCCAGATAATTAAAGAATTATATTTTTTCAAATGAAAGGGTGACAAAAAGGCATTGGTCAATTCAAACATTGGAGGTTCAAAGGAAACCTAGCAAAAATGATCAATCAATTAGATTATAGACACGATTTTAGCATTTGAAGGAGGAAGACCAATACTCATTCTTATTCAGATTTAGAGGCAGAGATATCAACATTCAAAGGACATCTAATAGCATAAGTCAACAAACTGGGAACAAGGTCAATATTAACAAACAATTTAAGCAACTCAAGAGTTCAAGGAAGAAGACTTGCAAACAACTTCAAATTTCTTGCACTTTGTGAGATTTTTTTATTTTATTTTTGATTTATTGTTCAGATTTTTATTCCAGAAATCTAGACACAGTTAGCTAGATGTAATGTTATATATATTCTTTGATTTGTAATGAACAGGGGTTGGATTTTAATGCCAAAACCCTGTCTCTTTGTAAAACGTTTATTACAAAATTCCTAATTGAAGTATTCTAGCCCTAGTTCATGACAAAATTTGTTTTCCCTATATGTTTTTCCAGTATTTCCATGCTTTATTTCTGCACATGTTCAAGGTAACATAGGAGATCTGAGTAAGATTATTTAAGTTTCAATCTCTCTAAAATCCCATGTAAAGTTAAAATCATTTAAATAAATTAATTAACTTAACTGTCTATCTTGGTTAATTACTCTACATCCTTTAATTGTTGCCTTCTATCATCTCTTGAATGTGTTCTGTTTGACTGTAGAAATCTTTTATACGCATCCACTATGCCTGGTGATTAAGTATTCAATATGACTTCTTAATTATCATGAATTCTCTTATATTCTTCTATCAAATTCTATAAAAATCATGTTATTCTATCAAAATTGATGCTGACACTTTGACCAAGGATTCTGCAAGAGAGGGATTTATCATGGACAAAGATTGTGTAATCATCAGTAACCACCCAAAATAAATCATAGATCTGGTCATTGTGCTCCATATGTTGTTTTATAGTGAAAGTGAACAATGTTAAAAAATGCCTCATGACATTTGAGGGAGTCCCCTCTGGTTCAATGGCCAACTTGAACCTAAAGACTGGTTGAGTTCATTTCTCAGTGTAGTTTCACAGCCAAGAACTACCTTTGAGAAACAGTACAAAACAAGGTATTTGGACATTCTCAATCTGAAGAATGATCATAAGAAGAGTCAGATTGGTAACCCATCTTTATAACATCATATCATCCAACATTATCACATCGTAAGACCTTAGCTAACAACTCTATCTCTCCACAATATTAGAGCTCAATGTTGGTGAGAACAATGATGTATAGAGACCCTCATCATTATGTCTCTTGGAACAACCCTACCTAGGTTCTTAGAGTGTGTTCTATGAGGACTATTCTTATCTTGGATTCCTAGTCCATGAAGAATATCAGTTCTCAACGACTATTCTTATCTTGGATTCGCTAATTCATCCACAAAGAGTATAAGATGCCATATTGTTTACCCAATCCTCCATTATGTCTTCCCAAGTGAAGACAAGAATGATGTGTCTATTTCTCCTTCTCAACTTAGGGAGGACATACCCATTCCACTGAAGGAATGTACTCATTCTTATAAACAAGAATGTACTCAAGCTCCCTATTAACTAGTGATTTGGCTAAGCTCCCTCGTGACCAATGAGTCGCTGCTTGTATAAATCCTTCCTTTGTTGTCATGAATTTATTCTTTGTCATAGAGTCTACACTATTTGGGATTTCTTTTTAGTGAACAAACCATCCACCACTTTCATCCATGAGTTGTGTCAGTCATGTCATCATTCCTTAGAGACTGATTCATTACTCCATACCTGGTCTTCCTTCAAGCCATGCTACTTTCTTCATATCATGTTTCCTTAATGACCCTTCATCAAAATACATGATCATCAGTTGTAGAATACTTCCATAGTTCTTTCTTTAGCAATCCTACATAAGCCTATCCAGATATTTTTTAAAGAAATAAATGAACATTACATCAAAATTACCTTTGTGACGGTCTTTCATGATGACATATCCCTATTTGCATTAGCATCCTGCATACATATTAACACATATCCAAAATATATATACTGCCAAGTCTCTTTCTTTTTCAGACTTCATCAGGGTCTGCATACCTTTCATGGAGATATCATAGTCAAATATTGCAGTCCTTGGATGTTGATTTCCTTCTTCATAGTTTCATATTTCATGATCTCTTCCTTCTTTTCTTCACATATTTTCCTTACAAGACCTTCCAATCAAAGTTCCTCTAATTATTTCCAACCACCTCATATTTTGTATGAGGACATATTATGTTGATTTCATCTAGACAATGTGTGAGCCATGCCTTCTTACATATTTTCAAAGGAGGATACCCTTTCTTTTGATCATGCTCTTGAGACGGAGAATTTATCCATGTTACCTGCAACCACATGACATGAATCTACATTATAAAATACAAGAATACATACCTCATTTTACTTTAGTTCATCTAGAATTCTTCGACAACTTCCTTGATTGAGAAAACTTTAACCCCTTGACACACTTTACTTCCTTTGAAATCACACCATCCTCCCATGAATCCTACAAGTCAGAATTTTATGAAATACTTTCTTCCTTTCAAACGGTGAAGCTTCAAAGGAAAATTGCAATAGATGATCTTAAGTATCCTTATTTAGAATTTTTTTCCTTTTTACTGATGTATGATGAACTTTGTATTGAATTACTTTTTCTTCTTCTCATAAGTACCACTTATGCTTCTAATGAGGTTACGAAGATCTATATCCTTTTATAGGTGACTTCCATATACTTCTATTCCAACTGGATTTCATGCTTCTTTATGATGATGTCAAAGGATTTTTCTTTCAATGCTTCTATGATACCGTGATGGATCCTATAATACTTCTTAGTGACCCATGATAGCCATATCTTAAAACATAAAAACTTAAAAATATAATCTTGAAGATAACTAGGTGAGAAAGACTATATCAATCATAGTAGAGATATTTTACTTCCTCTTTCTTGGACTTCTTTTCAGCTTCCTCTACTTATTTGGTGATATCGACTTCTTCTCTTCCCATTTTGTTATTTTCCTTCTTGAGCTTAGAAGAATATCTCTTATAATGCCCATATTATTGACATCCATAGCATTGAGCCTTGGCCATATTCTTCTTCTTTTTTAAGGACCAATATTTCCAAATTTTCCTTTTCTTTTTGTTATTGTAGCATATGCTTGATTTTTCTCATTTGATCCCACATCAATATTTGCCTTCAGTCCAGTTTCTTCAATCTTTAATAGTGACCACAAATCCTTGAATGGAGTAGATTCTTTCTTCCCATAAATTCTTGAAGTAAAGTTACACCATTCCTCTGGTAGTGCATTTAGTTTTACTATAGCCATCTCTTTGTCAGACATTATTTCTCCCTAATCTTGAAGTTGATCCCTGATTTATTATATCCTCATAAAGGATGAGGCTATTCCTTCTTATTTTGATATCCTTAGCTTGTAGAGTTCCTACCTTAGAGAGATAACTTATCCTGCAGTGCTTATGGAAAACAACTCTACCATTTTGTCACATATTTCTTTTGAAGTTTCAAGTTTAGATACACATGGAATGAGGGGATCCTTGATGGATTCTATGAGAATCCTTTGAGCTGTCACTTCTCCTTTCATAAACGTTGCAAGTGCTTGAGAATATTCCTTTGGAGGTTTGGTGATTGAGATTTTAACATGTTCCATAACCTCATTTTTAACGAGATTCAGATATGTCCTCATATTCCATGCAAGAAAGTTTGAAGGCCTAACCAATTTGTTGCTTTCTTGTAAAAATTCACTTTGACAAATTCAGATGTAGAAATAAATATACTTAATTGTGAATATGCCTCTTCCATTTGTTGCTTCCTTGAATTTGATGATGATATAGATAATAGAGAATTTATTCTTGATGAAGATAATTTTCTTCAAGAGTGATCCTTGACTCCACAGAGAGGGAGATCACTTTAGATCCTTTGATGGTGATGTCCTTATTGATGATGATTGATGATTACTTCTTGATGATGTATTGATGCTTCTTGGATGATATTCTTCAAGGATAAGGATTTTATTTTGAGATTAAATACTTATTTCAACGAGAGGGAGATTGCGTTAGAAATTTTGATGACTATGACAACATTCTTGATCTTGCTTCTATTGGATGAGTAGTCTTTGAGTTAACTTTATTTGTAGATATATTCAACTTGAGTATGGTCTTTGTGGTCTTTTAGATGATGACTTGAGGACCCCAAGATTTCTTCTGGTGTAGACTTCTTCTCTGATATATGGTTTTGACACTTGTTTGTAGATCTTGGCTTGAAGATGATTTTATAGATTTTATTTGATGCCCTCCTCGAGATTTGGTCCTTGACTGCTTGAGTGTCCCTTGATGAGATTCCATTTCCTTGATTTTGTCACCTTAGCTCTGATACGATGTTAAGAAATCTAGGGCATTAGGATTAGGATATTTCTCTTTCATGATAGGTTCTTGTGAATTATTTTTAGTTATTTAGATTAGGATCTTATCTTTATTTATATTATCATAGAGTTATTCTTCATTAAACAACTACCAAAGCATAAACAATAAATAATAAGAGACAAAATGTAGGTGATCAGCCAGGGTCAAAACCTCTCCAACTTGAGATGAAAACTTAAGAAAAATTATTCTTCTTATATAGACTTCAATTGATGAATATAAAGACCATTAACCTTGACACAACAACCTCTCCAAGACCAAGTCACAAGAACCTTATGGTGAGCCCTGCTATTACACCATGAGTGCTACAACTACAAACAACTCTTCAACTCAAATTATCAACTCGGGGTTCGTACAAACTTAGAGGTGGCAATGTTATGTGCATATTAGGTTAGGTTCTACTCGTGTCCACCTCAATCATGAGATCATATCAAGGTGTTCATAGACCATTCCTACAGCTAACTATAGTGAAAATTTCTTATCAAAGCATAATTGAACCTGATTCTAACTATGAAAGTGAAAATGCCATTCATTCAAATGTAGATGCTTATTGACATTTCATGAAAGAGAAATGGCTAGTATACTTGAAGAAGTAAAGTTACTCTACTATTCACATTTAATAAAATTAATGATCTACTTGCATGTATCATTGATCTATACATTTGCTTGAAAATAAGGAATCTAAATTCTAACATGCTTATGAAAAAAACACTAATTCTAACTTTGTTTTATAGTGAGGAAAGGAGGAGGTTGGACTCATCTCGGATCCTTCCTAAATCATCAAATAAAAATTTGGGGCCATTATTCAACTTAACTAGGTTAGGATCAAAGTGGGGAGAAAAACTAGTTGAAAAGAAGACTGCTACAGGGCTGCTATAGGAGGTCCTGTATTGCTACAGGAGGCCCTATTTTGCTACAGGAGGCCCTATTTTGCTACAGGAGGGGTTCCAAGATACTTTTGAGGGTATGAATGGTGTCTTAAGGGCAAGAAGAGATGTATGCCAGTAGGATGAAGTGAATGAAGGTTTGGGGAGCCCCCTAGCCAAGCCTAAGGCCTCCTGTAGGTGTATCTTGCACCAAGGGTGATACCCACGATGTCCTCTATTTTCCTTAATAGAATGACCGTGCAAAAAAAGTTTAGGAGAAGTATGAGGTGCAAAGGAAGAATATGGAAAGATGTACCCACACCTGCTGATCAACACAACCCTGCAACTAGCCAAATACATGCATCAAATGACCAATAACAAAATGAGATAAACTATCATGGAAAAGATGAGTTGAATTTGACTAAAATCTACTCTATTCCAAAACAATACTCTGAGAACTGAAATAAATCCTAATTTGAAGAGAATAAACATGCAAAAGGATTACAACTAACATCTATCTATTTCCAAGAAATCATAAGCAAATGACTTTGGACCGAGATTGTAAATATTTCAAATCACACTTCCCACACGAGAGGTGATAGGGAATCCTGAAATCACAAGTTTTTATAGATTAACATCTATTAAAACAAGATAAATACGTGAAATACTTTGAAATATGAACAAGAAATAAATACAGAAGAGGGGATAAAGCCTCTCGGTTATGACCAAACCCAAGGGTTTCAACCCTCTAAAACTAGCTCAGATGTAGATCAATGGAAAAATTCTCATTATTAGAAAATAGTAGTCTCCTACATCACATGAAAGTTAAGAATAACAGTGTCAAGCACTAGGCTCAGTAGTTTCTCTTAGCTGAATCAAAAAAATTGAATCCTAATGAGCCTTTCAGCTAGCTTATTTATACAAAAAGGTAGAGATGGAAGCTCCCTTGAAAACAGGAGTGATTCCCTCCAAGATCTTCAAAATTGTTGATATGGTTCTCCTTGATCTTTACATGGACTTGGAGTCTGTTAGCTGCTAATGAGTTTGATCCATGAGTGAGGATCCTATGATCCTAAGCTGAGTTAGAGAGTTATGGAGGTGGACAAGCCCCCTAGATTCTCTCTTGGTTGTCTCCATCAATTCCCTACATAGTAAATGCCTTTTTTTCCTACAATTTAATCACATTAGGCCTCAAAATATGAAAAACACCTTTTAATATTCTTACTAAGCATATTATGACTAAAAAATGAAAATTAATGTGAGAAAATGATAGTTTTAAGGGATGGAGGATTGCATAATGAACTTCAAAATATACCTATTAATGAGACCCATAATCACCCCCCTGATCAAGGAATTTCTCATGCTATGAGAAACTTAGTCATCCATACATAGCTCATTCATGGCCTTGGTGGCCTCTCTAACATCCCAATGTGCCTTAGATGGTGTACCTTCTTGTCGATAAAAACTAGTGTTTATCTCTATCTCAGTCCACACCTTTTGTTCTTCTGGCTGGTTTCTTCCTTCTTCTATTCCCAACAAAAAGGGTGGACTGAGTTTGAGTCCTATCCATTTAATCTTTAGTCTTTGCATGATTCTTTTGTACCATGGGGTTCTTTCCAAGACATTCCTTAGCCTTTCGGGAGAGTGATACTCTCTGATTTTTAGTCTGTGGGGTAAGGTATGCCACCTTCTATGACAAGCTTGTATACTCTATGTTCCTAACATCCTAAAGGTTTCCTCAAAATGTAGAATGGATTTCTCTTTGGTTGCTATGTACTTAGGTGCTAAATCAGAATCAAAGGAAATGAGGTTGTGATTGTGGATGACATCTGTAGAGCTTACCAATTACACTCTGATGTATAAAGGCTCTTTCTCTTCCTTTACCATCACCTTCTTTAACTCTTCATTCCTTGTCTCCTCATGTGTTAACCAATATGCTAATGCCATGAGTTGCATGTCTCCCAATCTTGAATTGGGGTCCCAAAAATTCAGATATGTTAGGATTAGATTATGCATATAAAACTCAACTAGTTTTGCCCTCTCCTCCATACTTACCTTTTTGCAAAACTCAATAAATTGCATGTAGTATTGGAAAGGAAGGGACCCATACTGTGCTAGTGTCTTTATTTGGAATTGTAGCCACTTCACCTTGAGGAAAAGAGCATAGGATTTGGATGGCTTCCTGCATTATATGGCTTCCATAGAGAGACTTAACATAGTGGCAAGTTGTGTTTCCTTTTCTTGTAGTTGTTATTTTAGTCTTATGTTATCTGCATGTAGTTGCTCCCTCATGGTGGACTCCCTTAGTTTTAGGTCACTTAATTCCTTTCCTATTTCATTTATCTTTTCCTCCATTAGGCCCACATCTTCTACTTTTTTGGATTTGGAAATATCCATCCATCTATGTGTCCTTCTTCTTTCCTTTTATAATTTAGAAGAGTGGTATGGTGAACTTCTGGGGTATAATGCTACCTCCCTCAACAAATTTGTAGTAGGATTCTAGACTGGGTTGTGGCTCAGGCTCTTGTAGCTCTTGGAGGCATTTTTCATCCTTTCTTGAGGTGGCTTCTCCTTCCTATAGCTCCTCTTTCTTCTCCTATAACATCCCCTGTTTCTCCCATAGCTCCACTTTTTCTACTAGTTTAATGACAGTTTGTGTCTTAAGTCTCTTGAAGGTGACTGTCCTAATGGTGGGCCTTCCAACAAGTATCACATGTAGCTTGTTTTTGGCCTTAGGAGAGGTAAAATCCTAAATATTCCCTTCACTAGTTCCTACATATTCCTTTTTTCTTTATGACTCATCAATAGTGATATTGATTTTTGAAGGAGGTTGTGGGTTCCCTTCCCTAATCCTGGTGCTATTTATTATTTTGAAGTATAGGCAACCTTGCCTTGGCTACCTCCTTTTGGGCTTGATAGGTGTGCCCAATGTATCCAATGTTGCATCTACGTCTTGCTCAGTATGTCCTGGAAAGAGACTGGTTTGATGTCTTTGTTTCTCTATTTCTTAGGGCTTAGAAGGCTCCTAAAGGATCTCCTTTTCTTCTACTTGTTTCTCTCCTTCTTCTTCCTTAATCTATGCTTCCTCTTCCTATGTTTTTCCTGCCTCTTCTTCTTATGTTTTTCCTCCTCTACCTCGAGTGCTAGATGTTGATGTTTCTCAAGGTGTGATGGCTTGGTTTTCAATGAAGACCTCCATGTCGATGTCAAATAAATTAGTCCATAGCATAGGGTTTCTTAAGTGACTAAAAGCATCCATCACAATTAAATTAATGAGGTCATGGTGGGAAATGTACTGGTGCTTTCCTTCCCCCACCTTCTGGCTTGGTTCAATGATTTATTACAGGAGGAAAAGGGGAACACTTAGTCTTTGTGGATTGGTAAGTATGCTTTGAATCTTAACTCATGGAGTAACCTAAAATGATAGGCATATACAACACTCAACCTCCCCTCACAGGATATATATTTAAGAATGTGATAGGCCACTTCATCCCAAGGGTAGGGTAGGCTTTCTCTTCTTACTACATTCTTATCTTCTATAATCTTCTCTCTTTGAATGAAAAATTTCTTCCTGGCTATAACACTTATCACTTTCTCCTCCTTGCTCCATCGAATTCCTAAGGGTATGGTGGTCACTCTAATTATGGTTTTGGGACTTAAGGAGATGTCCAATCCTCTAAAAATAGTAGTGGAGCTATATTCTCCTTGAGGATTTAGTACCATGGAAAATTCTTAGGTTATTTCACCATCATACCCCTTCAAAAGTTCAAAGAAACCGAACAACTAATGTCTCTGAAAAATATTTACCAGAAGAGGATGTTGATTAATTATCTTTATGTCTATGGGTTCTCTTCTATTGAATCCTCCCCCATTTATTCTATTTCTCCTTCTTGGTGTTACTTAGGTGTGAGTTTCAATGTTTCCTCAAAGAAATCTCAATGGTAGAAACAATATTAAACTTCCTTTTTATCAGTGAGGGAGAAGGATGCTAGAATTTATATCGAAGAAAATTCTTTTTCTTTCCCTATCTTTCCTTTACACAACAATTTCCAAAAGGGAATTACTGTATAATTCTTTGCTACATGGAAATTATTTCATGCAGACATTCCCAAGCAGAGGTATGGAAATTATAGAGGGAAAGGATCACTTACTCCTTTTCAAAATAGCTTTGTCATGTGCATGAGGGTTTGAGGACAACTTTGGGTCACTTTGGCTCTCTTTCACCCTTCAATTCCCTCATGTAGCTTCTTCTCGACCCTGTTGTATTAGTTTAGACCTTCTTGTATCTTCTCTTGTAGCACCTATAACCATAATTCGAATAAGCCCGGTGGCACCACATGTAGCTTGATAGCTCTAGCTCGTCCTTCCTCTAACTATTTTTTCTAGAAATGAGTGGTGGTGCAAATGGAGTCGAGCCTAGTACTTAATATTCCCTTATGTGGTAAAGGTTTGGAGTGCTTAGGTGACATGGCTCATACATGAAATTAATTTTTTGAACTATTGTCCCCACTCCTTGAAATCATTACCTTGCTCCTCATGATTATCACCTCACTCCTTTTAATCACCACCTCAATTGAGTTGACTTTTCCACGTACATGTGTAACTGAAATAAAATTTAGTTTACTAATCAAAGGTGGCCAAGTTCACTGGCCACCTCCAGCCCATTAAAATTCTTTTCTCAACTATTAACACATCTTAGAATTATATGCATAGGGAAGAGGTGAGGGTTGTCATGCATGAACCTACTTGTGGATCAAATTTCTAGAGGTGCTTGCATGTTGGAGCTAGATCTCATAACACTGTGATCTTCAAGGTGTTGATTTTCCTTACTTGTTTCTAAACAGGTATTCATGACTTGATGGTATTTTAACTGATAACTTTGTTGTGTGTGCAGGTCCCCTCCATGTGTCCAGTCTACTACTGGTGGAGTGGATGGAATGTTTCCTAAGGATGATGTGCCTCTTTTTTACTTCATAAATGGCTCCATGATGATCTCTATTGGCTGTAATTTTTTTTAAGGAGTTCTGTTGTGACTGTATAGGCTGCTACAGGAGGAGTCTCCTTCCTGTAGTAGTCATTTAATCCCCTTTTTCAAGACATCATTTGGCATGTCAGATTGAGCGAAAGTCATCAAAGGTATGAGGACAAGATTAAGATAATGAGGAAGTTGTGTAGGTGGTGGAAGAATGGAAAACAAAAGTTTTATGTGTTTTTTTAGATGCGTGACAAAGAGGAAATTTGAATTAACTTTGACTAGATGGAGTGGATTGGTGATGGAATTGAAATTGGTGGACCTATCTCAACATTACCTAATAAAGTATGACCCTCTGGTCTCTTTTTCCATTGAATTTACCTCCTGTAGAATTTCGGGCTCCCCATGTAGCATTACATGCTCCTCCTGTAGCATTACAACGAGGAGGCATACTTTGATTCTTTTGTTGTTTGGATGAGGGAGAGAGGTATGTATGTGAGTGGGGAGTGTGGAAACGATGTGTATGTTTAGAACAATGGAGAAATAATCTTGTAGATGCTACCTCGTAACCATTATTTTTCCAACTGTTTCGAGTCATCTAAAGAAAATATGTTATCAAAAGTGGTGTAAGAACTCCTTCCCTGTGTGTCTGTGTTTTTTTTGAGACAAGTAGGATGTATCTGAAGAGTTTTTCAACCTTCATGCCTTCCCTAGGTTCCTCAAAGGCAGTTTTCACCTAGGGATCATTTCATGTTTTATTTTTTCTCCTTATTTTTTTGCTCTTGGGCTGCCTTAGAGAGGTTTTCAACTCAGGAGGTGGCCTTAGATGCCTCATGGAGGTTTTCATATAGGCCCTCTATATATATATATATATATATATATATATATATATATATATATATATATATATATATATATATATATATATATATATATATATATATGAATTTTGGTGGACTCAAGGCTATGAATCTCCCAATCACATTTAACACTTTTTTGATTGAACTGAAAAAATCTTCCTTGGACAAAGATTTCTTGTACAACTTCAACCTAAGACCATTGACAAGTAAGGGAATCCCTTCCTTATCAATTGTTTTTATTTGGACCAACCATCTTGTCATTAACTTCCCCTTGAAATCCTTGAATATGGAATCATACAACAGGGCCTAATATCCTTCTTGAAAATTCCTTTCTCTGATGTGCTTATCATGCAAAATATTCCTTTCTAGCTAGATTACCTCAGTGTGCAGGAGAGTTTTCATTCTAAATTCATCTAGACCATTGAGTTGGAGAAACCTTTGCTATTGTACTGTAGTGAGATCCAAGTCTAACTGAGCTGCCATCCTCAAGGTGTTGTACTCAAATTCAATAGACAATAGGTCTTTCTTCCCATAGACCAGCTCAAATGGAGTGAATCCAGTGGTGGTCTTACAAGTGGTGTTGTAAACCCAAGTGGTTTCCACAAGATTTTCTACCCAAAATTTTTTATTGTCGCTATAACCTTGGTAAGAATTCTCTCCAATTCTCTATTTGTGACTTCCGCCTACCAATTTTCTTGAGGGTGATAGGAAATAGATTTCCTATGTGGTGTTTCTTCATAAGATATTCAATCAAGCTTGATGTAAATTGTGCTCCTTAATCAGTGACTAATTCCCTTGGAAAACCAAATTTGTATAAGATGTCCTCTCTCAAAAATTCAGTGATATTCTACTCAATTGCTACCCTTAGTATTTTTGTTTTAGCCCATTTCGTCAAGTTATCAGTGCATACAATGATATACCTTTTCTGTCTTGATGGGAGATCGATAGGTCCAATGAAATTCATGCCCAACTTTTCAAATGGATTTAGAGTCACTTGTTATTGTAAGGGAATTTCATCCTTGGGTGTTGGCTTACCCATCCCTTAGCACTGATCACACCTGGTGGTGTACCTCCTTGCATCCTGATATAAAGTGGGCGAATAGTAACTTGATTGTAGAACTTTGAAGGTTGTCCTCTTAGCAGAAAAGTTCCCCCAATAGGGTCCATCATGACATGTTGAGAGGATGTCAAAGACCTATTCTTCCCTCACACATCTTCTCAGGATTTGATCTGGCCCCAATTTGAAACTATTTCCTCTAATCCAGGTGAATGGGGCACTCTTCCAGACAATCTTGCTTTTCTCCTTGAAGGACAGGTTAGGAGGGAACCTCCCAACAACCAAATAGTTGGCTATATCATAAAATCAAGGTGAAAGCAGTGAAATGGAAAATATATGTTCATCTGGAAGTCGATCATCTATCATTTCTTCATTTCCTACAAGCAAGGTTAGTCTTGACAAGAAATCTACAACCACATTCTCTTTCCCTGGTTTGTCAACAATAGTCAAATCAAATTTCTGCAATAATAAAAACCATCTATTTTTCCTAGCATTAACATTAGGTTTATTCATTAAATAATTAATGGTTGCATGATAAATGTGAACCAAAGTTTGATAATCAATGATATAATGACTAAACTTGTTCAAAGAATGCACTACAAATAAGAGTTCCTTTTCAGTGACAGTATAATTTAACTCATCTTTAGAATTTTTCTTACTGATGAAATAGATAACATCAGGCAATTTTTCTTCGACTTGTCCTAATCTAGGTGGCTCCAGGGACACACAAAGGATAAAGAGGGCTTATGAAAGCTCAAAAATCAAAGTGATTAGAATGATTTCAGACCAAGACCAAAGCGTAGATCTCGTCGTCTTGATCGTGGTGGTGTGAACAGTTCGTCACACTGAGTTCGTATGCAAAATTTAGAAGAAGTCAAAGTTCGGTTGACTTTTTGCTGACTGGGCAGGCTTAAGGAGGCCACAATTTGGACAGAACCCGACCACCGGGCCAGATTTCGTGTGAATTTTTGGCCTAGTTAATTTGTCTCCTTCGGCATAAAATCTAAATAATTTTAAAAGACCCTATGTTTAAAAAATAATAATAATAATAATGAATGTGGTGTTGAGCCACCACCCCCTCCACCCCTCATACCCCATTGGATTAATACATATATTAACGGGGCAGGCGGCCATGACCCTACAGCCCCTAAACCGTTCAACTAAACACCGTGTGGGGTGGGCAGCCATGACCCCGCTACCCCGAGAACCACACCCCCAAACCTTAATATTAATCACATGTATGGAGTGCGAGGCTAGTGGGGATTGAACCCGCTTGGTCCACGTGGGCTGGCCCCCACTAGGCGGCCTCATGTAATGTGCTAACAAATAAGCAATGACCCTTCTAATTAATGCAACCCTCCATGGTACCTCAAAACAGTAATGCACCACCGAAACGAGGGCTGCGGGAGTTAAGGGGCAGGATGCCCAATGTTGACCTAACCTCTCCTAAAACAATATGTATGCGACTGCTTTTGTAAAAAAATGGAGGGGCGGGATTTGATCCCCCGACCCCTCCTCAACAAAGTACCAAATTTACCACTATGCCAAACTAATTACATTGGAATATCCGCTCGGAAAAACTTATATAAACCCAGTTTTCTTAGTGTGTGAGAGATGGAGGAGGCCAGGAGTGTGCACATAAATCGATGCAGGTGGAACCATGACTGCTGTAGAAACAGGGAGTGGAACCATGATCCTTGAAATTTTCCTGAGGAGGTAATTTTTCTCCATGTCGGAATATAGTCAAGTTTACAGTCATTTTTCACAGTTTTCCACAGGAATTGCAAGGGTGAGGTCAAATTCACCTTTTGAGTTGCATATTTCTAGTCCACCCATGGAGAAGAATCTTTGGGAAATCTAAAAGATTCCTTAAGCCCCAAATTTTCATTTTCTCAGAATCCAGAAATTTGATAGTCAATTTTGCACTATTCAACACCACAAATCTGATGGTGCATTCAGATTTTCCATTTGATCATTCTATTTTTCAGCCACTTTTCTAAGTGGAATGCAGGTGTCAACATTTATGTGCGAGCAACCATTTCCATGCGATTGATGCCGTGAGATCAATGGTACGAACAACTTCAGCAGTTTGACATCCGCTTCTTCAGATGGCCCCTAGTTGTGAGGTATATGTAGTGTGTTCATGTACTTTTCTTGCCATGCATTGTGCTGCACAGATCCCTGTTTAATGTTTGATGTGGGATCTTGTTTTCATACTTGCTTCATGATTCCTTCTTGATGTGATGCAGAATCATATGTGTGATGTACTTGTTGTCATGATTTGTCATGTTGTGTTATGAGATCCCTTTGTTGTATGTTGATGGGATACTCATGTTGTTGTCATGGATGTTTGCACTGAGATCCCTTTTATGCCATGTTGCTGGGATGCTCATGATCATCATGCATAAGTTTATTTCATACTGATAGGAGACCTGTTTGACTGAGAGTTCTGGTAGTGGAACATCTCTTGGATCCACTCCTGTGTGAGGGCATTTTTCTTGTATGACAGTGACATCACCTCTTATGTACATCATCACTATTGATAGCACTTAATGCAACGACCTTAACCATCTTAACACCAGGGCTTGGAGACATAGTCCCTCTTGGAAAAACTCCATTATCAACGTCTTTTTATTTCATGTACATACGATTGTCATGTTCCTCTTCTTTACAACATGCAGATGTATTCATTTATGTTCCTTTAAAAATGAAATTTAGCACATCACGAAAGTAAAAGGCCTTAGAAGGGTCCTTTGTCACACCTAGACTTGGATGATGTCCTAACATAGCCCCTACAACTTTGTTGGAGGAATCTATGTGTATATGGAAAGGTAATACCCAGTTGGGACCCGTAAGGATGGGAGTAGTGGTCAAATTTTATTTTAGTATTTTGAAGGCTTCTTGAAAATTGTTTTCCCAACAAAAATCTGGATCTTTAGCAAGTATTCCAAATAAGGGTGAAGCCATTTTGCTAAAATCTTTATTGAACCTTCTATAATATCTAGCTAATCTAAGGAAACTCCTGACATCTCTTTTCTTTTGAGGGATAGGGACCCTTTTGATGATGGAAATCTTGTTTGGGTCAACTTGTATCCCTTCCTTGGATATGGAATGGCCAAGGACAATCCCTGCATTCATAAAAAACTCACATTTCTTAGGGCTCAATGAGAGACTGATTTCAATACATTTCTTCAAGACTTTGCACAGATTAGAAAGATATTCCTAAAAGTCACATCCATAAGGAGTGAAATAATCCATGTATATCTCAACATAGTCATGAATAAGTTCAACAAATATACTTAGAACTACCCTATGAAATGTAGCAGGGGCATTTCACATACCGAATGGAAGAAATCTATAGGAAAAGGTACCCCAAGTACATGTAAATTTGGTCTTGCCTTGATCTCCAGGGCTGATTTGAATTTGGTTGTATCCACTAAATCCATCGAGGAAGGTGTTACACTAAAATTTGTCACCATGACTATTTGCAGTCAGTATGGCTCCATCAATAGTCATACTGTCCTCCTTGGCAAGTCTTATACCTCTACTCCTCATGTCAAACTCCAAGAAAGAGAGAAAGTCCTTAAAAGTCAATATAACTCTTGTTACGCAATTTCTCTTACTCTTACCTGCGTGTACGCACCTCAAGTATATAATACTTGCGTACTTGTACGCTCTGTCTGTAAAGGGGTGGGTGCGTACTCCTGTAAAGGTCAAAAGGCGCAAGTTTTACTTCAAAAACGTTACTTGTGGTCGATTCTATAGCATTCTAGAAGATGGTTTGACGTGTATTGAGCGCCTCCAGATGGTTCATGCATCCCAAAGAAAGAGGAACTTATCCCATCAAGAGGGGAGCTATCCCATTGAAAGAGGGGCTTATCCCATTGATGGTGGACCTGATTAACTTCCTCCAAAGCATTATAAATACAAGCATTGGGCCAGAGGGAGAAGACGTTGAAAGCTGAACATTCCTAAGGGTAGATGCTGCTGAAATTAGGACTCCCTTTTAGAGCTTGAGAGGAGAGATTCCAATCCTTTCTTAGCTTCATTTGGAAGTGGGTGAGCTGATCAAAGTAAAGGAGAACTCTTGCTGGACCCTGGGAGGGACCTGCACAACACCAAGGCACTGGTTGTAATGGTTTCCTTTGTTTCCAATTAATACAATTAAGTTCATTTTTCTCAACAAGTTGTTATATATAATTTGTTTCATATACTCCTTGGTCTTTATGATGAATATGTTTTATTATATGAGTTATTCAGGTGCTATGTAATCGTTTGCTTGTTAGTGAATGCAGGCTTCAAGGAGAAGGAGGAGCTCATCTGGATCAAAGAGGCTTGGCTGCTACAAACAACGTTGGACTAAAGGTATGATTTAAACACCTGGTTGCTTTTATTTTAAATGCATATTTATGGAAAGATAGTGCTTGATTGTCTTGTTTGTCCCTAGAAAGCCTTAGCTTCTAGGGAGGTCGGTTTTGTCCGCAAAATTGACTCTTTCCGCATGACAAAATGGCGACTCCACTGGGGAATCCATGGATTTGATTGATTTCTCTTTTGATTGATACTTTGACTTGAGAAAATATAATTTCTTTCTGGTTTTTGATAGATTGACTGTGAATTTGGGTGGAATAGCTTAGGGTTGAGTTAGTTTTTATTTTTCTTGTTTTTGAGAGCAGTACGCACCCTCTGCGTTAAGCACAGTGCGTACAGGTACACAGAGCGTACCCTCTGGGCCGCTCTCGCATGTTGATTGAAAGCAGACCTTCGAAGTACACCCTTAGCGGGCGATTTGATTACTAAGTCCGGGTTAGGTTTCTCGATCTGTAGTGGATCGGAATCGGGAGCTGAGGTTGATGGATTAGAATGAGAAGATTCTGCTTCTTTTCCATCAACAAGACTTTTACTACCATAATCTTGCGATCGAGTCGCAATCCTTACATGAGACATCATCAATATGGGTTCTTCACTAGCACTCGAGGAAGAACCTATCATCTTACTCTCCTGCTTTGGAAATGGATCTTTCAAAACAACAGGAGTTTGGGAACCTTTAACAATCTTCGCAACCTCTGCCCGATGAGGGCAATCTCTTGTAAAATGATCCTCTTCACAAATAAGACAAGGATAACGAGGTTTGCGCTTTTCGTCATTGGTTTCCGACTTTTCAGTTTTATCCTTTAGAGTTTTG
Source organism: Pinus tabuliformis (assembly GCA_031772625.1). Classification (NCBI taxonomy): domain Eukaryota; kingdom Viridiplantae; phylum Streptophyta; class Pinopsida; order Pinales; family Pinaceae; genus Pinus; species Pinus tabuliformis. The sequence goes on from CM062818.1 coordinate 936,941,426, forward strand.
TCTGCTTTATTCTTCTGCTTACCTTTCTTTTTCCCATCGGATTTTGATTTAGCCGTAGATGACTCTACAACGTGAATATCGGTGGAAACCTCAGCAGAAGAATCTCCTGTCGGGGAATCATGCAAGGTTATAATAGGAGAAGAGTTCTTGGAAGACTTCTTCTTACTTTTAGTGTTCACCGTACCAATCATACCATCAGCGGCATGAGACCCCGAAGGAGCAGTAGCGATTTGATTTGACTTAGGAAGATTTGGGATCTTTTTGTGTAACGTACCTGACTGAGTATAAACTAAGTCAAGGTACTGCGCTTGAGCAATCACTTGCTCCTCAGTAACTACTCTGGCCTTAGCTACGTCTTTAGTAATCTTCGGTAGCAATGATTTAACAAACCATTCAGCTAAGATCTGGTTCGGGATAGAAACTTTCACTAACTGCCTTCGACGTCTCCATTCATGAATATGATCCAAAATATATGTGGACGTCGATTGTTTTAACGAAGTTAGTAACTCCGTGCCATTATCATATCTGACCGGCAACTGAAAATGAGTTAAAAACGAGGTAGCTAACTGGCTAAAATTATAAAAATAGGCCCGTGGTAACTCAATGTACCACTTGGCTGCAAGACCAATGAAAGTACGCTGGAAAAGACGTAAGCGGATCGAATCATCCGAGATGGAATTAGAGGCACACCAGAGGTGGTAAGTCATCACATGATTTGACAGGTCCTCTCCAGACTTACCTTCGAACTTGGGAATGTCATTGGGCGACTTATTTGGCATTGGCGACCAAAATGGTAGATAATTAATTGGATTGTTCGTTAGGCGTGACAAGTTTGGTAAATCCAAAGTTGCGATAAATGGTAACTGCCGATTAGGATCCCTAAAACTCTGGGTCACGAGACCAGTCCCAGGAGGAGGATATCCAGGATAACTAGGAATGGGAGTTGCGTTCGGGATATTGTATCCTCCTGGAAAACCATGATTAACCGAACCATATTGGGGTTGTTGTGGTTGTTGATAAGTGTACCCAGGATACGGTTGATACTGGTAAACTGGCTGCTGGACAGCAGGACCGAATTGGTACTGTCCTTGGTACGGTTGATAAGTGAATTGTGGTTGACTAGTAACAACTGTACTTAAACCAGGTTGTCCTACAGGCATCTGAACCGTAGTTTGAATCGTGGATCCAGACGATGGTAAATATGTCTAAGGAGTAGATACAGAGACAGTAGAAACCAGAGCTGTCGATACTCCAGAAGTAAGTGGGGTAGATTGAACAGATGTTGCGGTAGTTGCAGCAGTTGTTTGAGATGGAGTACGAGGCGAAATAGACCCAAACTGAGAAACTACCGAAGGTACAAAAGTTTGAATATTAGACTGGACTAGTTGCTGGGGTGAACCAGAAACTAAGGGTTGTCCAGTTTGAGATGACAACTGTACACTTGGCTGCAATACCTGTTGAATTTGCGATGGATCCGACACTATGTTCATTCCGGGGTATTGACCCATAACAAGTTGAGGATATTGAGATCCATAACCGGATTGAGGGTAGGATTGATAATTGAAAGGTACGTTTCCCATACCTTGACCATAAGATTGACCTTGGGGTGGCTGGAAACCTTGACTCGAGTATTGACCTTGGGGTAGATACCCTTGAGGTAGGTTCTGATACTGGGGTTGACCTTGAGGTATAAATTGATACTGAGGTTGACCTTGGGGTACATATTGAGTTTGGGATTGACCTTGAGGAATGTATTGTACCATGGGTACATACTGTCCTTGAGGTTGCCCCCCAGACACAATTTGTGTACCTTGAGGTTGCCCCCTAGGCGTTAATTGAGGCTGCCCCCCAGGCGGTAACTGACCACCTTGAGGTTGAGAGCTGGGAATTGAACCTGACATCATGTAAATGTCTCCTACGCTCAATGGTTTATTACCATTGTTTCTAGTTAATAACCCATGTTCAATGGGTTGAGGAGATGCTCCCGCAAAAATACGAGAAAGTGAATGATACCCGGAGGGAACAGAAGGACCGCCGTACAAAAAATGATTCAGGCGATTGAGTAAACATGGACGACTGACCAGACATATTTACAGGAGTATAAATACCTCTAGGTGGATAAGGAGCATGAGGTGGAGAAAAACTTAACCCTGAGTTGTCCAAATAATTAGTTAAAGAAAGATACCAAGTAGTACTTCTAGGTGGACTGTAAAAAATGGATTCACGCTCCCTTAGATCAATAGTAGGTTGATTTTCAGGGATAGGGATGCCTATTTCTTCTTCCGGAGCAAGTTCTTCAATAACTATCAAACCAGAAGGAAGATTTTCGGTGATGAATCTTTCTACCCTAGGTGAATCAGGAGCACTAGAAGTTGGAGTAACAGGTTCAGATATCTCAGGTTCTTCACCTATATCACTAGTAGATGAAAAACTACCAGCAAGTTCGGAAACCGAAATAGCTTTAGGATTATAACCTGTTTCTAGAGTTTGGTAATCAGGATGAACTACCAACGAAGACTCTCCTTCTTCAGGTGAACCTACTTTACTGCCACTAGGAGTTACGAGTACTTTCAAACCTTCGTAATGACCCGGGACATCTTCAGGAGGTTGGCCCCGAAGTCTACGAGACTTCCTCAACAAATCGGCCACGGTTACAACCTCAGGAGACTGGCCCCAAAGTCTACGGGACTGTCTTGGTAATTCAGCCACAGTTAAAACTTTTAACTACTGCACACGCAAACAAAGTAAAATCTCAAAGCAAACTGCCTAAAGTCTCTAAAGAACCAAACAAATTCGAATCACATGCCTAAAGAATCTAGGGCATAAAACCACACACAAACAGTAACCTTCCGGACCGAAAACACTAGTTGGTGATGAAATCCAACATCGCAGAATTCAGTACAGAAGTGGCGGGTGGAACAGTTACCTCGACAACCTACTTAATGAATAGACTGGACGAAGTTCCTCCACTTTAACCGTCTCGAGTGAAGTGAACCCCCCAGAAAATCCAAGTGAGTCTAGCCGACGTCTGCTCCAGGTACAGTGGGATCTTCCCTCCACCGTCACCTTGGGTAGAACCCTAAAGATAATAGTCACTAAGGTCACCAACAACAACAAATATACCTGGGGGAACAGTCTACGATCCGATAGCATGCAAGGGCAGAGTAACAAGCTCAATCCCCTTGCCGGCTCCTTGACAATAATCCAAGGTTTACCGACAAGTGACCCCAGGCTCCTCGACAATGGTTAATTCGAGGTTTACTGTTTGTAGTACGTGCATATCTGGCATCGTTCCTAATGAAGGAGGATTGATCCCCTCACTGGTTCGGACACGATCTCGTGCTACTCCTTTAAGAGGAGCTTTCCCAGAGCATAAATGTAACTATTGGATTTATCCTACCACAAGATGAGCTACTTGTTTGGTTTTGCTGTCTTGGAGAGTTAATTACTCTCCTACTCCAAGACACTAGCCTGATCTATGTTGGTGTTTTAGAGCCCTAGTAAATAAAAAGTTACTAAGTTAATTTTACTTTAAGCGTTAATTTTTATGGCTTTTCTTTAGGACAAAAGGTAGTGGAGATGAAACTGATGGTGTGTAGACTCGACTAAAATCCACTAAAAAGATGCACCTAAGATGATTTATACTATCTTTCCTTTTCAATGAATTCCCTAGCTAAGAGAGTTGGAGAATGCAAAATTTATAAAGACAACTTTCTTGGCAATGAAAATCAAAGAAACAATCTCTTTATCTTTTCCAAAGCACACAACACATGACCACTAATTATTTGCACGAAAACTTCCTTTCTCTTTTCAAAGACTTCAAATGCCAATAAAACAAACTTTTCTCAAAAGAGATTTTTGTATTTTTCCTATTTTAACAAAGCATGTAAAACTAAACAAAAATCAATTTTAAAAATCTATGAAAATCTAAGAGAAATTTACCTAAAAGCAAATCTAAGAGAAATTTACCTAAAAGCAAATCTAATGAGGTAAAAGCCTACAAAATATAATTCCAGGTTGTTTTACTCAGTTACAATTCAACCAAGGACTAGTTCATGCATAATCATAAACTAGTAAAAAACAAAAATAAAAATCTTTTGTTCTTTTTCTTAAGAATGAAATTCACAGCTTTAACAAACAAGCCTTCTCGAAATTCCGCAAAGAGACAACACAAAGGTAGGTCTCTCACAAAGGTGGATTTTACGAAAGGTCCGACTCCTAAGAAGACTGAAAAGACCAGGGATATCCAAGGTTTTTACAACTTCTAAAGCCAAAGTCACTACAAGACCAATACAAAAATCAAACCTAGGGCTAGAACTTCTATGAACTTCACTAAAACCCTTGATGCTAATGAAACAAGCTTAGATGAAAACTTTTGAAAGGTAACCAGTGGATCTGGGCAGCAATAAAAAAACTATAAACAAAATCTAAGAGGTAAAAAGGAAAAAATGGAAATTTTCTAGACTTTTGACAGGGTACGCAGGCAGCCTGTTTGCACAGGTGCGGCCACGCTCTGTTACAAAGCAGAGGTGTAGGCATTATCGTATTCTTAAGGCCTTTGATGGCCGTGGGTTTCATCCTTTTGGCATTCTACAGGATTTGCCTATAGGGGTTGAAGGAAAAACCGTTAGTCTAGATGTGGAGGTGGTTGATGCCCCTTTAGACTACAACCTTCTCTTGGGTCGAAGTTGGTCTTACGCTATGACAGCGGTCGTTTCATCGGTCTTCCAAGTAATAAAATTCCCACATAATGGAAATATCGTGACAATAGACTAGCTGGCTTACTTTTCATCCGACCCAACCTCTTCAGAGAGTATTCAGCATGTCGGTAAAATGACTATCCCATACAAGGATGTTGGAGTAGGATTAGTTAAAGATGCCGGTTTACTGAGAACTTTTCCTTTTCCTCCAATCAACGCATTGTCTTCGTTTGCATCTATTCATATGATTACATCAGATACCATTCTTTATGACAATCCTTGGATCGTTCCTTCTGAATCTGAGATAGACTCATTTGGTGATGCTATGCCTTTGAGTCCATATGAAATTGCCTATGAAGTTGTGCAGTCTTTTACCGACCCGCTTTCAACCAAAATCGACCAAATGAATGTGGTCCGTGAGGAATCACTTTTCACATCAACCTCGGAGTTAATAGCGTTTCCTGAAGTTGTGTCATCTTACGAGCAACTTCGTGAAGTCCTGTGTGTAGACGATTTACCATGGGAAGATCTCCATCACAGATCTTCGTTTTTACCTGAGGATGATCATTTTGAAAATGATTTCTCATCAATCTTTACAGTTGAATATGTCAAAGAAGCTCAAAATCCAATGAAACATCCTAATTCAGAGCTGAATTTGGGAAACATCTCTCGAACTATTCCCATTGACATTTCAATTAAGCCTGGAATTGTTGAGAACATTCATATAGGTGCCTCGTGTACAGATGACGAGCTTCAGACATACAAGGCCTTATTTCAAGAATTCCGCGACGTGTTTGCCTGGTCCTATGAGGAAATGCCAGGAATTGATCCCGCGATTGTTGTCCATGAGATCAAGACTTACCCGGACGCTAAACCCGTCCGACAACGTTTGCGTCAGATTCACCCACGAAAAGCGGCTGCAATTAAAGTAGAAGTTGAGAAACTGTTGAAAGCAGGGTTCATTTATCCGATCCCGTTAACGAATTGGGTATCGAATATTGTTCCGGTTAACAAAAAACAGGGAACAATAAGAATATGTATCGATTATAGGGACATTAATCGATCTTGTCCAAAGGACAACTACCCAACACCCTATATCGATCAAATAATTAATGATTGTGACGGCAGTGAAATATTTTCTTTTATGGACGGTTTTTCCGGTTACAATCAAATCAATATTCTACCTGCCGATCAACCAAAAACGGCTTTCATTTGTCCATGGGGGACATTTGCTTATTGCAAATTACCTTTTGGGCTTAAGAACGCCGGAGCAACTTTTCAAAGGGCGATGTCTTATGCGTTTCATGACATCAAACACATTGTGCAACCGTATCTCGATGATTTGCCCGCTCATTCATTACATCGAGCCGACCACCTTGTCCATTTACGAGCAATCTTCATGAGGTGTAGGCATTATCATATTCGGTTGAACCCACACAAATGTGTCTTCTGTATAGAAGTGGGTCAATTACTGGGATTTGTAGTTTCAAAAGCCGGCATTCGCGTCGATCCCTCGAAGGTCGAAGCTATCATCAAATTGCCTCCTCCTTTGAGTCTTCGCCAACTCCAAAGTTTGCAGGGGAAAGCAAACTTTTTACGACGATTCATTCCTAACTACGCTGAGGTTACAAAGGGTTTTACACGGTTGTTGAAACAGAACGCTCAATTCTCTTAGGATGAGATAGCTCAGAAATCTTTTGATGCACTCAAACACGCGTTGACCCATGCACCGTTGTTGCATCCTCCCAACTACAACCAGGATTACTTTTTGTACCTCGCTGCCGCCCATTCCACCATTGGGATGGTCTTAGTTCAGGAAGACGAATTCGGAACAGAACATGTGATATATTACCTTAGTTGGACGTTAAACCCAACTGAGCTCAAATATTCGCATGTGGAGAAATTGGCATTGGCAGCCGTTCAAGCTGTCCAACGTTTTTGTCACTACATTCTACTCTGTAAAACTACAGTCATTTCAGATTGCAACCCTATGATCTACATTTTGACTAAACAATTGCTAGGGGGCAAGTACTCTAAATGGATTGTTATCCTACAAGAGTTCGACTTGGAGTTTGAGAAATCTAAGTCTAAGAATCTTTAGTTTTTGCAGAGTTAATGTGTGACTTCCCGCGTGCTGACACGGAAACTGTGGCAGAGGAGCCCATTGCGGACGAATCTTTATTTCTAATCAGCACTTTAGATCCATGGTATGGGGATATCATCGTCTATCTCCAAACCCAATCCTTTTGGCCCGAAGTTTCAAAGTCGGAACGTCGGAAAATTCGATTCCAGTCCCAACAGTACAAAATTATTGGAGATACTCTTTATCACCGTGGGGCGGACTCTATTTTTCGACGTTGCTTATTTCACGAAGAGGCTAAAAGGGTTCTAAATGACTGTCACTCTAGAGCGTGTGGCGGTCATATGTCTGGGTATGCCACAGCCCAAAAGATATTGCGCGCTGGCTACTTCTGGCCGTCCTTGTTTAAAGATTGTATTACTACGGTCTGAAAATTCCACAACTGTCAAGTGTTTGATCGAAAGATGCGCATTCCACCTGCTCCTCTCCACCCTATAATTTCTATTGGTCCTTTTGCCAAATGGGGTATCGATTTTATTACATGTAACCCTCACTCGGCCGGGGGGCATGCGTATATCACCCTTGCGGTAGATTATTTTACTAAGTGGGCCGAGGCGATGTCTACATTCGAGGCAGACGGCAAGACAGCTGCAATTTTCGTATTCAATCATATAATTGCTAGGTTTGGTGTCCGACAAGCGATAATCACTGACCATGGACGCCATTTTCGAAACGTTATGATGACAGAACTTACAGGCCAGCTTGGTTTGCGTCACGATAGCTCAACTCCTTATTATCCACAAGCGAATGGTCTGGTTGAGTCCATCAACAAAGTTTTAGTTATCATGATCCGACGAATCATTGCTATTCATCGGTCGAATTGGCACAACATGTTATTTTCAGTGCTTTGGGCGTACCAAACCTCAGTGAAAACATCAACAGGGTTCACTCCTTTCCAACTAGTTTATGGTTTGGAAGCTGTGCTACCCATTGAATGCGAAATCCCGTCACTGCAAATCGCCATCGAGTTACTTCCAGCTACTTCCGAAGAGGAAAAGTGTTTATTATACTTAGCTCAATTAGATGAGACGCGACGTGATGCTGCATTGGCGATCGAGACTCATGCAAAATGTATGAAAGATCAGTATGATCGAAATGTGACCCCTCAAAATTTTTCGGAAGGAGACCTAGTGTTATTATATGATCAAGCTAATGATAAATTAGGTGCTGGGAAATTCATTCCTATGTGGCATGGGCCCTATATTGTCAAGCACAAGCTAGCAAAAGGGGCCTATGAGCTGGTAGACTTTGACGGGGATTCTTTGGGTAAACCTAGAAATGGTCTTTACTTAAAGAGGTATTATGCTTAAATGATGGGTATGGAGAATTTTTAGTTAGGTTAGTTTTTCTTTCTAGCTGGTGTGTTTGTTAGTTTAGATAGTGTGCTTAGCTTAGAGAGTGTGTTTTTCGTTGTTATTCTGGCTTATCTTGGTTTTACTCTTGATATTGCAGATGTCGATGCCTCTCCAAACATACATTGGATTCGCTGATGGTGCTTGTCGTAGTACACGGAATATCTCTTCCGCAGCTTGGGTTATCTATTCGCCCTCTGACGAGTTAGTTTCTATGCATGGGGTGAGCCTCAGTCAAACAACAAACAACATTGCCGAATACAGTGCAGTGATTGAGTTATTGTCTGAATCTATTTCATTTGGGATTCGGAGTTTGATAGTGAGGTTAGATTCTGAACTCATTGTATTACAGCTTAATAGAGTGTATGCCATTAGAAATCCAGTGTTATTAAGGTTATTTTTGAGAGTGCATCTCTTGGAACGTGAGTTTGATTACATTGAATATCAGCATATTCCAAGGTCTTTAAATACATTAGCAGATGCAATTGCTTCTCGAATGTTAAATAGACATTTGCAATAATCATACATGTAAATTTAAAAACATTTCATCACACATGTTCAACAAGATAAGCCGATAATAATGATATATATATAGATATGAGTGTGTCAAAAAATACATCGTCTTCGATCATAGGTTGAAAAACACCTTATGATCGGCAAAAATGATAAGTACAAAAAACCAAAATGTCACATGTGTCTACAAAACGACCATCCAATCACTGGTGATGATCTCTATATGACACCACTGCACGGGCCACCCTACACAAGAACCTCCTAAAAGGTCCTGGGACCCCGACTACATAGCGCTGAAGCCTAATAGGAATATCATCTATAGTAGTCTCCGGTATATCTGCTGTAAGATGCTCTAGGTCTTGTTCCAACTCAGCTAAAGTCTCTGTGGCCTCGTCCTGTGGGGCCGGTGCCGCTGCAACTGGTAGTCTCCTCTCGAAAGGCCAGAGATTGGCTGGACGTCGTGGGCCTACATCTGCATTTTGAAAATTATTACTATCAGTTTTGAGACGATATAAAAACAAACAAAAAGAATATATAGTTTAAAAACTCGTGGAAAATGAAGTTACCTGTGTCATCCCATTGTTCTCCTGGTGGAAGAACCATGTCCGGATCTCCACGAAAATCAACTCCGGCATAAGGAAAATCCTGTATAGAAAAGACCTGGTCCTCTAACCAGTGAAAGTACTCCGGAGTAAATCGGACAACCTCCGTGCCCTCATCAGGATGACGGGCCATAAACACAACCCATCGCATCAATTTCGGCTCTCGGGGAAGCCCAGCCTCAACAGTGAGCTGCTGTGGGATCAACATCAGAACCCTCTCTAAGCCAAAACTCACAACTAAAGGCCCATACCCAAAAGTATTTAGCTGTCCGTTTTTGGCTCTAGTCAGTTGGCCCTTTAGATTGGCCAACACAGCATCACACCAATTGAAAATGGTACCTCGATAGCAATCAATCGCCATCCGCATATGGGATCCAGTGGCAATGTGTAAAGCGGCAACCCCACAAAGTCTGGTAACTGTAAAGGCAATCACCATAAGTTCAGGGCGGGATATAGTTTTGATCTCTATCCCCTTCTCCTGAGACTGAGTGTTACACCACTCTAGTCGGAGACTAGCGATGGATTGGCCACCTGGCCTAGTCCCGAACAGAGTCAAGTGTTCGCCTCTCTTGGGCAAACCAGTGAGGAAGTAGATATCTGCGGGCTCTATCTCGAGTTGGTTCCCTCCAATATAAAAACACTGGTCCTGAATGTTCCATCTTTCTACCAGCCACTCTAGAAAGCGCACTTGGGCCCTCATGCCAGGTATGGCCCAGTATTTATAAAGGCCGCATGCCTTCAAAGCATCAATTGACGGTTGATGATTAATGGTGGCCAAAACAACATCTTCATGCTCTCTCTCGTGCCAATCAAGTATGGTGAACAATCTACACACCAGAAAACATCCATTAGAATCCATGAAATCAAAAAATTTTGGTCCAATTTAGAGAATTTGGGGTTTGAAATCTCTTTGCGCGGAGTACGCACCCCGCCTTTAGGAACAGAGCGTGGGTACGTAGGTTCCCTTAAGGCAAGGTGCGTACACCCAACATTTTCCCAACTGAGAAAATGTCGGGGTACGCGGGTCCCTAGTGTGGCACCTGCGTACCCTGAAAGGCGGTTCTTGAAACCCCAAAGCCTCCAAAAATGAAATCTAGGGCCTAAAAAAGAATTCTAAACGGATGAAAATGAAGAGAAGGATGTTGTAGAATACCTGAAAGAAACAACGTTCTATTTTGACGGTCGGATTCTCCGCAATTTCCACGGGAATTTTCTTGCCAAAAGCCCTTTTTCTCTCCTCAACAATAAAATGGTAAAAATGAATTGGTAAAAGCCCTTTTTATAGGTTTTTTGGGTAAATAAATAGTAAATTTGTTTATTTTTCACCATGAAAAGGTACTTTTCAAAGTATTTTTATCTATCTTCAACAGGTATGAGTAATGTGTTGGTTTCTGTGCAGGATAAAGGATTTTCTGGGAAAATTGTCATTTTTTACAAACAAAAACATCAGAGTCATCTTTAAGCCCTTTTCTGACTCCTAAAACATGAAAAGATTTCCGAGCGTTTCTTTTACACTCGTTAAAACGGAATTAAAAGACGGTCCTCTTATAGCCCTTTTCTGACCGTAAAAACATGAAAAGATTGTCGGATTTTTGTCGTTTCAAATTCGATATTGGAAATAAAACGCCGTGTCCTTGATCGCCTTTTACTTTTCAGGTCAGAGACACTAATCATGAAAGTACTCCTTGGTCGTAAATATCAAGCGGTTCTCTCAAGTATTATTTTATACTTTTTCGGGCTTGGGAGACACAAATTTACGAAAAAGGTCAACCCTGGAGTCTTCTTAAGTTTTTTCAGACTCTCTAAAATTGAAAAACGCCGAGTTTCTCCTATACTGGACTCGTTAAAATTTCACAGTAAAGGACCTGTTCTATTACAAACAGGAACGGACCACTCCTTCTTAGGGTTCGAATCTAAACTAAGTTGGACTCATCCGAAGGATGAGCTTATAATCAAGAAAATGTTATCCTCCTCAAGCTTGTAAAAAATAAAGAGGTACTTGCCAGAAATGGTGGGGGAAGAGAGAGAAAAATGAGCCTATTTTTTATCCTTTGTCACAGAAAAACCTTATCACCACTCTTGAACACGACACTTTTCATTCAACTGGGTTGGGAAATCCTTTGCCTAATAGTTGATCAAATCATATTGAAAGTCTTCAGCCGGTTTTCGGGTATTAACTTTGGGTCAATTGTCACCAAGCCATCTGTTGTGTCGTTATGTGTTCAAGAGGTCACTGCAAATAAACCATTCATCTGCAAAATACGTGTCATCCATCTTGACCATCCCTGAGTCAGTCCTTACAGCTACATTTCTTCAACTTGATTTATGATTTCGTGTTGTGAGCTTGCCTGCAACGGATCGCTTTCTATCGACATCAACACATTATCTAGAAAGATGATCTAGGAATCATCAGTACCTTGAAATCTGCATGCCTCAATGGCAGGTTTCTCGCCTTTGACGACGGTTTACATCATTGACTTTCGATCGAAGGACTCCGTGACATGTTCGACATCAACACATTCATTCACATCTCATGGATTGTACTGGGTACTTTGAGAACCATTGACATCACTGGTGGTCTCTCTCACACTTGTTAACAGTTTACATCATCGACTGGTAATCAAGTGGTTTCTACCATGTTCGACATCAACTCATTTATTCGCATGGATAGAATCGTACTATTTCGGGAAGTAGAAATGAAGACCCTGGATCTAGTTTCCACCATCCAGGCTGCGAGGAGTTTTGTATTCATTATACAGTAGAATAATCATAAACAGATGGCTACGTCCATACTGTGTCTACATGAGTCTATGATTATGATGTACTGCGAAATCATTCCTATATCAGAGCAATAGTTAGTTTGTTAGTTAAAGTTTTCAATCTGAGTATGGGAATGCCTACCTCATCGATGATATGATCTCATATATGTATTTTGTGTTGAATATTTGCAGGTTCCAACTGGGCTCTCCACAAGATAATCCTTGAAATGATAAAGTGCTTCACCCTTCCTAGATGATATGAAACCCTAATCTACTACAGGCTTTGCACTTTAGGGGGCAATCTGTTACACTAAATTTTGTCACCATTACTATTTGCAGTTAGTATGGCTCCATCAATTGTCATAATGTCCTCCTTGGCAAGTCTTATACCTCTACTCCTCATGTCAAACTCCAAGAAAGAGAGAAAGTCCTTAAAAGTCAATATAACTTTGGTTACGCAGTTTCTCTTACTCTTACCTGCGTGTACGCACCTCAAGTATATAATACCTGCGTACTTGTACGCTCTGTCTGTAAAGGGGTGGGTGCGTACTCTTGTAAAGGTAAAAAGGTGCAAGTTTTACTTCAAAAAAGTTACTTGTGGTCGATTCTAGAGCATTCTAGAAGATGGTTTGACGTGTATTGAGCGCCTCCAGATGGTTCATGCATCCCAAAGAAAGAGGAACTTATCCCATCAAGAGGGGAGCTATCCCATTGATGGTGGACCTGATTAAATTCCTCCAAAGCATTATAAATACAGGCATTGGGCTAGAGGGAGAGGAGGTTGAAAGCTGAACATTCCTAAGGGTAGATGCTGCTGAAATTAGGACTCCCTTTTAGAGCTTGAGAGGAGAGATTCCAATCCTTTCTTAGCTTCATTTGGAAGTGGGTGAGCTGATCAAAGTAAAGGAGAACTCTTGCTGGACCCTGGGAGGGACCTGCACAACACCAAGGCACTAGTTGTAATGGTTTCCTTTGTTTCCAATTAATACAATTAAGTTCATTTTTCTCAACAAGTTGTTATATATAATTTGTTTCATATACTCCTTGGTCTTTATGATGAATATGTTTTATTATATGAGTTATTCAGGTGCTATGTAATCGTTTGCTTGTTAGTGAATGCAGGCTTCAAGGAGAAGGAGGAGCTCATCTGGATCGGAGAGGCTTGGCTGCTACAAACAGCGTTGGACTAAAGGTATGCTTTAAACACCTGGTTTCTTTTATTTTAAATGTATATTTAGGGAAATATAGTGCTTGATTGTCTTGTTTGTCACTAGAAAGCCTTAGCTTCTAGGGAGGTCGGTTTTGTCAGCAAAATTGACTCTTTCCGCATGACAGAAGGAGAAGAATTTCTTTCCTACAAGGTCATCTAAGACTTGGTCAATGGAAGGGAAAAGGAAAATGTTCCTTCTTTGTAGCCTTGTTAAGTTCCCAATAATCAACACTGGTTCTCCACTTCCCATTCTTCTTGGGAACTAAAACAAGAGGTTACACCTGCTCACTATCTCAAATGGGGTATATGAGCCCTACATCCAATAGCTTTTGTAATTCTTCTTTCACAATGTACTTAAGATCTAGGTTCATCCTTCTCTAGGGTTGGCACACAAGCTTGCATCCCTCTTTGATGTAAATATGATGAGTAAAAATTGAGGGATACACACCTTTCATTTCCTTATATTCCCAAGAAAAAGCATCCAGGTGTTGCCTCAATATATTACATAATCGTTCTTCATTTTTAGCCGAGAGAGAGGGATTGATATTTAGAGTTTTGGATGGGCCAAGCTCCACAATATTGACATGTTCTAGGATACAGTCAACATAACACAAATCACTCCAGGCACTACTCTCAGATTCTTTTAGCAATTCATTAATTGGTATGGCAGTGGGAGGTTGGTTCTCTAAGATATGGTCAATAAGGTCATTCATGAATTTGTAACCCTCTTATAACAATATCTAGAGTGCAGAATAGGTAGGGGGTTGTGTGAGACAATTCATCCTCTTCCTCATCCTCTAACCATATGGATAAATCATGTTCAGTAGAAGGTTGAGAAGGAGGATACAACACAAGTTGTTTTGATAAATGTCCATTCTTGATAGTCATGTTCCTAGCCCTACAACTAGTGTAGGCATAAAAATTGGCCAAATAAGGGATTCCTAAGATGAGAGGATAGCCATTAAACTTGATTTTTGGCTGGAGGACCAAGAAATCAGTAGGGTACTCCCAGGAGTCAATGGAGACCATGACATCGTCAATAATTACCTCAGGAACTACTGTGGACCTATCTGCAAGTTGTAGTACTGTGGTAGTATTTCTCAAAGCCCCTTGGAGATTTAGCTTCAATATGGTTTCCCTAGTCATCACATTGATTACAACCCCAAGATCAATCAGAGTATTAGGGACCATAATACCATCGATGTGCACATCCACTAATTGGTTGCCAAGGTCTAAGTATTTTGGGGAGATCACCCTCCCAAGCATGAGATTAGATAGTTTTCGAATAACATTGATGGGCGGGGGGGGTATCTCTTCTTCTTCTCCGAGGAATTTTGAAACATTTTTCCTTGATAAGATTATTGTAGATGGGAACATATTTAATGGTCTAGAGAAGAGGTATCTTAACACGCAAATTCTTCAATTCTCCTAGAAGCTAAACTTCTTCTAGGGTTTGTTGGTTAGGGTGGACCAAACTTTTAGGATAGGAGGGTGTATTGAATTTAGGGTCACTCTCTTCCTTCTCTTCTTAAATCTCTTCAAGTGGAGAAGGTGGGTGATTATCTGAGAGCACCTTCCCAGACCGAAGGTTTATCTCTTGGATTTACACAGCGTAAGTAGCATAAAATGTTTCTCAACAGTAGACATGTTGTGCCTACTTATTGTTCGGGTTCATATTGGGTTGAGAGGGAATTTGAGGTTTCTTAGGTGTGGTATTATGAGTTAGTTGTGGTTGAGGTTGGGGTGGATACACTAAAAAAGGAGGCTAGATTTTTTTATGCCTCCACCCTTGTGAGGGGTTTAAATTAAGGTGGATATAGATGAAAAGGATGGTTGACATGTTGAGGAGGATATGGAGGAGCATAAGGCCAAGGAGGAGGTGTGGACCATGATGGATGAGTGGAAGTGTACCAAAGTTGGAAAGTTGCATTTTGATTTGGATTGTAGTGGGGATAATGTACACCTTCCACACCTTGTTGGCATGGCCAAGGTCTTGGGGGTTTCCTTTGGTTAATGAAGCACAACTATTCTGACCCACTCTTTACTCCTTCCTGGTATATAGCATTTAGTCCTAACAGAGAGGGAAATTTTTCTATTGCTTGATTCTCTTCATAGGTTAGGCATACTTCTATGACATTTAGTGGGAATTCATTCCTAGGATGTATTTTAGTACATCTAGGGAAGAAAATAACTAGTTCCCTTTCTTCTTCCTCTTATTTTCTTTTTATTTGCACAGTATCCATTTGCAGGGAAGAGGTATGAAACATTTCACTCTGAAATCCTCCAACATATTTCCTATCTCTTGCTTGATGGATGTTGTGAAGGGAGAGGAACTAACCAAGCTTTGGCTAGACCTACCATTCTTCCTAACATCCATAGAGTAATTCTTGAATATAATTTTTGATGTCATCATAAGGAAATTGGTAGATATCTCCTCTAGATAGAATGTTCAGGGTTCCCATGACATCTTCCCTGATCCCTCATAGAAGAAATGGCTTGAGTGACTCGGGATCAAGGGTATAGTTGGCCCTCCTATAATTGAGTTGGAAACTTTCCTCATAGTCCTCCAAAGATTCATTAGGTCCATCCTAAATATTTCCTTTGATCTTTGGACATATAATAATCTCGACATTTTTCATTGAAGGTTTGTTGCATTTGGGCCTAGGTAGTGATGTTGCCTCTAGGTAGAATCTTAAACCAGTACAAGGCTGCATATTTAAGGGTAGAAGGAAACAACTTCAACTTTTTCTCATCAGAGGCATAATCATAGGTCCTACACACAATAGAAAAATCATACATGGAGGTGTCAGGATCTTCAGAGGTTAGACCATGGAAGTATGGAAGGGAAGTAGGGCTTATATTTTTCATTCTAGCCTCTCCATTGGTTTCTCTGATAGGGAAAAGCTCATTGTTATGGTTTTCAACCATAGTTTGGGTAGGTGAGATAGGTTATTCTTCTCCTACAGGTTCTTCAAAAATTTCAGTTGGCTCTCCTAAAGGGTTTTCCAAATCCCCTGTAGCTAGAGAGGGAAGTTCATTGTCACCAAATAAAAATGATGGTTGAAGGCTTGAGGGGGTGGGGTATTTTGGTAGGAATTTTCCTTGATTATCCCTACTCCTATGAGGCATGAAAGAACTAGCTTTTTTATTTTTTATTTTTTCACTTTTATTTCAAAATAATAAGACTGATGCAAAATAGAAAAAAAAAATGCTTCAGAAAAAAAAAAAAAAAAAAAAAAAAAAAAAAAAAAAAAAAAAACTACTTAGACACCTCCCTAACAACGACGCCAAAAATTATTGAGTCTTGATATTGAACCAAGAGTGTTGCAACTCCCAACGACTCCTCAACTCAAATTATCAACCTAAGGTTAGTACAAACTTAGAGGTCATAATGATATATGCATAATAGGGTAGGTTCTACTCATGCCACCCTCAGTCATGAAATCAGATCAGGGTGTTCAAATACCATTCCTCCAACTAACTATATTGAAAGCTTCTTATGAAAACATAATTTAACTTGATTCTAGCTATGAAAGTGAAAATGTCATTAATTCAAATGTAGATGCTAATTGACATTGCACGAAAGAGAAAGGGCTAGTCTACTTGTAGAAGTAAATATACTCTACTTTGCACAATTAATCAAATCGGTGACCTACTTGCATGTATCATTGATCTACTTTACATTTGATTGAAAATAAGGAATCTAACTTCTAACATGCTTATGAAAAAACACTAATTCTAACTATGTTTTGTAGTGAGGAAAGGAGGAGGTTGGAGTTGTCTAAGAGCCTTCCTTAATCATCAAATCACAAGTTTGGGCCATTATTTAGCTTAATTAGGCTAGGATTGAAGTGGAGAATAAAAATAATTGAAAGAACACTACTACAGGGTTGCTACAGGAGGTCCTGTATTGCTACAAGAGGCTCTGTTTTGCTATAGGAGGGGTCTGAGAGCCTTTTGAGGGTAGGAATGGTGTCTTGAGGGAAGGAGGAGATGGATGAAGGTTGGAGGAAGTGAATGAAAGTTTGGTGCCAAGCCTAGGAACTCTCAAACGTTTATCTTGCACCGAGGGTGATGCCCATGGTGTACTCTATTTTCCTTAACAAAATTAATGTGGAAATAAAGTTTGGGAGCAGTGTGAGGTCCTGAGGAAGAATATGGAAATGTACAGGTGGATATGGAAATATGTGCCCACACCTGTAGATCAACACAACCTTGCATATAGCCAAATACATGCATCAAATGACCAATAACATAGTGAGATAAACTATCATGGAAAAGATGAGTTGAATTTGACTAAAATCTACTCTATTCCACAACGATACTCTGATAACTAAACTAAACCCTAAGTTTCAAAGAATAAATATGAAAAAGGATTACAATTAACATCTATCTATTTCCAAGAAATCATAAACAAATGTTTTTGGACTGAGATTGTAACTATTTCCAATCACTCTCCCCACAAGATAAGTGATAGGGAAGCTTGCAATCACAAGCTTTTATAGCTTAACATCTACTCAAAAAGGAGAAAGACATGAAATGATTTGAAATAAGAGAAATAAAGAAATAAAAAAGAGGGAATAAAGCCTCTAGGTTAGGCCCAAACCCAAGTGTTTCAACCCTCTAAAATTAGCTCATATGGAGATCAATGGAAAACTTCTCATTAGCAGAAAATAATAGTCTCATACATCACATGAAAGTTAATAATAACAATGTCAAGGATTAGGCTCAATAGCTAATCTTAGTTGAATAAAAAACTCAAATCATAATGAGCCTTTCAAATGGTTTATTTATATAAAAAGGTATTTAATGGAATCTCCCTTGAAAATAGGAGTGATTCCCTCTAAGATCTTGAGAATTGTGGATCTAGTTCTCCTTGATCTTCACATGGACTTGGAGTCCCTCGGCTACTAGTGAATTCGAGCCATGAGTGAGGATCCTGTGATCCTAAGATAAGTTAGGGAGTTAATGAGGTGGAAAATCCCCCTAGATTCTCTCTTGGTTGTCTCAGTCAAGACCCTACATATTAAATCCCTCTTTTTCCTACAATTTAATCACATTAGGCCCCACAATATGAAAAACACCTTTTAATATTCTTACTAAGCATATTATTACTAAAAATGATAATTAATGTGAGAAAAGGATAGTTTTAAGGGTTGGAGGATATCATAATGAACTTCAAAATATACCTATTAATGGGGCCCATCACCTTCTTCACTCCTTCTTCTTTCCCAAGTTAACACAAGTCAAACTACCTTTCCACAGAAATGCAATCTGTACCTCTGCAGTTTCACACGTGGGAGGTGAGTGAGAGAGTTTAGGGATGCTTTCCTCCTTCGCTTTACTTGAAGACCTTTGTTGGTGATCTCGACTAGCAAGGGAGCTGGAATGGAGACCATTTTGATGACTTTCTTAAGGAATTATATTTTACTACTGCAGAAACCCTATTTTCTGACACACGTGTGAGGAGATTAACCCAAAAAGAGTGCCAAATATCTTTGCTCTTCTTCTCTTCCTTATCACTGGTTAGGAGATTTTTCTTCTTGTGATTTTCATTCTTCTATCTTGTCTTGGATGCTTGACCGAATTATGTCCTAGGTGAGGCCGAGAGACCCTATATATAGTGGTTTGTTCATCAAAATAATCTGACTTGAATAGATGCCTAGGCCGACATGTCCTTCTGGAATCATATTAATTCCCTTTTGTAGGCTGAATTCAAGGAGATTTTGTGATATGGTCTTGGAGGGTAAATGTCTCAAATAATTTATGTTTTCACAATGTACAATATGCCTAAATGGGTCTTCAATATTTGATATTGACACATTAGAATTGATGACATGATGGCCAACCCTAAAGGCACACAATGGGAGCCTTAACTATAAAATAAAATTCCTTGAGCATGAAACCCATGAATTGAACATTACAAAAATAATTTTATTTTCTTCTTCGCATCAATTACATAAGATCATGATCAGACATGTCATTATGAAGACCGAACCTAGTTACATTTTTCAACGCTTTAGTGGATGTGCAGGTTCTTACCTCGCATATTACTTCCTCTAATCCACCGTATTTATAATGTTAGCACCAAAAGAAATCATATACAGGAAAAAAATAAATTAAATTCTAAGACAAAACCAAAGTATCAATGCTCTAATCCTTTGTATTCAAAGTGCATTATAAACTATGGAAAATTTATGAAAGAAGGTATATGGGAAAACTTGGTTTAAAATGGGTTCAAATAAAATAGTTTCCATTCTCTTAAATTCCAATTCAAAAACCATTTTGTTAAAATGACATATTACAAGCTTTCTAATTCTTTTAGAATTTCGTCAGCGGCGATGCCGAAAATGTCAGGCAATTTATATCCATAAATCCTATTACATTTAATTGTCAATTTTGGATTCATAAAATCGTGAAATGCAAACATAATATGTGTAGAATTATACCATCTGTAATATTTATTTACTTTGAACAATCAAAAAAAAAATCAGAGTTTAGGAAAATGAAAGTACTAAACACACTTACATAAAGAAAACTCTCTTTCATGAAAAAAAACTAACTAAGCCACTCTTAGTGATGATCATGTAATTGGGAATTGATCATGCTACTAGGACCTTGTTGTGGCCAAGTTATCTTGTTGCATATCTTAGAGTTTCCATGATTCCGTAAATTATAATTCCATTATTGATAAGTTACAATAAAAAATAAATAACATTGTAGAAAATAAACACACCACAATTACATCAATGAAATACTAAATATGAAATCAAATTGCATGAATGAAAGACCACCATGTTCTCATGGAGTGAGCTCCTTTTCCTAAGAATTTATGGTAGAAAATTTAAATTATAACATCATAAACTTAAATTAAAACATGCTACTTATAAAACTAGAAAATAACAATCTATGTGAAAGGAAATATCAAGAAGTTTTATTCACTCCATCATAAGTTGGAAATATGCTCCAAAAGTCCTCTCCATTGGAATGGAGAAGAAACTTTTATTTATAAAAAAACTAAGATAACTAATAATAAATACTAATCCACAAATATCTCCTAGATCCATAATTTTCTCATGTGGTTACAACTACTTTCCAATAATTAGCAAGTCAACAATATCTCCAAAAATATTTAAGATATTTGATAACAAATATTATCCAAAGCTCCAAGATTCTTTCCATATATAATATATTTCATTAATAATCCCAAATCCATGAAAATCTTCAACGTTTGAAGATGAAATTAACATTTGGAGCAAGGTGATAAAATTGTGCATTGATGGAATCTCCAAATATGCCTATAATCATCATCAAACTCACCCAATGTTCAAGGATAAGTGAAAACATGTTATTTTTCTAAAATTTAATCATAAATTCAGTTAAAATAATAAAATAAATGCATTGGAAAATATGGAGCCTAATTCCACATAGAAACATTAGAATTATCTTAATACAAAGTTATGAACAAGACAAAAATGGTTAAAAGTCAAAGGAAATATTTTGAAAGGATGTGAAATAATAGTAATTTTCATGCCTCAACAGGTGGTCTAAGGGAGTTTTTATATTCCTATTTTTCTATGTTTCTCTTCCTATCCACTTTTTCTTCCCTTTAACCTTCACTCTTTTATGATGTTAAGCATAACCTGTAGTTTAATATGAGATATGAGAAGTGGATGTAACCATGTCCTAAATCTATTCAACCATCTATTCTAGCAACTTGGCCCCTTGCATTCTTGCAACTAGGAAGAATTGGTTTAGAACTCTTACATCACACGTTTCACTCTGTTGGGATAGGGTCCCCTGGGTCAATTTTGTTAAAATATTGTAAGTCTCCAAATTTTGAGGAGCAGAGCGTGCAACGTGCAGGTCAAATAGGAGTCAAGGGGCTTTAGGAAGGTCAAAACCCCTTACATTTTGGTATTGTTTTGAGATCCGCCCATGGTTTGTGGACCATGGTATTGTAATAGAAAAGAGTATAAAAAGGTGTCTTGGCGAGTATTAGGGAATCAGTCTTGATAGATGAAATACTGTTGAGTTTGATTTTGTAAGATCTTTCTTTATTCGGGCGAAGGGGAAGGCCCCTACAACTGAGTGCACAGAGGCTTTGGTAAGTTCGTATCTGAGTGCGCAACCCCCTACAGTTGTGTGCACAGGGTTTTGAAAGTTTTGATGAAGAAGATCTGAAGTAATAAAGTATTATTGAAGAACTTATGTGTTTTTTTATGCACTTGTGTATTTTCTATATTTACGTGCAACCAAATGAAATTTATCTATATTTTATCTTAAGAACTCCACGAAGATTTGGATCTATTGTTATATGTTATTTTATGCATGATTAGATGGTTACACGAAGTTTATAACTTTATTTAACTGAAAATAACTTAATTTCATGAATAAGGGTTCGCGAAGGTCAGATCAGATCTGGAACTGCAGAAAATGCCTTAATCACATCACATAGCCTTTTGTATGTAGAATCCTCGTTCTAGCATCACCCAATACTGCCTCGGGTGAGACTGCAACTTGAACTATGCCAGTTGTTGCCAAAAGGACTGATAGTGTAGGGTTTTGTTGGTTAGTCCAGCTAACTTTGAACCTAGGTCCAAGACCCCTCAAGTCAACAAATGGTTTATTGAGTCAAGATACCCTTTAGATTTCAAACGAAAAACATATGGATTGGTATATAGCTTCATTATTACCTCACTTGAGGTTGTCATTATCTCAATAGAAGATTGGGTCTCAGGCCGAAGCGTTGGAAATCACAATGAAGTTAGAAGCTTCATCAATCTAGGATACGAATCTAGGAGTTCAATAGATCCAGATGCAGCTAATAAGCCTACATATGGAGTTACGAGATATGAAGAAGGCAAAGGAAGTTAAGTCAGAGACATATTCTAAAGTTTTGAGCACAAAATGCAAGGTTGAAGGTGACCATAAGGATCAATGCCCTGTATTATGAGATTATATAGATGCGGGAGGTCCTAACCTGCTAAAGCCAGAGTCTTCTGCTGGATCAAGCACCAGTGCAAGTACCTGGTGTAGTATCTACCAAGTTTCAGGACAACATTCGATAGATAATTGTTCCCTATTACAGAAGTTTATATAGTCACCAAAGTAATTTTTTTGTAACTTTTGTAAATCAGTTGGTCATGATGAAGAAATTGTCAAATCTATGAACTAATGATGAACATAACTTCGCTGTATAGGATGCAGATTGAAAACTATGCCCAAAATGACCGAGGATCACCTACAACTCGTGGAGGATTCTAAGGATGGGGAAGAGGATGAGGAGGAGGAGTTGGAAGAGGTCGAGGCCAGATTATTTTCTACAACTGTGGAGAACCAGGACACTTTGTGTGCGACTGTTAGAATCCAACGCACCCTTTGTGTTAGTACTTTCGCCAATTCGATCATGTTATAGAATATTTCTCGATCTTAATATCAAAGATGCAGGAGAAAAGAACAAGAAACCGATGTAGAATATTTAGATGATGAGATCTGAGCTGCACAAAGACGATCCAAATGTCAACATAGTCACATGAAGCGGTGAAGACAAGGTCAAAGGCAAACAACCAGAATCAGATTCATGGTTCCAAAAAAACGATGAGAAGAATGTTGGGTTTGATTTACATAGAGAAAAAGAGATGTTCATGGAAGCGAGAAAGAGTTTTATGGATCCAGGTGCTTCTACATCTAAGAAACAAATGCTGCTAAAGGAGAAACTTGAATAAGTTACTGTGACACAAGGTTCAGATCCCATAATGTTAAAATCATTTATGCATATTTGCATGAAGGTATTATGGGATCAGAAGGCAGTAGAAGGATTGCAAGAACTGCTAGATAACTTCAACAACAAGGATACGCCATTACAAGGACAATGCGTAGTCAACAAGGTGAACCAAAGCAAGAAGATAACTAGTAGGAAGATGTGGTTGACTGCACAGATTGGTGATTTCAAAATGGATCAGGTAATCCTAGACTTGGGTTCTTATGCTAATGTATTGCTGAATCAAACTTGGGAACGTATGGGGAGGCCTAAGTTATAGTGGTCACCAATTCAGCTGCGCATGGCGAACCAACAAAAGATAATTCCAATGGGGAATCTACATGGAGTAACTGTAGATATTGAAGGAGCAAGAGTAGTTGATTTCGAAGTTGTTGATATATTCGATGATAGTAATCCATACCTAGTGTTTCTCAGGATTGATTGGGCCTTTGACATGAATTCCATCATTAACTTAAAGAAGCGAAGCATGGTATTTCAAAATAATGAACTTTGAGTGATTATCTTGTTGGACCCAACTGAAGGTGCATGGTAGACAGAACCGAACCATGACTATTATGAAGATGATGACATTGAGCACATTTACAAGATAACTGCACGAAATGAAGATTGGATGAATCCTACTATGGATGGAAGGATTAGCTGGGAGAAGAAAAACTCCTGCCAATCAGATTCAAACAAAGAATTAGAAAACTGGTAGAATCAGTTGCATGAGGTCTCTACGCTGAGATGTAATTGACTTACAAAGTTGCTACACTATATATCTACTGAGGTACGTAAATTACCATATTATGATGGCTTGGGTGATGTCAATATATTCCTTGACTATTTTGAAAGGGATGTAATAGAGGAACATTAGTTCCAAGCCTTAGCTCTAGAATTAAGAGCTACGCCTCCAAGATGGTGGGGTACGCATAGGGATAATTTCACTGACAGAAAGGAATATTGTAGAATGATGTGATTAAGATTTGCTTATGTGAACACCCAACTCATTGAAAAATACATAGGGAAGGTTGATCCATGCAAACATATAGCGCAGTGGACTAAGGCGTGGGGTGAGATACCTCAGCCTGAGTGGGTGCATGTCTTTATTCATACCCTGGATGTTATTCCAAAGAACTGGTATTTAGAGACTGAGCTATGACATGGGACCGATGGTTGGGATGAGATGAAAGAAAGATTATTGATAACGTTCAGTTTTGAAGATTGGTTCACATGCATTAATGAAGCGCTTCAGGAAATTAAAGTAGCTATCTTCCAAACACCCGCCGAACCTATCACGTGGGTACAACCTGATTGGAGTACGGAACTACAACATGCTTTATAATGTTGCAATGGAAGAAGCTGATGAGGATTCGTGGAATATTAATATCCCTGAATTAGAGGGACAACATGAAGTTGGTGGAGATATTGTGAAGATCCTTGATATTTCACAACTAGTGTGCACAAAGCAGGTAATCATTGGTTCAAAAGCAGAACCAAAATTCACAAACATTGGAAACTATTGGTATGAATATACAATGGATAAGGTACCTGAATTATTACATGAATATCATGATTTATTTCCAACCAAGTTTTTTGACTTAAAAGGGATAGTAGGATATTTGGGGATAATGAAGATCAACTTAAAAATTTCCTCGAAGCTCGTTAAGTAGCTCCCATATCGATTGAATCCCAAGTACAAGGAAAAGGTATGAGAGGAACTCAATAAGATGCTCATAGCTGAAATATTTGAGCTTGTAGAAGAATGTGAGTGGGTCAGTCGTATGGTGGTCCAAGAAAAGAAAACAAAGTGTGATATCAGGATTTGCATAGATCTGTGAAGTTTAACGATGTATGTGTACATGATCCATTCCCTATGTCATTTACAAATGAATTTCTCAAGGATGTTGGTGGACAAGAGGCATATTCATTTACAGATGGATTCTTAGGATACCTGTTATGAAACCAGCTCAAGAAAAGATAGAAAAGATAGATCAACGCCTTAGAATTCAGCCTCTTCGAGGGGGCAACCTCCTTTACATTAAATAAATGAACAATTCTTGGATGATACAAATGACGAAACATCCTTTCTATATATAGGAGTCTAAGGAGTCACAATATAACCCAGCCGACCTAAAAATAATACTATAAAGCCACAAAAATAACAATAGAGGGTTTCTATGGGGCACAATAATAACAATATCTGGGCAATAGGGGCACAACAATATTAATAAGGGATACAACTGCAATAGTAATGGGGTAATCACTAGTATTATAGGGATATAACATGCCCCTCTCCTTCAAAAAAGTGTTGTCCTCAACGCTTGAGTAGTTCTGGACGCTTCGGTATAAAATTCTCATCCTCCCATGTGGAATCTTCAGCAGATAAGTTCTTCCACTTGATTAGATACTCTGAAATTGATCGATTTCGTAGCTGTCTAGTTCTTGTCTCTGTGACTGCTTCCGGTTCCAATATAATTTTTCCTTCCTCATCAAGTTCTGGAAATATTGTTTGAACTGGGAGCTTGTCACCTATAACCTTCTTTAAACCTGAAACATGGAAAACTGGGTGCACTCGAGAAGCTGCAGGAAGCTCCAATTTGTATGCCATAGTACCAATCTTTTGCAACACATTGTACGGACCATAATACTTGGGTGATAATTTATTATCCTTCTTAGCTTGCTTCAGGGACATTTGTTTATATGGTTGTAGCCGTAGGAATACCCAATCACCTACATCAAAACTTCTTTCACTGCGATGTTGATCTGCCTATTGTTTCATTCTATTCTGTGCCAACAGGAGGATATCCTTTAAGAGTTGGAGGACTTGTTGTTGATGTTCGATGTGATGTTCCACTTCTTGAACCTTAGAATTTTCTCTTAAATATGATGTGTGATGGATGGTGGTTGATATCCATAAAGTGCTATAAATGGGGTCATTTTTGTTGATGTATGGAAGGATGTGTTATACCACCATTCAGCTAGAGGCAACCATTTGACCCATTGTGTCTGTTTATCAGAGACAAAGCAACAAAGATATCCTTCCAGACATCTGTTTACTATCTCATTTTTCCCATCAGATTGAGGATGATAAGATGAGCTATGAGCTAACTGAGTAAGAAGACAAGAAAATAATTCTGTCCAAAAATTTCCAGTAAAGATGGGATCTCTGTCACTTACAATAATTTTTGGATTTCCATGTAGCTTTTGAATTGTTTCCATAGATGCAGTAGAAACTGTACTGGCTTTAAATGGATGTGATAATGCAAAAAAGTGTGCATACTTGGTAATTCTATCAACTACCATCATGATGACATTCTTTCCCTCAGACTTGGGTAAACCTGTGATAAAATCCATTGAAACCTCCTCCCAGTGTTGGCTTGGAATGGATAAAGGTTGTAATAGACCCGGGGTCTTAATTGTTTCAACTTTATTTTGTTGGCAAACCAAACATTCTGCCACAAACTTTTGAATATCTGATTTAAGGCCATCCCAAAAAAATTCCTTCTTAACCCTGTGGTAAGTTTTTAAAAATCTTGAGTGCCCTCCTAAGGGAGAAGTGTGTAATTCCATAAGAATCTTTTATTTGAGTTGGGAATTCTTACAGAGGTATAAGCGATCTCTGTACCATAACGAATCATTTTTCCAGCTAAATGTATCAGATGTACTGGAATCTTGTTGTAACTTTCGAATAAGTGCCCACACTTCTTCATCATTCTTCCATTCCTCCCTTGCTTCGTTTGCAAATTGGGTTGGATAATAGAAATTGCGCACAACAATGCTTCCACATCCTCATCCTTTCTTGAGAGTGCATTTGCCACCACATTTTGCTTCCCTTTTTTGTAGATGATTTCAAAGTCATAACCCAACATCTTTGTGACCCACTTTTGTTGCTCTTCAGAGGATAATCTTTGTTCTAAAAAGTATTTAAGGCTATCATGATCCGTTTTTACCTTGAAGTGTCTTCCCATTAGGTAGGGTCGCCATTTCTTAAGTGCATGTAGTATTGCCAACATTTCCTTCTCATAAATAGCTTTGCGTAAAAACTTTCAATTGATTGGATGACTTTCAAAAGAAATGGGTCTTTCATCTTGCATTAAAACAACACCAATTCCATTTCTTGAAGCATCACATTCCACAATAAAGGTTTTTGTGAAGTCTGGTGTAGATAAGACCGATGCTTGGCACATTGCCTCTTTAAGATGTTCGAAGGCCTTTGTTGCTTCTGGAGTCCATGAAAATGCATCTTTCTTCAATAATGTTGTTAGAGGTGCTGCTATTCTCCCATAATTCTTAACAAACTTGTGATAATACCCTGTCAACCCGAGAAATCCTCGTAGATGCTTTATGGATGTGGGGATTTTCCATTCCTTAATGGCTTTAATTTTGCTAGGGTCTACCTTAACTCCTTCATGAGATACAATATGACCCAGATATTCCACCTCTTGTACTCCAAAGAAACATTTGGATCTTTTTTCATATAATTGTTTCTCCTCCAATAGTTGTAGCACCCTGTCAACATGTTCAACATGATCCTTCCAAGACTTGCTGTAGATTAGTATATCATCAAAAAATACTAACACAAATTTTCTAAGGAAGGGTTTGAAAATGGAATTCATCAAACCTTGAAATGTAGAAGGTGCATTGGTAAGGCCAAAAGGCATGACCAAAAATTCATAATGACCCTCATGAGTTCTAAATGCTGTTTTCGGAATGTCTTCAGTCTTCATTCTGATTTGATGATATACTGAACAAAGATCCAACTTGGTCAAGTAAATTGATCCATGCAATTCATCCAGTAATTCATCAATGACAGGAATGGGAAACTTATCTTTAATAGTGAGCTTGTTGAGCTCCCTATAATCTGAACACATGTGCCATGATCCATCCTTCTTGTGCACCAATACTACTAGAGCAGAGAAAGAACTTTGACTAGGTGGAATTATACCAGCCTCTAGCATTTCTGCAACCATACGTTCAATTTCGCTCTTTTGGGCATAGGGATATCTGTATGACCTGATGTTTGGAGGAACACTTCCTGGAATCAGATGAATAGCATGATCATGATCACGAATAGGTGGGATACCTTTGGGAGTCTCAAATACCTTGGAATGATTGTCCAAGACTTTTTGGAGATCTGGAGAAATATATGATTTCGATGTGCAAACATCTAGCGAACATAATTGTGCAATTACACCTCTTTGTTCCTTTTTTAGAAGCTTTGTCATACCGTTAGAGCTTATTATCTTTCTCAGTTTCCCTGCAATACCCCTTAATTCAACTTCCTTTCCTTCCACATAAAATTTCATGAAAATTTCTTGAAAATTAAAAGATATTGTACCCAAGGATTGTAGCCATTGGACTCCTAGTACAACATCAGCACCTCCCATTGGAATGGAAAGCATTGGGCTAGTCAATACATATTCTCCCATCGATAGCTTGATATTATGGCACTTTCCAGAGCAATTTATTGTTCCTCCATTTGCAACCATCACTTGACACTCTGGTGTTGGATATAAGAAGCAATTCAATTCTTTTGCTACCTTACAATGAATAATATTGTGGGTACTTCTTGAATCAATCAACACTATTACCTTTCTCTTCTTGATTTGTCCTTCTATCTTGATGGTTTGAGGAGTGGTAATTCCCACCAATGCATTACAAGATATGGTTAGATTCATTTCTTCTTTATCTAGGCTTTGTTCCTGGAGTATATCCTCCTCTTTTGACCTTTCTTGCTCCTTTTCTTCTTCCTCTTCACAATCTATGTAGAATAATTTCTTCTCAGCACACTTATGACCTTTAGTGTATTTGCTATCGCAACTGTAACAAAGCCCTTTTGCTCTTTTTTCTTCCAATTTTTGTGGTGTCAACCTTATAGGTTGTGGAAGACTAGGGGCAACAACACTTCCATCTTTATAGTTGTGAGTGGTATGCTTCCTGGTTGCCATAATTTTGCTTTCCATTTTTCTTTCTAACATGAATGCCTTCTCTAATGAATCAGGTTCCAAAAGGTGAACATCATGTTGGATATTATCCTTTAAAGTTCCTATGAACACATCAATCCTATGCTCCTCTGGAATATTTTTTACCCTTATGTTCAATTTTTGGAACTCCTCAATGTGCTCCATTATTGAAACCTTTTGTTTGAGACTTATCAATTGGCTAAAAAAAAGTGTTGCTTTTTGTATCCTCATAATGTGCTGTCAATTCTTCCGTAAAAATTTCCCTAGTGATAATTTTTTTACAAGAGCAAAGCCATTGATTCCATACAAACTGATTTGGTTCCAAATATAAAGTTGCAATACGTACCTTTTGTGTGTTTTGCACATTATTGAGATCGAAAAATTGCTCCATCTGTAATATCCATGTTGCGGGATCCTTGCCATCAAACTTCCTCATATCGAATTTTGGAATATGGTGGGTCTTTGATCCAACATTAGAGTCTATGAAATCATGATTAACATTTCTTTTGTTCTCATCATGAGTTTCCTTTACTACCCTTTCACCATTAGTAAGCGTTTCTTGTAGAAACTTTGTCAAATCTGTCTTCAAATCTTCCATGCCTATCTTCAAATCTCCCGTTCTTGTCTTTAAACAATCCATCTTAGCTTCTACACCTTTCTTTAAACCATCCATCTTAGCTTCTACATATTTCTTTAAACCATCCATCTTATCTTCTACATATTTCTTTAAACCATCCATCTTAGATTCTGTTGCTTTTTGTGCAAGTGACACTTGTTGCACTTGGTCTCGTAATTTTGATATATCATGTTGCATTTCTTCCTCTTCTTCATGAGTCATGCTAGAGCTTTCAGGTTTCCTACTAGGTGTTTGAATTTTCTTCCCTGGGGTCATAAATTACCGATAATAATGCTTTAATATGCCCTTTGAATTCCTTCAAACTAATTTTTCAAAACAAGCTTATGCAAAAATTTAAAAAAACTACACATCTTTTTTCACTTTGTAGGAGCTTGATATTGAATCTGATGTATCTCTGTAATTTCGAATCATCTAGTTCTCAAATTAAAATCTACAATATCCATCTATGTCCTCTTTCCAATGCCACTAGTTTGATCCAAATTGGATTCTCCACGAAATAGTTATGCCAAATCTCCCACAATGACCTGATTATAGACTAGTTCAATAGAGCGAACTTGTATGACATGCCACGAGTCACTGTTTCAACTTTTGGCTCTCAAAAATATATACAAGAAAACTACAGTCTGTCCTCTTTCTGTACCTTCTTACGAAATTTCAATCCAATGCTCAGAGAGAAAGTTATGACGATTTTCCCTAGGTCACCTATTTGGAATGTAATTCAGGAGTCTGCAAAAATACCAACTTCCTCAGATCATATCTCTGCAAATATAGAGTGAAAAGCTCTGAAATGTAGACCCAAGATTCAACACGATGTCTTCTCAAATGGGTTTTTGTTTTAGCTTTTGAGACATCGCAGAAAAAAAGTTATATCGAAAATGCCACATTGACCTGTTTGGAGCAGCGAAACCCTAGAATCCAAAGCTCCGATACCAAATGTTATGAAACCAGCTCAAGAAAAGACATAAACGATAGATCAATGCCTTAGAATTCAGCCTCTTCTAGGGGGCAACTTGCTTTACGTTAAATAAATGAACAATTATTGGATGATACAAATGAAAAAACCTCCTTTCTATATATAGGAGTCTAAGGAGTCACAATATAACCCAGCCGACCTAAAAATAATACTATAAAGCCACAAAAATAACAATAGAGGGTTTCTATGGGGCACAATAATAACAATATGGGGGCAATAGGGGCACAACAATATTAATAAGGGATACAAATACAATAGTAATGGGGTAATCACTAGTATTATAGGGATCTAACAATACCACCAAATTAATATTGCGCCAAAGGATAGAAGCAAGACTACCTTCGCTACAGAATGGGGGTGGTTCCAGTATACAATCATGCCTTTTAGACTCAAAAATGCTCCTGTGATTTTATCTAGGGTGTTTGTTGCAGCGTTCAAGGAGTTCATTCATAAGTTTTTGGAAGTTTACTTCAATGATTGGACAATTTTTGGGATGGTCAAGAAGTATGTCTCTAATCTGCACTTGCTGTTGGATACCTATAGAAAGTATAAGATCTCCTTGAACTTGAAGAAATGCATTTTTTGTGTACCTTATGGAATATTGTTAGGCCAGTTGTGGGTAAGATGGGATTGATGGTAGACCCTGCTAAGATCACCATAATTATTAATCTAGTGCCCCCTAGGAATGTAAAGTAGCTACGCACGACATGGGTCATATCGGGTACTAAAGGAAGTTTATTAAGGCATATGCTTAGATCACTGTGCCCATGGAGAAGTTGTTAAAGAAGGATGTTACATTTTGTTGGGATGATGATTGTCAGAAGATCTTAGATACCTTGAAGGAGGAGATGGTTATGACACCAATCCTAGTATTCTCAGATTGGAAGAAGGAATTTCATGTACATGTGGATTTGTCTTGCATAGTGTTGGGATCCGTCTTAACATACCCAGGGGCAGGAGATATTGATCACCCGATTGCCTTCGCTAGTAAGAAACTATCTAAGGCCAAGAAGAACTACTCAACCATAGAGCATGATGGTTTGGCCATGGTTTATGCACTACAGAAGTTCAAATATTATCTCCTAGGTGTGCACTTTAATATGTACACAGACCATTATGCTTTGAAGTACCTGGTAAATAAGCTTGTGTTGGGGGGGGGGGGGGTGGAATCTATAGATGGATGCTCCTTTTCCAAGAATATGGTTTTGAAGTGATACTAAAGCCTGGGATATTGCATGCTAGACTAGACCACCTTATTTAGATTGAAAATGGTGAAGAGCCTACAAATACTGTGAAAGGATTACTTGACACCCAACTCTTTGCTGTCAAGGTTGCGGATGAGAATTTTGCAGACATTATTCAATTTTTATCTTTTGGCATAGCTCTTGAAGGATATATGACGTAGTAAAAGAAGGAACTAGTTGTTATGGTTGTCGATTTTTCCGTGATTGCAGGACAACTATATAAGATGGGGTCGGATGAAGTTCTACGACGATATGTGCTTGAATATGAAAGACACAATATTCTACCTAAAGCACATCATGGTGTCACTGGAGGACACTATGTAGGTAAGGCTATTGTGTAGAATATCCTACGCGTAAGATTATGGTGGACAACGATACATAAAGATTCCAAGGAATAATGTCGTGTGTGCGATGTGTGTTAAAGGACTGAGAGACCATCACAAAGGGATGAACTTCCATTAAATCCATAGGTCACATTAAAATCATTTGATAAAAGGGAAATTGACTTTGTTGGGCCTATTCAGCCACCTAGAAAAATGATGGGAGCACATTATATTATCACTGGGACAAAATACTTAACCAGGTAGGTCGAGGAACAACCTATGAAGGATTGCAACGGAGACAATACTGAGAAGTTCATATTCAAGTTTATTCTATCTAGGTTTGGATGTCTAAATATTCTTATGAGTGACAGAGGGTCACAATCCCTGAATGAGACAATCCCCGTTTTAACAGAAGAGTTGCATATGTACCATCAAAAGAGTATGCCATATCACCCCCAGGTGAATGGCACTATCGAATCTTTCAATAAGATCCTGGAGGATGCCCTCACAAAGGTTTGCAATGTTAATAAGAATGATTAGGACATGCACATACCAGTGATTCTATGGGCATATAGGACTACTTGTAAGAAATTGACTGGGCAGACACCCTTTCGACTGGTATACAAACAAGAAGCAGTAATGTCGATGGAATACATAGTGCCCAACCTAAGGATCGTAGCAGTAACCGAGATGTCAGATCGTGACATCATGGAGGAACACCTTACATAGTTGTTGGCATTAGAGGAAGATCGTTGTTTGGCTGGATTTCATCAGCAGGTACATAAAGCTTGAGAAAAGGCATGACATGATTGTCACATCAAGCAACACACCTTCAAAAATGGCGATTTGGTCCTAATGTATGACAACACGTTTACCAAATTTCTAGGGAAGTTTTAGGTGCACTAGCTCGGACAATATGTAATTAAGGATATTTCAGATGGTGGTGTAGTATAATTCACGAAGCTGAATGGGGAAACATTTCCTGGCAGGATTAATGGAAGTAGGTTAAAGGTTTATAGGGATGATCTTGCCCTTGTGCAATGACTACATGGATGCAAGAAAGTATTAATGCTTCTGGCAGTTGGAAAAAAACACAGGACTATAAACTACTCTTCCGAGGAAAAACTTTTTCAAAGAAGGAAGGTTGAGCAATGTTTTGGAATATCGCACAGATGGAAGATGTGATGAGGTAGTTGCGCCACAAGGAGGATTGTTGTGCAACCTACCCAGAAAGTGACCATTGGAACCTTGACAATTTATTTGACAATGATTTTGCCATTAAAAGGAGCGGGGCAAGTGCATTTAAGGTGCAAACCTGGGAAAATATGCCGCCAAAATCACATTCATGAGGAAGATTTAAGGGGGAACGGACAATTTGAATTAGAATCCAGTTATGAATATTGCACCCTACTCCACACTTGGCCACTTTGCTTCTTGAAAAGATGTTCTTTGTTGTTGCGCTTAAAGATATGAGTGTGTTACTCCATGTCTGGTTACCTATGTTGGGCAGAAGTTGAGCAAGAATTCTTGAAGAAAGGATTAGGAAACACCGTGACTACAACACCTCCAGTACCTTCTACAACACCCAGGTAATTGAGACCAAATCCTACTACCTCTGCAACATGAGAGAAAAAGCTAAAAAATCCACAAGAAACCCTAGTTTGATAATCAACACGAAAGATCCCAATTGAGAAATGGAAGAAGGATAGAATGGATAAAAACAAGAAGCCTATGGAACCTCAGGACTTGGATGAATAAGAAATGAATGTGGGGATTAAGGATATCAACATCGAAAACGCAGAGCCAATTTCTAGGTTGTCGTTGTATATACCCCTATGGAAACCAACCACGAAAGTAACTAGGGACCCTGACGCTGTAAAATTCACGGTATTCACACTGTTGCTACCATAGGAAGTACCCATTGAGGGTGACTTGTTGGCCCAGGTTCCATTTATGAAGATGGAGGATTGGGATTTGTGCAACCATGAGAAATTTCCACACCTAGACCCCAATAAATATTTGAAGACAATCTACTATGAGGAGGTGAGAGTTAGTATACTTGAACTGATGAAGTGGGTGACCAGTATTGAGTGCATAGGGGTCCGCAATATGTTGTATGTCCCACATTTTAGCTGCATCATTATTAACACCAATTGTGTACACTAGTTGTTGGCGCTGGTTCATGATGGGTGTCTCTAGTTGGGAGGACCCATCCCAATTGATGATATGATGATACAAAGAATACAAATGCTAGTATATTAGGGCATGAACCTCGTGAATGCTTTTGTGGGGAAGTCATAGGACAAAAACCTCGTGTTCCAAATGAAAAGTGACTTCAGGTTGGTGAAGAAGTCATGGGACTATGCCATCAATTCCATATCATATGAAGCTGTGCGGTTTGTTGCACAAATCCTGGCATGAAAAATCATGTGCAAGTGTCGTGTTGATGAAGTACCAGCACTAGTAGCATCCATGGATGCACAATGCAGTAAGGGGGTCCAATTCAATTGGGAAAAGTACCTATGCCAAGAATTCTTGGATGATTGTCATGAAACGCTGGAGGAAAGAAAAATATTCCACTACGTGTGGCTGCTATTATTGATCATGTTGATAGCTTGGAGGACACTAGAGGATTCCCAGTAACCTATGACGGATCCAGAGTTGTGCAAGGCTACCAAATTTTCCTCGCTGGGAAAACAAAGGAACCTTCCTGTGTCATTGAAAATAAGATGTTATGGGTAATGTTTGAAATGGAATTACGAATTGTGATTAACCAGAAGCCACGGTTGTCACCAAGTTTGTTTATAGAATATTGGTGCATTGCATATTTTAAGGCTGATATCCACCATGTATACATCTACACAAGGCATGATCTAACGAAGAAATGGACAATGTTTTCATTTCTGGTCACCGAAGATGATATCACGCAGCTAGTCCTTCAGTGGCTAACCGACTGGCTCCTTCTGACAGATATTGTAGAAGGCATAACATGGACTCATACATGAATAAGGGTTCACAAAGGTCAAATCAGATCTGGAACTGCAGAAAACTCCTTAACCACATCACATAGCCTTTTGGATGTAGAATCCTGGTTCTAGCATCCCCTAAGACTGCCTCAGATGAGACTGAAGCTTACACTATGCGGGTTGTTTCCAAAAGGGCTAGTAGTGTAGGGTTTTTTTGGTTAGCACAATTAATTTTGAACCTGGGTCCAAGCCCCCTCAAGCCAACACACTCATGCGAGGAGTGGAAATTCAAATGGGAAAAAATTAATTATTTGTTGGGAAGCATAGAGAAGAGGAAAAAAAACGTTTTTGTTGCAAAAAGAGAGATGCTATACTATGG
The DNA here is from genome assembly GCA_031772625.1 of Pinus tabuliformis. Lineage (NCBI taxonomy): Eukaryota > Viridiplantae > Streptophyta > Pinopsida > Pinales > Pinaceae > Pinus > Pinus tabuliformis. The sequence goes on from CM062818.1 coordinate 936,976,953, forward strand.
TACTAAAGGGATCATGAAAGAAGGCCATTAGAGTCTTAGGAAGAAGAAAATAAGGGGGGACACCATAGAGAATATGAAGGAAATATAATGTGCAGCATAATACCATTTGTGTACGCTAGTTGTTGGTGCTGGTTCATGATGGATGTCTCTAGCTGGGAGGACCCATCCCAATTGATGATATGCTGATATGAAGAATACAAACGCTGCTATATCATGGCATGAACCCCGTGTATTCTTTTGTGGTGAAGTCATAGGAGAAAAATCTCGTGGACGAAATGAAAAGTGACTTCAGGTTGGTGAAGAAGTCATGGGACTATGCCATCAATTCCATATCAGATGAAGCTGTGCGGTTTGCTGCACAAATCCTGGCATGAAAATCATGTGCAAGTGTCGTGTTGATGAAGTACCGGCACAAGTAGCATCCTTGGAAGAACAATTAGCAAGGGGGTCCAATTCAATTGGGTGAAGTACCTATGCCAAGAATTATTAGATGATTGTCGTGAAGCGCAAGAGGAAGGAAAAACATTCCACTACTTGTGGCTCCTATTATTGATTGCGCTGATAGCTTGGAGGATGACAGAGGATTCCAAGTTCCTTACGATGGATCCAGAGTTGTGCGAGGCTACCAAATCTTCCTTGCTGGGGAAACAAAGGACCCTTCCTGTGTCATTGACAATAAGATGTTATGGGTAATTTTTGAAATGGAATTGTGGATGGTGATTAACCAGAAGCCACGGTTGTCACCAAGTTTTTTTTATAGAATATTGGCTCATTGCAGATTTTAAGGCTGATTTCCACCATGTATACATCTGTGAGAGGAACGATCTGATGAAGAAATGGACGGTGTAGTCATTTCTGGTCACTGAAGATGATATCACGCAGCTAGTCCTTCAATGGCTGACGGACTGGCTCCTTTTGATAGATATTATAGAAGTCATAACATGGACTCATACATGAATAAGGGTTCACGAAGGTCAAATCAAGTTTGGAACTGCATAAAATGCCTTAACCACATCACATAGCCTTCTAGATGCAGAAGCTTGGTTCTAGCATCCCCCAATACTGCCTCGGGTGAGATTGCAGCTTGCGCTATGGGGGTTGTTGCCGAAAGGGCTGGTAGTGTAGGGTTTTTTTGGTTAGCATAATCAATTTTGAACCTGGGTCCAAGCTCCCTCAAGCCAACACACTCATGTGAGGACAGGAAATTCAAATGGGAAAAAATTAATTATTTGTTGGGAAGCACATAGAAGTGGAATTTATTTTTTTGTAAAAAGAGAGATTCTATACTATGGTACTAAAGGGATCATAAAATAAAGCCATTAGGGTCTTGGGAAGAAGAAAATAAGGGAGGACACCACAGAGAATATGAAGGAAATACAATGCGCAACATAAAGGGCCAAGTTGATTTAAAAGACAACCATGTTATTCCAAGAAAAAATTGATTATACAATTAATCAAGAAGTAAGAAAATATTCTTGGGTTCAGTAAAAAAATGAATAGTAGATGGAATTTCTATGCACATACTAAAGAGCATTAGAGGGAAGAGAAATTCTGAGGGACTATTGAGCAAAGAAGGAATTTCCTTCCTTATGTTTTCTAGGGTAGGTATTATGATTTCTAATGTTGGTATAATTGAGAGCTTGGTAAAATTACCCAAAAATGGAGCTGCATGGTTGATCTTTCATGATTTTTGAGATTGAAATAAAAACATTAGTGAATCTTGAATTTCGTTTCTTTATCTTTGTGGTCTCATAGCCTAGCTAGGTGGGTGGTGTGTCCATATTTTACACTAGAAAACCCTACTGTTGTTTTTTATATGAAGGTACATTACATGGATAATCCAATTAATGCTTGGTGAGAAGAAGACAATGTGTTAAACTTGGATCAATGTGGAGGAGTCTAATTGTGCTATCATTTTATCAAAAAATGGTGGACTATACATATGTGCTATCTTCACACTAAATATTAAATGCATGTTCAACTGTGGAGGAAAATTAAATTTTAATTCACTTATCATCCTGTTTCTTAATGATGGTGTATTGATCCTACATACCATATCATAGTAGCTTGATATTACAATAAAGGCTCTTGCATGTGTCCTTTTAAATGTGAAGCTAGAGATCATTCCCAATTGAGATGTTATGGGTGACATAATGCTAATCATGCCAATGTTTACTCTTAGCCTACATGTTTCACATAATTTATTTACTTTGGCATTGAACATTCTATATGTTGTAAATGAAAATTGTAGCTGTATTGACTTATTTCTATGTAGGAGACTAGATGTATATTCACAGAAAATATTGTGTAAATATTGATAGGTTTTCATTTTAGTGAAGTTTTCTAATAAAGGTGACTAATATTCCTACAATTAAAACAAAATGAGAATAAAAGAAGATTCTATTTGTTTATGAACTAGGTTGTTTGACCAGAAAATAGTCATAGAAAAATTAAGAAATTGATTGTTTATGATGAATGCTCTTGTTGGATGTGTTTCAAAGAAAGAAAAAATCCTTTATAAAAGAAAAAAATGGACAATATATGAATTAATGGAAAAAAATATTATCATAACTCCAAATGGAAAAAGCAATATGACTTAAGAAAATATAATTTTTATGGTTCAAACTACAGGAAAAGTCACCTGAATGAAGTACTAAGATACAAGGATAATGCATTCCACATAAATGAAACTCAACCAATAATAACATAACCTAAATATAAATTTATCATTCATTATACGTTCATCAATGGGATGGGTCCCTATGGTTATAAATCAATATCATATAAATAAATAGCGAAATAGAGGTGGAAATTAAGTCAAATAGGTATAATGGGATACAAATTTAATGTATATGTCTTTAACCCCCTTAGTTAAGGAAATTCTAAAATCAATATTTTGTGCAAGGGAATCAAGAATCTAGATAAATAAATTTGTTAGGCCCCGACAATACTAGTGTATCCCCCTTATTATTATTTTTGTGCCCCATAGAAGCCCAATATTGTTATTGTTGTGCCCTTACATTATTATTGCTAAGTAGGCTCTAATTATATTGTGGCCCCTTAGACTCCTATATATACAGAGGAGGTCTTGTCATTTGTATAATCCAAGAATTATTTATTTATGTGATGTAAAGGAGGTTTGCCCCTTGAAGAGGCTAATTTTCAAGTCATTTATCTATATTTTCTTCTATTTTGTGATCTAGTTACAAAAAATTTGGTGTCAAAGCTTTGGATTCTAGGGTTTTTCTACTTCAAATAGGCCATCTTGGAATTTTCGCTATAATTTTTTCTATGCAAAGTTTCATAAGCTAAAATTTAGGAAATGGTGAGGTGAAATATTGATGAAATTTTCGTACAAATTTTAGATCTTGGTTCACTATATTTTCTAAGATATGGTCCAAATAATATAGGGTTTCTTTATGATCTAGAATTCAGTGTCAAACAGGTGACCTATAGAAAATCATCATAAATTTCTCTACAAGAACTAGATTTGAATTTTGTAAAGAATAATTAAAATGACACAGACTATAATTTTTTGTATGTCATTTTCAAGTCAGAAGGTTGAAACAATGACGTGTGGCATTCCGTACAATTTCGCTCTACTGAACTAGTCCATAATCATGTTATCATGGCTCTACTGAACTAGCCCATAATCATGTTATCATGGCTCTACTGAACTAGTCCATAATCATGTTATCATGGAAGATTGGGCATAACTTTACCTTGAAGAATCCAATCTTGGTATGACTTATGGAATTGGAAAGAAGATTCAAAGGGATAACATAGGAAGAAATTTTAGACCTTGGAGAGATAAAATCATAGATAAACAATATTTTCAAGATTGAGCTCATAAAATAAAGAAAAAGGTGTGTATTTTTTTAAAATTTTGCATAACTTTTGTTTGAAAAATCAGTTTGAAGTGATTCAAAGGGAATAATGAATCATATATATCATTTTTGATTCCATAATTTCTCAAAAGAAAATAATGGATACACCTAGTAAGCAACTAGAAATCTCTACTATGACGCATGATGAAGAGGAAGAAATGCAACATAATATATCAAAATTGTGAGACCAAGTGCAACAAATTTTGCTCTCACAAAAAGTAACAAAAAATTAATTGGAAGCCATGATGAATGTTAAGATATATGGCATAAAAAGGGACATCATATTTTTCAATGATGGTTTAAAAGTAGACATGGAAGCAATAATGAATGTCAAGTTAGAAGGCTTGAAGGAAGGTTTGGCAAAGTTGCTAGAAGAAAATCTTCCCAGTGGTGACAAGGTAATCCTTGAAAATCATGATGAGGAAAAAAGGAATAAGAATTATGGTTTTAGAGACTCCAATGTTTGGTTTAAGACCCACTACATTATAAATATTGATATGAGGAATTTTGATGGCAAGGATCTTGTAACATGGATACTATAGATAGAGCAATATTTTGATCTACATGATGTGAAACACACACAAAAGGTACGCATTGCATATTTATATGTAGAACCCAATAAGTGTGTATGGTATAGATGGATTCGTTCTCATAAACCACTTTTCACTTGATCAATTTTTACGGAGGAAATGATAACACATTACGAGGATATAATGAAAAACACATTCTTTAGCCAATTGAGAAATCTAAAAAAAGTGTTCAATAGTATAGCATATTGAGGACTGGCAAAAATTGAATATCAAGATAACAGATATTCCAGAGGAGCATAGGATTTATGTCTTCATAGGGACTTTAAAGGATAACATCCAACATGAGGTTCACCTTTGGGAACTTGATTCATTGGAGAAGGCATTCAGGGTGGCATGAAAAGTTAAAAGACAAATTATGGAAGCAAAGAAATCTACCACTCACAACTATAAAGAAGGATTTTTTTTTGCTCCAAGGCTTCCACAACCTACAATGTTGACACCAAAAAATTGGATGAAAAAATATCAAAAGGGATTTGTTACAGTTGTGATAGAAAATACATTAAAGGTCATAAGTGTGCTGAGAAGAAATTATTTTACATATATTGTGAAGAGGAGGAAGAAAAGGAACAAGCAACATCAAAAGAAGAGGATATACACTAGGAAAAAAACCCATAGAAAGAAGAAATGAATCTGACCATATCTTGTAATGCATTGGCAACAATCATCACTCCTCAAACTCTCAATATAGAAGGATATATCACGAAGAAAAGGTTAACAATATTGATTGATTCAGATAGTACCCATAATTTTATTCATTGTAAGATAACTAAGGAATCAATTTTCTTTATATATCCAACACCATATTTTCAAGTGATGGTTGCAAATGGAGGAACTATAAATTTCTCTGGTAAGTGCCATAATATCAACTTAACCATGGGGGAATATACATTGAATAGTCCAATGCTTTCCATTCCAATGGGTGGTGATAATGTTGTACTACGAGTCCAATGGTTACAATCTTTGGGGAAGATAGCTTCTAATTTTCAAGAAATTTTATTCAAATTTTTCTGGGAAGGAAAGGAAATTGAATTAAGAGGTATTGCAAGGAAAATATGAAATATAATCAACTCTAATGTCACGAAAAATATTTTGAAGAAATAACAATGGGACATAATTACACAATTATGCTCATTGGAACTTCAAACATCAACATCATCCATTTCTCTAGATCTCCAGAAAGTGTTGGACAATCATTCCAAGGTATTTGAGACTCCAAAAGGCCTCCCACCTATTCATTATTATGGCCATGATATTCACTTGATTCTAGGAAGTGTTCCTACAAACATTAGGCCTTACAAATATCCCTCTACCCAAAGGAGTGAAATTGAATGTATGTTTGTAGAAATGCCAGAGGACGATATAATTCAACCTAGAAAAAGTTTTTTCTTTGCTCCAGTAGTATTGGTGCACAATAAGGATGGATCACGATGATTGTGTTTGGATTATAGAGAGCTCAATAGGCTCACTAGTAAAGATAAATTTCCCATTTTTGACATTGATGAATTTTTGGATGAATTACATGGGGAAATTTACTTCACCAAGTTGGATGTTCGTTCAGGATATCATCAAATTACAATGAATACTGAAGGCATGTTGAAAACAACATTCATAACTCATGAAGGTCATTATGAATTTTTTTCATGCCTTTTGGCCTTACTAATTCACCTTCCACATTTCAAGGTTTGATGAATTCCATTTTCAAACCATTCCTTAAAATATTTGTGTTAGTATTTATTGATGATATACTAATCTATAGAAAGTATTGGAAGGATCATGTTCAACATATTGAGAGGGTGCTCAAACTAGTGGAGGAGAAACAATTATATGTAAAAACCTCCAATTGTTTCTTTGGAGTACAAGAGGTGGAATATTTGGGTCAAATTGTATCTCAAGGCCCTAACAAAATTAAAACCATTAAGGAATGGAAAATCCCCACAACCGTAAATAATCTTTAAGTATTTCTCAGGTTGACAGGGTATTATCACAATTTTGTTAAGGATTGTGGGAGAATATCAATGCCTCTAACAACATTACTGAATAAAAAATCATTTTATTGGACTGCAGGAGAAACTAAGGCCTTCAAACATCTTAAAGGGGAAATGTGCCAAGCACCAATCTTAGCTACACCAAACTTCACAAAAACCTTTATTTTAGAATATGATGCCTCGGGAAATGGAATTATTGATGTTTTAATTCAAAAAGGAAGACCCATTACTTTTGAAAGTCATCCAAGAAAGGGAAAGTATTTACACAAACCTATTTATGAGAAGGAAATGTTGGCAATATTACATGCACTAAAGCAATGAAAACCTTACCTAATGGGAAGAAACGTCAAGGTAAAAAAATATCATGACAATCTTAAATATCTTAATAGCCTTTAAAATATCATGATAGTATTAAAAAAAATATCATGATAGCAACAAGAATGGGTCACAAAGATGTTGGGTTATGACTTTGAAATCATTTACAAAAAATGGAAGAAAAATGTTGTTGCAGATGCTGTGGAAGCATTGCTCTGTTCCATTTCTATTATCTAACCTGATTGGATAAATGAAGCAAGGGAGGAATGGAAGAATGACGAAGAGGTGTGGACACTCATTCAAAACGTGCAACAAGATCCCAATACATTTGATACATTTATTTGGTAAAATGATTCATTATGGTACAAATATATCTTATATCTATGTAAGAATTCCCAACTCAAACAAAAGATTCATTTTGAATTACGCACCCCCCTCCCTAAGGAGGGCACTTAGGATTTTTAAAACTTACCGCAGGGTCCAGAAGGATTTTTTTGTGATAACCTTAAATATGATATTCAAAAGTTTGTGGCAGAATGTTTGGTTTGCCAAGAAAATAAAGTTGAGATGATTAGGACCCTGAGTTTGTTACAACCTTTACCTATTCCAAGAAAATGTTGAGAGGAGGTACCAATGGATTTTATCACATGTTTACCCAAGTCCGAAGGAAATAGTGTCATCATGGTGGTAGTTGATAGGCTTACCAAGTATGCACACTTTTCTGCATTATCTCATCCTTTTAAAGCTTGTACAATTGATACTTCATTTATGGAAACAATTCAAAAGCTACATGGAAACCCAAATATTATTGTAAGTGACAGAGATCCCATTTTCATTGAAACATTTTGGACAAAATTATTTTCTTGTCTTGGTACTCAATTAGATCATATCTCAGTTTATCATGCTCAATTTGACGGGAAAACTAAGATAGTTAGAAAATGTTTGGAAGGGTTTCTTTGTTGCTTTGTATCTAATAGAAAAACACAATGGGTCAGTTGGTTACCTTTGGTTGAATAGTGGTATAACACTTCCTTCCATACTGCAACAAAAATGATCCCATTTATGGCACTTTATGGATAACATCCACTGTCCATCACATCATATTTTAGAGAAAATTCTAAGGTTCAATTAATGGAAGATCACATCGAGCATCAACAATAAATTCTCCAACTCTTAAAGGATAACCTCAATTTGGCGCAAAATCGAACTAAACAATAGGCATATCAACATCGTAGTAAAATAAGTTTTGACATAGGTGATTGGGTATTTTTACAACTACAACCATAAAAGCAAATGTCCATCAAGCAAGCTAAAAAGGATAATAAATTATCAGCCAAGTACTATGGTCCTTGCAAAGTGTACTATGGTATACAAACTGGAGCTCTCCCCATCTTCTTGAGTACACCAAGTTTTCCATTCTTTATGCTTAAAGAAGGCTATTAATGAAAAGCTATCAGTTCAAAGAATACTTCTAGAACTTGACGAAGAATAAAAATTCATATCGAAGCATGAATCAGTCACAAAACAAGAACCCAACAACTACAAAATTGATCAATTTCAGAGTATCTCATCAACTTGAAGAACTTACCCACTAAATATTCCACATGGGAGCATGATAATTTTATACAAAAGCATCCAAAATTACTCAAGCATTGAGGGCAACACTTTTTTTGAAGGAAAGGGGCATGTTAGGTCCCCACAATATTGGTGTAGCCCCATTATTTGTTTTGTTAGTGTAGCCCCCTTATCGTTGTTGTTGTGCCCGATAGAAGCCCACTACTGTTATTGTTGTGCCCTTACATTATTATTGTAATGTAGGCTCTAATTATATTGTGACCCCTTAGACTCCTATATATACCAAGGAGGTATTGTCATTTGTATCATCCAACAATTGTTCATTTATGTTATGTAAATGAGGTTTCCCCCTCAAAGAGGATAATTTTCAAGTCGCTGATCTATCTTTTCTTCTATTTTGTGATCTAGTTGCATAAAAAATTCACTCAAAGTAAGACACAAAAACTTAACACACACACACACACACACACACACACAAATTCCATACAATCTGTGAAGACCATCCATGTAATATTAGTTGAAATAAAATACTTAAGACAACATAGAGATACCTTAGGAAACTCAAAAAGCATACCAGAGGTTAAAACAAAAAGATTAAACCAAGGTCCAAAATGCTCTCTATTGAGTAGTTCTTTTAATAATATATATAGAGATTAAATATAGGTAGTTAAAATGGCTGGAATATTATTGAACCTACTTACTAACCTCTTATGGGTACATGCCAACATATTTTTTGATAAGGTTATTCAATTGGATAAAGGTTTTTCCTCTATTCATTTTGTAAGAAAATTAAATTAATTCATTAGATTTCAACAACATGTGAAATAAGCACATAGCTAACAAACCATATATAAGTTAGAGTTTTCATAATTATGAAAATTTCAATGCTCTTAATAATATATTTTGTTAAATAACATCAAGAAACTATAGTTGTGTGTGAGAACTAAATGATTTGAGTTAATAAAAGGTGCATGTCACAATATAAACTCAAAATTGGTTGAAAGTCCTTAAATTTGTCTAAGGATCAAGTCTTGTAATTTGTATCCAAGATGATTGAACATATTAATAATTTATAACATGAATACTATTTTTTTTGTAAACTAAAATTTATTACTGAAAATCAAAATTTACATCAAGGAATACAAAGTTCACATCGGTCTCTCCCAAGGGAGACCATACCATACCCAAAAGTGGACCCAATGATAGGTCAAGAGAGACAAACATAATATTGCATTACAAAAAGAATAAACTTAGCGAACGTGTACTACCCATCCATTCAAAAACACATGTTGAAATCAAAATATAAGAACATATGACAATCATTATAGAATTTAGGAATTGCATTAGCATCAGAGTTAAATACCAGTATCAGACTCACATGATCGCCATGAGGTCTATTGGTCAGGTGGGGAGTTGACAACCTACGCCCCCTGTGCTAGTCTCCACACTCCATCTAAGTAAACAAGGTCCTCTTGAATCAGTTTCCAATAGGCTTCATTTGAAGGGAACCATAACCATGAGTCCTAATCTATTTCCATAAGTAACCTATTTTCTTCACATCCCATGTTTCCCAACATATCTACTTATTTTTTCCTTGCTCATGTTAAATGAAACAAGATCAAATCTTGGGTGTTCATGAGGAGAATTTTAACATGTTGCATCATGGATTTTAATATTTAGCTTCAAGACACCTTGTTTAAGGGGATCCTGCTTGCAATCTACATATCATGTTGATGATAATATGTGAGTCACCTTCTATGTATAGACTTTGGAATCTATGTTGCAGGGCTAGTTCCAAACCAATTCTCAATCCTGATAGTTCTGATACATTATTTGTATTAAGGTTGATTGTTCCTAAGAAGACATACAAATGCGTGCATTTATGATCCCTTATTATCCCATCGTAGTCAATCATACCTATATTACCCTTAGATAACCCATCAAATTTAAGCTTAACAAAATGAGCTATGGGAGGGAACCATATTGAATGACTAGATCCAGCGATAGGTGGTGGGAGAGGGAGAGGGTTACTCACATATATTAAGGGGGAGCATCCCTAGATTATAGTCACTTATTTTCTTGCTACCTTCCAGTCTAGGGTTGACCATCTCATAGCTATTACCATTTCCCTGATATTCTAGACAAATTCATTCCATATAATCTCCATTGATGATGTCTTTTCTTTGAAGATCCTCCTATTCCTTTCCTTCCATATGATCTACATCATAAATCCTGGTGAGATCCTCTAAATGTAGTTTAGAACAAGTTTATTGAATGCAACTAGTCTCCAATTTCTAATATTTTTTGCTACCTATCTTGTATCCAATCTGATTTTGATAGGGACTCCTCCTATTTTTCCATAGTCCTTCCACATATGTATATAGACAAAGAATGTGTTCTAGTGTTTTTCTACTTTTTAGAGATAAGAGGCATTTGGACGGTCCTTGGAAACTTTGTTTTTGAATATTTTCCTGAGTGAGAGGCTTGTTCTAACCTAACAAATACACATATTGATACATTGGGCCACAAGTCTTGCTTCAATATTTGTATCCATATCTCCTCTACCTATTGATCCTGATGCATTTCTTTGAGATGGAAGTCCTTTTTGACTGAGAAGGTGCCTCTTTAGCCATATCCTTATCTCATTTTATTCTCATTCCCTGATAATGGGATTTACCACAATTGTAGGTTTTGCCAAAATCACTATTAGTTTTCTTCATCAAGTTTTGGGTTCCACTCTTCAGGCCTCAGCCACATGTGCCATTTCTATTCCTATTGATCCCCTATCTAGTAGTATGCTAATATATTTTTCCCTGAGATGATCAACTAGGTTTTCAATTCCTCTAACTCCAATTGGTTACCCAACTATGGCAATCATTGTTGTAACACACCCCAACACTTCACCTGGTGGGATGACCACTGCTAATCCAATTTATTTGTCCTTGTCAGAAAATGGGATAGTTTTTTTATACATATATAGATGTATTTTACTATATATATATATATCTATATATATATATATATATATATATATATATATATATATATATATATATATATATATATATATATATATATATATATATATATATATATATATATATATATATCTATATATATATATATATGTATGTATGTATGTATGTATGTATGTATATATATATATATTCATTTAAACCACACTCCATTGTTATGCCCTAGCGGTCCCCACTGTAACCAATTAAGCCCGATGATCATAGTGAGCAGGGAATCAATGACTTGTGATTGGATTAAGCTAGTTAAATGTGCTCGACCATTAATAGGTAGTCAAACAATTAAGTTCATGGTTCAAGACTAGGGTTCCATGTCCTCCATCCAACTTACCACACTGCCTCCACCCATTCGATTACCAATATCGATTATGCCACCCCTTGCCCACATTCTTCGAAACTTCTATAGGGGGTTATTGCAAGGTGGTTTCCAGTTTTATAATACCTCCAACGATGTGCTTATATGTTCTTACAACATTTTAGGGCCCATCCCTTTGGCCTTTTTCCTAGTACCGGGTTGCCATGTCATCTCATGCTTCTCATCCTAGTGGTCTCCTCTCAACTAATCCTTTTTAACCATCTAAGAAGGGACCTCCAAGACACGTCAACCTGATATTGACACCTCAATGATTCGCCTTGCCTGATATTCTTTTCACCTTTGAGATGGGAACTTTGAGTTTATGTGGATTGGTGGACCATACCTCTGCACACCCTTACTTTCGCTTGGTCCATGGGATTGCAGTGCCATGACATCCTGCGATGAATCACCTCGACCCTTCCTCATTACTATTTGTATACAACTTCCGAGAATAGCCCTATGGGTTAAGTTATCTCATGGCCTATGCTGCATGAATCATAGTGCAACCGAGGTTATGTGGAGGCCACCCAATCCTAACCCCATGCCATCCGCTTATCTGAAGTGAGCGCTCCTGTGATGCTTACGAGAATTCATTGTCAGGAAGAGATATAATGTGGGCTCCATTCCAGCCAATGAGAACACTCTCTACCTCCATGTCATAAGCCTAGATGGCCCAGTGCCCCGTCAGCCCTGTCATTCCTTTGCATTGCAAAAACAAGCCTCTAGATGTGGCCTCCAGGTGACATAACTCCTCCATTTACCTAATTGCGATAAGGAGAAATATGGGCATCCAATATAGATATTCCATGGCCAGGTATTTCATCAGACCAATCACTTAAGTTTATCTAATTAAACTATAAGTTTAATTCACCTCCTAACTTCACCACAATCCTGCTCTTTGAATAACTTCACCATTCAAGCATGGATTCATATATTGCCTAGCTATAGTGGTTTTGAAAATGTCTTGATATTCACTAGCATTTTTCCATGTCCAATACAATTTACTAAGGCACCTTCTCGTACTATCCTCCCGAGCTTACACTAGGTTTAACCTTCCCGAGCCCAAGGAATCCACTAAATAATGTGGAGGGTACAAGGAGATCAACACTTCCAAAATGAACAAGGAATCCCCCTCATGGGTCTGAATACAAGAATGCGCCTCATGGAATGACGCATAATGGATAAGTACCTTTCCTTCAAGCATTCCCATTTTTGGGACAAGGAATTCCAAGCATGATTGAATAGGTCACCTTTCAGCTCCCCCCAAATAAGAACTTGAAGTGAACTCTTGAAGGGACTCTAACTCTCTTGCCACATGCCGGGGAGCACCATGGATTACAACAACCCTAAAATCATCATTGCAATGCTTAATAAAGTTTTAAGGGGAATTTGGCTATTAATAGGAATGTGCAACACATCCTTCAAGGGAAATACACCATCACCTCAAACGCCATGGCTACTACCATCAATTTAAGCGTTAAGATTCCACATCATCTCAATGCTAATATATTCCATAGGTCGAGGCTTCCAGCCTAAGGAGTATAAAAAAATATGCAATGCAAGTCAATTCCTCCTACAAGGTTGTCCCCTACTTAAGAGTGCACATAAATCCTCTGAACCAAATATTGGTCAAGTGAAGATGCAAACCCAAGGCTAGGGAACCTATAATAATAGGCTATCAAAGCCCTTATATAAGATCAAATATCATTAGGTTTTGTAAGGAGGAATTACCCCAACACTATTACAATGCAATGCAACAACAAGGGTTGGTAATCAGCACCTTCAAAACGATACACCTATACCTTGTCCAAACATGATGTCCTCCATGTAACCATTAAACTCTAACAAAAGAAGTCCATATGTTAACCATTGTCATGGATTAGTTTATATTCTTATAAATAATTTTAAAGCCTTTAAAATTTGGACAACATGTCAATCATTTGTGTGCTATTAACAACACAATCAAGCATTTCATATAATACACCATTTCAACCCAGAAAATTAAAATATTAATTTTTGTCATGTAAAGGCATTGCACAATATACTATTCATTTCTTGTTAGAATGTAATCATGAACCTTTCTCTGCAACGACTTTTCAAACCAGAAATGCAACATACATTCATCATTTCAGAATTTAAACTTCTGCGATTATTTTTGTGTGTATAATTTGTTTTTAGATCCATCACATAAGTATTGGTTGTGTTTACATTCTGAACCAAAATATGTTGGTTCAAAACATCAATACCACCAATACTTATGCGATGGATCCAAAACATACATTTACATAAATATAAATAACACTTATCATTTACATAAATATAAATAGCACTTATCTTGTAAAATTTTAGGGAAATTGAGTTAGGGACTATAACTCTCCACCCAACCATAGACAGCTACAACTAAGGCTCACTTGTAGTATCCACCCCCAACCTAGATTCCAAAGGCTAAGGAACTTTGTTGAAAGGATTAAGATCACCAAAAACCAGCTAAAAAATGGACTCCAGAGGTCCTCCTTCATCGCCCCACCAACCACTCAATAGTTAACCAAAGTATAGGGAATGCAGAGGCCAACTTCATCCACCCCCATTTTTTCAATGGTAGCCAACCAATACACTGAGGGAATCCAAAAGCTTGCTACCTCCACCCAAGAATATCAAGGGAGTCCAGAGAGCAAGTCTCCACCCTTAACACAAAACATAGTGGTTCCACCCACCTTGGGGAATCCTAAATCGACTATAAAACCAGACAAAAAGAAAGGCTATAGAGGTCCTCCTTTGAAGAATCCAAGGAAAATCCCTCCATCCCAGACATCAAGGGAATCCAGATATCACCATCTCCACCCTCTAGCTATATGGGGGATCGAGAGGCCATTGTTCCTCACCTAGGAGGGACCTTCTTCCTGCCAATATTTCCAACCAAACTAATATCACTATCTTTATTTTCCACCTATGAGTCTCCTATGTTCTTCCTCCTCCTCTACTACTCTATTCATTGAATGATGATTGAATACTTGTTCGAATGCATCGAGGATCAACAAAAACCTTCAAAGGTCGACTTTTATTTTCTTTTTCACTAGTTGTCTGAACAACCTTTAATATCCTTAAATTTATTATCCTTTATACCTTATAAGTGCTTCCCTTAGCAACCTGGGCGTTATCTTGCAGCCCAACTTAATTCAAAAATCAATCCCTTAAAAACACACCGACCAACCTTTAATGGTTTTCCAAACAATGTAGATTTCCTTCACAAGAAAAACTTATATATCCTAAGCAAGCAACCTCCCCAACCTCTAGAATCCGTGTCCCTTTTGACTCAGCCTAATTTTATCATCTTTTACAAAAATATTTACATTGAATTTCATGAGGAAACTAGGGTTGGGACTATCATAAATCCCTCCCCCTTGAGGGAACACCATTGTCAGTGTTCTCTGTCCATATGAAAAAAAAAACATACTGTTTTGTGGGGATTTATATGTAAAACTCTATACAATATTTACATTTGTATACACATTTTATTCATCCAAAAAACAAAAATGGATATGTGGTATTCATGGCATCAACCATTTCCCAAGTGGCTTCCTCGGTCCCAAATGCTTCCATTGCACTTTAACTTGCTCTATGGCTCGATTATGGAGCATGAGACTCCTCCATTCTAGAAATCAAAATGGATATGACTGGAACCCCCCCTCTGGTTCCACCTATAGAATAGACCAATCAATCACATGATTATAATCATGTACATATCCTTTAAGCAAAGAAACACAGAAAACATCATGAACTTTAACTGATGGAGGTAAAGCCAACCTATAGGCCACTGGTATAATCCTTTCAAGAATCTCAAAATTCCCACAGTACCATGGTGCCAACTTCATACTAGAACCAATCGTTAAGGATCTCTTCTTGGGTTTTATTCTCAAATAAACATGTTCCCCAACTTGGAGCTCTTTATGCACCTTATTATGATATGCATATATTTTCTGCCTATCTAGGACCACCTTCAAATTTTACTCAATGATGTGAATTTTTTTCTCCATCTCCTTGAGCACGCCAGGCCCATTAAGGACCCTATTCATTGGATCACTCCGACTTATAGGAGTATTTCAACTCGTCCCATACAGTGCCTCAAATGGACTCATCTTTATAGATTCTTTGTATCCATTTTTGTATGCAAACTCCACTAGTGGAAGATACTCCTCCCACTTCTTGGGCTGATGTATCACATACATTGTCAACATGTCCTCAAGCATCCTATTTTTCCTCTCTATTTTCCCACGTGTTTGTGGATGATATGCTATACTGAATGTCAATTCTGTCCCTAAACTTGCAAACAATGCCTTCCAAAACCTTGAAGTGAACTTAACATATCTGTATGAAATAATTTTCTTGGGGATTCCATGTAGTCTCACAATCTCCTTCATGAATATTTGTGCCACCTCACTAGCCGAGTTGGAGGATTTGATTGTTACAAAAAGAGATACCTTGCTCAATATATCAAAAACCATCATAATTACATCATATTAACTGGAGGTTCTAGGAAGACCTGTGATTAACTCCATGGAGATCACCTCCCATTTCCATTTCAGAATGGGAATGGGCTCCAATAACCCTACTGGATGTTTTCATTCACCCTTCACTTGATCACATTCTATACATTTATTTGAAAAATTAGCCACTTCTTTCTTCAACTTTGGCCAATAGTAGAACATTTTAATGGTTATGAGAGTCTTTTGGTACCCTGGATGGCTTGAATATGGATTGACATGGAACTATTTCATTATGAGCCTCTTCAATTCATCACCATTTGGAACATAAATCCTGTTCCTGAAATTAATTAGGTTGTCATTAGTGAGATGATACCCACCATTTTGTAGCAATTTCTCTCTCATTTGATGATATTTTTCATCATGTTGTCCTACATTATTGACCCTTTCTAGAAGGTACATTTTGTAAGAACTTATGGTTTCCAAGTGATTTACTTGAATTATCCTACTAAGTGCATCAAAAAACGTTTTCTCTTTTCCTTTGATGTACTTGATATCAAAGTCAAACTGGATAAGCATGGCCAACCATCTAGCCTGTCTTGCATTCAACTTGGGTTTCTCAAACAAATACTTAAGCCCACTATGGTCTATCATAAGAGTAAATTTCCTGCCATGGAGGTAATGCCTCCACATCTTTAATGCATGAATGATGGAAGCTAAATATAGGTCACGAGTCGCATAATTCACTTCATGCTCATTCAATTTCCTAGACTCATAAAAAATTACTTGTCCTTCCTACATCAAGAGTCCTTTGAGCCCTTCCTCACGGCCATATGTACACACCAAAAAATCCTTGTCTGAGTCTACAATTCTCAATACTAGTGCATTCATGAGAAACTGTTTCAAATTATTAAATCTTGCTACACACTCAACTTTCCATTCAAATTTATTTCCTTTCCTCTACAACGAGGTGATAGGGTAGCTTATCTTGGAGAAGTTTATGATAAAACTATTGTAATAACTTGTCAATACCATGAATGATCTAATCTCACTCACATTCTTTGAGGTTGGCCATTCCATTATGGCCTTGATCTTCTTTGGGTCAATTGATATTCCTTACTTGGAGACAATATGCCCTAAATAGTGTATATGTGATTGGAAAAAGTCACACTTGCTAAGCTTTGCATTGATCTTTTGTTCCCTTAGCAACTATAGTAATGTAGCTGGATGATTTTGATGCTCTCCCTTAGTCTTGTGTGCACTAATATGTCATCAACAAATACAATATCAAACTTTTCCAAATCAGGATGCAACACATTGTTCATTAATAAAACGAATGTGGTAGGGGAATTAGTAATCCCAAAGGGTACCACTACAAACTCATTGTGCCCATATCTTGTCTAGAAAACATTCTTATGAATGTCCTCCTCCTTGACCATTACTTTATGGTATCCTAACCTCAAGTCAATCTCGGAGAAGACTACTTCTCCCCTCAAACTATCAAAGTTATCGTCAATATGTGGTAATGGGTACATGTTCTTTATTGTCACATTGTTTAATTTCTAGTATTCAATGCATAATCTAAGGGTCCCATCCTTCTTCCTTAAAAAGAGTATTGGAGCTCCCCATGGTGACACACTTGGCCTTATGTAGCCCTTATCCAACATCTCCTTTAACTGCAATTTTAGCTCAACCAACTCAAGGATACTCATCCTGTATGGTGCCTTGGATGCAGGTGCTACTCTATGTACCAACTTGATAGAGAAATATCTCTCTATATGAGGAGGTAATCTAGGAACCTCCACTAGAAATACATCTACACACCGCTGCAAAACCAGATACCTTTTTTGTAGTTCACTTTCCACATCCTCAGTATCACTACTACCGCTCACATCACTTGATACTTGCACTAAAAATAACATGTATCCCTTTCTGTTGCTGTACTTGGATTGCATAGCTGTGATCAACCTCATTGAAGTAGGATTTATCCTACCCTGCAAAAATATTCTTTGTCCATGCTCATTTAAGAGTTTAATTTCCCTTTCAAAACAATCCAATTTGGTCTTGTGAAAGTACAACCAATCCATACCCAATAATATATTGTATGTACCTAATGGAAATAAATTCAAATGTGTTTTTTTGGGCATGCCACTGAGCTCAAATGCAGATGATCTCACCCAATGATTGATTTTTCTTCTTGTTTTGGTTTCCAATTGAACCAACCATGGTTATTCATGCAATTCCTTGGCCAAATTTCATTTTTCAACAATATATAGACTGATATAATTGTAATTAGAACTGGGATCAATTAGAATAGAAAAAATTTAATTATGCAACTTACCTTTCATCTCAATGATGGATTCCCCATGATCTTTCTGGTGGTTATACACTGCTTCATAAATTCCAAGCAAATCTTGAGCTACATCACCCACTGTACGAGCCTCCCGGACACTATAAATCTTTGGTCCAACATTTCTCTGGTGTGGACATACTCTTTTCCTATGATTTTTACCACACATCCAAGACTTTAATTTATCTCTACCTTCAAACCTATGTTTCTCTGACATTGGCTGCTACTATTTCCCTGAGCAAAAATATTAGCTTTCTGTTGAAATTGTTTCGTATGTTTTGAATGCTTACTTCCCCTCTTTTCTAGAACTTTTCTAGGGTCAATTTTTCTTATTTCCAGTGTTGTTCCTTACCTTCCAATCACTCATAATTTATGGTTTGTGTTTTTCCCGCTCATATCAATGTTTCATCTTTTTAATGGCATCCTTTAGAGTCCGAGGTTCCAAAAATTCATTTTTTTTCTCTTAATGTCATAGGCAACCCACTAATAAATATTTGAATCTTGGTTTTCTCATCTTTGTGATGTGGTACATACCTCAATAGTTCCAGGAATTTAGTGACATATTCATCATCTTTCATTTGTGCCATCTTGAGTTCATAGAACTCCTTTGCCTTTCCATCATAGTCACACTCAGAAAAATATTGATCTCTGAAGATATCTTGAAATTCATCCCAACTAAGTTCCTTCTAAATAATGCCTCTAACATTTTTCAAATATTCCAACCATATGTATTCTTTTCCTTTCAAGATGTAGGTGGCAAGCTTGGCCTTCATATTTTAGAATAATCATGAATTCTAAAAAATTTCTTCATGCTAAGCAACCAAGCTTCTTCCTCTTCTGATTTCTTCATATCTCCATCAAATTTGAGTGGCTTTTCTTTCTTGAATTCCTTGGGCATATAATCCTTTTCCTTTCCTCCCTGATAATGATGATGGTGATGATGAGAGTGATGGTGGTGCCTCCTAGTAGTAGAACTAGATGACCTACTAGAGTGATGTACACAAGTGCTGATTCTCCCTCTTGGGGTGTTTAATGGTGTATTCCTTGCACAATATCCTCACTTTCTTGCCTACACCTCTTCCTAGACCTTCCGCCATATTCTCCATTTTTTTCCTCTTCTAAATCCCATGGGCTCCTCATGTCTCTATGAATAACCCTCATCTTAGGTTTCCTCTACCTATGTATATCTAAGAGGCTTTGCATAATGACTGTGTTTATCTCAATTTGTTTCTATTTATCTCTTACCAGTCTCTCATTATCTGCCTTGAAGCTTCTAACTTCATCCCTTAGGCTTCTCATAGTATCCATATGTTTTAGCGGCTACAACCACCCTGCAAAATTTTTCCTTAGCTTCATTTTGTAGCCTCCTTTCCAACCTTCACAGTAGCTTTTCTTCCTTCATCAGGTTCACAAGCTTCAATGTTTTGCTTGTGAAAAGGCAGCCTGTCGATCACAACTTGATGCATTCCCCTCACAGGTTGTTCACCTAGACTTGGTCCAACTATAGGTTGAGCAACTTCCCCATGAAAATTGCGCATTTCTAGAGGGAAACCAACCTTCCTTCTAGAAATCGCACAATCTTGTCTGGTAGCTTGCTGCACTACAAGATTGCGCAATTCTTCCAGTCAACACTCCCAATAGGAACTGCGCAAATTTCCCCAACATGGTTGCTCAACCTAGAATTTGCACAAATCTAGGCAGCAGTTAGCTACTCTACCCATAAATTGCACAAATCTCTTGGGCTTCTAGCCCAACTCCCAGCCATAAATGCACATTTTCTCCCAGTAGTCGAGCAGTCTCTTGCATATGCAGCTGATTTGACTGGTTTGCTCCAGGATCGAGCAAAACTAACTTGCATGCATGGGATGCTTCTCTCAAGGTAGCATGCAAAGGCATCCATTGTTTCACGTATCTTTTCCTAGCAGTTGGAGGTTACATGCAAGGATCATTTCAGAAATCTCCCACCAAGTGTCACTTTCCCTAGATTTGTGGCATGCGCTTCACAACCCTGACATTATCAAAAGTCATTAATCGAACACTGCAGATCTCATTCCTCACATCAAACTTGCATATCTAACATCCCACATCACATCTAGAAGCTATCGGCACATTCAGCTCAACTGTTTTGGGGTAAGCTCACTTCCCATGCCTTGTGTTGCATTTTTGTCACTATTTTTGTTTTGCTTGTGTGAGTACTATTTACTTGATTTCAGTGAGCGCATGTTGTCTTTTACATGTATA
Organism: Pinus tabuliformis; assembly: GCA_031772625.1. Lineage (NCBI taxonomy): Eukaryota > Viridiplantae > Streptophyta > Pinopsida > Pinales > Pinaceae > Pinus > Pinus tabuliformis. The sequence goes on from CM062818.1 coordinate 936,997,764, forward strand.
TTATCTTTTCCTAGCACTGTTTCAGTTTTCGTTGCTATCTCACTGCTGTCGCATGCATGAAATTGTTTTTCATGAATGGTCATCGATTCGGAAACTCACCTCACCCACATGCATGTTGTTCCATTTTCTGAATCGATCATTCGATGTTTGCATGCATGATTATTCACTTATGCTTACACTCAGTATCACCATGCATTCACAGTCACATTCACTTTTAGTTTCCCGTCGGCAAGTCTGGGCAGCCTTAGACCAGACTCTGCCACACCAAGAGCCTCACCAAGACAACATTGTGCAATCCTGAGAGGGAAGGCTCTGTTTTCCTCTTAGGAAATGCACATTTCTACCCAATGACTATCTCCTAGGACTGTTTTGTGCATTTATGAGGGATAGTGACTGCTGGCCTAGAAAATTGTGCAATGCAGGCACTTAGATGCAGCCATTGCTAGCTGAGATTGCACATTGCATAATTCCAGTAGTCAACAACTAGACTGGACTGCGCATTGCGCAGTTCCAGTAGTCAGTCAGTCTCCCAACAACCCAAACTGTGCCTTGCGAATGTAGTGAGTGCAGCAAATGTAGAGAACGCAACGAATGCAATGAACACAATGAATGCAATGAATGCAAGAGAAAGGTTGTTGACAACACAGAGGCGGAACAAAGTTGCAAGATCAAGTAGATCCACTAATGATGAAATCAACTTGGGAGACTCGGGCTATGAGGTGACGATGTGACATGAAGATCGCGTGAAGACAGAGAATGCAACAAATAAGGAGTTGCAACTATTGAAGCAACAACTCAAGGAATAACATGAAGCTGGACAGATAGATGAATGAGTTGCAGCAGGAACAGGAACAACAGTGGGCGCAACATGCACTCACGGATGAAATTGTTCCCGAACAAGTTAAATATCCATCCTAGTAGCTGGCAGGGAGTAGAAATGGTGAGTAGTGTTGTTGATCGCATGCAAGGGATTTAGTAGCATGCATGTCATTGTGCGCATGCATGCAATCCAACCCATTCAACACAGTCATGAAAGAGAAGAGAAGAAGCAAGTCCAACTAGAGCTGAACATGTACTTCGGCAAGTTGATGCACATGACCACCAGCACACACTTGAAGATCAACATGGACGTTATGCATCAGTGTGTGCCGGTTCATCTACACCCAAGAAGACCATGCACATGTTAGAAGACAAGTTGGATGAAGGAACGTAACTAATGCACTAGATACAATAGAGGCAAGAGTACGCTTCAGCAAGATGTCACCATGGGGTGCATGCATACCATCATGCATAACCAAGCCTAGCATCAGCTCGCCACCTTCACCATCACAATCATGTCAAAGAGTTGGTCTCATCACAACATATTGAGTGTAAGTGATGTCTTGCATGGCTTGTTCAAGCCATTTTGTTTAACATGAATACATGTGCATTGTAATGTTGAGTCATGTCAAGTGTAAGTCAAGTGTCAATAGCTAGATGTAACAATCATAGAGTAGGTGAAGAGTCATGAGGTTAGTTGAACTGTCACAAAGGGGAATGTTAAGGGTCACCCCACCCTTTGTTATAAATAGTCCCTCATAACTCAGTGTAAGGGCTTTTGGTCAGCCAAGCTTCTGTTAAAATTGTCTTGAAGTAAGCTTGGACTGTATTGTAACATGCCTTGGCTTCTCCACTGCATGGAGCTAGTACATCTCTTTGGAGGAGCAAGCAGATGTGGATGTAATGCTTCACTGTTGGGGCTAGTAGGTTTACATGGATGTATTATATGATTGGGGCTTACACTTCTTTATATAATAAAAGCCAACACATTTTCATGCATATGTTGTTATTGTAGTTGTTATGCTCCGTTTGCTTAGAAATATATGTTGTTTAACTTACGTATTTTTGTATGAACTGCTTCTCATGTGATTATATGAATCTTGTTGCAAATGTTCTATTGGTTTAACCATCACTTTGGATTGTTGACTGATCTGCTTTCTAGCTTGTGATGCATCTTCGCTTGTGTGTTCCCTTCTCAGCTAAGTACTGTTGCAGGTTGCTAAGGGGTGCACTCATCTCACCCACTATGTGTTAGAACCTCTCATTCACCTTCCCTGACTCATTGCAGTGGTCACACCCTTGATACTGGCAGAGTTATCTTACGTGCCTACGTGTGACATCGCGGTCAAGGCATTACCTTACAACCCATTGTTGGGACTCCTACACTAAACGGTCTGAGGTCTAATTGGTACTTCTTACCGAGGAGATCCTCTTAACATGTTGGTGGGTCTAGCACCATCAACATTTTGGCACTATATGGAGGGCCAGATGACAAGCTGAGTCCTCACATATTTTTTGAATCTCCACACATCTATCATGACTAACTACTGAGTTTCTCTTCCAGAATGCATGTCTTATGGAAACAATTTCATCATCTTGAAAAAGCTCTCGGATAACTTGTCTCATAAAACATTTGATGGTGGAGGCTACATAGCATTGGTAAGGCACGAGGTTCATGTTGTAGGCTCATGCGAAACACATGGATTCTATGAAGAATACATGAGCTGCGCGTTGTACATCTACATGCTTTGAGGGCACTGAATGAATTGGTTTGCCACGCTGCCTAAAAAATCCATTCATTCTCTTTCTCATTTGGTTGCAGAGATAGACCGTGATTTCAATCACTTCGACCGTCAAGCACTCAACAAAGAAATTTTGAAATTATGAAAATCACTTGATGAATCCGTTGAACAATTTTACACGTGATTTCGTAATATTGCACGCTGATTCCCGGAAGATGATATTGATTGGGAATTTCTTGATGGAAGATTTGAGTATCTTCTTCACGTATCCGAACCCCACTTAGTACACTTCGATGATGGAGCTGTGCAATCACAAGAAGGCACAGTTGCTATCAAATAGCTCTGTTAGGCAGGCACAATTGCTGTCAAAGTGACTATCCACCTTCACCTCATCAAACAGCTCTACCACCGTGGAGTGATGTGGGAAATCATACACACAGCTTGGTTGAACTTTCACATCCTCCCGCCCCACCTGGTCTTGATATTTGTACATATTTGGCTTGAAAGCATGCTGGTTGTCACATGGATTCATTCCCTCAACCTCCGTCCTTGTGTTCTGTTGATCCTTCGGATTGTACGATCTTGTGTTCTTCCATTCCAGACTCCTCACCTGTTCTAAACGAGGATCAAGCTGTCAACGAGGTTCGTGTTATGCAGCTAACCTATGCCATAATTCATGATGAGTGTGTGTGTGAATCTAAAGAAGAGCCCATGGTCAAGGGCGACTCCCTTTTGATGACACCTTATCTCCTTCATCCTGACATCCCTTGTGATTCTGCCATTGCTGATTTTTCCTATGAAAACTTATTTCCGAATGCTTCTACTTCCGATCATTTACGGGAAACCTCGGATGTCATTATGTCATTACAGTGCGGAGAGGACACATATTCCTCAGAAAATCCATTTAATCTGTCATTTATCTTTTTTAAAAACATAGAAGGTGAACCCCTCTGCCCGATTCATCAAATCATGAGTATGCTAACAAACATCCTAAATTTTCTAATCGTGGTTTTCATGATCTATTCAATTCCTCATCCGATCATGATGTTGATTCAACCATTGTTAACATATCCAAGGCACTGGTTTATGATGATCTATCTGTCCATGAGGTCAAAACCCCCCAAAATGTCGAGGCACTTTAGCCCGAGTTCATGGTTATGTTAGGCCCTCATTTTCCTGAGGTTGGTCTCACTTTTGGTCAGGAAATTGTTGAAACACTTAAGGCTCCTCATCACACTCTAATTTTCACTAAAACTCAACCAAACACCCATATTTCTCTTCCTCCACTCAAACTACACGATCCCATCGCTCATGCATTGGAGGAATCTTACACAGCAAGCACACATGCACAACAAAAGTGATCTACCTTTCTCACGTTTGCTTGTATGTCACAGTCAAGAGAATGCATACACTCAACATCTGCACGCAGTGTAGCACAATATCATGGCAGCACCACAGAATGCATGTCATGCACTATCACTCATCTTTTTTTTGTGGTCACTTGTAAGCTCGAAGTGTGTTTGTCTTCATTGTTACATCTTTCTTGTTTGCTAGTTCGCATAGTTGTCTTGTTCGAAAACCTTGCCTTCACCAACAATGGGTCAAAAAATGCACTGGGGGCTGCATTGGAAGTATCACTTCACGTGAGATGACCCATGGAATGTTAGCTTAGGAGTAGGAGTAGTGTCTACTTTTGAGTTGTTTGTTTGCCTGCTGGTTTGCTTACTTGTTTTGTTTGTTTGTTTGTCTTCTTGCTTGTTTTCTTACTTGCTTTTCTTTTGCTTTTGGTTATGCTCTTGATTTTCTTTGTTAGTTTCATATGAAACAATGTATGACTCTTGAAGCGAGATGGGTAAAGTACAAGAGGCAATGTGCTGCTATCACTACTTGGTTATATGTCATCCTACCTCTATATGAAGAACTTGTTACTTTCAGTCCATGATACGTGGATGGAAATTACGTATTGTTTGAAGTGAACCTTGGTGAAAACACAATGCTTGCATGCTAACAAGTGTCACCTACTCCAGTTGTTTGTTTTTGGGTTAACCCTTGTCAGCTCAGTCAAGTAGAGTAAGGTGAGGGGAAAAACCTTAACAGGCATGTTAGAGGTAAAATAAACTACTTCTCTGCAGGAACAACCTCTTCTACTCTCAATAAGTTGGGATCCCTCTTCCGCCTCTAAAATGAATAAGTGCCATGCACAGTTACGAAGATGAAAATGAAAAAAATGAAAAAGTGAAAAAAGTTTGAAAAAAATGAAAATGAATAAGGCAAAAGAAGAGAAAGGATTCCTACACATAGAGGTGATGAAAGTAACTCCGTTGGGGTACTGACCAGGCTCACTGGTAGCAAAGCCATGTTTGTGTTCCTATTTGACTCTGACGAGATACTGTCCAGGTTTGGTGGTAGCAGAGCAACACCAGAGATGAAACCAAGACTCTGAAAACTATACTGCTTGTGCATCAATATACCCCTCAGCCACAATCGAAATGATTGTGTTGAATTGGCTTGAAATGTGTGACAATTGACAAAGAGTTTGGTAGATGCTACATATTACAATCAAGCTAGTGTAAAACCAAGAGGAGCTGAGAACTGAGCAATACTTCCGGAGGTGTTAGACTTGATTTTCACGAACAAGGTCCATTCAGAGAGTTGGAGTTCTACTAGTGTGTCGCCAAGTGTTGTAGTGGCTACAATCACCCTCCAAATGTTTTCCTTAGCTTCGCTTAGGAGCCTCCCTTCCAACATTCACAACTTGTCTTGCTTCATCAGGTTTATAAACTTCTGTGTTTTGCTTGCGCAAAGTTAGCTTGTCGATCATGTCAACTTGATGCATTCCACTCACAGGTTGTTCACACGGACTTGGTCTAGCTGCAGGCTGAGCAGCTTCCCCAAGAAAATTGTGCATTTCTAGAGGGAAACCAGCCTTCCCTCCATAAATTGTGAAATCTTGTCTGGCAGTCTACTGGGCTCCAAGATTGCACAATTTTTCTAGTCAACACTCCCAGCAGGAATTGCACAATTTTCCCTAGCAGGGCTGCTCAACCCAGAATTTGTGAAAATCTAGGCAGTAGTTAGTGGCTCTGCCCAAAAACTGCACAAATCTCCTGGGCATCCAACCCAGCCTAGAAATGCGCATTTTGTCCCAACAGTCGAGCAGTCTCTTGCATATGCAGTTGAGTTGATCGGTTCCCTCTTGGACCAAGCAAAATTGACTTGCATGCATGGGATGCTTCTCCCAAGGCAACATGCAAAGGCATCCCTTGTTTCAAGGATCTTTTTCTAGCAGTTAGAGGTTACATGCAAGGATCATTTCAAAAACCTCCCACCAAGTGTCACTTTCCCTAGATTTGTGGCATGCGCATCACAACCTCGACGTTATCAAAACTGATTGGCTAGACACTGTAGAGATCATTCCTAACATCGACCTTGCAGATATAACATCCCACATCACATCTAGGAGCTATCGACACATTCAACTGAGCTGTTTTGGGGTAAGTTCATTTCCCATGCCTTGTGTTGCATTTCTATTGCTTTTTGTGTTTTTGCTTGATGAGTATTGTTTGCTTGATTTCAATGAGTGCTTGCTATTGTCTACATGTATATTATCTTGTCCTAGCATTGTTTCAGTTTTCATTGCTATCTCATTGTTGTCACATGCATGAAACTGTTTTTCACGAACGGTTGCTGATTCGACGACTCACCTCACCCACATGCACATTGTTCCATTTTCTGAATCAGTCATTCACCATTTTCATGCATGATCATTCACTTATGATCACACTAGTATCACCATGCATTCACACTCACATTCACTTTCAGTTGCCCGTCAGTGAGTCTGGGCAGCCTTGGCCCAGACTCTGCCCCAGCAAGAGGCTCACCAAGACTGCATTGCGCACCTGAGAGGGAAGGCTCTGTCTTTCTCTTAGGAAATTGATCCAGGTGGATATTGGTGGCCACCTGCCAAGTCCACCTGGACCCCCACCATTGTCTTTCTCAGCATTTTCAGTTTCCTTAATTGTAGCACAACTTACTATTTTTAGCAGTTTTTCGGGTCCTGAACTTCCGGAGCCGTTTTGAGGCCCTAAACGACGTTTTTTGGGGAATCCAGGGGCAACATGGGTCCATGGAATGGATCGATGTTGCCCGTTCCAACAATGATAGTGCTCGGACAGATCTTTCTAATGAGCTATTGTACGCGTCAAACGGAGATCATATGCCAAAGTTACGACCCCGGGAAGTTGATGTACCAACTTACCCCCAAACGGGGCCCATAGTTTGGCGTTTCATCTCCTAGGGTTAGGTTATGGAATGTTAAGGGTTTTCCGTTGTTTCTCAACAATAAATAGGCCTTCGAGCCTCATTGTAACACAGTTCAGAGGCATGTAGCCACCACATCTCTTCTCAGAGATAAGCTACCATCGCCCTAGCTGGTTTATTTCCATTTCTGGTTGTAAGCATATTTCAGTATTTTCCATTAATGAAATGAAGTATTATTTCCGCTGCATCTTTGTGTATATGGTTATCTCTGTAATTTGTTGCGTTCCTGTTTAAATCCGGATCAGAAATTCACATTTCTACCTAGTGATTGTCCCCCAGGATTGTTTTGTGCATTTCTGGGGGAAAATGACTGCTGGTCCAAAAAATTGTGCAATGCAGTAACTGAGCCTGCAGCCATTGCCAGCTGAGATTTCGCATTGCGCAATTCCAACAGTTAGCAACCAGACTGGATTGTGCATTGTGCAGTTCCAGCAATTAGTCGGTCTCCTAGTAGCCTAGATTATGCCTTTTGTAGTCTTGACAGTCAATCTCCTGACCTCCCGGTCGAAATTGCACAACCTTCATGAACAGTCACACATATATGTTGCAAGTTGGTTCTCAAGTCCATTTTGGTTTTCTACTGATAGATTGCTTGCCATGAGTGTTACTGTGTCTCCTGGTATTTTAGGTGTTCACTTGCCTCTCAGCAGTGTAGGTGCAATGGTTTCCAAGAGGGCAAAGTCGAAGACACTGCTCAGAGCACACCTAGAGATGCAGTTGATCAAATGCCTATGAGCTTGCCTACTCATGAAGACATCAAGTTGTTTGTAGACAAGAACATCAAGATATCATAATGAGCAGCATCATGAACAACAGTTGAAGGTAGCATACCAATGCAACAAATGCAGCAAACGCAATGATGTAGTGAATGCAACGAATGTAATGAATGCAAGAGGAAGGTTGTTGACAACACAAAGGCAGAACGAAGTTGCAAGATCAAGAAGATCCAGTAATGATGAAAGAAAATTGGGAGACTCAGGCTATGAGGTGACGATGCGACATGAAGATCGCATGAAGATAAAGATGGAACAAAGAAGGAGTTGCATGTGCTAAAGCAACAACTCAAGGAAGAACATGAAGCTGCACAGATAGACGAATGAGTTGCAGCAGGAATAGGAACAACAGTGGGAGCAACATGCAATCATGGATGAAACTGCGCCTATACATTTAAAGATCCATCCCAATAGCTGGCACAGAGTAGATATGGTGAGCAGTATTGTTGATTGCATGCAAGGGATTTAGCAACATGCATGTCATTGTGCACACACATGAAATCCAACCCATTCAACACACTCACCAAAGCGAAGACAAGAAGCAAGTCCAACTAGAGCTGAACATGTACTTCAGCAAGTTGATGTGCATGACCACCAGCACACACTTGAATATTAGCATGGACACTATGAATCAGTGTGTGCCGGTTCAACCTCACCCAATAAGACCATGTGCATGTTAGCAGACGAGTTGGATGAAGCAACCGAACCAATGCACTAGATACAACAAAGACAAGAGTTCGCTTCAACAAGATGTCACCATGGGGTGCATGCACACCATCACAGACGACCAAGCCTGGCATCAGCTCACCACCTTCACCATCACAAGTATGTCAAAGAGTTGCTCTCATCACAACGGACCGAGTGTCAGTGATGTCTTGCATGGCTTGCTCAAGCCATTTTGTCTCACATGAGTACATGTGCATCGTAATGTTGAGTCTTGTCAAGTGTAAGTCAAGTGTCAATAGCTGGATGTAACAGTCATAGAGTAGGTGAAGAGTCATGAGGGTAGTTGAACTGTCACAAAGGGGAATGTCAAGGGTCATCCCACCCTTTGCTATAAATAGTCCCTCATAACTGAGTGTAAGTGCTTTTGGTCAGCCAAGCTTTTGTTAGGACTATCTTGAACAAATCTTGGATAGTATTGTAACGCACCTTGGCTTCTCCACTGCACAGAGCTAGTACATCTCTTTGGAGGAGCAGGCGGATGTGGTTGTAACCCTTCACTGTTGGGGCTAGCAGGTTTACATGGATGTATTATATGATTGGGACTTACACTTCTTTATATAATAAGAGCCAACACATTTTCATGCATGTGATGTTATTGTAGTTGGACTACTCCGATTGCTTAGCAATATATGTTGTTTAACTTAGGTATTTGTGTATGAACTTATTTGTATGTGATTATATGAATCTTGTTGCAAATGTGTTGTTTGTTTAACAATCACTTTGGATTGTCGATTGATTTTGTTTCCAGCTTGTGATGCATCTTCGCTCGTGTGTTCCTTTATCAACTGAGTACTACTACAGGTTTCTAAGGGATGCACTCATATCACCCCCTATGTGTTATAACCTCTCATTCACCTTACTTGACTCGTGGTCAGAACCTTGGTACTGACATAGTTATCTTACTTGGCTCTATGCGACATCGCGGTCAAGGCATTACCTTACGACCCACTGCTGGGACTCCTACACCAAACGGTTCGAGGTTTATTTGCAACTTCTTACTGGGGATATCCCCTTGACATGCTGGTTGGTCCAGCACCATCAACACCATCCAATATGGAGAGTCAACTCCTCTCCCTTGGTTAACTGATCTTTCTTCTTCATTGGCCTTGACCTCTTCACTTACATGATGTGACTGATCAGAACTATACTGCACCATTCTAGTCCCCATTTTTGTGTTTGATTTTGTCTTCTGTTGCTTTTCATGTTTTTTAAATCACACACGCTACTAGATATTTCATGTCATAAATAAACATACACAATCATGATCATGAATCTTGCATTCATGGAGCTGCCATGAATATCTTTGCTATGACAAAAAAACATGTTAGTATGCCCATGTTACTCAATATTTCATATCCATCGATCATATATCAAGCAATATCAACTACTAGTGCATAATTAATAAATAAACAAAAATAGTATGCCCATGGTTATGCTCTTACAGAGCTATTGTAACACATTTTTTGCAATAAAACAATCCACATTAGCACATTTTTATCGACAAATCATTAACTGAAATGTACAAGCCTACATAATTCAATAATGTTTTAACTATTAATCATAGTTATTAATCTATTCATGAAAATAGAATAGGTCAACTATTTTTCTTTATTCTACTTAGGTAAATCATAAAGTCAATACACCAATCAGGCCTGCAGTTAAGTTGTCTAAATCAACTTTTAACACATAAACAATTGTTCAATAATTTTTCTAAAAATCGATGTGAAATTTTCTTTAGGGTATTTTTTTCTCACTTGCTCATGATAGAGCTTATTCAATCCAAGTGTTGAACCTAGAGGCTCTGATACCACCTGTAACACACCCAAACACTTCATCCCATGGGATGGCTACTACTAACCAAACTTCTATGTTCATGTTAGAAAAACGGGATGGTTTTTTTTTACACGCACACACACACATATACACATATCTATTATTATTATATATATGTTTTTTTTTTCCCATAGAAAAAATCGTAATTTCATTAATGAAGATAAATTACATTTTGTAGATGCATATGCATATTCAGAAAATATTTATGACATGATTGTCATCATCAAAAAACCAGAGTTCAAAAAAGGTTGTTACCTTGATCCATGCAGGGAGGTAACAATATCCAATATATACAGAGAGATAATCACAAAATATATAAAACCTGATCTATCCAAATGGCGATATATATGTACATAATCAAAAAACCATATGCCCTGTGTATTTATGCAATAATGTCCATAAAAGGCTGATGGTAATACTTATAGTGTGCTCCATCTAGCAGTTTTCAAATCATCCAGTTGCTCGACTCCCAAAGTGCAACTTCTTTGGAAAGGTTGCCAGCTGCTACGTTCCACTCCCTGTAAATGTGTTTGCAAGTAAAAGAGTCAAAATATGAAATCAATCTTAGAGTCTCATACAGAATATAACTCAATGAGTAAGTAGAGCATCTAGCAGTCCTATTCAACCGATCACAAATAATTTTGGAGTCCCAAAATAATTGTAAGTTTTTAAAATTTTTCTCCAATGAAAAATGTATAAGGTATTTTGTTGCTGATAATTCTGCAAAATTATTTGTGCCTCTTCTGAAACCCATGAGCATGCTGAAAGAATGTTGAGGAGAGATATGTAGAATGCGCCCCACCCCCCCATAGCCATTTTCCTGTGTGGCATCGTTGAAGTATGCCCATGGCATGCTGTGGTCAATGTGTTCGGGAATGATAATTCTAGGCCTCAGGGTAAGAGGGTCTTCTGGGATAAGTGCAAAACCAGCCAGCACCTTGACCGCTATGATAGGCTAGCAAGGAGCTAGAAAGAAAGGTTATTGCGGGCAATCCAAATGGCTCAACATATCAGAACGGGAAGGTTATGCTGCTTGGGGGAGGAGACAGTGGTAAACCAGTTATTCCAGGCCTCAGAGACAGTTACATCTATCCAGTTGGAGGGGGGGAGACAACAGGAATGACCAATTCCCACAACCTTCTAGCTTTCGTGCAATCAAGGAACTGGTGATTTACAGTTTCATTTTCACATGTGCAAAGGTAGCACCAGTGTGGTCTGTATTGTCTGTGATTGAGGAGATTATCTTCAGTAGGGATCTTATCTTTCAAGATACACCACATGAGCAGCCTTGTTCTGGGGGGAGCCTTCAGCTTCCAGAGATGTTTCCATGATGCTTCTATGATCTGTGGCTTCCTCGCCTCAGACAGCATCAAATATCCATCTTTTGGAGAAAATCTTCTAGGTTTTGAGAGAGCCTAAATGATCTGGTCATCTCCATCAGATATGCGAATATGAGCCTTAGAAAGTGCTTGAGTGTAGTCCTCCCAGAGTTGGTGCCATTGTGGGGGTATATTTAATTGATGAGCTGATTTCCAGGCATGATGTCGGAAAGTGGAGTTTTCTCCATCAGCTATATCAGCTATGTGTGTAACATTTTGTTCCTGTAGATGTTGTAGGAGGTCCACTAGTAGTCTGTGTGTGTTCCTGCATCCAATCCACAGGTCTATTCCCATCCGTGCCCTTTGTCCCAAGTGGATTCTCTAAGTGAGTCCTAGCCTGATAGGATCCAGTGCCTTAATAACTACCTTCCAAATAGTCGAAATCCCAGGTGTGCTTCTAATAGTTCTCCTTATCCAATCCAGGATCTGTAGAGGGGAAATTTATTTTGATTTAGTCACTCTCGACCAAAGGCTGTCAGCTGTGATCAGATGCCACCCAAACTTTGCAGCCAGTGCAGAGGAGAAATCATCAAGTTTTTTCAGTCCCCATTCCCCCCACTTTTTAGGTAAAATGAGGGCATCCCATTTGACTCAAGCAAATATCTTTCCCGGCTGGCTTCCCTTCCATAAAAATCTACAGCAAAGGGCTTGAATCCTGGTAAGGATCCCTCTAGGGATCTAAGCTAGGGACATCCAGTAAACAGGTGTGGCTTCCAATACACTCTTAATGAGAGTGAGACGACCGGCATGAGAAAGATATTTTAGATACTAGTCGTTGAGTCTTTTCTCCATCTTAGCTATTAGCCAAGTTCAGTCTGCAATCTTGTAGCCCAAGGGCTTTAGCTTATACCCCAGATATTTCAAGCCTTCTGCTAGACCCAACTATGTGAATCGGATGTGATGAAGTGAAAATTGTATTTCATGCTGAGTGCATGCTACTGTTGTCAGCGTTGATTTATTTCCATTTAACAACATACCAGTAGTCGACATAAATAAAGAAAAGGTGGCTCTGATATTGGTCAGATCACTAATGCTTCCATTCAGGAAGATAAGGACATCATCCACAAATGTAGATGTGTGAGCATGCAATCATTTGTTATTTTGATGCACTATAGCCTGCCTCTTCTATGTTCATCCTTTATAGTCCTGCTGAGCTCCTCCATGACAAGGAGGAATAGTAAGGGTGAAAGTGGACAACCTTGCCTTATTCCTCTTTCCAAGAGAAAGAAGGGGGATGCACTTCCATTGAAAAGGACGCTGAAAGGAAAGTTAGTGATACAACTCATAATCCATTTGATGTAAGTGAAGGGAAACCCTAGATGGGTTAAAAGCATTCTGATGTATAACCAATTTACTCTGTCAAAGGTTTTAGATAAATCTACTTTCAGGATCATACCTTTGCATTTCCTGGTGTGTAGAGTGTGCAACACTTCCTGAGAAGTGCCAACAAGCTCATGGATCTGTTTGTCTTGTAGGAAGGAAAATTGTTCTGGTGAGATGCATTTTGAAAGAATGGGCAGCATCCAATTTGCTATGATTTTAGCAATACTCTTGTATATGCAGTTGCAGAGAGAGATAGGGCGATAATCATCAAAGGACATGGGGTTATCAAATTTAGGGATAAGCAATATGAAAGTAGAGGTGATGGATGCCTCAATATTTCCACTAATTCTAGAGTCCTTGGTGAGCACTAGTATTGCAATAATAATGCTACAACCCCTGGGCTGCCTACTTTACTCTTATCAACCTGGTAGTTGGTAACAAACTTGGAAGCGACGGTGCTATATGCATAAGTACTAATTCTTACTACAGGTTGTCACTTGGTTAGTCGGCGCAAGATCACTAGGAGATCAAGCCAACTTCTATGGATTCTAAAAGAAATTCTATATGTGATGAAAGGAGAGAAATATTACTCTATGGATGCTACTCTAACTGTAGAAAGGAGAAAATTTGAAATGTAAAGCAAAACTAGTAAACCCAAAGTAACCAACTAATCCAACTTTTGCAGAAAGCACTATGAAAAACATGAAAAGAATGCCATTACGTACTCAAGGAATTAAACAACATCTAACTAATCTTTTTCTGGAAGTAAATGAGCGAAAAACATATTTTTGGATTTTTATGTATTTTTATGTGAATTTGACATGCATGTAAGTTTTGGTTTGCAAGTTTCTGTGGAGTGGTTTTTGAGAGATTGAGTTCGGATAATCCACAGTGTTCATCTTTTTTGTCGACGTTTCGAGTCTAGAGCAAGACTCATCATCAGGACTTGATATGCTGAGAAGAGAAAGGAAAGGGGTATTGAGATAAATACGGTGAATGATGCTGGTTTGGGATGCTGAGCCGACTGCTTGATTGATACTTACCTAACTGATATTTTATTATTTTATTATTTTGATTTTATTTAATAATGTGAATGTTTTAACCTAGATTTATGCTGCACCAATTTTATTATTTTTACTGCGCTAAGTATCTAAGGACTATAATGTTAAGATATTACGAATGGCTTTAATTAACAAATTTTATTGTTGATTTGGATTTAGTTTTATATTGAATCATTATTTTAGTTGTATGATTGATATTTTGCTTTAGTTATAATTTTCTTAAATAATTTAGTTTTATATTGTTTATCATCTTAGTAACATATTTCTCTTAATTAACTAAGTTATTTAACATGATTTTAAGTTGTTTTATAAACTAAGTTACCTATTGTATAGTTCTCTTAGCTTTGGTTTTAACTAGGTTTTATATTGTATAAAGTTTCAAGGAATGTAATATTAAGATGTTTATGAATAGCTTTAATTAACTAATTTTTATTATTGATTGAGCATGTAATATTGAGATGTTATGAATAGCTTTAATTAACTAATTTTTATTATTGATTGAACATGTAATATTGAGATGTTTATGAATAGCTTTAATTAACTAATTTTTATTATTGATTGAACATGTAATATTGAGATGTTATGAATAGCTTTAATTAACTAATTTAAAGTTTCAAGGAATGTAATATTAAGATGTTTATGAATAGCTTTAATTAACTAATTTTTATTATTGATTGAACATGTAATATTGAGATGTTATGAATAGCTTTTAATTAACTAATTTTTAATATTGATTTGAACTAGGTTTTTATATTGAATGGTTAATTTAGTTCTATAATCGATAATTAGCTTAGTTGTAATTTGCTTAAATAATTTAGTTTTATAATGTTTAACAACTTAGTAACATATTTCTTAATTAACTAAGATAATTATCTTGGTTTCAAGCTGATTTATAAACTAAGTTACCTAATATAAAAGAGAGGGGAGATAGTTAAGGCAGGGAATATGAGGGGAAGGGGAATGCTAGGTGGAAGAGGGATAACTTTTTCTAAGAAGGGAGTTCCAATTTTTGCTAATGTCCCAGCCTCCATCCCTATTAAGGTTACTAGGATGCTTAATGATTTCTATTGCTTCACGAATTTTCCGCTTGAAATGGTGCTTTTCATTAGAAATGACTTTGGTGTCTTCCAGGCATATGTGATGGTTTGTTTTTCCTACATGCTCAGCTAAAGCAGAAGAGTGAGTTCTTTCTTTACGGATATCAGCGCTATGTTCTTTGAGCCTTATCCTTACAGACCTACCAGTTTCCCCTATATATTGTTTTCCACATGAGCAATTAATGACATAAACACCTTTTTGTTGAAGTTGATCTTGGCTGTCCTTAACAGATTTCATATTTTGTTTGATAGTTGACAAAGGTTTGAAAGAGGTTTTGATGTCTTTTTTCGTGAGAATTCTGGCTATTTTGTCGGTGACGCCTTGAATGTAGGGAAGGTAGGCATTAGAAGCTACGGGGTTACTTGTTTTGTTAATGTTGTTCCCAGATTTTGCCTTTTCAATAGCTTTGTGGATGTTTTTATTATTGTATCCTAGGTTAGTGAAAGTTCTTTTTAGGTATGTAATTTCTTCATCAGTGTGGTTATCATCTGAAATTCTACAGGCTCTGGTGAAGAGGGTTTGTAGAACCCCCATCTTTTGAGCTGGGTGGTGATGCGAGTCAGCATGGAGGTAATTGTATGTGAATGTGGCAGCGAATAGGTGGCGTTGGAGGGTGGTTTTGGGACTTGAAAGGATGTAGGATGCTGTGGATGGGTCCTAGGAGGTCTCAGGTGACCTTCTGGAGGCTTTTACCACACTCAGGCTTCAAAAGGAAGCCTACAGGAAAATCTACAGGAGGACACAGGAAATCTACAGGAGGAAAAACAACGTTCTACAGGAGACCTACAGGAGGAGGGCGAGAGCAGTTTTCACTGTTTTTAGGGTGTGAGAGTGGGTGAAAGAGGTGGATGAAGGTTTGAATGAGGTGTTAGGGCACCTAGGGTCTACCAAGAATCATCAGGAGAGAGAAAGATGATTGTATTTTTTCAAGGAGAGAGGAAGAAATTCTATGGAAAATGCAGGAAACTAAGGCAGAATGGAGGTGAGACTTGGGTGACCTGTAGTGCATGGATCAGATGGAGGATGGGATGGATAATAGGCTGGCCTACTACTAGAAGAGATCTTCTGCATAAACAATTGATAGTCAACCCATAAGATCAAGCAAGCAATGAAATAAGTGCATCTAGGAAAACAGTGTTTTGCATCAAAATAGTCTAAACTATGATCTATGGAAGGAAATGCTGAGAAATGTTGCAAGAAAGAAAAGAATGAAAGAATAATATTGTAAATAAATAAGTGAGAATGATGAAGAATATTTTAATCCAAGCAAAACTAGACTATTAACCTACTAAAAAGCTGCAAACACTAAAAGTCCTATGAATGATGAAAGTCTGTGTTTCTGGGGCAGCAAGAGGGTCTTTGCCTCAAATCATGGTCCCAAAGGGAGCAAGAGAGGCCAAGGTGCTATTTATAGCCTTTTGATTTTTTTTTTTATCACTTCTTAACTTGCTATAGAAATCACAAATGGAAGCAAACTACTCAATCATCAAAAGCAACCTATTCTTAACAATGAAAGAAATGCATCTAACAACAACCTAATCTACAAACTGAACTAAAACATACAAATACAAGTAAATAGGAGATTGGCTACTTGGATTGGTCCCTAACCCAAGAGCTTCATCCCTTTGAGATAATTCAATGCTATCTCAAAAATGATTCCATCTTTATTTCCAAAATAATAACAAGATTACATGAAGCTGTCATAAAATAATAAGCTCGAAGTTGGAGCAGAGTTTACATAAGCAAAAATACAACAAAAATCCAACCCTAGTGAGGCCCTAGGCCTCTCTACTTATACAAATGAAGCTACCAACATCTTCCTTAAAATCAAGGAGGCTTGGCTCCCAAAACTCGAGATAATCATCAGTCATCCTCCACTTGCTTAGCTGCCTTCTAGTGCATGACTTGGCTGCTTGTTCTCCAAGCTGAATGAAGAGGAATTCGAAGTGAGGAGTAATAAATGAGGGGGATTCCCTCCTATAATTCCTCTCCTTTTTCCACTTTGAGTCATTGCTGCCATTTTTCCACTAGATCCTTGACTTTGACCTCAAAATTCATCAATAATCTACATTAAACACATGTTAGACCACATGGCATCATAACTAACTCAAATCACTCCATAAGCATAAATATAATCAGAAAATCATACAATAAGCTAAGAGAATGGTTGATTTGACTAGGTTAGTGATGAGCCCCAATTTTTGGTAACAATTTGGGCTCATTTGGCCTACTTACCTTGCTCAACCCTTCATCTTTTATCACTTATGCATCATTTCTTAGTATATTCGTGTTATTTGTAGGAAGAAGGGCAGGCATTATTCCTATGTGACTAATACATGATGATTTCAGGTTTTTTGACATTAAATGGAGCAAAGACCACGCAGAAGGAGACAAGGAGACAGCAAAGGTGGCATTGCAGGTTTATAGGGAGGTTGTCCACAGTCTTGAATGACCTCCCTCGTGATCTCCACCCCAACTCCGAGCTCCAACAGCTATCCCCACCGAGCTAAAAGGCAACCAACGGATTCTACAGGAACAACAGTTTACTTTTAGTTGGACAACCGAGCTCCACTAATTGAGGAAGCCAGCTTGATCCTCATCATGTATAAATATTGAGGTCATAACCTTTGATAGGAGCTTTTTGAACTTTTGAACTACTGTTGCAATTTCTAAGCACGAGCTACAGCTCGGTTTTTGCTTTTCGTAAGCCAGTTTTGGCATGATGTTAGACTCATGGTTATGATCTTTTAACAAAGGCAGGCAGATTTGGATTCAATCCTGAGTTCTTAAGAGGAGCTATAGCTCTCAGGTTAGGGCCCAACCTGAGAGCAATAGACCTCCTTTTCTTTGTATTGTTACTTGTCTTTCCTTTCAGCACTTTGTTTCTTTGTTTTGACATGCATTTGGAAAACATAGTCTGCTGATTTAATTTCTTTAATGTGATTGAGTAGGATTAGTTTATGGTTAAAGTTCTGTCAGCAGTTTAGATTAGAGTAGGAGGATTAGAATTCATTAGAGCTCCAAGAAAAGGTTGATAGTGCACTCACTGCCATCTCTGTTTAGAGATTGGGGGTGTAGACCGTACCAACCACCAAAAAAACGCAGTCTTATATGTTCATGCAAGATGCAACACAGTCATTTCTGTCATAAGAACCGTCCATGCATTCTGATCTTGAGCAATACTTCTTCGTTCCAACACCATGCACGATTTCTCTCCACAATTTACATTGTTGTTCGTTGGTTAAATAACACAGTTAGAATAGGTTGATGGAATTCTCGGTTTTGTGCAAGACATAGAGGATTTGTTCCATTTACACTGCGCAACATTGTTCTATTATCTTTTTCTTCTTCTCAACCGCGCCTAAAGTCACCTACTCATCCTCTGTTCAGCTCGTTTGCCTTCCAACCCTTCTACTTCTCACGTAGCTCCATCTTTTTGACTTTTCATTGCTTCCACCCTTCTATCCACCAACCAACTTTGACCACTCTTTCTCCATCTTATATCTCTGTCCCTGAGCCATCACAAGCTCCCTTTTCATCCTACCTATCCACACATATAGCTCCTCGACACCTCCATCACCCGAAACTCCAACTGTAGAACATCCTGTAGAAGTTAGCAGACTTCCTGTAGAAATCCCGAGCTTCCTGTAGGATCCCCTGCAGACATCCTGTAGAAGCCTGCAAACTCGGTTGCTAAGCACCTGAACGTTGTGGACTTCTATGGAATGATGTTAGGAATCCCCTGGAACCTCTCCTAGCCCTCCTGACCTTTTCCAAGCCTTCCTTCCCTTCGAACTACCCCTGCACAGTCAAAACCCAATAAGAAACAAAATCATAATAACTCCAACCACCTAAGCAAAAACATAAAAACAATGTTCTCTTCAATAGAAGTAGTTTCAATTCATGCATCTCATATCACTAGAAGTAATGGCATCATTTTTAGGAGTTACATTCCCATCGTTGCATTGTAAGGATTAAGCTAGTCAGATTAGGGTTTACTAGGGTTTCCATGTTTGGTTGGCTTTCAGTTCATTCTTGCAAAGTAGGTTAACTTCCTTTAAGGTAGCCTTCGTCCATCATTTAGAAAGCTTCTTCTGAGAACATATAGAAGTTGGCTTGAGCCCTAGCGGACTTGTGCCAGCTGACCAAGTGACAGCTGCGACAAGAGCTAGTACTTGTGCATACAGCACTGTCGCTTCCAAGTTTGTTACGAACTACCGGGTTGATAAAATTAGAGAAGGAAGCCCCAGGAGTTTTAGCATTATTGCTACAATACTGGAGCCCACCAGTTAGGAGGTAAAATGAGCCCATATAATTACCCATTTATGAGGCTCATCATCACCCCCCTACTGAAAGTGTTGCTCATCGTCTAAGAAACTTAGTCCATCTCCTCATCTTTTATGGACCTAGTGGCCAACCTAGCATCCCAAGTCTATGATGTGGTATCCTCTTCCTTGTCATAGAATCATGCCTTCCTTTCTATTTATTTCCATTGCTCCTCCTCTTCTTCTTCTCTTTTGCCTTCCAGCATGCCTAGCAGTAGTGGGGGACTCAACTTGAGGCCAATCCAATTGACCTTCAACCTCTGCATGGATCACTTGTATAGTGGCACTCTTCTTAGTGCCTCCTTCATCCTCATGGGGGAATGATATTCCCTGATCTGTAGACTATGTGGTAAGGTGTTCTATCTCCTCATGCATGCATGCACACTGTCATCCCCAAGTTGCCTTTGCATATCCTCAAAGTGTGCAATGGCTTGTGCCTCATCACTTATATATCTAGGGGCAATTTGAGGATTATTGGCAAGTAGGTTGTGTGTGCTAATTAGTGCCGTGGGATTTGATGGCTCAACTCTTATCATTAATTGCTCATTCTGCTCTTTTATCATCAACCTTCTTATTTCTGCTTCCCTCAACTCTTCATGGTTCATCCCTGAGGCCATGGCCATTAGTTGTAGGTCCCCTAGCCTGGCATTGGGGTCCCACACATTCATGTCTGTGAGGGCCATGTTATGTAGGTAGAATTCTGCCATCTTTGCCTTATCCTCTGATGTGCTTTGGTCACACAGGTCCATAAACTCCCTGTAATCTTGGAAAGGAATTGTGCCTCTTTGTGCCAAAGTCTTTATCTAAAATTGCAAATATTGGTCCTTGAGATATAGGCCATAGGATTTTGCTGGTGTTCTACATTGAAATGCCTCCATGGATAAGCTCTCCATGCATGCCAGTTGGGTCTCTTTCTCTTGTAGCTACCTCCTTAGCAATTCATTTTTAGTTTCAAGGTGGCTTCTTGTAATTTCTTCCATGTGTCTGATAGCACTCAACTCTCTACCCATTTCTCTGAGTTTGTTCTCCATATGGCCAATATCCTCAACTCCTTTGGATTTGGTGATTTGCATCCACCTATGTGTTCTTATTCTCTCTTTCTCTAATTCGATGAATAGTGGAATTACACATTTTTGTGGAATTATTCTTCCTCCCTCAAGTAGATTGTAGTAGGAGGCAAGACTAGGCTGGGGATAAGGTTCTTGTAGCTCTGTTTCTTCTTCCTTTACCTATGGCTATCCCTCCATTTCTTTCTCAAGATTTTGGGTCTCCTGTAGTTTTGACAGTGTCTCCTGTAGAATTGTTTGAGCCTCCTGTAGGACTATTTTTGGGTCCTATAGTTGTACCTTTTCTTTCCATGTGGGAGATCTAGGAGTCCCCCTCTCATATGTGATAGGTGCCTTGGAAGGGGATTCTTTTCCTTGGGCAGAGGGTTAATATTCAATTGCAATTGGCACTTTTGAAGAGGGCCGAGGTTTGCCTATTTTGATTCTTGTGCTCTTCCTAGCCCTAAAATACATGGAGGCCTGCCTTTTCCTCTTTTTATTTGGCTTGAATGTCATACTGAGGGTAGTGAGAGTAGTTTCTACCTGTCTTTCTAGAGTCTCAGGGGACACTTCTCCTTGTTTTATCTTTTCTGTCTCTTTCTCTCCTCCTTCAGTCTCTTTTCTGTCTTTGTTCCTTCCTGCTCTGTTTCTTCAGCTTTTTCCTCCTCTATCTTAGTTTCTTCCTCCTTCCTTTCTTGTTCTGCTAAGTCACTAGTTGCTTCACCTTCTCCCCCTTGCTGCTCTTCCTCCTCACTACTAGTAGGACTGATATCATAGGCTAGGGTCTTTATGTCATCCTCAGCTATCATGTTTCAGAAGATTTCCCATGCTATAGGGAGTGTAAATGTATGGAGGGTTTCTTCCACTAAAATTTTGATTAACCCATGGTGAGATCACTACTCTGAATTTCCTATTTGATCCTTAGTGCTGGAGTCAATGAGGGACTGCAGGAGGAAGTAGGGGATGCTGAGCTTTTGAGGGGCTAGAGTGTCCATGCCATACCTTAATTCATGAAGGATTCTAAAGTGATAACCATAGACAATGTTGTACCTCCCCTCACAAGAAATGTATTTGATTATTTGGTAGCTAACCTCATCCCAAGGATATGGTATGCTAGCCCTTCTAATGCCATTTTTATCCTCTATAGGGGTTTCATTGTTTTGGAAAAAGTTTTTCTTAGCAGCCTGGCCAATTTGTTTGTCATCCTTACTCCGAAGTAGCCCAAGAGGAAGGGTAGTGACCCTACTGATAAATTCACAGGTTATCTCCATGGAAAGACCTCTAAATGTGACAGTGGCATGTGTTCTGGTGTGAGGGACCAAAGAGTGGGAAAATGCTTGGGCAATTTCCTCATCAAACCCTCATAATTTCTCAAAAAAGTTCATCCAATTTGCTCTTGTGAATATATCCACTACTTGGGGATGTGCATGGAGCCTGGAGGAGTTGGTGGGATCCTTCCTCATAAATCCTTCTGTAATTTTGTTTATACTCCTTTGGGAGACCAAATGTGGAGATGGAGACAACAATTTTGAAGAAACCAGAGAAACAGAGGAGACTATGTTTAAAAAAAAAAGAGCAGAATTTTTTTATGTATTTCCTCCTCCTAAAGGCTTTATTTCCTCCTCAAATTTAAACCACTACTTTCATGTATTGATATTCAATGGGGGCATGCATGGAACCTACCTCCTCAGATTGAAAATCATGCTAAAACCTATGTTTTCTCCCTTCAAACAACTCACTGCCCTTCTTGTAGAAGCATGTTGTCCCTCCTGTAGAATTCCTGTAGGTGCTCCTATAGAACCTGTAAATGCTCCTGTAGAAAACGCAGAGTGCAGGAATATGGGAGAGATCAATGGAGAATAATGGTTGCAAGGTTGTGGGGGCACACAGTAACTATTGTAGCTGATTTTCGAGGAGAGAATGAAGGAAACGGTGGTGAGAGTGCTCGGAAAGGAGTACTTATTGCCCTTTATGGATATTTCCGGTGATGGAGGGTGAGCAGGAAAAGTATACGTTGGCTATATTTGGACTGTTGGTCCCCACCTACCTTGTCATCACAACCCCTCCTCGTAATCATCCCTCATGATTGCATCGGAGTTCACACTTCCTCCACTACTTGTTCTTGACATCTTTCTTGAGTTGACTGTGCGCACATGTGGGTGACATCTTCGGATGAGTGGAGTCAACTAGATGAAGGTGGCCAAGTTAACTGGCCACCTTTCCCTAGTTCAACCTCAACCATCTCGTTACATTTTCATGCCTTCTAATTAAACAAATGCAAATAGAGGAGCAGGTTAGTTACTTACTTGAGATCCAAATGTATTTGCTATGAGGTGTTGTGGCTCTCTCTCTCTCCTGCATTCCTTTATTTCTTTTGATGCATGTTGTCTGCTTGCTGATGTGTGGCTGTGTCTTGTGCAGGTTCTTCTCTGGCTGGATCTGAGCTTCAGGTGTCTTCTTCAACCTTCATGTTTGCACTTTCTTGCTGTTGATGTTGGATTTTAATGGGATAAGCTGCTACAGGAATTCCTACAGAAGCTCCTGTAGCTGCTTCTCCCCTTGAAACTTCAGCTTCATTCTATGCTTGGAGTTGTGAGGACGATGCCAGAGATGTAGATAGAGATGGAGAGGTAATAGGTAGGCTTCAGGTGAGGTGGATGGTGTTGTTTCCTTTCTTATTTTTTGTTTTTTTGTTTTTGTTTTGTTTGTTTTGTTTGTTTGTTTGTTTTTGTTTGTTTGTTTGTTTGTTTGTTTGTCTCTTTTCTTTTCTTTCTTTCTTCTTCTTCTTCTTCTTCTTTTTTCTTGGACAGGAAGAAGAATGATTCTTGGGGTGTGATGCAGGCTTGGAAATGATGGCAAGGAGGTTTGAAGACTATAGGAGGGTTTATAGGTTCTTTATGAAGCTTCCCCGTCCCCCAAATTGCCTTTTATACACATTTCTGGCTCTCTGCAATTCCTACAGGAGCCTCTTGTAGAAAACACAGTTCTTGAAAAAGAAGCACAGTGAGGTGAAAGAAATGCCAAGAATGATGGAGAAAGGTGTGGGAAGGTAGGATAGGTGCTGGTGTTGGTTTTAGGGCTCCCTTAGCACCTTCTGTTTCTTGTTGTAGTCTTCCTACAAACCTGCAATGCAAATGAAAATTCATTTTTCTTTCTCTTTTTTTTTTTGGTTTTTTGTTTTGGAAAACAACTAGGGTGCCTCAGAGAGGTTTTCACTTGGGGATGTTATTTTTCTCTCCTTTTGTTTTGATATCACTGGGCCGCCTCATAAGAGGTTTTCAACCCAAAGATGGGACTTAAGCGCCTCATGGAGGTTTTCACTTGAGTCCTTATTTTTTTTTATTTTTTTTATTTTTTCCTTTTTCTTCAGTGAGTGGGTGAAGTGGAGGCTAAGACATGATCCACTACCATCACTGTCTTATTCAAATATTCAATGAACTCTCCCTTGGAGAGGGGTTTCTTGTAGACTTTCAACTGGTGTGCATTGAAAAGCATGGGGATGGCTTCATCATCAATGGTTCTGATCAAAACTGAACCATTGTCATTGCATTTCTCCACAGTGTAGGGTCCCAGCCATCTTATCCTTATCTTTCCCTTGAAATCTTTGTATCTTGAATCATAGAGTAGTGCCCAATGTCCCTCTTGGGATTTCTTCTCCTTGATATTGTTGTCATGCCATATCTTTCTCTGAAGTTGAACTACCTTTGTATGGAGAAGGGCCTTCATTCTATGTTCATCCAATCCATTGAGCTGAAGTAATATTTCTTTCTATGCATGGCTGAGGTATAGGTCCAACTGAGCTGGCATCCTTAGGGTATTAAATTCGAATTCTATTAACAGTAAAGCCTTCTTCCCATGTGGTGGTCTTCCATGTTGTGTTGTAGGCCCAAGTGGCCTCAACTAATCTGTCTGCCCAGTGTTTTCTGCTCCTATTCACTACCTTTGTCAGGATCCCTTATAATACTTTGTTAGTGACCTCTACCTACCCATTGGCTTGTGAATGGTAAGGGGTGAAAGTCCTGTGCTTGATTCTATGATGTGTGAGCAGGTCTTCAATAAAATTGGAAGTAAACTGACTACCTTGATATGTGACCAACTCTCTTGGATACTCGAACTTGTAGAATATGCTCTATCAAAAACTCAGCTACTTTTTCCTATGTCGCTGCTTTGATTACTTTTTTCTCTGCCCAGTTTGTCAGGTAATCGATGCACACAATGATGTATTGTTTCTTCTTTGAAGGAGGGCTGATAGGCCCCACAAAGTCCATGCCCCACTTCTCAAATGGCTCAAAGGTCACTTGAGGTTGCATGGGCATCTTATCCTTTGGAGTAGGTTCTCCATCCTCTGACACTGATCACACTGGCTGGTATATCTCCTCACATACTGATGAAGAGTGGGCCAGTAGTAGCCTGCTTGTAGTATCTTGAAGGCAGTTCTTTTTGCTGCAAAATGACTTCCACAAGGCCCGTTATGACAGGTTAGGAGGATGTCAAAGACTTCCTCCTCCCTGACACATCTTCTCAAGATCTGATCTAGGCCAAGTTTGAAGAGATTGCCCCCAATCCAGGTGAAAGGGGTGCTTTTCCTTACTATCTTGCTCTTCTCTTTTGAGGACAGGTGTGGTGGGAACTGTGTTGAAACCAAGTAGTTTTCTATATTAGCAAACCATGGAGAGAGTACTGAGATAGAAAAGAAATGTTCATCTGGCATTTGGTCATCCACCATTCCTTCTTCACCTGCAGGAAAGTTTACTCTAGACAAAAAGTTAGCAACAAGATTTTCTTTATCAGGCTTATCAATAATGGTCAAATCAAACTGCTACAGTAAAAGCAACCATCTAATAATCTGAGCATTTACATCCAGTTTGTTCATTAAATATCTAACTGTAGCATGATCAGTGTGCACAAAGGTTTGATAGCCTATGATATAATGTCTGAATTTGTTTAAGGAATGCACGACAACTAGGAGTTCCTTCTCGGTCATTGTATAGTTTAACTTCGCCTTTGACAAGCTTTTGCTTATAAAGTATATGGAATAAGGCAACTTTTCATCAATTTGTCCCAAGGCTGTTCCTATTACTTTTTTCGAGGCATCTGTGTGAATGTGGAAAGGTAGGGCCCAATTTGGGCCTCTCAGAATTGGGGCAGTCACGAGCTTGCTCTTCAAGGTATCTAGGGCTTCTTGATAGTTTTCCAACCATATGAACTCAACATCTTTGCCTAAGAGGCCAAACAAGGGAGAGGCTAGCTTGCTGAAATATTTAATGAATCTTCGGTAATACCCAGCTAACCCTAGGAAACTTCTGACATCTCTCACTTTTTGAGGAGGTGGGACTCTTTGGATGATGGCAATTTTGTTGGGGTCCACCTGTAGTCCTTGTTGAGATATTTCATGACCTAGCACGGTCCCTTCAGTCATAAAAAATTCACATTTTTCCAAACTGAGGGACAAGTTCATTTCAATATACTTATCCAGAACTTTTCCCAAGTTAGACAAAGCTTCCTGAAAGTCAGAGCCATAAGGAGTAGAGTCATCCATGTATATCTCTACTGCATCATGAACTAATTCAGAAAATATACTCAGTACCACTCTTTGGAAAGTGGCTGGAGCGTTACACAAACCAAAAGGAAGGACCCGATATGCAAAGGTACCCCAAGGACAAGTGAAAGTGGTCTTCTCTTGGTCTTCTAGGCTGATTTGAATATGATTGTACCCACTAAACCCATCTAGGAAAGAGAGAAACTTTTTCCCTGCCAGACCATCTAACACTTGATCTATGAAAGGTAAAGGAAAATGGTCCTTTTTAGTGGTTTGTTCAATTCCTGATAGTCGACACAGATTCTCCACTTACCATTTTTATTTGGAACTAGCACCAAACGAGAGACCCATTCACTGTCAGAGATGGGATAGATGAATCTTGCATCAAGCAATTTCTGTAGTTCTTCCTTAACAATATCTTTAAGTGCTGTATTCATCCTCCTTTGTGGCTACCTGACTGGCTTGCAACCGTCCTTGATGTACATATGATGAGTACATACTGAAGGGTGTACTCCCTTCATGACCTTATAACTCTAGGCGAAGGCATCTGGGTGTTTTCTCAGCAGGCTTCATAGTTCCTTCTCCTGGGAAGTGGATAGGGATGGATTGAGTTTCAAGATTCTTTCTGGACCGAACTCTATATTCTTAACACGGAGAGAAGTGGATTCAACCACAAAGAGATCAGTTCAGGGGTTGTTTTTGGTTTCTCTTACTATGTCCTCTAATTGCGATACACTCGGAGGTGGATTCTGAATCAGATTTTCAATCATATCATCCTCATCTTGCGATTTCCCCCCCATGGCGATTTCTAATGCACAAAGCAGTGCATAATAGATTTCATCCTCATCTTCCTTCTCCAACTAGAGAGGTAGATCATGTTCTAGAAAGGGTTGGGTAGGAGGATATAAGATTAACTGCTTAGACATATGCCCTTATTTATGATCATGTTCCTAGCTCGACAGCTGATGTAGGCATCGATAGTAGCCAACCAGGCTCTTCCCAGAATGGGAGGATACCCAATGAGCTTTGCCTTTGGTTGGATAACTAAGAAATCAGTAGCGTACTCCTAAGAATCAATGGAGACCATCACATCTTCCACAATCCCCTCAAGGGTCATAGTGTAGTGATCTGCTAGTTGTAGCACGGTCGTGGTCTTCCTCAAGGAGCCTTAGAGGTGGAGTTTGAGCACTATGGCCTTTGTCATCACATTAATGGCAGCTCCTAGATCAATCAAGGTGTGTGGGATCATGGTGTCATTGATGTGGACATCAACCACTGGGGCATCTCTCTTGTGCCTTCCTAGATGCCTAAAGCACTTCTCTTTGATCAACCTATTGTAGATAGGCACATCTTTTATGGCTTGGAGAAGTGGTATCTTCACACATAAATGTTTCAATTCTCCCAGGATTTCACTTTCTTTTGTGGTAGGCTGGACTGTCACAGATAGTCTCTTAGGAAAGGGTGGATTTTCTTTAGGTTCACTTTCCTCTTTATCTTCCTCAATGTCCCTAGGTGGAGGCCGGCTATCTGGGAGAACTTTCCCAGATCGCAAGTTAATTTCCTAAATCTCCATAGTATAAGTCGGGCATGATTGTTCCCCACTATACACTTGCTGAGCATGTCTGTTGTTCGGGTTCGGATTTGGCTGGGCAGGCATTTGGGGTTGCTTTGGTGGAGCAGGAGGTAGCGGTTGTGGTTGGGCAGGTGGTGGAGATAAAAGAGTGGGAGGAGAGTTGTATTGGGGCCTCCACCCTTGATGAGATGCATTCCACTGAGGCTGCGGCGGAGCATAGGAATGAAATGAATGGGTGGCTGGTTGGGCATGATGTGGAGATGTGAAGGACCAAGGAGGAGGTGTGGACTAGGAAGGATGAGCAGGGCGGCCCTAAAAAGGTATGGAAGTGACTTGGTTGGGGTTGTACTATGCCTGAGATGTCCCTTGCATCCCCTATTGATATGGTCTAGGTCCATGCGACCTCCTTTGGTTTATGTAATACAATTATTCAGTGACTCCCTCGGACCCTTGATATATAGCTTTAAAGGAAGGGCACTTATCTGTAGAATGATTCTCTTCACAGACTGAACAAACCTCTATATAGTTCAATGGGCATTCATTCCTAGGATGCCTCCTGGTGCATCTAGGGCAAAAAATGGCCAAATCCCTCTCTACTTCCTCTTGTTTCCTTTTGATATGTAAGGTATCCATTTGCATGGCAAGAGTCTACAACATCTCACTCTTGAAGTCTTCCAACATCTTTCCAATTTCTCCTCTAATGGATGAGTTAAAGGAATAGGTATTGGCTATGGGTTGACTCCCCCTACCTTTCTTTCTGGCTGCTCTAGAATGGTTTCTAAAAATAGTCTTTATGTCCTCCTAGGATAGTTGGTAGATGTCTCCCCTGGCCAGTATATGGAGGGTGTCTAAAAGATCTTCCCGAATTCCTCTGAGTAAGACCAACTTCATAGACTCAGGGTCAAGTGTACACCCGACCCGAACCTCTCTTCATAGTCTTCCAGGGACTCATCACTTTCTATAGTCATTCAGAAAATTTCCTCTTTAGTATCTTTTGGCCTACAATAGTCTCGTTACTTTTTGTTAAAGGCTTTCTGCATCTGAGCCCAAGTTGTGATGCTATTGCTAGGTAATCCCATGAACCAGCGCAATGCTGCATCCTTGAGAGTAGAAGGGAACAGTTTCAACTTTTGCTTATCTTCTGCATAGTCATAGGTTTGATAGATAACAACAAACTCAAATAGAAAGGTGTCAGGATCTTTTGTAGTTAGACCATGGAAATGAGGTAGGGCGGAAGGGCTTATATTCTTCATTTTGGTGTCCCCATTGGTCTCCCAAATGGGAAAGGTACCCTCTATTCTCTCTCCATTCCCCCTAGCATTTCTATGTTCAACCATTGGCTCCAAAGGAATGTTTTGTTCTTCTTCTTCCCCTATAGGTTCTTCAAATATGTCTTGCTATTCACCTAAGGGTTCTTCTTGATCGCAGCCACTGAAGAAGAGAGAAGGCTGGCTGTGTCAAGCAGTGGAGGTGTTGGGCAAAACGTTTCCTGAGTTATCTCTATTCCTACGAGGCATGAAAGGAAATATTTTTGGTTGGTTTTTGTTTCTTTTTTCCCCACACTCATAGTACCTGCAAAACTGAAATTGATTGAACAAAAAAAATTGCAAGTAAATGAAATGAACTTGTTGAAATGAAATTTGCAGAATTTGAAAAGTAAAGCAAGGAAATGTAGAATTTGAAAGGAAAGGAAATGACTAGTCTACTCTTGCTGAAATGAAATTTGTAGAATTGAAAAGGAAAGCAAGGAAATTCAGAACTTGAAAGGAAAGGAAATGACTAGTCTACTCTTACTGAAATAAACTATTAGTAGAATGTTGTAATAGAAAATAGAAGAAAGCAATAATCACATAATACTATGACATTTCCTCGGCAATGGCGCCAAAAATTGGTGAGCACCAGTATTGCAGCAATAATGCTGCAACTTTTGAGCTACCCACTTTACTCTTATCAACCCGGTAGTTCAACAAACTTGGAAGCGACGGTGCTGTATGCACAAGTACTAGTTCTTACTGCAGGTTGTCACTTGGTCAGCCGGCGCAAGATCACTAGGAGCTCAAGCCAACTTCTATGGATTCTAGAAGAATCTCTATATGTGATGAAAGGAGATAAATATTACTCTAAACAGATGCTACTCTAACTGCAGAAAGCACTATGAAAACCATGAAAATAATGCCATTACCTACTCAGGGAAGTAAAAAACATCTAAATAAACTATTTCTAGAAGTAAATGAGTGAAAAACATATTTTTGGATTATTATGTATTTTTATGTGAATTTGACATGCATGTAATTTCTTGTTTGTGAATGTGGCAGAGAAATGGTGGCGTTGGAGGGTGGTTTTGGGACTTGAGAGGATGTAGGATGGTGTGGATGGGTCCTAGGAGGTCTCAGGTGGCCTTATGGAAGCTTTTTCTACACTCAGCCTTCAAAAGGAAGCCTATAGGAAAATCTACAGGAGGACACAGGAAAGCTATAGGAAGAAAAACAACGTTCTACAGGAGGCCTACAGGAGGAGGCCGAGAGCAGTTTTCATTGTTTTGAGGTTGTGAGAGTGGGTGAAATAGGTGGATGAAGGTTGGAATGAGGTGTTAGGGAACCTATGGTCTACCAAGAATCATCAGGAGAGAGAAAGATGATTGGATTTTCTCAAGGAGAGAGGAAGAGATTCTGTGGAAAATGCAGGAAACTAAGGTAGAATGGAGGTGAGACTTGGGCAACCTATAGGGCATGGATCAGATGGAGTATGGGATGGTTGATAGGCTGGCCTTCTTCTAGAAGAGATCTGCTACATAAACAACTGACAATCAACCAATAAGATCAAGCAATCAATGAAATAAGTGCATCTAGGAAAACAGAGTTTTGCATCAAAGTAGTCTAAACTATGATCTATGGAAGGAAATGCTGAGAAATGTTGTAAGAAAGGAAGGAATGAAAGAAGACTATTGTAAAAAGAATTGAGCATGATGAAGAAGATCTAAAGCCAAGCAAAACTAGACTATTAACCTACTAAAAAGCTGCAAACACTAGAAGTCCTATGAATGAGGAAAATTTGTGTTTTTGGGGCAGCAAGGGGGTCTTTGCCTCAAATCATGGTCCCAAAGGGCGGAAGAGAGGTAAAGGCACTATTTCTAGCCTTTTGAATCTTATTTTTATCATTGCTTAACCTACTATAGAAAGCACAAATGGAAGCAAACTACTGAATCATCAAAAGCAATCTATTCTTAACTATGAAATAAATGCAACTAACAACAACCTAATCTACAAACTGAAATAAAACATACAAATAAAAGTAAAAAGGAGATTGGTTACTTGGATTGGGACCTAACCCAAGATATTCAGCCCTCTAAGGTAACTCAGTGCTAGCTCAAAAAGGATTCCATCTTTACTTCCAAAACAATAACAATATTACATGAAATTGTTACAAAATAATAAGCTCGAAGTTGGAGTAGAGTTTACATAAGCAAAAATACAACAAAAATCCAACCCTAGTGAGGCCCTAGGTCTCTATACTTATACAAATGAAGCTACCAACAACTTCCTTAAAATCAAGGAGGCTTGGCTTCCAAAACTTGAGATAATCATCAGTCATCCTCCACTTGCTCGGCTGCCTTCTAGTGCATGACTTGGCTGCTTGTACTCCGAGCTGAATGAAGGGGAATTCGAAGTGAGGAGTAGTAAATGAGGGGGATTCCCCCCTATAAGTCCTCTCCTTTGACCACTTCGAGTTATTGTTTCCATTTTTCCACTGGATCCTTGACTTTTACCTCAAAATTCATCAATAATCTACATTAAACACATGTTAGACCACATGGCATCATAACTAACTTAACTCACTCCATAAGCATAAATATAATCAGAAAATCATACAATAAGCTAAGAGAATGGTTGATTTGACTAGGTTAGGACGTAAAATGAGCTCATATAATTACCCATTTATGAGGTTTATCAGTGCTCAATAACATGCAGTAGATCTGCACCAATGATATCAAAGAAAGCCAAGTAAAACTCAATGGTCCAGCCATCCGGCCCAGGACTTTTGTCTTTTTTGAACCATTTCAATGTGGCCTCCAACTCTTCTAGGGTAACTTCTTTTATTAGTTATCTTTCCTCTTCTTTCTCGACAAAACGTGGAAATAGTTGAGAAACTCTAATGATATCAACTAGATTTGCTTCCTGAGGGGCATTGTATGCTCTTTTAAAATGAGAGGTAGCTAGTGAGGCTAATTGTAGAAAAGTGTTTGCTACTTGTCCTTCTTCATTATGTAGCTGCCAAATAGTGTTTATCGCCTTTCTACCATTGGTGAACTTATGATATAATTTTGTGTTAGTGTCCCCTTCCTGCATCCAAATCCCCCTACTTATTAGCCTCCAAACTTCTTCACGGTATTTGATGATTTTCCCTCTTGTAGAGTATAGGGATGTAATCTTCTCCTCATGTTTAGCCGTTCTATACAAACCACCCTAGAAATTTTCAAATTCAGATAACTTGGATTCAATTTGTCTCAGAGAGAGATCATCCTGAGTCCTCTTATTGTGTGCCCATTGCTTGGACATTTTCTTCAACATTTTGAGGTTTTGTATAAAGCCATTAGTGAAGTTTCCCCCATGCCCCTAGTGGATTTTCTTTCCAGTAATCTGTAACCATGCTGACATAAGAGGCTTCCTTGAGCCAAGCTGAACATAATTTATATGGCCCTTTGGGTTTTTCTCTACCTCCATCAATTTCCATGTATATAGGGAGGTGGTCAGAGATCCCCCTTGTTCCAACCCATTGTATAATGCATAACCCCAACTCAAGTATATTCTCTTTCACTAAGAAATGGTCTAGTCTGCGAGCTAGACCATTTTCCCCAGTCCGATTATTTCTCTAGGTGGCTTGAATCTTGGCTGAGGGGATGTCTATTAGCTGGTGATGATCCAGGATGGCAAAGAAGTAGTCCGAGAGAGGATCTCTTTGTGCACGATGGCCCCATGACTCCGAGTGGCCAATGGAGAAATTTAAGTCTCCTCCAAGTATCAGATGATCAACAAAGAAAGTATCCAAACCTAGGAGATTTTCCCAAAATTCGGGTCTGTTTTGGCACGGCCCATATATGTTAAAAATTCTAAATTTCATGCCTAGGTCCGTAGAATATATATCAGCTCCAATATGTCTAGCCCCTCCCCAACAATTGAGAAGCTTAATAGATCAAGCGTTATATCCCAAGGCTATACCCCCAGATCTCCCATGTGCATCTAGGCCAGTGAATTTCCACCCAGTTAACATATGCTCAAGGGTCCATGAAATGTCAAAAGTAGGGCCAAGAGTCTCTTGTAAAAAAATGATGTCAAGCGAGTCAGTTTGAACTAACTGACAGAGTGCTAGTTTTTTGTCAGGCCTAGCAAGCCCTCGACAATTGAAAGAGAAAATCTTCATGGCGGGGGTTCTGAGGGGGTTTCTCTAGCTCTAAGGACCCTAGGAATTATGGACTATTTACTCGATGCGATATCATCTCCCGCCCGTGATTGTGCTTTAGTGAGGGAGGATGGTTGACCTCAATGGAGTTTGTGTAGGGGGGTGTGGATGATGTCGAGGCTGATGTGATCCATAGCCTGTCTCTTGGCTTTCGAATGAGTCAGATACCCTAGTGCTGGAGGGGTAAATATGGAGGATTATGTGGAGGAGCGGGGGGGGGAATCAACAGAGAGGGAGGAGTGGGTGAAATGATAGGTTGAGAGGGGCCAATGTTGCAACTGATCCATGCAGAGGCAGTAGAGGAAGAATCTGAATCCATACCCAAAGCCAAAGAAATACCAGAAGACATGATATCATAATTATATGAGCAGCAAAGAGAGGTATAAGAGTGAGGGATGCTCATACCCGAGGTGTTGGAGTCTCCGGAGGCTGACATGGCACGATCAGGTGGTGGGGGAGGAGGACGAAGGGGAGGCCTGCCACACTTCTTTTGGGTAGAATTTGTAGGAGCTGAAGCAAAATCCATTGGTACTGACTGTGCTTTAGTCCTCCTTTCAGGGGATGTTGTGTGCCAAGGCTTTTCCTCCTATACATGTACCTCTTGAGTTAGTGGCTCCTGTCTCAGAGTCTTTCTGAATAAGCCTCCATTAAGGGGGAAATCTTTGAAAAGGTGCCCCACTCTGTGGCATCTCCTGAACCTGAATGGGACACCCTCATAGTCCAAAATCCGTTGCCTTGTTGTATTCCTCCATCAAATATTTATATGTTCCAGTAGTCCATCAGTAAGATTAATGTGAACCAGAATCCTGGCATAGGCCATATGCCCCAAAGTCTGAAAGGAGGAATCAAAGGTGAGATAGTTACCAATAGCATTCCCAATTCGATTGAAGATATCCTCCATCCAAAATTGAAATGGAAGCCCCGGGAGATGAAGCCAAATAGGTCCTGCATCCACCCTTTCTTGTTCAGGGTCAAACATTGACGTCCACCTCCTAAGAAGAACAGGGGCTTGGTCGATGTGCCAAATAGTCGACAGTACCTAGTTGGTGTGAGCCAAACAACTGAACTACAACACAAAACAACCTTTAAAAAAGGTCTTAACCCTAGGGGGGTCCTTTAGATGATGGCCCCAAACCTCCATCGTCCATGTCTGAAGCCACTCCACACTAAAGTGTCTGCCACAAACCCGGCCAACAAGAACATTCTCCGCAGATTCCATTGACTCCAATAACTGTGTGTCCTCTATGAGTTTGAGGAATACCTCACAATTTCAGAGCTTTAGGCACCGTTTTCTCTTAGACCCCCCCCAAGTGTAGTGGCCGAGACTTTAGGTACCTTGAAGGTATGTGTAGCCGCCGGTGAATTTGAAACCCTAGCTGCAGCTATCGGAATGGAGGCAAAAAATCTTGGAATTGAGCCAATGCCTGTATAGTAACCTTGCAGAGAAGTCACCGAGGAAAAAAAGGTAGATGATGTGGATGCCTGAGAAGCAGATGCCAAAAGGTGGTCAGTTGAGGTTTCACAGATTCCAGACGAAGAGGGATTCGAACTAGAAACCACCCCTAGGGTTTGTTCACCTTAGATATTTAGGGGTTCAGAAAATGCCAGGGAATTCGATGAGAGCGGCTGAGTGATGTAGTCAGGGTTTGCGGGGGCATCTTTAGGCAGTGAGATCGACGTGATGCGAGAGCTAGTAATGGAGGGTAGGGCATCTATTTCTTCGGAAAGCTCATTGTTGAAAGTGTAAAAACCCTCCAGTGTGGTCCTGGGTTCTGTCCAAATGGGCACTCCCTCCAAAGGGTCCGTAGAATAGTCTATGAGGTCGTCCATAACTGTCGAAACCTCCAGCTGATAGTTGGCTGCAGGTTTGATGCAAAACATGGAAATGGGAAGTTGGTGGGAAGGTCCAAACTGCCCAAGTAAATCACCTAACCAGTAATAGCCAAGGTTAAGGTAAATGGGAAGTGGCAGGGAGGGTAACAACTACGGGGCTGGTCAGTGGATGCAGACTATAAACCTTGTACTCTGTTGATGGAGGCTACAAAGGAACCCTAACCCCAACCCCATCTCTCTCATTCTTCCATACAAAAATCATCTCACTCCTATTTTATCAAGATCTTTTCTTTATTACTCTTATATATATGTATTATTTATATACATATTTATACATTGTAAATTATATGTATATACATATATTTATTAATTTATATATATATATAAACCACACTCAATCGCTACACCCTGGAGGTCCCCACTATCACCAATTAAATCCAACAATCAAAGCGAGTAGGGAATCAATGACTTGCAATTGGATTGCGCCAGATTGATGTACTCGACCATTAATAGGTAGGCACCCTAACACATTGTTGGTTCTAGACTAGGGTTCCAAGGCCCCCATCCAATGAACTGCAATGCCTCCGCCCATGCCCATCCAATGACTAATATCAATTGTACCACCCCTTTTCCACATTCTTCAAAACCGTTGTAGGGGTGTGTCACAAGGCGGTTTCTAGTTTTTCAATACCACCAATAGTGTTCTAACATTTTCTTAAGACATGATTGGGCCCATCCTTCTGGCCTAGTTCCCGGTACCAACTTTCCATGTCATCCCGTGCTTCTCATCCTGATGCTCTTGTTCGGTGATTTAATTTTGAGTTAAATCCCAGTCATTAATTTTCAACCCGTGGTTGCTAGAACTGACGAGGTAAACCTATACTATATGTACTAGGTGGTTATTGATTAGAATAGATTAATCTAATATAGTTAAAACTAATTACCAAACAAGTTAAATCAATCTAATCCAAACCAAACCAAACATAAATAAATTGAAATCACACTTGCTTGAAATTGAAATCACACTTGCAGAATTGAAATCACACCACACTTGCATAAATTGAAATCAAACTTGCTGGAAAGTAAATCACACATGCTGAAATGAAATCACACTCGCTGAAAGTAAAATCACACTTGCATGAAAATAAATGAAATGACAAAACTATACTATGTTACCAATATGTACAAAGATGTGCAAATTGTGGTTGATGATGCCCCTCCATTCCTCAGCAAGCACACTGAATCAACTATTACATATTGGAGATAAAAATAGAAATATGTGTTTCATAAAGATGAAGTTACAAGATATTACAACAATTCTCTCTCCTCACTTTACAAATCACATCTTGGATGGAACATGGAATCTCCAACTATCAACTAGCTACTAGCTACCTATAACCTCTAAAAATAATCTAACAACAACGCTAACTAGTTACAATTGAAAACCCTTTGTATGAAGGGTGCATTCTTATTTATACAAAAATTAAGGATAACTATTCAATAAATATAGATCCTTAGATCTCTCCTAAATCCACATTTATCTCTTGTGGTTACAACCATTCTCATAAAAATGTAAGATACAAATCCTCTCAAAATCCTCTCATGCATGATTCTTCTCCTTTGGATGTGCATAGTTAATGATCCACATCTTCTACAATTATTCCACAAATGCACATGAGTTGGAATTTGAAATTCGAACATGTGGTTGGATGGCCAAGTAGGAACCTTATAGATTCTCAAAGTAGGCCTACAATATCACAAAACTCATAACAGTTATATATATATATATATATATATATATATATATATATATATATATATATATATATATATATATATATATATATATAGAGAGAGAGAGAGAGAGAGAGAGAGAGAGAGATATAGATATATATATATATATATATGAAAACATGTTAATTTCCTAATATTTGATCACAAATTCACTCATAATACTTAAAATAAATGACTTGGAAAATAATAATGATAAACCCATGTAATGATGAAAATGGTTACTTAATGTAATGTTATGGGGCTATATATTTATAGCATGAGGGTAAAATGATGGAAATGAAGGTGAAAGTGGATGATATTTTGGAGGCCCAACATACCCCCCAATTGAAAATGTTGCATGTCCTCATGCAACTATTGCATTGATTCCCTTAGTCATAATTTTATCTTCTTGAATTTTTTTGCTTTTTATGAACTTTGGCTTTGTATTTATTCTCTTTTATCTTTGCATAATCATTCAATTTGACAATTTTGTTGTTTTGTGCAAAGTGCACTTTGAAATACATTTGATTTCAACATATATATTTCTTATGGTTGGTTCTTGTGGGACAACCACAATTTTATGAGTATTGGTTCTGTGTACCAATACTTTTTTTATTTCTTTGTTGCATCCAAATACTTTGAAAACAATGAGAATTCCTTTTTAAGTCCCAGAGTGACTATCAACCATTTAATGTGCTCATCAATTGATCATTGCAAAACATATAATTTTTTTGAATCAAAATGCAATAATAGTTGATTTGAGAAAAATATGTTGGTTAGGATGAAATGTGACATGTGGAATGAAATATGAATATCCCTTCCCCCAAACTTAAGGTATTTTCATTTTTTAGCAGATGACAAGTGAATATGAATGTGGTGATGGATTTTCCAAAATCACAATTTTAGCATTTAAGGAATTACACGATTAAAAATTAGAAAATTATATACTTTCACCTACCTAAAAAGTGGACAAGCTATGTATATCAAAGAGTGTGTCTACTACTGCTGGATCATGGAATGTGAAGTAAAAGAATATGATCTGGTTTTTCTTTCTCTTGGTTGTATGAATTGAGGATGAGATTGTAATCTTTATTGCTACTGCTGTTGAATTGAGTCCTACTGCAAACTGTTGAAATCACATAGTATTCATTTATTCCCACTCAGTTGAATAATTCTTATCTATGTGAATAAATGTGTCGATGTCAAACATAGAAAATAAATTTTTGGATTACTGGCCATTAATGAGTTCCATTAACCAACACGAGACTACTCACCATTGATGTCAATGACAGTCAAGATGCCTAAGTACATCTTACTAGGTATGAATAGATGTGTCATAGTCAAGTCACCTAGAAGATACAACAAATAGGGGAAATTGATGTATTTCCACTATTGATTGGCGAGAGAACTAGCCATTAAGGCATGAAAACCTCAAGGTACTTGAAATATCTCTAATTTTGATCCCAGATGATGTGTTGGAGTCGATGGGCCAAAACTTGTTAGAATGAAGGCCTTAATGAAACCTCCATTATCTAACGCGAGTATGAAATAATAATTTGAAGAACTGTAGATGGAAAATTTACATTGAAGCAAGGTTTATTTGATAGAAAGGAAAGAAAAATGGGGTGACTCAACTTTGTAAGGGAACTAAATGAATTTATTTTTGGGTTAAGGGTGAGTGGAAATGAGGTAGGAAAATATGGATATTGCAAAGGGAAATGAGTTTTTGGTAGTAGAGAGATGGATAGTTATGGATCGACTGCAGACTAAAAATGTGTAGCAACGGTAAAATTGGTATGTTTTTAGTAGAAATGGTGTAGTGGATATGATTTTACATTGAATGATAATGCTCTTTTGAAAGAAACTTGGTCTTTAAAAAGGTACTTGTGCATATAGTTTCATCTTCCTTCATCATCCCGGAACCTGCAAAAACTTAGCAATCTTTCTGCAATAAAATGTAAGACTATCAAAAGAGAGAGGTGATTAGTTTTGATGTTTGAGCTTTATATAAGCTTGTAATTATATGTTTGATTATGAATTTAGATTTATTATCAAATTTTTATTGAAAATTTTTAAAACTAATTTTGTTCAATTGTCTTTTCTAATCTTCCAGATCATAGAGCGTGTAAGAAGAGAGAATACTCAACAATATTGAAACTCTTTATTCAAAAACAAAGAAAAAGGATTCAATTTCTAACTTCAAATTTTGGCTCTCAAAACTCTATTTGTCTCATTCTTCTCACATATTCCTTCTGTTTATTCATCTTCATGCA
Organism: Pinus tabuliformis; assembly: GCA_031772625.1. Lineage (NCBI taxonomy): Eukaryota > Viridiplantae > Streptophyta > Pinopsida > Pinales > Pinaceae > Pinus > Pinus tabuliformis. The sequence continues at coordinate 937,036,657 of CM062818.1, forward strand.
ATTGATTAGTGAGTTGGTGGCTCTTACTGTGCCACCAATAAATAAAATTGCAAATGAAATGAAATCTAACTTAAAAACTTAAACAACAAATCATCACAAAACTTGGTTTTTATTCATTAATTATGTCCTACTCTAATCTACTGGAAATAGAAAATTTGATCAAGTGTATGCATATTTCTAGTGTAACCATGTGCGTAATAGGAGTAAAAATATATTCATGCTTAGTTATGAAAAATTTACATTAAAATACATCAAAGCATGAAAAACCAGTTGTTTTGATAATACAATCAAGAAGTAAGGAAGAATGGAAGAGTGACGTGACTTGATCCTTGATTGGAACCATATTTCAATAAGGTCATGAAATTTTTGATTCCTTTCTTGGTTTGAATAACTTTTAATATCCTTCTTTATTATGCATTCCTCAGATTCTAGTAGTTTCTCCCCATCAACAATATTGCATGATTCTTCAGTCTCTTCAACAAATTAACAAGAGGAATCAAAAGAGACTTGAAAATCTTCTTGTGGAGGTGGAGATACAGATAAATTTTTGAATGTAGTTAAAATATACTCTTCCTGAGAAGCAAATATCCTAGTTGTTGCTAGGATTTGAGAGAGTTCTTGGAAGGACATTCTTCAAACTCAATTTTCTATGAATTACTCCAACTGGTTGATAATTCCTGTCGTGCACATAGATTAGTACGAAGTTTTAAGAAATTATTAAAATATAAAATTCAAAATGATTTTAACATGCTTTTAACCATGCATATAAAAATGATTGCAACTATAATGAGTTGTCTAAACTTCAAAATAAAAACCTATGTATACCTCCCTGACAATGACGCCAAAATGTTGGGTGATTTAATTGTGAGTTAAATCACTGCCATTAATTGTCAACTTGGGGCTCGTAGAACTGACGAGGTATACCTATACTATATGTACTAGGTGGTTATTTATTACAATATATTAATATAATGCAGTTAAAACTAATTACCAAACAAGTTAAATCATTATAATCCAAACCAAACCAAACATAAAGAAATTGAAATCACACTTTCATAAAGGAAATCACACTTGTAGAATTGAAATCACACCACACTTGCATAAATTGAAATCATACTTGCTGGAAAGTAAATCACACCTTCTGAAATGAAATCACACTTACTAAAAGTAAAAGCACACTTGCATGAAAAGAAATGAAATGAAAAAACTATTCTATGTTACCAATATGTACAAATATGTGCAAATTGTGGCTGATGGTGGGCCTCCATTCCTCAGCAAGCTCACTGAATCAACTATCACATCTTGGAGATCAAAATAGCAGTATGTATTTCATAAATATGAAGTTACAAGAATTCTCTCTCCTCACTTTACAAATCACATCTTGGATGGAACTTCGAATCTCCAACTATAAACTAGCCACTAGCTACCTCTAACCTCTAACAATAATCTAACAACAACACTAACTAGTTATATTGACAACCCTTTGTATGGAGGGTGCACTCTTATTTATACAAAAATTAAGGATAACTATTCAATAAATATAGATTCTTAGATCTCTCCTAAATCCACATTTATGTCTTGTGGTTACAACCAATCTCCTAAAAATGTAAGATACAAATCCTCTCAAAATCCTCTCATCAATGATTCTTCACCTTTGGATGTGCACAGTTAATGATCCACATCTTCTAAAATTATTCACAAATCCTCATGATTTTGGAATTTGAAATTCGAATGTGTGGTTGGATGGCCAAGTAGGACCCTTGGAGAATCTCTAGGTAGGCCTACAATATCACAAAACCCATAAAACTTTTAGATATATATAAAAATATGTTAATTTCCTAAAATTTAATTAGAATTTCACTTATAATACTTAAAATCAATGACTTGGAAAATAATAATGATAAACCCATGTAATGATGAAAATGGTTACTTAATGTAATATTACGTGGCTATAGAGTTATAGAATGAGGATAAGATATTGAGATGAAGGTGAAAGTGGATGACATTTTGGAGGCCCAACAACTCTCCTCTTGATCACTCCTTTTTTACCATATGGGAAGGGAACTCCGAGACACGTCATCCCAATTGTAACACCCTGGTGATTCTCCTTTCCTACTCCTCTTTATGTCTTCGATATGGGACCCCCAAGTTTACCTGGATCAATGGGCCATACCTCTACACACCCATACTTATATTTGGTCCATGAGGTTGCAGCGCCACGACATCCCGTGTAGAATTGCCCCTAACGTTCCTTATTACACTTCACAATCAACTTCTAGGAAGAGCCATACGAGATGAGTTTTCTCCTGGCCCATATTGTGCCAATCCCAGTGCAACTAGGGTTACATGGAGGCCACCAAATCATGGACCCACATCATACCTCTTCCTCAGAGAAAGAACCCCTTTGATGATTGCAGGAATTCATCATTGGGATGAGTTATAATGAGGGCTCCATTTCGACCAATGAGAACTCTTTTCACCTCTGCGTTATAAGCCTAGCTAGCCCAGTGCCTAGTCATCCTTTCCATTTCTTTGTGTTGTAGAAACAAACCTATGGGATGTGGCCTATAGGACACGTCACCCCTCCATTCAATCAATTGTGATAGGGAAAACTATGAGCATCCAATCCAAAGATTTCATGACTAGGTATTTCATCAGATTAATCCCTCAAGTTTATCTGATTAAACTATAAGTTGAAGTGTTTGCCTAACTTTTCCACAATGATTCTCTACTCATAACTTTTCCATTCAAGCATGGATTAATTTATGGATTCACTATAGTGGTTCTGCAAACATCTAGATCTGTGCTGACATTCTTCCATGGCCAATAAGATTTACTAAGGCACCTATTGGTGCTATCCTCTTCAGCTTACACTAGGGCTAACCTTCCCAAGCCCAAGGAATTCACCAAATAATTTAGAGGCCACAAGGATATTAATGCTTCCTGAATGAACAAGGAATCCCCCTCGTCGGTTTGAATAAAAGCATGCACCTCATGGGATGACGTATAATGGATAAGTGCTTGTCCATCAAGAATTCCCATTTTTGGAACAAGAAATTGTAGGCATGATTTATTAGGTGACATTTTAGCTGCCACCTTCTAAGAACTTGCAATGAAATCCTAAAGGGCCTCCAACTCTCTTGCCACATGCCTGGGAGAACCATGGCTTACAACAACTATGAAATCATAATTGCACACTTATTAAGGTTTCAGGGGCATTTGGCTATTAACAGGTACATGCAATGCATCTATCAAGCGTGAGACACCATCACCTCGTACATAATGGCTACTACCAACCATTTAAGTGATAAGTTGCCTCATCATCTTAATGTTGAGATTTTCAATAGGTTGACGCTCCTAACCTAAGGAGGATCAATACTGTGTAATGCAAGTCAATTCCTCCTACAAGGCCATTCCCTGCTCAAGTGTGCACATAAATCCTTTGGACCAAATCCCGGTTAGGTGAATATGGGAACACATTGCCAGGGAATCTATCATAGTAAGATATCAAAGCTCCTTATGTAAGATCAAATATCAGTAGGTTAAGTAAGGAGGAATTACCCTACCATTATTACAATGCAATGCAACAATAACAAGGCCTAGTAACCAACACCTTCAACACATTACACATAGACCCTATCCACATAAGATGTCCTCCATGTAACCAATAAACTATAATAGAACAAGTCCATATGTTAATCATTTTCATAGCTTAATTTAGATTCTTATAGATATTTTCAAACCCTTTAAAGTTTTCACAATATGTCAATCATTTGTGTGTTATTAACATCACAATCAAGCATTTCATACAGTACACCATTTCAACCCAAAAATACAACATAATCCTTTTTGTCATGTAAATGAATTGCACTATATACTATTCATTACTTAATGTTAGAATGTAATCATGAATCTTGCTTTGCAACACCATTTCAAACCAGAAATGCAACATACATTGATCATCATTTTATCACACACAAATAGCACTTGTCTTGTAAATTTTCAGGGCAACTCAGTCAGGGATTATGACTCTCCACCCAACCATAGACAATTTTAACCAAGGCTTACTTGCAATTGTGACCCTGAGCGAGATTTCATAGTCTTAGGGGATTTTCTCAAATGATTAAGATAACCAACTACTAGCTGAAACTAGGAATCCAAAGGTCCTCCTTCCCCCAACAACCACTCATCCGTTAACCAAAGTACAAGGAATCCAGAGGCTAGCTTCCTCCACCCTCTAGTTGTTCATTGGTATCCAACCAATAAACTCAAGGAATCCATAAACTTGTTTCCTATACCCCAAGAATATTAAGGGATTCCAGAGAGAAAATCTCCACCTTTAACATAAAACATAGTGGTTTCAACCACCTTGGGGAATCTAGAATCCATGATAAAACAAGACAAAAAGAAAGGCTCCAAAGGTGGTCCTTTCAGGAATCCAAGGAATAAACCTCCACCCCATCCATCAAGGAAACCCGTAGAATACCATCTCCACCCTATAGCTATAGAGGGAATCGAGATGCGATTGTTCCTCACCTAGGAGGGACCTTCTTCCTGCCAATATTGCTAGTTGAACTGATATCACTGTCTTTCTCTTTCTACTTGTGAGTCTCCTTTGTTGTTCCTCCTCCTCTATTGCTTTGTTCGCTGAATGATGATAAAATACCTATTTGAATGCATGGAGCATCCTCAAACTCCTTTAGAGGTTGACTTTTCTTTCCTTTTTCCCTAGTTGTCTACACAACCTGCAAGTTCCATAAATTTATTATCCTTTTCTCCTTTTAAGTGTTTCCCAAGGCATACTATGCCCACATACTTCTCTTACAACCCAATTTAATTTAGAAGTCAGTCCCTTAAAAGAACGCTAACCAACCTTTAATGGCCGTTGAAACAATTCATATTTCCTACATAAGGAAACCTTATATATCCCAAGCAAGCAACCCCCCCAGCTTCTGGACTCTATGTCCCTTTTGACTCAACCCAATTTTAACATATTTTGCACAAATATTTACAGATTTCATGAGGAAACCAAGTTTGGGGTTGTCATAGTTTCCATGAATCCTCCAAAAAAAATGTTTTCCTCCCATTCCTCACTTCCCAGAAACAATATTTCTATATTATCGTTTTGTCATTCTTGGCCAAATTCCATATTGATGATCATGTGGGCAGTGTGTTCATCCTTATTATTTGCTATGTTGGAATGGTGGGTGTTGGTCAGGTAAATCCCCTCTGCGGACAGAGGCGATCCCACTAGCCTATAACAGAACTAGCCACAATCAAACTACGCTGCTACACAAGTTCCTAGTTATGCATCAAAGGTGAATCAAGAAGACCAACCTGGAGTCCAACGCTATGATTGAAGCAGAGTTGATATCCCCGCTCCCTCGCTCCAATAGATCATAAACGAACACCTGCACATGCAAAGGAAGAGACAGATACCAACATAAAAACTACCAAGGCACAACTATATTTCAGTCAGAAAGGAAATAAATCAACACATCACCATAATAGACAATGAGATTGGAACTATAATAGCAGTCCCTCATCAATTAATAATAAACAAGAAAAGTTACAACCATTGTTCTGACGTTGACCCTTCTCCTGGCTGGGCGAGTAACTATATGTGTCTTGCAATGCATCTCCTCTCCGGCAGCATAACCTCTCTAGCACTCACTAGCATTCCTCCAAGAACTCAAGAACTCAACATCTAACACTCCATGACTAACGATTATCACTACTATCACTAGCTTTCACTAGCTTGTCCAATGCATAATGACGAGCTTATATAGATGAAGAAGGGAGGAGGATACGATGAACCGGGACACCTTTTGTGGATTAACATTATCCCCAAAAGCCATTAAAGATGGAGATAGGATAGAGCTCGACATAAAGCTGATTTTTTATCCTCAGAAAAGCTCCATGTAATGAAGGAAACAACAGTCGGACGTGCGTTAAGGCAAAAAGCATGATCAAACTTGGTTGGCGCGACTGCTGCTCTAAGACAGAGCGCCAATGGTCGCGCCCTCTTTTGAGGATCTCCATGATTGGCACGGGTAAGATACTGTGGACTTGCGCCAATGGAAAAAGAGCACTTTTTAGGGATAATCTGCAGGAGGTGTCTTCAGGGAACATGAAGTACATACTCAGGGGAACATAATGCAAGTGTTTTTAGACTTTGTCACTTCTTATAACTCCCGGGATGAGTCCTCCAAGGTACGACAAGAGGAGTAACAGGGATGGTGACAAATTACTGTGTAACAGATGCCCCCTAAAGCATGAAGTCCGAGAGGTGGAGAGGGGTGAAATGCTTTACAAGAACACACATAAGAACACATATAGTTACTGCCGCCGAGGATCTGTATTAAGAGACATGACTGATAGTTCAATTACATGATGTACGTGGTATGGTCGCAGCCATCCATAAGAGAGTACATAAATAATCTGGATCCATAGTATGGACGCAGCCATCTGGTTAGGATCAATGAATTGACTCAGGTATGGTCGCAGCCATCCAATGAATGAGTCAAGTATCAAGAATCACACCTGGATTACAGCAGACACAATCCAGGGTCTTGCGCTCCATCTCGACCCGAACAAGAGTACAAGTTCAAGCATGTGAATATATGAGCTGAAGTCGAACATGCATGAACATCGTCTGATTACCAGTCAATAGTGGAAACTGTTAACAGACGCGAGAGGTACCACCAATAATGACAATGGCCCTCAAGGTACTATAGGTACAATCTACAGCGTGTGAATCAATGATCTGAAGTCGAACACCCGTAGAATCATTCGATCGGAGGCCAATGATGAAAACCTCACGTCGAACACGAAGAACCTGCCATTGAGGCATGCAGGCTCCAAGGCACCAGAAAGGAGTCTCTAGATCAACTTCCTGGATAATGAGTTGAAGTCGACAGGAAGTGACCTTGATCGAAGGTGGGCCATAATGTTTCCCACATCATCGACATGAGACAGAGAGATAATGTTGTGAATCAAGATTGTGCGAACTATCAGAGGGAGGTCGTTTCTTTGCAGAGGTCAACTTCTCTTGAACATATCGGCGGCACATTAACGGAATTGGCAGTATTTGACATCAATGCATCAAAGGTCATGATGACGAGGCAATGAATGGATGAGAGGTCAAATAGGGTACCCAAGTCCATGGAAGCAAGTGAAAGATATGAGATGAAATATCCCCACCCCAGACACGAAAGCAAAAAGTGCCATGTTCAAGAGTGACATACTGCCGTTATGGTAATAATTATGGTTCAAAAATTTTCTTTTCCCCCCGCCATTTCTGGCGATTACCCCAGTTATTTTTAACAAGCTTGATGGGGATAGCATATGCTTGTGTTGTGACAAAATCCGATGTCATTAAGTTTTAACGAGTCTGACAAAGGAAGAACTCGACGTCTTTTCATGTTTAGAGAGTTTGAAAAGACAGCAGAAAAGGAAACTCCAGGGATGACCTTTTTCGTAAAGTTGTGTCTCTCGGGCCCGAAAAAGTATAAAATAATACCCGAAAGAACCGCCCGATCATTACGATCGAGGAGTACTTTTCATAATTAGTGATTTCGACCCGAAAAAGTAAAAAAACGGTCAAAACCACGTCGTTTCGTAACCATTAACGAGTTTGAAACGACAAAAACCCGGTAATCTTTTTATGTTTTAACGGTCGACAAAAAGAACTTAAAATGACCGCCCCTTATTACCATTTAACGAGTCAAGAGGAGTGACTCGGCAATCTTTTCCTCTTTAAATGGTCAGAAAAGAGCTGAAAGCGGACCTTCATTTTTATTTTCTTTAACGAGTCAAAAAGGAAAAATACTCGGCAATCTTTTCATATTTTACGAGTCAGAAAAGAGCGTAAAGGCGACTCGTCCTGAAGGAACGAGTGGTATAAGGGATAGCAACTGGTTCCGATAATGGTGGAACTTACTCGAAACATGTAAAGGTTAAGAGGCTGGCTAATCAAACCACTCATCGCTGCGGTTCCTCAGGAAAGGAGAAACAACCAAGTGAAAGCATATGATCGGCCAAAAAGATGGTGGCGATGGAATGAAACAACCAAGGCTCATCTAGCAGAATTTAGCGGATAAAAGGCAATCACGGGATGTAAATGGGTTCATTTTTACACAAGCTTGAACCATGGAGAACTTTGCTTGTAAAAATTTTTTTGTTGCATGCCCCCAGCATGATCATACAAATCGAGGTACATGCCCCCCAAGCTTCATGGCATTCACGGAGTGGATGGAATGAAGGTTTACTTGGAAAGACTCGATTTTGAAGGAGGATGCATGCCCCTCGGGCTTCAGTCACGCACCCGGGTGAGCTGCTGTCATCAGAATAACGGGGTGGGTGCTGGGGTATTTCCTGTGGAAATAAGACCATTTAGGAATGGTAGATGACTATATGTGAAGTGGGAACTGGGGAATGAAAGTTGGTCTACGACTTTGATCGTTCTTCCTTCATGCGGAAAACACATCACTCTGAAGAGTGAGGACACAATAGCACGTATGCGATAAATATAGTCTCGTCCAAGGAGTAAATTGTAATCTAACAGACCTTGGACTACCATGACACCCATTTGAATAGTCTTCCCTTCTAATGTAATAGGTACATTGGGAAGAATTCCTAAAGGTCGAGTGGTTTCTCGATGGAAACCTATAAGGTTTCTCATCTCAGGCAGAAGCAGTGGGGAACCAAGTGCTTCCCAAGCTGTTGAAGAAAGGATAATCACAGGAGATCCCTCATCAATAATTGTACCGGAAATAACCATGCGGTAGACTTGGACTATAATTCGAAATGGTATGGAGGCTGGTAACCGAGGATTAACTAGCTGATCCCAATTGAAGGAAACAACTAGGTTGCTTGGAGGTGGGACTGGATAGACAACCGGATATGATTCTGATGGACTTTCTTCCTGGTGAGAAGGAATGAGAGGGATGCTCACTTGATCATCTACGTTAATAAATAGAATTTGGGCGGTGGGATCTTCATTCTTTGCAGTGATAACATCATCTGAGGAGGTAACTTCTGAAGGCAAAACCGGGTCACTTGTAATCTGGACCGTTTGACTTTTGTCTGGTTTGGATTCAGATGTAAGATCGTTTAAGGCTGGAATTTCTGAAAGCAAAACCGGGTCACTTGTAATCTGGACCTCTTGACTTTGGTCTGGTTTGGATTCAGGTGTAAGATCATCTAAAGATGGAACCTCTGTAGGCAAAACCGGGTCACTTGTAATCTGGACCTTTTGAAAGACCGGGTCAACTGTAATCTGGAACTGTGGACTTTCGTTTGGTTTGGACTCAGATGGTTCATCTTTGATGGTAGAGTGGTGTGTAGATGATGAATGTAAATCAACACTCGTTCCGACCAGGGACTGGTCTGGAACAGGCGGAGCACAGGTAAGTTCAGGAAGAGAGGTGTGGACTAAAGAGGAATCAGGTTTGATCACTTGGTTAACAGAGAGATGATCTGCAGCTGCAAAAAGACGCTGATATCCAGCGGGTAGTTTGGGTAAGGGAGCTGACAGACTTGCCAAAAAACGAGAGGCTTCATCCATAAGCGGACAAAGGCGAAGGAGATGATTACCTTCACAAAGTCGACAAGGGAAACGAACCTTCCCTTTTCTCTTACCAACTGACAAGGTATCGTCGATTGGCGACGACAAGGAGTGAGTCGGGTCACGGGACCATATATCGAGGATCCTGGGAATACCAGGACAATCAGAAAGAAAGTGGTCCCCCTTGCATAATCGACAAGGAGACTTAGCCTTCCGCGGAGGAGCAGAAGGGGATTCCACTTCAGATATTTTTGTGGTAGATGCGACCTTTCCCTTAGGAGACTTCTTCTTGTTGGTCTTCTTCTTCTTTTTCTTAGCCACCTGGTTAGTGAAATCCACGGTTTCACCAGGTGAAATAGAAGATGAGGACACAGCAATGGGCGAAGAAGGAAAGGGGTCCACCCTAGAATCAACACGGTGTTCTTCGGGTGGAGGAGGTGGTGGCAGAACAGGAGTCACCACACTTGAGACCATCGAGTTTGAAAACAACCACACGGGTAAACCAATGGTCAACCCAAGCAAAGACAATGTTGCGATATACTGAACACCGACATTTCCAACAGAAGGAAATGGACGAGGGTTCCCATCAGGAGGAACACCTTGGCCGATGGGTGCCGAGAAGGCTGCCATTGAACGAGAAATAATCCTACTCAAGCTAACGCAAACAAAATCTAATTGGGTAGATGTTATCGTGGCCAATAAATTTTAAGACACTGAACTTAACCTTTTCATTTTTTAAGAGTCGAGAAAAGGATAAAAGATGACTCTAGTCTCCTTCGAATATTTAATGAGCACGAAGTGACAAGACGCTCACAGGCACCTTTTCGTTTAGGGAGTCCGAAAAGGATCAAAAGTGACTGCTCTGGAATTCTAGGTAGAAGGTGTGCCAAAATTTTCGCAAAACCACAGAATACTTTTTAGGGTACGGGTGGTCAATCTTCGTGAATGCTGTGTTCACTGCATTGCGAATCGTAGGGCGGCTAACACGGCTTCCTATGGATAAAGGCTTTATTCCTATAGGGGTCTCCCAATATATACGCGACGGTACGTGGGAGCACAGTCCGTATTGGCACCTATCGTTTCACCGTGGAGGAATCACCCAACCACTCGACGATAAACTACCAGGTTTAAAGACGCCGGAACACGTCTCTAACCTAGACCTCTAGAGTATTTGCGTTATGTTCCAATGCGTTGTTATGTTCATTGAGTTCATTTTAAAGTTTATCTTCGATTATGTTTCAGTTTTTGGTCCTACCGTATGTGATATCTCAAAAACTTCTTAAATGCAAACTATATGCCAAAATTAAATCATTTGATTCGATGAATTCTATCTATAGGAGGGTTGAGATTTTCACACAAACGAAGTGATCACTCAACAAACAACAAAGATCATAATGCAGCTAATAACAAGAAATGCAATTTTTTCTTTTTCTTTTTAATAGTAACAAATAACAATAAATGCTAATTAATATGATGCAAAAGATTTTTTGTTTTTCTTTCCTTTAAGATGGCATGACGCATGTAAACAAATTTTAAGAGATATGCACAATCCAAGTTCACTCAATGAAATAGAACCAATTCTGAAACACCAAAATGAACCATGCAAGCAAGGAAAAAACACAAAGACTTTCACTGAACCATGTAATCTAAGTTCGAATGAAATCGAGTGAAATCCAAAGAGGCTAGAAGTGAAGCACTCAGAGTATAGAAGATCAAGCTTTAACAAATCACTGGATAAGTGCAGAACACAACCAACAAGCTGACTGGATAATCAAGAGACCGAAACTTCCCACAGAAGGCTAGACATGCAAAGTCACTAGATGACCTAGGGCTGGGTTGAAAATCAATAGAAATGAGCAAACAGCTGAGGGATAAAGGCTAAGACTAGTCAAGCAGAGGTTCAACACAATGCCAGAGGCTGTAAGAGATATAAAAATAGATTGAAAGAGCTTTCCACCCACACACAGGCAAAATTTATAGAGCTGGCGCGACTGTCAGCCTGCAACTTGCGCTACCACAGTATTGGCGCGAGTTTCTTTTGAGCAACATGCGCCAACTGGCGCGACTGTCAGAGAAATAACCGCGCCAATTAAGCTTGCCAACTAGAAAAATAAATGATACGACCTCAGGTCGGGTTGACAGTGCTCAGATGGGTCAAACAGTAAAGAATAAATTCAAAACTGACTCAGGAAACTCATTCACTCAAGCAAGCAGAAGAAAATTAACATGCAAGACAAAAATCAAATAGCTATTCCCCAGCGGAGTCGCCAAATTGTTGGTCAGGTAAATCCCCTCTGCGGACAGAGGCGATCCCACTAGCCTATAACAGAACTAGCCACAATCAAACCACGCTGCTACGCAAGTTCCTAGTTATGCATCAAAGGTGAATCAAGAAGACCAACCTGGAGTCCAACGCTATGATTGAAGCAGAGTTGATATCCCCGCTCCCTCGCTGCAACAGATCATAAAAGAACACCTGCACATGCAAAGGAAGAGACAGATACCAACATAAAAACTACCAAGGCACAACTATATTTCAGTCAGAAAGGAAATAAATCAACACATCACCATAATAGACAATGAGATTGGAACTATAATAGCAGTCGCTCATCAATTAATAATAAACATGAAAAGTTACAACCATTGTTCTGACCTTGACCCTTCTCCTGGCTGGGCGAGTAACTATATGTGTCTTGCAATGCATCTCCTCTCCGGCAGCATAACCTCTCTAGCACTCACTAGCATTCCTCCAAGAACTCAAGAACTCAACATCTAACACTCCATGACTAACGATTATCACTACTATCACTAGCTTTCACTAGCTTGTCCAATGCATAATGACGAGCTTATATAGATGAAGAAGGGAGGAGGATACGATGAACCGGGACACCTTTTGTGGATTAACATTATCCCCAAAAGCCATTAAAGATGGAGATAGGATAGAGCTCGACATAAAGCTGATTTTTTATCCTCAGAAAAGCTCCATGTAATGAAGGAAACAACAGTCGGACATGCGTTAAGGCAAAAAGCATGATCAAACTTGGTTGGCGCGACTGTTGCTCTAAGACAGAGCGCCAATGGTTGCGCCCTCTTTTGAGGATCTCCATGATTGGCGCGGGTAAGATACTGTGGACTTGCGCCAATGGAAAAAGAGAACTTTTTAGGGATAATCTGTAGGAGGTGTCTTCAGGGAACATGAAGTACATACTCAGGGGAACATAATGCAAGTGTTTTTAGACTTTGTCACTTCTTATAACTCCCGGGATGAGTCCTCCAAGGTACGACAAGAGGAGTAACAGGGATGGTGACAAATTACTGTGTAACAGTGGGGATATATTTTCTAGTCTATTTTTTTTTCTAGAGGTCCATTCCTCCTTGAATCCATCTCCACCATATCTTCGCCCCTAATACCTTAGCGTGATTTTGGAGCCCCACAAGCCCAACCCTCCCTTCATTTGAGGTCCAGATAATTTTTCCCATACTACCAATGGTGATTTTTTTTCCAATCAAGAGCTTCCCCATAAGAAGGATCTCTATATGATACAAACTTCCTATGGTACTAAAATAGGGGACATCATTGCCGAGCATAAGTAAGTGGAAAGCACTTGTAGTACCAATTTCAAGAGAATAAGGCGGCGCACCATATTTAATGCCCTAAATTTCCATATTAAAAATAGCTTCTACATTTTTCTTAACAGTTCATCTCATGCATTCCAGTGAAGACAACTTTCTACCAATAGTGCACCAAGATATTTTTTTGGGAGAGTGCTAACCTAAATTCATAAAACTCTATCAATGTTCATTTCACTCTCAGTGTATTAAAAGACAAGACTTAAGATTTAGTTCAATTGATTTCCATACCTAACGATATTGAGAATGTATCTAGGATTCTATTGCAATTCCTTACTTCTCGTACTAGTGGTACTCTGTTGATAGTTTTAATTAGCGATTAAACCTCCTAATATTTAATTGTGAACCAAGACTCGTAAACACGAGTTGTAGCATTTTTTCTCAACATTAAGTTCAAAGTATATAATTTTCCTTGATAATGATCGTTAAGTACAAAATGATAAAAATACTCTTCTATAAATTAAGTAAACTAGCACTCATCTCACTCTCATAAAACATAAGCAATCTAAAGGAAATCAACTTAACTGAATACATTCTATTTTGTATTCTAAATTTCTTCAATCAAAAGACTAACCCATTGAAACCAAAAGCTTAATGAAATTCAACCTAAGTACAATTATTGAAATCAAACCTTTTTCAAAGCAGGAAGTTCAAACTCTCATTATTCAAAAAGCAGAGGCAAGAAATCATCAAAACCTATTTTCTAAGAAATCAAAATGTAATGCTACAAAAGGAAACTAGAATCAAATCTTGAACTAGGCTATTCTAGCTTAGAAACAAAATACATTCGAACCACAGTGCTACAAAGACTGATTTTGAAATCAACCTAAACTAACGTATTGGTGCTTAAAGGAAAATGAAACCTTAACGAAATTCTCTAAGTTTATAAATGAAAATTGAATTGTTGTCACACTGCTATGAAATCAATCTCTATACTACAACATTGGGAATGGGAACCAAACTTATTCTATCATGCGAAAATAAATATAAATTATCCTATGATAATTTAATGACTCAGATCGATGCTTTGAATTAAATGCTTTGAATTAAATCACACTGCTTGAATTAACCGATACTACTTGAAATTAATCACATGAATGGAATTAAACAATCATAATGCTTGAAATAAATCACACAATTCAAATTGAAAAAATGAAAAACACAACACCTATCACTACCAAGAATGAATTCATTTGAAAATACAACCAAAACCTTTCAAACCATAAACCATTTACTGAAATTCACACAGAGGACTCATATTCAAATCCACACCATACATCAAAAATCAGAAGTCGTTATATTCCTATATCGTGAATGCTCCAATTATAAATATGAATAAATGCGACTTAAGTGGAGGAACAAAGCATGGCTCTATGTTAACATATGAGCTCATGTTATAAAATGAATCAGAGATCTTCAACACAGGAAAGCAATCCTTAAATCATTTAATCTGTAAGGTAACAAACCACACATATGTTATGAAATCGTATACCAATATTCGTAACTATAACACACATGATTCAAACTATAAAATCACATGCACACACCTAGCTATCTGAACTGTTAATGAGGCTTATTTCTAGAGGTGGTGGGCCCTCCCACGCCTGGAGTAAGCTAGCTTACTACAATGAAAGAAGGATTTAAAACATCAGAGACATAACTCGCAATCAACCATGATAACAACGCTTCTGGCTCACAACTTGAAAGTGATCATGTATATTTTCAAAACAGAGTTTGGGAACCAATTGACATAAGTCACAATGTATCTTACTAACAACAGCAACAATTCTAACTCTTAACCAACTAGCTCAACTAACATTGTTATTGCATTACAACTAACAACACTGCTTGATCTGCTCCAAATCATATTGACTCTACTTAGAATAAACTACTTACTTCTAAAGTAACTAACTACTATTATGAGAGTAGTATACTTTGATTTTGATATGGAGGATCTTTGGCCTTGGAATTATCATTATTAATATAAAAAATCGATCGTGGAAGCATCGTGCTTGTCCTTACAGATCGTTGTGTAAACTTCGATGGTCAAAACAAGAAGAAGGAGTCCACTTGGCCAGACTGTCTCGAACTCGGTCAAGGATTGACCATTTGAATATGAAACATGAGATTGATGATGATGATAAGGCATCTTTCCATTCATGTTGACCTACCAATCTTGCCACCAAGGTTCCAGCTAGACCCATGAATAAATAGTTAGCATATAAGGACATGACTCAAGATTCACTTAAATTCAATCACAAATAGCAAAATGATGTTAGTTAAGTGCATTTACCTCTTAGTCATGTACTAGTTAGGTTTAGGGAGTGATGTAGGTGATAGGGTAAGTAGTAGGAGTACTTTCATAGGCAAAAGATGGTGAAAATAGGGATGAGAGGCAAAAAATTGGGGACAAAAATGGGAGCCAACATCCCCCCATGCTGATCTTAATGCAAGTCCTCATGCATGTTACCATAGTATGCCAAAAATAGCAATGACATGGTAGCAAAAGAAACTTTGGTCAAAGACTAGTGGCCTTAACCAAGACATCTAACCCATGCTTAATTGGAACAAAACACTTCTTAAACTGCAGAGCAAGCTCTTGAGCACTTAACTTTTTGGTGGGTTTCATCTTGAAGATTTTTCAACATAGCAACTGCTTGCTTTTCTGCTTTAGCTCATCATTCTGTGAAAACAACCAAAGATTATTTTCTCTGATCTGATTTTTAATTTCTCTAACATACTAAAATGAAAATCAATACTTGTTTCCTTGCTTACAAAGTTTAACAATATTTCTCTGCAACTTCACTAAACGAATCTTCTGGTTTTCTTCTTCTATAGGAGTTAGAGTTTTCATGGGTGTTGTAAATTTTTGAGAGGAACTGCCTCTTTGTGTTTTGATATTACCTATCCCCCTGTGATGAAGCTTTCTAAACTTCTTTGCTGACATCTCGACTAGGATTCTAGCTAGGTAATGACTAAACATGGGACTGTGTTTCTAAATCTTGTGCAATGTCAAAGGGAACCTCTATTGTAGATGCTAAGACAGGAATTTCTTCAGGGGAAGAATGCAACTCTTTTTCATCTGAGTCAGGAGATGAAATAACATCAATACACTCAGAATTTATAGCTTTAGGTACAAGAGTCTTAAGCTTGTGCATGCTTCTAGTTCTGCGATGGCCTTGGATTGAAGTCTCTTCCATGGACATTGATGGTACTTGGGTTGGAGAAATAGATTTATTCTGCTTAGGCTTTGGTTCTTCCCCTACATGAGCTTCAGAAGCTTTAGATGCAAGTTATTCACCTTTTGACCCTACAATGTCAGTTGACTCAAGTTGGTCTTCACTACCCCTGCTCTGCTTGTCCCTTTGCTTATTTCGGGTTTTTGAAGATGTCCTATCTTCCATAGTATTAGAAAATGGTGTCGATTCTTGAGGGGTTTCGAAAATAGGAGAGGAAGGGTTGTTTATAGGGTTAGGTGTCATTTGGGAATGTTGTGACAAGGTATCCCTTCTATGCTTAAGTGACTATCCCAACAATCATTGTTGACTTTGAGCTGAGTCTCTTCTCCAAGAAAATTTTCAATCAGGAAGTCTTCCCAAGACTTTCGTCACTTTGTAAGCTCAACAAAAACTACCATTTTAATAAGACTGTGGTGATATAAGGTTGTCTCAGGGTTCTTTCTCTCTGATTGCACCCCTTTAGACATTTTATGCAAGCTTAACCTCAATAAATGTGGAATATTGATCTTACTATCTTCTGCAAAATGTGATAACAAGTGAATATGATATAAAAGAACTATGGCATACCTTATTTCACAGGTAACAAATTGCTGCAACATGAAGATCAAAGGGTGCCATTTCTCTTCGATACAAATATGTAGTACACCTTTCGTCCAGTTGATTGACTGATAGGTTGACTTGAGGAATGTGGCACAATTTGGAATATTTAATTGCTCACCCTTAAATAATGGTTCACCCACATAGGGTAACCCTATAGCATGACTAAGGGACTCCTTTGTAACCTTAAAATTCAAATACCAACATTAACATGCTCTCCATCAAAGTTCTAAGCAAATGCTAGGCCTAATTTATCATTATATCCTTGACTTTTTATTAAAAATGGCAACCATCCCCGCTCTTCGAGAATTCCTTTTCATTGTTGATACTCAAGGCTACAGGAAAATTTTCCAAAGGTCGACTCATGGCAATCGACCCCCATGCCTGTGTAACACCAAAATTTTCGAATCCAACTGGAAATCATGACTCTCTACCTGCAACAACTCAAATAAGAATATAACTCCCTTATAATTGATAAACAAAATGGTTTCCTTGATTTTCATGAGAACTGCCCCCATCATGTCAATGATTTCACCCTCATTGTGCCTCCATGGAAATGATTATCATCGCGGTGGGATAGTGTTATATACATATTTGGGAATTGTAACCCCAAACTCATATGTCCATAAACCAAGGGATATTTAGTCCCTAAAAGTGTTGTTTCATACCCTAAAGGATCATGGTCAACTGATTACATCATTTCCCAGAAGTTCCACCTAAAAAACTACTTAGAACTAGCCAAAACTGGACCATACTAACTACTCCATGGTCAAGGTGTGATGCATACTAGCTGCCACACTAGCTAGGTGCGATGCATACTGAAATGGCCTTCTATATGTGCAATGAGTGAGAATAGACAAATGGCAGAGACCGTTTGTTAAGTGGATGATCATGGAATCTTCCAGAAACTTCTCCTGTGACACTTGCCTCTCTGAATTCACCCATGGATGAGTAAGAGATCAATGAAATCTCCAAGTGGAACCAAGAACTATCAGTGGAATGACACTAATCAAAAACCCAGAGCTGACTCACACCCTTGCAAGACATCTATAAATGGATCCCTCATTTGACAGATCTAGAGGCTGGAATTTTGCAATTTGTGAGGAAGTGTTGTTGGTTTATTTTTGAGAAGAGACATTGTATTGTTGGGTGATCTTGCTTTTCATGAGGTGAAGAGGGCTTCTATGCTGGGAGGATGATGTTGGATCAAACAGCTAGGGTGTAATCCTCTCTTCTACTATTAATAAAGTTCTTTGAGCTTTCCTCCATATAATCATGTATTTGTGAATCTTATTGTTTATGAATGCAATTGTATGGTCAATGTGTTTCTGATTCTACATTGTTTATGATGTTTTAGATAGAGATGCTTTGATGGTTTTCTATTACTTTGACTCTATAGGTACTCTTTGAAGTGGGACAAGTAGGAGAAGAGTGGAAAATTCTATCAAGGGAAAGAGAAATCAAGCAAGGATCAAAGCAGAAGATCCAGGTTGGTCCTCTTTTCTTCCCTCTTATCTATTACACCTAAAGGAAATCTCGAATTGCTTTGATTGTTTGTTTCTAAGATAGCTACCCATCTTAGTGGGACTAGCAGTTCAAATCGACACTAGTTTTTCCTGAAAAAAAATGGCAACTCCGCTGGGGAGCAACTAGTTTGTTTGTTTGTTATTGTTGTTTTCTTTATAAACTACAGACAGAGCCTGAAGTTAGCCAGATAGCCTTTGAACTGCCTTTGCTATGCAATTGTGAAGTAGATGAATGCTACTTCAGTCAATCTCCGGGTTGGTTTATGAACTGAACATATGACTTATAGGCATTCTAAGTGCCCTTGTGGTAGCTCAATAACCTCATAAGATCATACCCCTATACTTTGTTTTTACTGTCCATCATAACTTAGCCTAAATCATTGAACTTAGTTGTAAATTTTGAGCAAAAACCAAGCTCAATTTCTCTCCCTAGTCCATCGCACTATTTGTCACTGGGCAGCCTGTATGCATCACACCTCTCGTGTGTTGCAGGTGGGATGCATCCCTGTTTCCCTATGTTACAGGTGCGATGATTGAGTGATATTGTTTCTCTCTTTGAAATTTGGTTTTTCCTCCTTGTTTTCAGCGCTATTCAGTAGTTTTTTTGTTCATGATCAATTTCTCATTATTGAAGCCTCCTTCCTTTACATTATTCAGCCTCCATTAGTTAGGTATTGTAAATGTTTTTTGTGTATTTTTAAATCATTTACTGTCTTCCGTTGTCAAGAGTAGCTTAATCGAACTGTCGTTTTTGATGCAAGTGTCGTAATTGTCATTTTGAGTCAAAAGAAGAGTGTTGTAAAGTCTTCCTGTTCTAGATAGTTGATTGTACTTTTGTCATTGTACTTGATTTGAGTTATTAGTATTTGAAGTGTCGAAAGCAGTTTTCAATTCGAAATCAAAAAGTGTCGTCTTAGTCTTCCTTTCATTTTGAAAAGAAATTGTTAAAAATGTTGCTTTAAAAGAAAATAGTTCAGTTATGTACTTAGCTTTCCTTTTTGGCATTCACACATTAAGGAAATGGAAAACAAATACATGCATGTGCATTTTCATTTTAACTGCATGCGGAATATGATTTAGGAAAGTGAATTTAGTGTGTGCTCTATGCTCTCCACTGAAAGAAAAATCACACTCTTCTTTCCTTAGTATCTAGGATTTTCATTGCTAAAAGAAAATAAACGACCGTTTATCATTTTAGATTGCATATTTAGGAATTTTACATCTACATCACGCAGTGAACCTTGAAAGACAAACTTATAAGCAAGATCAACTCTAAAATAAATCTCAATGAACATAAAAATGCTTTGGAACCTAACGCAACACATCTAGAAGTCTAGGCTAGAGACGTATTCCAGCGTCGTAAAACCTAGTAACTATCGTTTTCATCGAAGGTTGGGTGATTCCTCCTCTTTGATATGACAAGTGCCAGTACGGACTTGTGCTCCCCGTACCGTCGAGTATATATTGGGAGACCACAATAGGCTGATACCCTTTATCCTTAGGAAGTTATGTCTACAACCCCATCGATCGCAATGCACTAAACACAACATTTGGGAAGATTGAATGCTGTACATAAGTCCTTGGTAATTTCTCTATCATTTATCACCAAGGTGTATTTTGCAGTTTTGCGATTGGTTTGGTAATCCCTCTGTCTAGATTTCTAGAGTAGTCACTTTTGTTCCTTTTCGACTCTTTAAGAGAAAAGGTCCATCTGAGCACTTGTCACTTTAGGCTCATTAAAAATCGAAGGCAACTAGAGTCACCTTTATCTTTTTCTCGACTCTTAAAAATTGAAAAAGCAAAGTTGCGTCGAAGTGTCTTAAAATTTATTTGAATCGGAATAACTTTTTCCCCTTTAATTTTGAGTTGATCAAGTAATCCACAATCATGGAAGAAAGTCAATCAAAACCCTGTCGTTCGTGGAGACTAGCGAGTCAACCGTCTTTGACTCTAGAGATGAAACAATTCCAGGAAAAACGATCTCGTTTAAATGAGTCCAATTCACTTGATTTATTTGAAACTTGTGTTTCAACATCGTCAGAGACTACTGTTACTCCGATTATTTCTGGTACATTTGCCTTTACAGAAGAAGTTCCGCAGTTACAAGAGGACATTAGAACTGATCCTAGTGTAACAGTAGACACTTCTATTCCTGAAACAGCTCCATCTAGGACTGATCCAGAAATTGAAGTTCACTTACCTGAACATCAGGAAGTTGAGTTCCAGAATAAAGAAGGTGTCACCCCTCCAGTATCTGTTACTGCAGAAGCTACACTTTCTTCGGCTCTAGAAATATTTTACAGAC
Source organism: Pinus tabuliformis (assembly GCA_031772625.1). NCBI lineage: Eukaryota > Viridiplantae > Streptophyta > Pinopsida > Pinales > Pinaceae > Pinus > Pinus tabuliformis. The sequence goes on from CM062818.1 coordinate 937,057,522, forward strand.
CTGACGATCTACCTCTTCCACCTGGATTGATTGCTATAGAAGAGACAATAGAGGATCTTCCATCTAGTACTCCATTGTGTTTCAGAATTGGGAGCCACTTATATCTTTCTACTATAGAAGTTAGTTCTTTTAATCATCCTTCATCGCAAGTTCCTGTCGAATCGCTAGGAAATATTTTGGATAGACTAAATATGTCTGAGCAACCATCAACATCTAGGACTGTGTCAACTGACACGGCTACGACGGAAATTCCTGCTAACATTACTACAATGTTTGCTGGTACACCATCTGTCCCGACTAGTTATCAATAGCAAGCTAGAGTCCACTTAGGGATTGTTTCGACAACATGGTTTGTTTCTATTTCTTCATCCGGAGTCTCATATGGTATTTCTTATGTTGAAACTCAACAAGTTGATCCAATATGTCTTCAAAGGCCAATCTACCCTTTAAGCATTGGATTAACACCATATGGGGGGCAGTATTCCTTTTCATTGTTCCCTCCTGAAGAACAACCATATGAGAGTTACCACAAAATTCAGGTCAAACTGGAATTACATCCAGTGGTTGGGTACTAATACTACCTCAAAAACCAAGGGTTGTATATTCAATGCAACCAGTCCAACTTGTGTCGAATATTCCCATTACACCTTCTATTGTGACTATATCGCAAGTACAAGTGCTACCTGTTGTGTTTCAACCTCAAGTCTCTCAGGTTGCAATACAATAGCCTCTCGTCTCCGTGATTCAATCACAACCTTAGGTTAGTGCCTCCTTACCTAGAATGACTCAGGCTCAAACAAGTACTATCACTCTGCATCTTGGTCAATCATCTGGTATTGGACAACAGCAAATGGTCCAACAACCATGGCTGGTACAATATCAACAACCGCAATTCCAACAATCTTACCAAGGACCTAAGCAACAAGGCTTTGTAAGTAACAGGCAACCACATTTCCAAAATGTTTATCAACAACCATACTATAGTGGTTATGCCCATCAACTTTATCAAAGTTGCCAGCATTAGATACATTATGCTGGTATGCAAAGACCTACTGCTCAGGCGATTCCATCTTATCCTAGGTATGCTTCGCCTAACCTAAATCAACAGTTTCCTTTTCTAGCAACCCTAGAATTACCAGATCTAAACTAGTTGATGAATGATCCAATTGCCTACACCCCTTGGTGGCCAACGATTCCTCATAAACTTTCCTCTTATATTCCTAAATTCAATGGAAATCTAGGTGAAGATCCATTGAATCATGTAATGACATTCCATTTGTGGTGCTCATCTAACACCCTGAATGATGATTCAATTAGGCTTTGCCTTTTTCAACGAATGCTAACTGGTCCAGCAGTGAAATGGTATATTTAATTTCCTAGAGCTTCATTTGATAACTTCAGCACCCTTGCCACTACCTTTTTAACCCATTTTCAGTTACCCATAAGGTACGAAATGGGGACAGAACTCCTTACCAACTTTAAACAGATGACAACCACTCACATATCTAATCATATTCATGAGTGGCAGCATCATCGTTGAATGGTAAAGACGTATGTTCTTGATCAGATTTTAGCTGAATGGTTTATAAAGTCATTATTTCCCTCTATTACAGAGGATGTGGCTAGGGGAGGAGTTGTCACTGAAGAGCAAGTCATTGCTCGTGCACAATATTTAGACTTGATCTATACTCAGTTTGGCATGCTCTACGAAAAAATTCCTGATGCTCCTAGACCAGAATTTTTTGTTCCTCCCCCTCCTAAATCAAACAAGGACTCTCATTCCAGTGATGGCGTGATCGGTACCATAAGCACGAAAACCGCAAAGGCTACATCTAAAAAAGCTCGTGCAGTTTCTAGTCAAAAAGCAGATGAAGAACCTCTTGCCTCGAAGATTAATGCCATGTCAACCGACAAGGGAAAAAATCCTAAGCAACCAAGGGGCAAGAAGAAAGGGACAAAAAAAAAGAAGAAATAGGAAGATTCGACTCTTGAGAAGTCTTCTGGAAACCCTACTGGATGAAAGAAACCTAATCAACCATGTTTCATATGTGATGAGGACCATTACATGAAAGATTGTCCCCATCGAGCTGAGGTCATGAAGTTTTTAAAGACTTCTAGTACCTCAGCGGTATTGACTGATCCGTTTCCAAACCTAGAAACTAATCTGGTTGCTAGTGATTGTGCTTCCCCATCCCAAACGCTTATGCTATCCATCTCAAAACAACAAAATTATGCTTTGATATAAAAAAGGAATAAAGATTATGGGAATCCACAGTTTTCGAACAGCAAGGCTACAGATCAACCCAGTAGTTCAACAACAACTTCACCAAAAATTGTTCCACCAATCATTCCTGAATTAACAATAAAACCGCCTAAGGGAGTAGTACATAAATCGACGTTTAATCCTCGTGCTGAAGTAGCATAGAATTATAATATAGTGGAGGATCTTGCCCAATCGCCATCTGCTATGTCGACACTTGAAGTACTGCAGAATTGCCGCTCCCAAAAATAGGCTTTGTTATCAGCGATAGGTGGGATTGATCCAGTGGATTCCAATCTAGTGGCCTTTAATCATAAAGGATACAAACCTCAGTTACCAACCCAGCTCACTTTCCTCATACAGGTAAAAGCCCTCAACAAAATTATTCATCGAACAATCATTGATGAGGGAGCATCTACCTATATTATGTCAATGAGTTGCTGGAAAACTTTAGGCTCTCCACCCTTGTCACGATCATCAACGACATTAAAAGCGTTCGATGGAAGAACATACACGCCATATGGGATATTAAGTAACTTGCAAATCGAACTGGGGGGCAAGACAGTAGAAATTGAAGTCGAGGTCATTGATGGAAACCTTGACTACAATATCCTACTGGGCAGGCCCTGGATTTATGCTATGGCTGCTGTTGTGTCAACATATTTTAGAAATATTGCAGTCCCCTTTCATGGCGAAATTACAATCATTGACCAACTGACCTTCCTCCCCAACAGTTCGCAATTTACCGGAAGCATTCCATTGATCCATGGAAGTTCTCAATTGCTTCAAAATATCGGAGCATGTCTCCTAAAAGACCGTTATTTAATGGGTACTTTTTCCCTTCTACCTTCGAGTAATATGGCAGAAGTGGCCATAGTGGAAAACTATCACATGATATCTTCTACATTGACAAAGATTAAGAAGAACTCTGAATATTTTGATAGTGTGGATCATCGCCAGGTGTTACCCCCAAGCCCTATAGAATTGTTGTAGCAATCAATTTTTGGGCATGGGCGGTGAACCCAAATCAATGCTCGGCAAGTGTTTGGATAGATAGGTCTCTAGAGTATAGCACCTCTTCCGATCCTTTGTCTCATGTACATTCTACAGACGAAGGAATCATTCAGTCAATGATGATAGGGGAGGCACCATGGGAATATCACCACCATTGTTCCCAGCTTCAAGATAACAACGAAGATTATTCTAGCGACCTTAATCATTCTTCAGTTTTTGATTTTCTATCAAATACTGTAAATACGGTGGATTCTGAGTGAACCTAATGTTGTAGAGAATATACATGTTGGAAAATCTTGTTCTCCTTCAGAACTGGAAATATACAATGCTCTCTTTCGTGAATTCAGAGATGTCTTTGCATGGTCATATGAAGAAATGCCAGGCATTGACTCAAGTATTGTTGAACATGAAATCAAGATGTATCTAGATGTCAAACTAGTATGACATTGAATTCGACTGGTTCACCCAAAGAAAGCCACTGCCATTAAGGCAGAATTTGAAAAACTTTTACATGCTGGTTTCATTTACCCTGTCCCTCTAACTGATTGGGTATCGAATATTGTTCCTATGATGAAAAATCAAGGAACGATTAGAGTGTGCATCGATTACAGGGATGTAAATCAAGCTTGTCCAAAGGACAACTACCCTACACCCTTCATCAACCAGATAATTGATGAATGTGCCAGATGTGAAGTCTTTTCATTTATGGATGGATTTTCCAGATACAATCAAATCAATATCCGCCCACAGGACCAGTCGAAGACTGCATTTATATTCCCATGGGGCACATTTGCATACCGCAAACTACTGTTCGGTTTGAAGAACACAGGGGAAAAATTTCAGAGGGAAATGAACTATGCCTTCCACAACATCAAACACATCATTCAATCGTATCTTGACGATCTATCGGCTAATTCACGAAAGTGGACTGATCACCCGCACCATTTGAGATCTATATTTATACATTGCCGGCACTACAAGATACGACTTAATCCACACAAGTGTGTGTTTTGTGTTGGTTCTGGTTGGTTACTTGGTTTCGTAGTTTCTAAGGACGGAATCTGACTTGACCCATCTAAGGTTTAGGAAATCATCAACATGCCTCCACCTTCAAATTTGCTTCAGATTCAGCAACTTCAAGGGAAAGCAAACTTTCTAAGGAGGTTCATTCCAAATTATGCAGAACTTGCTAAAGGTTATACGCGTCTTTTGAAAAAAGAAGTACCCTTCAACTGGGATCAGGTTGCACAAGCTTCCTTTGATGCTTTAAAAGATTCCCTAGTAAAAGCATCATTAATGTACGCTCTTGACTATCAAAAATATTTTAACCTGTATCTCGCTGCTACAGATACAACCATCGCAATGGTTTTAGTACAAGAAGACAATGGAATAGAACATCCAGTGTATTATTTAAGCCACAACTTAAATGATACAGAAAGAAAGTACTCTTATGTTGAAAAGCTGGCTTTAGCCGCTGTTCAAGCAATACAGAGATTTCGACAATACATACTCTTTCGAAAAACTACCATTTTGTCAAATTGCAACCCTATGTCCTACATTCTGTCATGTCAATTACTAGGTGGAAATATTCCAAATGGATAGCCATTTTGCAAGAGTTTGATATGGAATTAACCAAATCCAAATCAAAGAAATCTCTAGTCTTCGCGGAGTTACTTTGTGACCTCCAATCACCGTCCAACGATTTAACGTTTAAAGCATCAATCGTGGATGAAACTCTGTTTCTGATATCATCAAGTGACCCATGGTATGGAGATATACTAATATATCTCCAAACCCAACCTTTAGGCCAAACACCTCTCACTCGAAATAGTGACGTACTCGATACCAAGCAAAAGACTACATGATCATCGGTGATACACTTTACCATCGTGGTGTCGATACAGTTCTGAGAAGGTGCCTCATGCATGAGGAGACCGAAAAAGCCCTAAATGATTTTGATTCAGGCGCATGTGGGGGGCATCTATCTGGTTACACTACTGCACAAAAGATCCTACGAGCTAGTTACTTCTGGCCCACTATCTTCAAAGATTGCATAATTGTAGTCAGAAGTTGCCCTGCTTGTTATATTTTTGATCGTAAAACTAGATTACCACCTTCACCGCTGCATCTAGTAGTTGTTGTTGGGCCATTCGCTAAATGGGGCATACATTTCATGACATGTAACCCCACCTCAGTCGGGGGGCATGGGTATATCATAGTTGCTGTCGACTATTTTACAAAATGGGCTGAGGCGATGCCTACATTAAACAACAGCGACGAAACGACTGCTCTTTTCTTTTTCAATCATGTAGTCTCTAGGTTCGGTGTTCCATAGGCTATAGTCACAGATCATGGATCACATTTTCGCAATCACATGATGGTTGAATTGACTGCCAAATTAGGACTATCCCATGATATTTCTACTCCATATTATCCACAGGCTAACGAACAGGTTGAAGCGATCAACAAAGTCCTTAAGCGCATGCTTCAAAGAATGATTGGAGTCCACAAACGGAATTGGAATTTGATCTTGTACTCATCTCTGTGGGCATATAGGACTTCAGTGAGAAATGCAACTAGATTTATGCCTTTTCAGTTGGTGTATGGTTTAGAAGCTATCTTGCCAATTCATTGTGAAATTGCATCTCTCAATCTCGCAATCGATCTACTTCCTGAAACTCCAGAGGAAGAGGATCGTTTCTTGGAACTAATCCACTTGTATGAAACCTGTCATGATGCCACACTAGCTAACGAAGCACATAAGAAATGTGTCAAAGCACAATTTGACAAAAATGTCAAGCCTCGTGTCTTCTCGGAAGGTGACCTGGTCTTACTCTACGATCAGGACTCTGATAAATTGGGAGCAGGTAAGTTTGAATCATTATGGATGGGCCCCTACATTGTTAAGTGAGTATTAACAAAAGGAGCCTACGAGCTGGTAGATTACGATGGAATTCCACTGTTGCAACCCCGAAACGGGTTGTATCTTAAGCGGTACTATGCTTGATCAAGTGTAGTAATCTCTTTATAGATATGCTTTTGTTTCATTTTTTGTTTTCGTCAAGAGTTGTCATTTTGGTTAAGTAATCCACTTTGCATTTGTTGCAGATGTCAAACTTTTTGGAAACATTCGCTGGGTACGCCGATGGAGCTATTCGTAGAATGTAGAACCTATCTTTTGTAGATTGGGCCATCTTTGCTCCAAGCAGCGAGTTAGTGAGTTTCAGAGGTATATGTATTGGTCAATCAATGAACAACATCGCTAATTACAACACGTTGATGGAGCTTCTCTCTGATTCCATTTCACATCGGGTACGTTGACTTGTTGTCAGGCTAGATTCGCAACTCGTCATTCTACAGCTTAATGGCGTCTATTCAATTCGGAACCCATCTATCTATCGTATGTTCCTAAGGGTTAGGATTTTGGAAAGGAAGTTTGATTCCATTCAATATCAACACATTTCCAGAAACTTAAACACATTAACTGATTCATTAGCGAATTATGTGTTAGATGGACATTTTCAGCATTTGTAAAGAAAAGCATTTCATATCAACCCTTGCATCTGGATCACATAACTTAACCAAAATAAACTCTAAAAATAAAAAATATATAACTGTTTATAGTTTCACATAATGTTTTGTGTACAAGGCAAATCAGTCATGCGACCAAGAAACTCAAAAGTAAATATAAAAAATCATCCTATACTAATGATGCTGGTGATAACATGTCACCGCCTGTGTGATCATACGCAAGAGCCTAGTCCATCAACTCGGCACGCCAGTAGTATGGCATTGTAGCCTCAGAGGTAACTCGTCGGTCCTCACATCCTGAATACCAAGGGTAAGACCCTCGATCTGATCCTTCAATACTTCTAGGGTCTCTACTATGTCCAAATCATGAAGGACAACCCTCCCTACAGCCTCTCCTGCTAGAACATCAGTTGCCGCCCTTGGGCATGCCGCTGGTCGCACCGGCCCAACATATGCACAAGTACATGGGTTCAATTAGTCTTTATAAATCGCAAAAATATTATAAAACTGATAAAAAAAGATATGGTCAAATCATCTTTATCTATCACAGTCCATTGCTCGCAAGTCGGTAACGCCAAATCCGGGTCGCCACGGAAATCCATCCCGACATATGGATGCTCTGCAAAGACCATCTCCTGACAGTTGAACCACTCAAAGAAGGCATCAGAGAAAGAAATCTGTGGCTGACCAGCATGTCTGGCCATGAGATCAACCCATCTCTGCATCCTGGGTTCCCTCGGTATTGGCAATCCTAGTGAAATATGCTAAGGCTGCATCACTAGAATCCTCTCCAAGGCAAAAGCAGTCCAAATGGAACTGTAGCCAAAGTTCTTGGATCTTCCATTCTTTACCTTAGAGAGCTGTTCTTTTATCACCAAAAGTACCACCTCACACTAGTTGAATACCTTTGGTTCCAAGCATTCCAGAGCATACTGCACATAAGATCTCTTTGCCAAATGAAGAGCCACGCTACCAGTCAATCTAGAAAAGGTGAATAAAATGGTCCTCAGAGACCGATCAGTGACATCCTGGATATTGATCTTGCCATATTTGCTAGGCTGATATCCATCTCTACAAAGTTGATGGATATAATCTCTCAACGATTCACCCCCACGGGCGGATCCCGATAGTGAAACAGGGGCACCACGCCTCGATAACCCCGTCAAAAAGTAGATATCCTCGACTGTCAGTGGAATATATTTGCCTCTAATCTGGAATACCTGGTTGATCAGATCCAAAGCATCGAGAAAATACTGCAACAAACTGATTTGTTGCGTCATGCTAGATATACGGAATAATTTGAGCAAACCACAGTTTCGCAATGCAGTAACAGTTCCCTGATCATGTAAGACAATCATGTCTTCTTCTTCATGTTCGCATTCACACCATGTAACAACCATATTGATTCGATAAATATTTGAGTCACAAACAAAAGATGAATTAGGATCCAAATTTGAGCAAAAACAGGCAAAAATTTCATGAAAAATCACTGTGTAAAGTTTCCTTTCTGTGCCCATCGCACCCTTCCAGTTAGCAAGGTGAGATACATACTGACTGGCTAGTGTCCAGCTCAGTATGCATCACACCTTTTGATGCAGACTAGGTGTGATGAATAGAGAACGAGTTCTTCAAACCCCAGGGGCCCAGAACTAAGGAAAAACTTGCTCAAAATCAGAAAAAGATGGAATGAAAATGAAGAGCTCAGGGTTAGCTCCTACCTGGTCCTGACGGCGCGAAGAATAGTCCACCGGATCTCCCGAAATCAGCTGATAAAAATTAAAGGGGAAAACCACTCTAGAGCTCCAAAATCCCAAATTTGAAATGAAATGGTAAAAATGAGAGGTAAAACTACTTTTATGTTACTATTCATGTACTCCAAGTAAAATGTTAGTTTTAATTCATTTTTCGGGCATGTATATGTGTATTTCTAATCAATTTGATGGAGCAATTGAGCAGGTTGAATGACCGATGAAAGAATCTAACATGTTAAATGGTGATTTGAATATATTTGACCGATATCAAGAGCAATGTTCCCGCAAGGTTCAAGCTCGTTAAAAAATAAACCTACCACTGAGCATAGTTTCTTCTGGTTCAAGCTCATTAAAAAATGAAACCACCTTTGGTAAATAAGTTTTGTGATCGCCTTGCTATTAGCTTTTTTGAACCTTGGTTGTGTTCCTGCCGTCACCTCCATTCATTTGGCCGATCATACTCTTCCACTTGATTTTTTACCCTTTTGAGGAACAGCTATGACAAGTGATTCTAATTGCCACCTTCTTCACACTGCCATGTTTTGAGAAGTTCCAAACTTACCTGGAACCAGTTGTTACTCGAAAATACCACTCGTTCCTAAAAAACGAGTCACTTTTAAACTCTTTTTAGACTCGTTAAATATAAAAATATTGGCGAGCCATTGGCCTTTCCAGCTCGTTAAAGTAAAGGGAATGCCATCCCTCCCATATATTTTAATCTTTTTGGACCTGAGGGATTATCAAACAAAAAGATCGAGCGCTTGTATTTTTTGGCTCACTAAAGTGATCGAAAAGTCATCCCTTTCATATTATTTTATACTTTTTCGGACTTAAGGGATTATGCTACGAAAAAGGATTGTTGGAGTTTCCTTTTCATCCCTTTTCAGACTCTCTAAACAAGAAAAGGACCGAGTTATCTTTGTCATTAAACTTGTTAAAACAATAGTGACAAACTTGTCCACCTAGACGAGAACGAGTCTCACTGATGCTAGGCTCGCTAAAAAAATAGCGACAGGTTTGCCCGAAGGGAAAATTATAGACCAAGCATATGTTATCCTCCTCAAGCTTGACAAAAATAAAGAGGTACTAGTCAGCAATGATTGGGGAAAAAGGGAAGAAAACTTGAAGAATTTTATTGGTAGCAGGTCACTCTTGAACATGACACTTTCACTCCCTCACCATGATTGAGTTAGGTTGGGTTATTCCGTTCACCATATCACCATTTGTCCTTCGTACCATCCATGGGGTTAATGCTGCCAATCCATATCAGTGTCACTGACATGTTCAAGAGAAGTCATTCAGAGAATTCACCACCCAGCAAATGCCTCATCCACTGCAATACCTTCACCCTTCATTTTTCATGACTGCCATTCTTGAACCTTGTATCATCAGACCGTTTTCACCTCCAGAAAACTCATTTGCTTCATTTCGTGTCATAGATGTGGGATACATCAAGGCCCTCCTACAACAGGTCACTTCTTTTCGACATCAGCTCATTATCCAAGAAGTTGACTTAGAAACAACCCTTTCAGTACTTTGAAGCTTGCATGCCTTAATGCCAAGTTTCTCACTTCCGACGACAGGTTTACATCAATGACCTTCGACCGAAGGATTTTGCGTGGTGTTCAACATCGGCTCAAATATTCACACCACGTGAATTGTACTGTAGTACCTTGAGGGTCATTATCATTATCGGTGACTCCTCTCGCACCTGTTAACAGCTTACATTATTGGCTGGTAATCAAGCGATGTATTTCCATGTTTGACTTCAGAACATCTTTCACATGGATCGACTTGTACATTGGGCGGAGATTGAACGATTTTGAAGACCCCAGATCTAGTTTCATACATCCGAGCTACGATATATTCAGGAACATAAAGACATAAAATGTGCATGAAATCTACACAGATAGTCATCTAAGCAAAACAAGATGACTCTTCATATGAAGAATCACTCTGTCCTATGTACATGAAAATGAATTTATGAAGCCGAGCATGGGAATGCCTGCCTCAGCTAGATCATGAAAATAATATGATGATGATGTATTGTATTATATCTTATACAGGTCGCCTTCCAGTTCAAATACCTCGAATCCTCATGATAAAGCATTTCACCCGACATCAGGAGATTTACGACCTCATGCTTTAGGAGGCAATTGTTATAGACATATTTGGGAACTGCAAAATCAAACTCATATGTCCACAAACAAAGGGCTCTTTAGTCCCTAAACGTGTTGTTTCATACCCTAAAGGATCATGGTCAACTGATTCCATCATTTCCCAGAAGTTCCACCTGAAAAACTACTCAGAACTGGCCAAAACTGGACCATACTAACTGCTCCATGGTCAAGGTACAATGCATATTGGATGCCACACTAGCCAGGTGTGATGCATACTGAAATGGCCTTCTGTAGGGTGTGATGAGCGAGAATAGACAAATGGAAGAGATAGTTTTCTAAGTGGATGATCATGGAATCTTCTAGAAACTTCTCCTGTGACACTTGCCTCTCTAAATTTGCCCAGGGAGGAGTAAGAGATCAATGAAATCTCCAGGTGGAACCAATAAATATCACTGGAATGACACTAATCAAAAACCCAGAGCTGACTCATACCCTTGCAAGAAATCTATAAATGGATCCCTCATCTGAGAGATCTAGAGGCTGGAATTTTGTAATTTGTAAGGAAGTGTTGTTGGTTTATCTGTGAGAAGAGACATTGTATTGTTGGGTAATCTTGCTTTTCATGAGGTGAAGAGGGCTTCTATGCTCGGAGGATGATGCTGGATCAGACAGCTGGGTTGTAATCCTCTCTTCTACTATTAATAAATTTCTTTGAGTTTTCCTCCATATAATCATGTATTTGTGAATCTTATTGTTTATGAATGCAAATGTATGGTCAATGTGTTTTTGATTCTGCATTGTTTATGATGTTTTAGATAGAGATGATTTGATGGTTTTCTGTTACTTTGACTCTACAGGTACTCTTTGAAGCAGGACAAGTAGGAGAAGAGTGGAAAATCCTATCAAGGGAAAGTGAAATCAAGCAAGGATCAAAGCGGAAGATCCAGTTGGTCCTCTTTTCTTCCCTCTTATCTATTACACCTAAAGGAAATCTCAAATTGCTTTGATTGTTTGTTTCTAAGATAGATACCCATCTTAGTGGGACTATCAGTTCAAATCGACACTAGTTTTCCCTGAAATAGGTAGTACAAGGCTGAAGGTGCGATAATAGCCACGGTTCAGATGTGATTTAAGTGGGGAAGTTTGATAATTATTAGGATGAAAGGGAGGATTTAACATGATCCAAAAGGATTGATAGGGTTCTTTTTAGGAATGATGACAGGGAGAAGGTAATGATTATAGGACAGGGAGTGTAAGGGCTTGGGCTATGAAACAAAGGGTAGAAATTATTAAGGAACCAGAGGTTTCATATCACATTGCAACATTCTAACTATTCATAACTAAATCTAAATAAATTATGAGCACATACCTTACCAACTCATAAGGATATTGGGTGCTGAGCTGTAGAGATTGACCATGTTTGGTTGATAGTAGAATCAGACACTCATCATGAAACAATGCTTATGAAAATGAAGCATAAAAACCAAATGTGGTCTAAAAATGTTGTTCCCGAAATGAATTCACAATAACAGACTTTAAATTTTACACATTAGATTATAAAAAGCTGCTAAGTACATAAAATTTGGAGTACAAAATCTAAAAGTTTCTCCTTGAGTGTTGTCATGAAATCTGTTGAATGTTTCCTTCAGAACATGGTAAACCTACTCACCATCCCATGGATTTTAACCAGGCCAGGGATGATAACTGCTTGAGGCATTTGATATTTAGAGAGTTTGAAATGGCCAGAAAGAAATCACTAGGGGGGTTTCTTTTCCGTAAGTATAATGTTGAGCCTGGAAAAGAATAATTCTATACCCAATAGATCGCTAACTACTACTACTCTATAGTTTTAATGAGCCTAAAGTAGTCATTGCTTGAGGTATTCATATTTAGAGAGTCTGAACTACCCAAAGGAGACTCCAAGGGGCTTCTTTTCTGTAAGTATTTTCTTGATCTCGGAAAAGAATAAATCTATATTCAAGGAATCCCTAGACTACCACTGTTCCATGTAGTTTTTACGTTCCTGGATCAGTTGCTGCTTGGGAGTTTCAATTTTTGAGAGTCTAAAAAGATCCGAAGAAAACTCCTAAAGGCCCCTTTTCCATAAATAATCTATCAAGTCTGGCAAAAAGGAATAAACCTACCCAAGACAAATTTCTCCTTTATTCTACATGAGCTGTGGGGAGAAACACCTAAAGATATGGAAAATGACAACCCACTAATATATATATATATATATATATATATATATATATATATATATATATATATATATATATATATATATATATATATATATATATATATATATCTATCTATCTATATATATATATATATATATATATATATATACACATAATAAAAGAAATAAACGAGATGAACCAACAAGAGGCTGCTCATTTTCTTGGACCATCTCCATCTCTGGATCTCTTCTTACTTCATGTAGGATTTGTTGTCGAGAGAGCGGTTGGTGATAAATCTTGAGTCGGTGGACATTTTCTACAAAAGAGTTCTGACTGTCATCAATAGTTTTAATGCAGATTGAGCCATTGTCAAAAACTTCATCCACCTCATAGGGAGCTAACCATCTAGTGGAGAATTTACCCTTGAACTGTTTGAACTTACTATCATAAAGCAAGGCCCAATCTCCTGGATGGAAAATCTTCTTTTTAATAAAAGTATCATGCCAACGAGCTCTCTGGTCTTGCACCAACATGGTTTGATAAAATGCATCCTGTCTAATCTCGTCAAGCTCATTCAACTGGATTAACCTTTGTTCTTGGGCTTCATTAAGATTCATCCCGAGTTGAGTGGCGGTCTGAAATTTTTTCACTTGGGATTCAATAAGCATCAACACCTATTTACCATAAACTAGCTCATATGGGGTGTGCCCTATCACATTCCTCCAAGTTATGCGATAAGCCCATAATGCCTCCAACAACTTATCAACCCAATCCCTATGATGCAATTGAATGGTCTTGGTTAAGATGGATTCCAACACTTTGTTTATGGATTCCACCTACCCATTGGCTTGGGGTTGGTAGGGAGTGGATTTCTGATGTTTGATTCAATACTGTTCAGTGAGATCCTTGACCAATTTTGATGTGAACTGTGTGCCCTGGTCAATAAAAATATCTCGGGGTACTCCAAATCTAGTGAAAATGTCTTCAAAAAGGAATTCCACTACTGCATTTTCAGTTGTAGCATACAAAGCCTTAGCTTCCATCCAATTCTTAACATAGTCAGTACAAACTAAAATATGCTTTTTCTTCTTTGATATGGGGGAGATAGGTCCCAAGAAATCTAATGCCCATTTCTCGAAAGGTTCTATTGATATCTGTGTCTCAAGGGGCATCTCATCCAAAGGAAATGGCCCCCCCATCCTCTGACAAGCGTCACAACTAGATACAAAATTTTTGGCATCTTTGAAGAGCGAGGGCCAATAATACCTGATACGAAGGACTTTGTATGCAGTACTTTTGTCTGCAAAGTGCCCCCTACAAGGCTCACTATGGCTAGCCTTCAACACATCAAATATCTCATTTTACCACATACATCTCCTCATGATCAAGTTGGGTCCGATGTAGAACAAGTCTCTATCGATCTAGGAGTAGTTGGCACTATGTTGTATAATGTTATGTTTTTCACTGGTAGACAGACTATGAGGCAACTTCCCTGACACCAGGTAGTTGGCAACATCTGAAAACTAGGGAGTAATGGTAGATATAGTAAACAATTCTTCATTTGGGAAATCATCTGGTACTGGTGTTGGTACATTTCCTTGCAAAACATTCATTCGAGACAAGAAGTCAGCTACCAAATTATCTCTTCCGTGCCTATCAATCACAATTATGTTAAATTCTTGCAACAAAAACAACCATCTAGTAATCCTACCATTAGTGATAGGTTTGTTCATAAAAAATCTAATGGCAGAATGATCGGTATGGACAAAAGTCTCATAACCATTATGTAATGTCTAAATTTACTAATGGCATGAACAACTGCTAACAATTCCTTTTTAGTAACTGTATAGTTCAGTTCAGCAGGGGAAAGATTCTTGCTAACAAAATAAATAACATAAGGAGAATGATCTTCCCTTTATCCTAAAACTGCTCCAAGTGCGGTATTTGAAGCATCTGTGCAAATGTGGAATGGTAAGGACCAATTTGGTCCTCTCAATACTGGAGCGGTGGACAACCTGTCCTTTAATACCTGAAAATCATGTTGAAAATCATCATTCCAAACAAAATCAATGTCCTTAGTTAATAATTTAAATAAAGGTGCTGCAATCCTTGTAAAATTTTCAATAAATCGATGATAGTAACCCGCATGTCCCAAAAATATTCTTACCTCTTTTTGTGTACTAGGAATTGAAATATGCGAGATTACCTCAATCTTGGCTGGATTGACTTTGATTCCTTCAAATGAAACGTGATGGCCTAAGACTATCCCCTTAGTTTGCATCATTTTACATTTACTACTACTAAGGGCTAGGTGGGCTTCTTGACATTGAATCAACACTTTTTATAGATTTCCCAGAGCTTGGGAAAAACCATGTCCATATACTGTGAAGTTTTCCATATAAACTTCTACACAGTCATGGATCAAGTCAGAAATGATTTATAGGACAGCTCGTTGAAAGGTGGTTGGGGCATTACAAAGGCCAAAAGCAAGAACTCGATAGGCATAGGTACCCCAAGGG
This sequence comes from Pinus tabuliformis, assembly GCA_031772625.1. Lineage (NCBI taxonomy): Eukaryota > Viridiplantae > Streptophyta > Pinopsida > Pinales > Pinaceae > Pinus > Pinus tabuliformis. The sequence goes on from CM062818.1 coordinate 937,072,900, forward strand.
AAAGTAAAAGTGGTCTTCTCTTGGTCTTCCTCAGCTATTTGAATCTGGTTATACCCACTGTACCCATCTATAAAAGAGAAATACTTCTTACCAGAAAGTGTGTCAAGTACCTGATCAAGAAATGGTAACGGAAAGTAATATCGTAGGGTGGCTTTGTTTAACTCCCTGTAATCAACACATATGTTCCAATTACCATTCTTCTTCAGGACCACCACTAAAGGTGACTCCCATCTTCTATCTGAAATAGGATAGATAAAGTCTACACCCAATAACTTTTGCAATTCATCTTTGATGATTTCTTTCAAGTTTGGGTTCATACGTCTCTACAGCTGTCGGATTGGTTTCATCTCCTCATTGGTGTAGATGTGGTGGATGCATGTATCTAGGTGTGTTCCTTTCATGTCCAAATAGTCCTAGGCGAAAGCTCTGGATTGTTCTTGAACCATGATCAAAAATTTCTGCTTTTGTTCTTCATTTAGTTCATTACCAATATACAAAATTTGTCCTTCATTGATTTCAACTGGTTCCATAGTGAGCTCATTGTTGTCCTATATTGCTGTAAATGAATCAAATATAGCTAGATGACATGCTTCCTGAAATTCATTACTGAAAACATGCTGATAACCAGTAAAAGAAATAAGATAACCAATATAAGAACTATCAGATAAAAATTGCTGCAAAATATGTTCTTTTGATTGTTCCTGGAGTCCTCTAGATTGTTCTAATGATAATAAAGGAAACATACAATCCTCATCTCCATAAGGACTCTCTAACCATAAGGGTACTTCTGCAGCAGTTTGAGCAGGGGGGAGGATTGACAAGGTTTGATTATATGAAACATTTGAAATGACCATTTCTCCATTTCGGCACCCTATCACAACATCCACATTAGCTAACCAAGGGCATCCTATCATATCATCCACAAATTGATGGTGTGTGAGGGGTATGTCTTCCCGAAATAAGAACAATCCTTTCAAATTTTTTTCAGTAGCCTCTACCTTAAAGCTTCTACAGAGGCCTTCCATTACCTGGATAAAGGGAAAACAGGACAAAGGGTCCCCCTATCATATACCCTTAGCTGAAAGGAAGGGTATGTAAGGTGATCCATTGATCATCACTAAAAAGGACGCAACATAAACTAATTTTGAGATCCATTGTATCCAAGCCTCTATGAATCCAAATGCTCTTTGGGCACTATACAAGAAGTTCCAATTTAACTTATCATAGGCCTTTGATAGATATAACTTGATCAAGATTCTGGGTTATTTCAAACACTTTAAAGAATGAATGCCTTCATGTGCTACCATATTCCCATCCAGGATTTTCGTCTCCTCTACAAACCCTATCTACTCTAGAGAAATCAAAAGAGGAAGGAGGGGTTTTAGCCTATTGACAATGAATTTGGTTATAATCTTGTAGACCACATTGCATAAGGCTATTGGTCAACATTCAGTAGGTAACTTGGCCTTCTCCTTCTTTGGGATCAATTATAGAAAGGTAGTATCCAAGGCCTTTAGAATAGTTTTGGATCACCAAGATTGTTCCACTTCTCTCCACTGATTGGAAAAATGTATTGTAAAATCATATGGGCCAAGATATTTATTAATGGGAATCACTCTGATTGTGGCTTTAACCTCTTCTTGATTGATTTCCCTAAGAAGAGGCTCATTTTTCTCCACTATAACTAGTGAGGGAATGTGCCTTATGATATACATGATGGAATTATGTCTATCCCATGTAGACTATTTTTAAGTATGTTGAAAATATTGTGTTAATTCTTGTACAATTTCTAAGTGTGTCTCTAGCTTCCACCCATCGGAGCCTCTTAGAGAGTGAATTTGATTATTTTTCCAATGCTACAACATATATTTATGGAAGAAGGAAGTGTTATTCTCACTCTCCTTTAGCCATTGGATCCTTGATTTTTGTTATCACAATATCTATTGTTTCTTCCTTCTCTCTTCTAAATCTTTTAGTGTATCCAGTTCAACTTTAACTAGTTCATCTGAGTTCCCTTTAATGATATCATCTTGTTGAATCTCAACCATTTTAAGCTCTAGCTTCCTCTTCTCCTCTAGCATGTCCCCAAAACTTGTCATATTCCATCCCTTCAATTGACCTTTAATGTATTTTAATTTTTTATGCAAGATAAACGTTGTTGAGCTTTGTATTGAACCTACTTCATCCCACCATTTCTAAATATTGGTGAGAAATTATAAATGTCCAAGATATAATTTTTTGAATCTAAATGGCCTATTATGGGGGTGTGCCTTTAGGTGCACACTCAAGCCAATAGCCTAGTGCCAGGAAAACATCATGTGTGAAGATTTGTTATGATACAAAGAACTGATCTAGTTTTGATGCTATTTGATGTTTTCCTATTCTTCTATTGTTCCAACTGAACGCTCCATTTACTGTACTAATCTCCGCTAATCGTAACTCATCTGTAATTTCCTAGAACAATGTTGCTCCAAGGATTTTATGATGTTGAAATCACCCTCAATAACCCATGGATTTGGGTCAATTATTTTTCCCATATTAGAAATTGACTGAAGAAACATAACTTTATCATTTGGGGAATTAGGACCATATAAATTAGATATAAAGAGTCTTTTTCCAACGATGGTTAGTTGCAATTGGACTATCAATATTGTGAATGTGGCAAATGAATTGATCGTTTACACCTATTGGTCATCCAATATTATCGCTATCATGCTAGATTTTCCCTGCACATCTATAGCCACTGTTTAACATCTTCTTCTCTAATTCTTGCTTAGATCCATTAGAGTCTCCCCTGCAATTTTAGTTTCTTATATCATCTTGTATGTTTTTATTTTGTCCATTTGTCTTTCAAGGGCCTTTCCCCCCCTATTGTTTAGGCCCCACATATTCCAAGATAGGATTTTCATTATTAAAGTTGATTAGAGCCACGAAAGACATCCGTGATGACCCTAACTTGCCTAGAATTTACCAAATATTCTCCTATCTCACCAAACATCTATAATTTATTCTTTCTTCCACGTTTATTCTTCTGTTTTTGTGATTTTCCATATTCATTTAGCACATATGTTTGGACTCCAAGAGAACCTGACCCATGGATTAATTAAGCCACTGCATGTCTATTTTTAAGGTATGCACGACCTACTGTGGATACTTGATTTTAAAGGAAGGTGAAAGGGTCCTTACCTTTCCATTCTTATTCTAATTGTGGTAGATTCAATGTTTTCATATTTGTTTCCATCTCATTGGTCACCCATGGATTAACATTTCTTTCCTCTATCCATACCATTAATTCTATTAGCAGATATACCTAAGGATATGTTGTGTTTGTTATAGGTTGAGCTATGTGTGGATGGTCTTCCACTAGTGTTGATGGATGATTCGCTTGATTTCTATGGTCTTCTAATCTATTTGCATGCATGCCACTATCAAAATTTATTGAGGGTATCACTTTTTCAACCATTATCACATCTTTTGGTTCCCTCAGAGATAATATTTCATTCATGGTCAAATTTGTTAGTGGATTGAACTTGTTCTCTATACCCCCTTGTGTTCCTCTTGTTGCTTCCATGGGGTTTGATGCTTCTTGCCTTTTCAATCCCTATCTACTATTTTGAATCCATCCCAGTTTGTGTTGGTGTAGATTCTAAGTGTTTGGTTTATTCAAATATTGGGAAATCCTAATATAGGTGTTCATATTCATGGCACTGTTAGCACTGAAATGGGATATCATCATAATCGATTGTCTACTTTCATAACTTTTCCTGGAAGTATATATCAATGGATTTTGGTAAGTGATTAGAGATGTTCATATATATGTATATTTGTGCATAGGATGTGTATCTACCTTTTCTAGTTGCCTCAAATTCCTTGACATACTAGTCAATGACATTCCCTATTCCTACTAGAGTCTCCTCCTCCCAAAATTATCTTGGTAATGAATACACGTGGATCCATATTAGAGTATTTGTGAAATTTTTTGAACCATTTAGTCAACCATCAAAGATAAAGACATGCAGAGTTAAAGAAATATGGGCCATTTTCAAATACTTTGTCTCGATCCTCTAGGTTTGCAAAAATGACTGTGAAAAAGCCATAAGAACCCATTTATAGCTTTATCTGACCCTTCGGTTTCCACTTGAGATGAATCCATAAGATTGAAGCTTTCTTTGTAGGCCAAATTCCAAGAAATTTTCCAATGAGACCATGATAATCCATGTATTCGATAAACTCTCCAACCTTGGTAATTTTGACTTTATAATTCGTATCTGTTGTCACCATTGGTAGACAACTTACTGACCTTCATATTTTAGGTTGATTTGTTTGCTATTGTGGCTCTGGTGTTTCATGCGTCTAATTATTTCCAAATGAAGAAGGATTTGATGCCATTTTCTTCCCAGATGCATGACCCTTAGAGACAATCTAGTTGTTAGAAGCTATGTCACTCCCTCCTTTGGCATTCACCATCGAAAGAGAGGATGGTAGCATAAAGTGGCCACATTATTAATGTTTGAATAATATGCTTCCAAAGTTCCTCAAAGCTTCATATTATCTACATTAGCATTGTTACTATAAGACAAATAATGTTAACTTGCTCGATGTTATCAATATGCATCATGATGATTCTCAATATTGGATTATAATTAGTGAGCATTATCAATATTGGATTATAATTAGTGAGTATTATCATTATCAATACTGAATTAAAATTAGCGAGTACTATGCTTGAATGAAGAAAGAGGGCATGGGTTAAGAAGAAATGAGAAAGAGAGAGGATTATAATTATAGTGGTAATTGTCATTTGTATAAAAGAAGAGGGTAGGTTTGAGAATAACAAGAAAGAGAGAGAAATTAATAGATTAATGGGTGGTGTTTGTGTAATGAAATTAATGTCAAGAAAAGGTAATGCTCACAGTGTTGAATTCGATGAAAGAGGGGTTTACGATGTGATGATATGAAGGATTTTTGAAGTAAGAGCACATGTTAAAACATGCACTCATAATAATTACGATAATTGTATGAGAGATATAAATTATTCATATATTATATTAGATGTAATGAGAACCTTCACTTAGGAGAAGATATAAATTATGAGGACACATCTTTGTATATTAAATAAAACAACCTAGGAAGTATGACGAGATTTTATAAAGTGTACATACTCTTAAGTATATATTTGGATTGTTGAGGTGGCAAGAAACACATCACCATGTCAATGGAAGTTTGTCTAGGATCAAGTTCTTGAATGTATAACCTATGCTATGCCAAGAAACAATTAACAATAAAAACACAATTATAATTTCTTTTCAATTTTTTTTTACAACAAATCTTTCTAAAAATATTTTCAAAATTATCATCATTGCATAAAGGAATAAACATTATAAGCAAATAAATTACAATCATCTTTCCCATATCATTATTTGCATCTTTCATGTATGATGAATATAACTTATGGATGAGCCCATAAACATATTTCAATTTTACACTTCAACTCTTGATGAACTCCTTATTTTATCAGCATCCAACTGAGATATTCATCAAATGGAGGTTGTCACAAGAAATGACAACTCTATCCATGTAGTGTGGCTTCCAAAAAAGACAAGTCCATATTATTGATATGCCCATTATCACTTATGAAAATTCCATTATGACCTTAACAAAGAAATGGTGTCAATCATAAGATAACCAACAATGATTCATTACCCAATATTAAGAAGAATATTATCATGAATCCAAGAACACTTTAGTGTAGTAACAACATAAGCAAGTGGTTTGTTGCAAAATATTGATAATCAAATGCTACCCATTTCATAAACTATGTTTTACCTGTGGAAGAGAAACTACAAAATGCTTCACCATATTCATATTCATGGATAAAATTTATAATAAACTTATTAGTGTAGATTAATATGATTAATCTAGAAGGTTTTAATTTGACAATTATTATCATAAAACCAGACAAATACCCAACAACATCGGTAACTACCAATTAAACTAACTCCATATATCTATATAATTTAATCATTTTACCATTAAAATAAACTTACATACAAAATATTAATAAAAACATTTTATTTTTCTTATATAAACAATAATTTTACAATTGTAAATTAAAATTTTTCAACAAAACTAAAATATAAATAGGAATGAAAATTTGATTCTCTAAATGAAAATTGTAATTATATGAAAATACTCTAACTCCATCACAATTTGATTAAAATAAAATATAAACAAAACCATAACCCTCGCTTACAAATCATTTTACCTTACACAACATAATATACTACAGAGTAATCAATTTGACATCAACATATTCCCACATACCACTTCAATAAACTAATAACTTTGGGTAATGATTTTTTCAAAGCAAGTGTTTTCTCCCTTAACCTTTTTCCTTACAAGGAAGATGGTCATATTTCAAGATAACAGTTGATTAAAACTAATTTTCCAAAATATTTTTGATTTAGACGTTAAATTAAAATCTTTATTTTATAAATCTTTTTTGAAGATTGCTTTTTTCATTATAAGTATTGATTTCTACGAGTTCAATTTTGTTATTGGAAAATAATTTATCTTAAATATAAATTAAATGTAAATTTAAAGAAATTCATTAACTTAGATTTAGATTTTTCTTTTCCAAATGATTTAATTCATCTAAAACATATTACCAATTTAATGACAGTAATAAATATTATTTATCTTTCTAAATCAAAATTTACAAACAAATCATTCTTAAAAAAAATCATAAAAAAATTCAAAAATATTTGTATTAGTATAGTTATTTTTATGAAGATTATTTTTACCATTATAAATATTGATTTTCTTCGAAAATCCAAGTTTCTTGTTAAAAATAATGTGTACTAAATATTATCTATAAAATACATGTTATATCAATTATAAGTCCAAATTTAAGAAAATCTATTAAATTAGATATAGATTTGTTTCTTCTAAAAATATTTAATTCATCGAAAATCATATTACCGTTTTAATGTAAATAATAAATATTGTTTACTTTTCCAAATCAAAATCCTAAACAAAATGAATTTAAGAAAAATAAATCCCAAATATTAGTATTGAATTAACTATCTAAATTGATTTTTTAAGAAACCAATGAATACATAGAACATTATCAATTTAAGCATATATATATATATATATATATATATATATATAAGTAGTGGGATTTCTCTTCATATTTAAAAACAAAAATACATCCTCTGCAAGCTGGTCTTGCCATAATTGAAGTTAGACTAGATGCAATAAAACCATTCTTTTACCAGTCCTTTGTTCATCACATTACTGAGATTATTCTGTTATTTAGAAAAATACATATGAAGCCAACTTTCCTTACGAATTCTATAGACCCTATATTGAGGACATCTAAGCCTTCGAGCTGGCTCGACCTTGACACTACCGACTCAACTTACTAGAATATATATAATAAAAATATCACAACAACAAAAAAATAAATTCCATAGATCCACATACAACATGCATTAAAAAGCTAGGGTTTAGGGAAAATTGTCGGAAGGTGATCTCGCCAGTTCAATACACTCAAGATTGTTGCCTTAGTGAGATGCCTCTGCTCCAGTACCTTTGACACATACTTGCCACACCTACATAGGTTGTTCCTCTCCATTTCCCAGAGTTATGTCCATATGGTATACATAATGCAGAAAAAACATCATATTTCTTGGCCAGGGTGTCCATTCAATTCTTCTAGAACTGCTTAATGTCTACTAGCATTTGTAGGTGAGTTTCCAAATGCTGCATGTGCTTCTGGATATTTTCCAATTGTTTCTGTTGAGGCCCCTGGCTTCCCAGGCCCATGTCATTCTCCATAATCACCTTCCCCATGAACATCTTCATGTGCCACGCAATATCCACCATCTTATGGAAGAGGGTTTCACAGGTTTTGGTGACCCCTATGTCAATTACCCAGTACACCTCTTCAGCCACATGACCCTCAAATTTGTTGGCTCTATGTTCCTTGACTTCTAGTTCCAGCGATTCCATTATTGCTTTCCCCTTTTCAGGGACTGATTTAGCATAATATTGCGTAGCTTCCCAAGAAACTATCTCCATCATAGTCTGCTTACAGGGGTCACCTTTTGTGGGCCTCCACAAGGCTTGCCCCGACGATAGGTCTACCAATTGCTATCCATATTGTTGTAATCATAGAACCTACAGAGCATAAACAAGGTTGTTCAAAGGTTGTTTATCATTCGAACTCTTTGTGACCACTTTTCTCTTTGTAGAATTGTCAAGATAAGTAGGAAATAAATAGTTATTACTGCCTAGACCCCATAATTTCCACTACTATGAAACCTTCATAATTATGCCATTATTTCTCATTCAAAGTGTGATAGTATGCACAAATTAATCTGTGCCAACTGCCCACATGCTTTATTCTTTCTCCTCTAGTATCTCTTCATCATCTCTGAATTTGACATACCTAATAATTGCTTCTACCAACATTTCTGCTAGAATGTATTGAGGCCTCCAGCTGAGCCCACGCAAGGAGGGGTCGTACTGAAGTTGGTACCTCCATCTGCCACCACCTTTCTTGCTATATTCATCCATGTGCCTCCCCACTTGGTTTTTTTTAGCGCCACCTAGCTTCATCATCCTTCCTTCAGATTAGTTGCATGTTGGCATGGGTTCTCGAGTTTTGTTTATCATTGATCATGCATTGTGTTTTACCCCTCCCACCCCCCCGGGGAATTTCAAATCCTCAGTGTGCTTTGTCCAATGTTGACCTCTCTTAAGCCAGTGCAGCTCGGCCAGACAAGCATATTTGGCTTTTAACGATCCATCTTAGACCCATATCCAGTTGCATTCACAATTTTCTATAGTTCCACTGACACACTAATTTTCCAACTTGTCAGCCACCTTTCTTTCCACTCAACATACTAGATTGAAATAATAGTTCGCATGATTGCCAAGTGTCCATGTATTCGCTATATGATTTGTCCTAGACGGCAGTGGGTCATGGCCTTATCAATGCAGGTGCCACACTAAAGGTGATTCACCACCTTGATCACTAGGGCTGAGTCCCATTCAATGATGATGTTGTGAGTGCCTTCCTGAATCAAAAGTTCCAACCCCTATTCCAATGCATGAAATTCTATAGCATTATTTATGGTTTCTCCCATATTGGTAAAGTAAATAATTTGAATCCTTCCTTCACTATCTCTTATTACTCCACCCACACCTTTGCAATTGGGGTTGCTTTTCGAGGCCTTGTCAAAATTTAATTTAAGGAATCCCCGACCTAGTGGTGACCATGTTTTTGAAACTCCTTGGAGTTGGGGTTCCTTTCTCTTGTTATGGTAAGCTTGAGCGTCTACAAACCCTATAATTTCTAGGATTTTGTTTTCCTGGTCCGTGGGGTTGTCCTATGATATTTTAAGATTACTGCTCAAGATTATTTCTTATATTTTTTTACAGGATATGCTCAATCAGAGAGGTGGTCTAGGAGGATTTACCTTGAAATATTCACCATTTTCTTTCCTTCTAGATGACCCAAATTACGAAGCCTAGACTCAAGCACTATGCAAGGATTGTAGACTCATTTTTCATGATTTTGTGTTGCCATTTTCTTAGTGTTTCCTGAATGTTGTCTCACTACATGTCCGATTGACGAAATACTAGAGAGACCCAATCCCATAGGGTGGAAAAATACTTGCACATGTTGAGAAGGTGGTGGATGGATTCCTCTCATTTCTCAAAAAGACTACGTCTTGAGGGTATAATTAATCCTCTTCGGCATAGGTTTTCCCAAGTTAAGATATTTTTTTGCAGCACCAACCATGTGAACAATTTTATTTTCATCCAATGTGGGATATACCAAAGTTTTTACCACACTAGGTCTACAATTTCCTATTGGTGCCCTGTTATGTAAAGGCATGCTTCTCTTAGAGTAAACTGTCCACCTTCCTATCTCCCCCACCATTACTGGTCTTCATCCTATGAGATGAGGATATTTCTTTTCTGTAGATAATTTTCCAAGTATTTTCTGATTTGGGCCAACTGTTCTTGCGTGTGGAAGCTGAAATACGTCCATTTCTACCATTTATAGTTTTCTCCACTTGTGTCCTAGTATTAGTGGGCTTCTCGTTTCCAAAATATTTGCATTTCTTGCTGAAGGTCCACTCTCATTGGCGATTTTACGATGGGTTCCTAGTGTCAGGCATCCTCCCAGAATATGGTTGTTTTACAATTTTGGATTTCCCAAAAACAATAGTCTTAGATTACTTCTTGGTTCCACCAAGCCATATTCCAGGTTGTTGAGTCCATCGTTTGATCATTAAACCTAATCAAGGTTGGGGGTTCCATTTCGGAGCATATTTTTTTTTCTAGAAGGAATCCCAGGGTTTTTTCACGTCCTTAATCCATCTCTAGCACAGTTTTTCACCACAGGCCTCATTTACTATCTCGGGATCCTAGAGGCCTAAACCACCCCTGGATTTTGGTTTGCAGATTTTGTCCCATCCTACCAAGGTCCATTTTTTCCTTTCCTCAACTCCCCTTCAGAGGAAATTCCTATGTATTTCTCTTAATTTTTGGAGGACCCCTTTGGGGGTTGGTAAAAAACATAACATATACATAAGGACAACCTACAATACTACTTTTGTTAGCACTAGCCTACCCACAAAATTTAGGGCTCTAAAAGTCCACCTATTAACCTTGTGTTGTAATTTGGATATTAGGGTTTTCTAGGTTGACTTTTTACAAGATTTATCTATCAAGGGTGCTCCTAGATAACTTGATAACAATGATTTCCTTTGGAAGCCTAGAATATTTGTGAGATTCATCTGCATAATGATGTGAGTATTAAAAATGAAAATCATTGATTTTGAGCAGTTAACATCCATACCTGAAGCTTTGGAGAAGTCCTCTAGGATATGTTTATAGGCATTGGATTATTTGAAAATAGGCACACCATCAAGCATTTTATCATCCATGAATGGTTGATGGGAGGTTGAATTACATTTGGGGTGGGGTTTTAACCCCCTTGATCCCACCTACGATGGTCTCTTCTTTAATGGTTCTGTTGAGGCCATCCATTTCCAGAACAAAGAGAAAAGGAGAAAGCGGGCCCCCCTTCTTCAGGTCTCTTATGGGGGAGAATGGTTTAACCGGGGTCCCATTAACCATAATAAAGAAGCTGGGAGTAGTGACCAATGACATGACCCACCGGATCCAATGATGAGTAAAACCAAAATCCTGCAACGTGCTCTCCATATATTCCTAACTCATTTTGTCATAGGCTTTATCTATGTCCAGTTGCATTACCATTCCTAATTTTTTCTAGGATTTGAGGGAGTGGATGATTTCGTGAGCCTGGATTAAATTATCTAGGATTTGTCTCCCCTCCACAAAACCCACCTGCTCTTCTGAAACTAGAATTGGAAGCAAGGGCTTCAACTAATTTACTATAAGTTTGGAGATGATGTTATATATTTTTCTACAGAGAGTGATATAATGATATTGTTCTAGGGAGTTTTCTTCTTCTTCTTTTTTTCGGATCAAAGTAATGAGGGTGGCAGTCAAGGCCTTAAAACTATTGCTGATATGTGAAAGTCTTCTACTACTTCATATATGTCTCGACCTAAAATATCCCAACAAGATTTAAATAAATCCACAATAAAACCATCTAGACCAAGCAATTTACCATTTGGAATATCCTGCACTGCTTGCCCCATCTCCTCCAGGGATATTGGCCTCACAAGATTGGAACTCTTCTCCTTCATGCATCCTTAGGACATTCTTCAAGATTTTCTAAATATTGGTTGATCAGTCTCCTTAGGGTTTGGTTTCTATGTCTAAAAATGTTGAAGCAAAATCTGCTTGATCTCTTGATGGCTATGGAAGATGTTCGTGTCCCTGTCCTTTAGTTTCAGGATTTTGTTATTATTCCTATGGGATAACATAGTTTTGTTGAAGAATTTGGTATTCATTTTTCCTTATCAAAGCCACTTAACCCTTGATTATTTTTTCCATATATTATCCTTCTATTTGCATCTCTCTTCCCATTCCCAATGGAGGGAGTGCTCCCATTATTTCTTTTCATCATTATAACCCTCCTCATCTACCAATCTTTGAATATCCTCCATTTTTTCTTCTATTTCCTTTTTGGCCTAGAAGATATTGGAAAACTCATGTTTGTTCCAGAGTTTGATATTACCTTTGAGTTGGTTTAATTTTTGCTATAGTTTAAATTTTTTAGAGCCTCTCACTTCTCCCTCCCGCTACCACCAATTTTTCATCTTGTCTGAAAATTTAGGATTATCCAACCAAAATCTCTCGAACCTGAAGGGTTTTCTTGTTGGTGTTCCCATAATCTAGGCATCCAAAAGGATAGTCTAGTGATCAGACCCACCACAATGTATGATATTGGCTTCTAGGGCGATTCCTTGAAGGATTATTTCCTACAAAACTAAAAATCTATGCAGTCAAGAGGCCACAAGATATTTCCGCCCTATTTTGTTACTCTAGGTATACATCCCATTTGTTGCTTCTATGTCCACCAACTTCATTTTGTCAATAAAATTATGGAAACTCTCTGAGTCATGATCTAGTTTCCTTGTTCCTCCTTTTTCTCCACTAGGTAGAGGATCATGTTAAAATCCACTACCAATATCCATTTTGTGAGGGGGTTTCTTTTTTGGAGATCCTCAAAAGATTGGATGAATTTGAGATTCTCATCAATCCAGTGGGGGCCATAGACATTAGTACATAGTATTGGATCAAGAGAACGAATATATTACATAACTAGAGAAAGGGAGTACCTAGTGGCTTCAAAGGAGATAAGTTGTTAGCTTCTGAGGGTTCCACAAGGTTGAGATTCCTCTTGCAAAATTCTGAGCTTAAATATTTACATAGTCATATCTATCCAAAAATTTCCCACTAATTATTTCCAGGTGATCTACTGAGCACTTAGTTTCTTGAATGAAAATTATATATGGGTTTTTTTTTTTCATCTTGTCTTTATGGATTCTTTGTTTTCATGGGCTATTCAAGCCTCTTATGTTCCATGTTAAGAAATTCATTGGAATGGACAGGGGGAGGAGTTAGGGTTCTGAGATTTCATCTTACCTGAGCTTATCAATAACGCACCGAGCTCCTGGAGGGTAGCACTATTAGATTTCCTTTATCTTTTCCTACGAACTTGCTTGGGAGCTTGAATACTTTGGGTGTCGAGTTTGACTCCCAAACCTTTTGTTTCACCATGCGATCTCTTATTTCCCCTCAGTTTGGTTCCTTTCCTAGTGAGGAATAGATATTGTACTCAATTTATTTTTTCTTTGGTGGTCGTTTCTACTTGCGTCTTCCACTATTCTAATAGATGTGGCATATCTAATCCTTATCATTCCACAATCTCCTTTAGATTTTGATTTTTTTCCCAGTCTCGCTTAGTGTCATATCCAGGTCTTCGTCCGACTCTTGAGACTAAGCTAGGTTTCCTAGGTCCCCTTCCTTCACTTATGACTGACCTAATTTCCCCGGACTTTGTGTGTTAGTTGGGGGATCCCTCATCACTGTTTGTTGGTCCTGTGAGTCCTGAGATTTGTGGATCTCACTTTCCTCCTTTTGGCTTTCATCAAACAATACGTCAAAGTGGTTCTTAGATTCCTTGTTTTCCCTCAAAGGTTTCTACTATTGTTTACTTCATATTTTACCCTTTGCACCCACTTTTGTGAAACCCTCAGAGTCCTTGTCTGAATGAGCTATTGGCTACTCTATTTTGACATTGAGAGGGAATTCTCTGAAGAGATGACCATATTCATGGAATCTTTGACATCAAAAAGGAATTTGCTCGTATTCAATGCTCCGCGATCAGATTTCATCCTGGAATTCCAGAGTTATTTCTTCTAGGAGAGCACAAAATATATCCATTTTGACACGGATCTGGGCATACATAGTGTATTTACCTTACTGGGTCACCTCTGATAGCTTCAAAAAGAATCCTAACGAGTTCTGGATAATTTTTAGAGTTTTCGGTAGCCAATAATATAAAGGAAAAGAATATAACCTTATCCAAACTAGAATGTAGGTAAAGGTTTCTTGCTATGGTGTAAAGTTTTCCTTCTAGGTTCACATGTATAGCCCCTCTGAGGAAAGAAAGTATGGTCCTCCCTCCAAGACCTTGTCTCTGTCTTCCAAGTTAGCAAATACGGTTGTAGAGAATCCTTTGGAACCAAGATGGAGGTGAAATTCCCCTTTGGGTTTCCAGACGTACTAAATCCAGGTTCATAGTACATTCTCATTTGGCTAGATCCTCACATTGCAGATCAATGCATACATTTTCATATGGTCTTTGTGGGCTTGGGTTTGTGGATTCGTGAGCACCACCTTAGGATTTTTTTTTGGCTTAGGCTTATAAGCCCCATTTGGGCCCGACTTTGCATGCTCAGGTCCTTTCTCTCAGGACCCTCCATCAGCTCCTTTAGGATTCACACCATTTGGCTCCGCATTCGTTGTTGACTCCACCCAATTATTTCCTTATATAGTCTCCCCTATCTTATCAACATGGGCTCGAAACCCACATTGTGTTCCCTGTCCTCTATCAAAAAAGACATTTTGATAGGAAGGAACATAGCTCCCTCCACTTATTGTTGCCACTAGACTCAAAACTTTGTAGACTTTGGTTTTCCCACCACCTTCCAAAATTTTTAATTCTGCTTAATTATAAATAAATTTTTAATTCTTCTTAAATATTGAATTTTATATTACATATTACATAATAAAGTTGGACTTCAACCTTTTTCACAGTATTTGATTTCTTTACACAAATAAGTAAATTGAATTGACAAATTAATTAGTGGTGCCAAGGAAACATTCTACACACGAAAAATTTGATCACACCAAATCCATGGGAAAATTGAGCACAAAGTTGAAATATATTATGCATGTAACTGTTGAATTATTTATATTATGATAAAGTATATAGAAAAATCAACGATAAATTGTATTTTTTATAAAAAATCAAAATGTTTAATTTATAAAAAAAATCATAATGTATTATGAGCATCACACAAACTAGTGGTACAGAATTGGTTTCACTACATACATTTCCAAAAATATAAATTGAATTCTAAAAAAAACTAACCACACGAAATTTGAGATGAATTTGCAATTTGATGACAAGTCAATACACCAATGAAAAAAAAAGTAAAAAAGTACAGATAATTTTACGAAGGCGAAGACATCCATTTACCTATGCCATTTCATCTCTCCTATGGATAGGCATATGGGAATGCCCTTTTTCTTATTGGATGTACATTGATATAGCATGTAACATTCCCAAATGAAATTTTCAATATCTATTATGAAAATGGAGTTGCTTATGGAGGAGGAGGAATTGCACCGATAGAAAAAAATGATTGGAATCTCGTAGAGAATTTAATTTTTTTTTAGAGTTCATGTTTAATTATATTTTTGATAGTGGAAATAGAATACTATCAAAAACTTTTTGAACATCTAAAATTTTGAAATTTAACAATTATAATTTAGATCTACAAAAATCTCTACCAGATTTAATAACTGAAATTTCCATAACTTAAAAAAATCAATCTCGTTAAACTCCGACTTAAAAAATAATATTCATTCCCACAATTATCAACGTGTTAGCGAAAATTATAACTTCTTACAACGAATTTCACATGTTAATGTCAAAGTTATCATTAATGTTAATGTCATGTTAAAATTAGAGTACAATCATCAACCATGATCCGCAACTTCAAATTATTCATTAATAACATATTAGTTGGTATATTTAAACTTCGTTGGACAATTGATCCCCATAGCTAAATGGTTTTTCCAAATATATAACAATGCCAACTACGATTAAGAAAATCAATTTGCACTCCAACATGCCTGTTAGAGTGTCAAGCTACGTAGGTTCACAACTAGAAGTATAAAAAACTATAAACTATAAATTAGTAAAATAGTAAAATATTCATGGTAAAATCTGTATTCTTAACATATAATAATAATACTTGGAGCAATTAGTTAAGAAAATCAAATTTTTAGTTTACATAAATTTAATATGCTAGTGATTTATGAGATTTTGGATATACTGTGTGTTATCACTTAGAACTAAAATTGATATATGTAACTGTTCATCCTAGCCCGATGACAAAGGTCAGTGCTAGTTTATTTTTGTTTTAATTTTCTTCCCTTAGAATCTGAAGTTTTGAAGAGTTTTTGAGTCAAGTTGTTCTCAGCTCCCATTGGTTCCCCTCCATCTACCATTGTTTTATAGCCACCTGTTATCTTATGTCAGCCACCGTGTCTTTTTGTAATTTCGCAGCGCAATCATGATTAGGCAGTTTCGCAGTGCAATCCTGATTAGGCAGTTTCGCAGCGCATCATTCAAATTTAAAACTGACAGCGCTGCGAAATCATGGATTCGTACATTTCGCAGCGAATCTTTCCCGAAATGTCAAATCCGTTAGATGAGTCATAGGCCGTGTCTTCTCATGTCAGCTCATGTACCCCTCTTATCACATTTCACCACTCATTGCCACTATCACCACCACTAGATCTGTTGATACGCATGAATCATCATTTCCAAGAAAGACCACCGTGCATAAAACTTAATGATGGTCGTAAGTCTTGCATGAAATGACAAATCTGCAAGATAACAACTTGAAAGATTTTAAACGGCAAAATTTAAAATTCAACTGCAAAGATAATCAAGCGAGGCTGATAATCAAGTGAGGCTGAATTCAAATAGAAGCTGAATCACAATTCCAACCGGAGCTGGTAGTTATTGTTTGCGAAGATTTGGAAGAATCAATGGAGAAAAAGGAGTACAGATCCGGCAAATGTCTAAGGAATGAGCCTGAAGGCTTAGATATAACGCTGAGAAATAAAGAGGTGGAGAAAGCATTTAAAAAGGCCGGGTGCTGGAATTTTTGCAAAAAGTTACAAGGAGGGCACGCACAGGTAACTAAAGAATTTTCACTTAACTTCACAGGCTTGAATTCAAAAGTAGCCATGATAGAATTGCAGGTTTCCCCAGAAGTGATATCTACTGTGACAGAGATACCACGAGGACAAGAGCAATGGTTTAAAAATTTCAAGTTTGACATGAATCCTTGCAAGGAGTTTTTGAAGGATGAATTTTTAAATGAAGATTTAAGTAAGGCAATGCCCAGGAGTTATGTCAAAGAATATTATGCTCATTTACTCACCTGCATACAGAAATATCTGACTTGTGAATGAAGGTATAACAAGGTTTACTCTTACCATTTTAAACTCCTTTTGCATTTCACCAGGAAGGTCTCCATAGACTTACCTTTTTATCTTTTCCGTAGTTTGAGTAAGATGTGTGATAAGGTACAGCTAAGGAAAGAGGATTGTGAAACCTCTTTGTTTCATCATGGTTTGATCAAACTACTGGTTTTAGATGGGCTCCAAAAGGTAGACAGAGATTGGAATTCATTCATTTTTATGGCTGGCTTCAAAAGCCAGACTGGCCTCACTCCTCTACCTGCTAGAGATTCTACAATAGCTGAGCTCCAAACAGAAGCAAGAGCTAAAAGGGTTCCAAATTCACAAGTAAGAAAACAAGTGAAGCCACTCATCATCCAAGATCAACCTCAGCAATCAACTAAGGAAAAAGCTCATGGTAAAAAGACTGTACCTGAAACAAGCACATCTGAAGTAGCCTCAAGGATAAGAACAAGAAGCCAGATGAATAAGGAAAAAGGTAAAGCTGTAGCAGTCGAAGAAAGTCCAGTGTCCAAGGGAAGTTTAAATACCCTATTACAGGCTATTGACTTTGAGCAGTCTCTACCAGTTCAAATTGAGTTGATACAGTCAGAACAAGAAAGCACCAAGAAAGCCAAGGCCTCAAAAAGGCTTAAATTTGATGAGCCAGCTGAAGAGTTTGTTTTTAAACCTAGAAGACCTATGACAAGGAGATTCCAGCAAGTACAAGAAGCACTGTCAAGAACAGAGGAAACAGGGGAAGGGACACAACGTTGGCAAAAGAAAAACATAGGCAAAACAGTCATCACATCTAAAGAAGATAATATAGCAGCCATGAAGAGCCAATTAGAATCAGCTAAGCATGAGATCGCCAAATTGAAGAAAGCTGTTAGAAGACATGCAGTCATACACACAAACTATTATAAAACTCTATGGAAAGAGAATGAAACTGTAGAAGCCCAGTTGAATTCAGTGGTTGATGGCCATTCACAATTTCACACCTGGACAGTACCAGCAATCAAAGAAGCCAAGTACATCAGAAGGATCAATATGCCACTGAGAGCTAGGAATAAGGTTATGAAGAAACAAATTGAAGATCTGAAGGCACAACTAAGCTAGCTTAAAGGACCTGCTAAATGAGTTTTCATTTCAAGTAAGATTCTGTTTCAAGAATTTTGATAAGTTTGCTTGATCTTATCTTTCTGAAGAAATCTAAATCCCTATTCAGCCTTTGGAAAGTCTAAAGAAGTTTTTGGCAATCAAGCACTCGGTTAATAAAGGTCTCAGGTTAAAAACAAGCTGTTTTAAATAACTCAGCAGTTTCGTAGCGCGCTACGAAACTGCTGAAAGTGATGATTTCAACATAAATCAAGCAGTTTTGAAGTTGAAGCGGGAATTTTGAAAAGGAAATATATATAAGGCATATAAGGCATCATTGGAAATTATTAACATTAAACCAGGACAAGACAGGTGGAGAAGATATGTATTCGAATCCAATTTTAAATTTTTTGTCATAAAGTGAACATATTTACCACAGTTCAAGATATTTCATAACAGCTTGGTGCCTTCACACATGAAAAGGGTGGCCAGCACATCATGGACGTGGCAATCTGTTCTATTTGGGTAATCAAAGATAAAAGGCATGCTTCTTTGGATTCGAATATTTTGAGGCAAACCAAGGACCGACAAACAGGGGTAGTTTCCTATGTTTCAGGGCAATGGAAAAGATGTGTCATTGAAGATCAAACATGGAGCCTTGAACATCCATTATAGCCAAACTAAAGGGGAGCAGATGTCAAAGAACGAGAACCATTGTAATCAAGGCTATTATTAGCATAACACGGTGTTAGAATCCTACTTGATTTAGATCTCTAAAAACTCCAGTCAACACTTTGTTGCATTTATTAAGTAGTTAGAGTTTAAGAGTTGTCAGTAATAGAAGTAGTTTTCGAATTCCCCTCATGCTGGAGGAGGAATCTCGATCAGTTAGAATAAGAGCTCTATATATAGCTGAAACAACAATGTAATCAGGGTTGGAAATTTTATGGAAAAGCTTGTATTTGGCCTATGTAAGACTCATTTTCAGTAATACATGCTTGACTTTACTTCTCAGGATTCATGAAGGATTTTTTATGTTCAGAATATGTGATGTTGTCCTTTTCTTAATTCTTACAGTGGTATGGATGTATAATCACTCATAATTCACTGAATGTGCTCTGACTTCCTGTATACATTTATAAACTGTGTGGTCCCATATGAGTTTATGTTCTGAATGTTTAAATGCTGAATGCCCTGACTTCCATATAAGGTTAAGTTCATTGTTATATTGAGGTGTTGTTGACTCCATAAGCCCAATGGATGTTTATTGATCATGTTCAACCATTCATATTTTTCACTTGTTTCATAGAGTTAGCCATCTAATCTTTATCAAAATCATTAACCTTTGAGAGAGCCCTCTCAGGTTGAGGAGGCTAAGCCTCAGCCAAAATTTGGTTTGAAAGAGTTACTTGAAGTCTTCCTGGTCTGCAGCCTTCCAGGGCCTGATTTTGAGATAACACTGTGATCAAGTATTTTGTTAAGACACTCTTTGATGTGAAGTTTTTGGTTCAATTCCCCACCCCAATCGAGGTGATATATTAGATATAATGAAATAAATAATCCTATCAAGCTTACAAAAAAAAATCTAATATACTAATAATCTGATCTCAACATTACAACTATTTCATCAAATTACCGTTACAATACATACTCATTCTAGCGTAATTTATATACATATAAATTATAATCCCAAAGTCATAAGAAGAATCATTTTCTCTATTCTACTAGAGTTTTTTCACTTCACTCAAAACAATCAATTAGAATTTCTTGATTTTGAAATCTTTAATTATCACCCACCTTCAAGGCACAGTGAGGAATTACTTACATTTCACTTAGTCCCACTTAGTTGTAATTCTATGGAATTTTTTGATTGATTAATTAATTTTTGATTTAATAAAAATTATTCTTGATTTTGAAATCTTTAATTATCACCCAGCTTATCACCCACCTTGATGGTATAGTGAGGAATTACTTACATTTCATTTAATCCCGCTTAGTTGTAATTCTATGGAATTTTTTGATTTAATAAAAATTATTCTTGATTTTGAAATCTTTAATTATCACCCACCTTCATGGAATAGGGAGGAATTATTCACATTTCATTTAGTCCCACTTAGTTGTAATATTTTTTGATTGATTAATTAATTTTTGATTTAATAAAAATTAATTATAAGATTTTCTAAAATATTTATATCTTTAAGTTGGTAGAAAAAATATCATGTTAGAAGCTTAAATTAATGCAATCACATGATCATATGATGTTACCTAAGTCCAACTCTAAATTCCCTAAAGATATGATCTTATTTAGGGAATGAAGATTTTTTTTCCTTATTGTGCCATCCCCCATTAACATCATGAGGTAAGATGCCTCCCACAACTATGGATCCTCTATGTAGGGAAGCTTAGAAGCTCTATTTGTTTTCCTTACATCATAAATGTTTTGCAATCACGACATCACATGATGTTACCTAAGTTCAACTCTAAATTCCCTAAGATCACATGATGTTACCTAAGTTCAACTCTAAATTCCCTAAAGATATGATATTATTTAGGGAATAAGGAAATGTTTTCCTTATTTTTCCATCCCCCATTAACATCATGAGTTAAGATGCCTCCCATAACTATGGATTCTCTATGTAGGGAAGCTTAGAAGGTCTATTTGTTTTCCTTACATCATAAATATTTTGTGAGAGGATCCATGCCTTTTTTATTCTCCTTTCCCTTATCCTGGGTCCAAGTAGGCAAGCACAACACCTCCACCTCTCCCCTCATCAACATGAAACAACAACCTCTTAGGCTTTGTCTCACATCCATATGATGGCCAATTGACAAGAATCAACCTTATGGCTTGTATATACATGAACACACACCATTCAATAAATATAAATAACCATTCATCATAGCTCATAAATACACTAATCAATAGAAACAAATGCCCCATATCGAGGTTCATATTCTTATCTCCATCTTGGAATCTTTATCAAACAATCATATAGAATAGATTCATTTAATTAGGAGATTTATTCATTGCATAACTCATAGTCAATGTGAGCTCATATGAACATGCGTAAAATATCGATAAAACCATAGCATTTAGATCAAGAGATTCTAGTGAGGCACATTTAGCCTCAAGACTCATTATCTTAGGTCATAAAGCCACAACTCCTAATAATTCTCCATATGTTGAGCCAAATTTCCACATCAAACACTTATTTGCAGTTTTAGTTATTTATCTATCTGTTTATTTCGGTTTATTTATCTATTTGTTTTTTATTACTGGATCCATACCTTTCATTTCTGTGTATGCTATTTGCCCCATGAATCTGTGCGATCTGGGCAAATTAGAAACAAAAAGGAAAGATTTTTTTCATGCGTATGCTCTTTTTACGCCACGCCTTAGTGTGATCTCGGAAAATTAGAAACATTGAGGAAAATATTTAGTTTCCAACGAAATCTAACTTCAAGCAGTAAGTGTTTTTTTTTTTTGCATGTTCGTTTTGGATTGTGTGGTTTTTTTTTTGTAGACAAAAAGGGATTTCTCAAGTAAGTACGCACTGCAAAGCTTCAGTGATTTAAAAAAAAAAACCCCACTTCCTCTTTTCCAAAAATTATTAACCTTTTAAACTAGATCACTTGGTCCAAAGTTACTTTATGAGAATAGAGGTCTTGGGTTCAAGTATTTCTTTTTGTTGAGTTACTTTTTTCAAAAATCACATGTATCTTATGTTTTAAAGTTACTTTAAGTAAAAAAAATTTCACCTATTATAAAAAGTAAGTCACTTATAATTATAAAGTCTCATTATATTTTATTTAAGTTACAATTTAGTGGGTAGCTCATAAAGTACCATTGTAAAAATGACTTTCATTTATTTTATAAAGTGGGTCATATATATATTTTTTAAAAGTGATCTAATTAGATTAAGGTTGGAAAGGGGGGAGATTTTTTTTTTTAAATATAACATTATCATTCAATTCCACACATTCACGTGCTTCGTTGTCATCTTCAAAAACTTCTTCAAAAATCCATAACTTCTTCATCTTGAAGCTATTTTCAGAGCCGTTTTTTTTTAATCAGCTTAATTTTTCGAGATATTTCCATTGGAACACTTAGTTTCAGCATCTACAACTTCAGTTTCTATTAAAATGGAAATTCCATGCCAAGTTATACTTGACAGCACCAACTACTTCCAATGGTTGTCTTACATTGAGGATTTAATTAGAAGTAAGGGTATTTATAGAATAGCCTCAGGCCAAGAGGCTAAACCTAAAGATTAAGATAAGAAAGCCAAATGGAAAAATAGGCTAGATCAAGCACATGAGTTGATAGGGATGTCTATTTCTCCAGACCTCAAATTCCATATCATAGAACTTGATACCCCTGATGAAGCAATGAAACAACACAATAAAGTTTTTGGAATTAAAATTGAAATTAGAGCCCATCAACTTGAAAATTAGTTGCTTACGTTGGACCTCAATATTTTTTCTTCCATTGAATATTTTTTTCCAAGTTCAAGACCCTTAGACTTCTCTTGGAAGGTGTTAAGGTTAAGAAAGAAGATGGTAGCCTTATCTATTTCATTCTTACTAAGTTGGGACCAACCTACTTTGTGTTTATTTCCACCTTCCATTCTACTAGAGAAGCTTTAATTTTTCAAGGACGAGACTACAAGTCCCCTTCTTTTGATGCCTTTTGGGATTTTTTAATAAGAGAACAAGAAAAACTCTTACATATTGGTCTTCTTAATATTGGAAACTCTTCTAAGAAAGCCTTATCCACCCAACACTAACCAAGTTCAAAGAATCCAAAGAAGTGACATCCTAAAAGGAATTGTCCTAAACCAACCAACGGTCCTAAGCACTTTCAGTCTCAAAATGAAAAATTAATTCAACAAAATGATAAGGCAAATAAAAACAAAGGGAAGAACATTGATATACATTGCAACTTTTGTAATCGTGATGGACACTTAGGATCCAAATGCTTTAAAAATATGGAAGCCTTGGAAGTAGCAATGAAGAAGCATAACATCCATTTGGAGCACTCTTCAACTTCAACTTCATCTTTAGGAATAACACTTCCTGCATGTGGTTGTCAAGCATCTTGGTTGGGTTGTGCACTAAATGTATCTTCTTCTTCTCATTCTCATGAGTGGCTCATTGATTCTGGAGCTTCTTATCACATGGCCAAAAACAAAGCCATGTTTTCTTCTTTAAATGATTGTAACACCAAAAATATATATGTTGGTGATGATAGATCTCTTAGTTTTGTAGGGACTGAAACTATTCATCTAGACAATGGTCAATTTAATGATGTATTATGTGTTCCAACCTTATCCTGCAATATTCTATCTGTGTATCGGATAACTCATTCAGGTGAAGATAAAACCATTGAATTTTCACCTCACGATGTTTTAATTAAGGGCCTAAGAGATCCTAGATAGATTTTAGCTACTGGAATTGCTGATGATTCTACAAGGTTGTAAACATTAACAACTTTGGGTCATCAACTCTTTCCTCCATATTTTTTGCTCATAATGATGAAGCGAGCAAACTTTGGCATGAGCGATTTGGTCACTTAAACTATTGGTTACTTCAAAATCTATGTAAAGAAAATATGGTGACAAGTCTTCCTATGGTATCTTGCAGAGATGGTGTTTGTTCCAGATGTGTACTCGGAAAACATCATCGGGATATTTTTGAAAAACGTGCCTCTTGGCACGCCTCAGTCCCTTTACAACTTGTGCATAGTGATTTATGTGGTCCAATTCTAGTTCTTTCATTCTATGGATACAAGTATTTCTTAACTTTCATTGATGATTTCTCCAAACGCACTTGGGTATACTTCTTAAAACTCAAGAGTAAAGTCTTTAACACGTTCTTGGCCTTTAAGGTGTTTGTTGAGAAACAATCTAGACATCAAATTCTTAATCTAATATTTGATAATGGCAGAGAATATGTTAACAAAAAAATCATCAAATTTTGCACTGAGCATGCAATTCAATTGCAACATGTTGTTCCATACACTCCACAACACAATGGTGTAGCTGAAAGAAAGAATCAAACCTTAAAGGAAATGGCTAATTATATGCTTCAATCTAAAGGACTTAGTCTTAATTTTTGGGCAGAAGCAATTAACTGTGCAAATTACATAGTAAATCACACTCCTATTAAGGTTTTAAAGAGCATCACTCCAGAAGAAGGATGGAGCTCAATTACATCAGATGTAAGTCACTTTCGTGTTTTCAAAAGTGGAGCATGGGCCCATATTCTTGATGAGAAACATAAAGCCTTAGAGCCTGTTATCACTGAAAATTCCAATGCCAAAATTTCAAAACCGCTCACATTAGTTTGATGCGCATAAAGCCTTTTTAGCAGTTTCACAGCGCTACCTGTTTAGGTGGTTTCGTAGCGTGCTACGAAATTGGGGATTTGTTTGAGTTTTCAGTGGAGGTCAAAATCCTAGCATGCCTATTGAACAGAGTTCTGCTTCCCTCCAGAAATGCAGATGAGCAGCTACTGATCTATATACCATTTACTCAAGTTATCAAATTACATTCTTTGGTAATTAAAGGTCTTACCGAGGAAGTCCAAAGACAGTGAAACTATTTGCAAATAAAGAGCACCTGAGCAACTGAAAATTTACACATTGATTTGTGAGTCAAACTTGAAGCCACTGTATTTAGTGGCACTGTTGCAGCTTTTGAAAGGGGAGCAGACCATTGTTTTCACATCTTCTGTTGTTTCTACCCATAGGTTATGTACCTTATTGAACTGTTTCGAAGGGCTGGTCTTAAGGATAATTGAGTATTCAAGCCTACAACATCAATATTCACGAAGTAAAGCGTTGGATGCATTTAGAGCAGGAGATGTTGAAGTGCTAGTTGCTTCTGATGCAATGACCCGAGGGATGGATGTGGAAGGTGTGATGAACGTATGTCTTTTCATATGAAGGCATGCCATAGTTGACTCACTGACAAAATTCTCAATGAAAAAAAGTAAGAGATCAAAAATCTTCATCAAGTTCAAGCGAGGCAACTGCTAAATTAAGCAAGGAATTTAGCCCTAGGGCTAAGGAAACATCATCACAGCTGCATAAAGATGATAGAACAGTTTCGCAGCGCGCTGCGAAACCCCTGTAGCAGCCTGTTTCAGCATAAAAAACTTTGCTTTCTGTGTTTACTAGTCAACTTCCAGGAGGTCTCTAAAGCAACTGAAAGCCTATTTTGGGAAATGGAAAGAGGTTTTTATTCCTAACAGACTGAACTAGAGAAACCTCCTCCAGTTTCCTCAAATCCGTTACGAGCTAAGAGAAATTAATGACCAAAGTTGCACTACGAAACTACTATAGGTGTAGTTTTTAATTTCCTGTTTTACACATCTTTTTCAAGGATTGATTTTGGGCAGCTGGAGTAGTTTTGCAAAAAACCAAAGGAGGTTTTTGTTCAGCATGGATTTTTTCACAAAAGCCTCCTTCAGTTTTTCCAAATACATTTTCTGCGAGAAGTTATAAGCTCTGTCCCAAGACCTATTTTTCAGCCAGAACAGAAGCTTATATTTCATGTCATCTTCACTTACCATTATATCAGCAATGCAAGAAAAAGAAGGTGAGATACATCAGAATGGTTAACAAGCAACTGAAAGCTGGGATTAGAAGCAAGAAGAAACAAATTGAAAACTTAAAGATACAGCTAAGTCAAATAGCTGCTAATTGATGTTGTTGTTCAAAGAAAGGTGATGTTCTAGGTTTTGTTAAATTTTGGCTTAGTTTCATTATTTTGAGGACATATAGGTCTCTGCCACATGTAAAGGAGGTTTAAAAAGTCAAAAGTCCAAGCAAAAAATTCCTTAAGGCAAATACACTCTGTTTTAGCAAAAACAGCAGTTTCGTAGCGCGCTACGAAACTGCTGTAGGTGTTGTTTTTGAATGAAGACAAACAGTTTGATGGTAGGATCAAGATTTTGCTAAAGGAAATACCTAAGGAACATTAAGGAGACCACATGAGGCTAGCATAGCCATTCAGATAATGACAAGTGTGCCTTTTTGTAAAGGTGAAATATTTTGTCTTAAGTTAAAGCTTTGATAAAGGTACTTTATTACCGGTTGTTAGGGTTTGGAAGGGGATGCATACGAAGAGTTTTGGCTTGCACACCTGTTCAATCAACAAAGCTTCCAGCACATTTGGGAATATGGTGATGCTCATCATTTTTGGGGTATTAAAGAGCTGGGAACATGCTGCTTAATTTTCGAAGAATGATGGGAGACAAGGACCGGAAAAACAGGGGTTCCATCCTATGATTAATGAACCATCAGCGCATTCAGTATCCAAAGCTAGCTCATTCATTGCATCCTTCTCTCAGCTATCTCGGCCAAACTGAAAGGAGACAGGTGTCAAGGATCAAGAAAGAATCATGCTACGAGGAGGATAGAATTAGAGTTTTAGTTTAATTAGGACTCTTTGTAATTACAGCTCAGCACTTAATGTATTTAATGAGTTAGTTAAATGGTAGATAGGGGTAATTAGTAGCAGTCATCGAGCTCCCCTCATGCTGGAGGAGGAAGCTCAAATTAGTTAAGGATATGTTTCTATATATAGATCAGACTTTGATGTAATGGGCGTTGGATATTTTGAAGACTGTTTTGGCTTGTGTGTAAACAAAGTTTTAGTAATACAGAGGACTGTTTTTCTTCTCAGGATTCACAATGGATCTTCTTGTTCAAATGTGTGATGGTATATTTTATTTAATGTTCTTTTACAGTTTGGTAAATGCATAATCACTCAGAACTCATGGATCATGCTCTGACTTCCTGTATGCCTTTGCAAACTGTGGTTTCATGTAAGTTATGTTTGAACATTTAGATGTTAAGTGCCCTGATTTCTATGAAAGATAGTGTTATTGTTTACTGAGATATGAGTGACTCCATAAGCCCAATGGGAATCAATTTAATGTTTGTCCAGCCAACATACTTTTCATGTGTCTTATAAGAGTTAGCCATCTTGTCATTAGTCAACATTCATAACCTTTGAGAGAGCCCTCTCAGACTAAGGAGGCTAAGCCTTAGTCAAAAGCCTGGTTTGAAATAGTTACACAGAGTCTTACTAATTGGCAGCCTTCAGTGCTTGATTTTGTGATAACATTTTGGTGCGTCTGCCGGGAGTCTGAAGATTATTCATTCCCGAAATCAATGGCTGAACTTCTGAAGGTAGCAGGAGCTCAGACATCTTTTTGAGGCTGCAAAACTACCTTGGCGACTCCACACATCAAATAAGAAATTAGAAGGTGACTCCACTGCTAGAAGATCAGTAGCTTGATGAAGTTTCAAGATGGATTCCACTGCAAGAATGAATGCTAGGTATGCTCCTATGAATCGGTCTCATATCCCTGGTTTTCCAAATCCTATGCCGGAGGTTGATTGGTTAGAGGATCTTCCAATATTCAAAGATGAAAAGAAAGATGATGCTGCTCTTCATTTGGTTAAATTCCATATGCATGTACGCAGTCTTAAGGTTCATTTCCCTGAAGATTGTCTCATGAAAATGTTTATGACCACTTTAGAAGGAAAAGCATGGTCTTGGTCTAAAAGTCTGGAAAATGGTTCAATATATTCACTTGCTAGTTTTCATGATGAATTCTGTGAAATGTATAAAGAAGGTTATCCTTCCTTATTGCTGCTTAAAGATTGCTGTAGGCATTCTTTAAATCTCATTCAGTACTTGGAGGATTGTTATGATGATAATGAATTTATGGATGAAGAAATTTTAGAAGCTCTTCATAACAATGCATTTCAGCACCAAGAAGAAAGTATAACATCCTGTGAAAAGCAGCATGAAGATCAGCAGGGGTTTATTTGTGAAAACCATGTTCAATCCCTTGATATGAATGAGAAGATGCAGCAAACTTGCCAGTCTTTTGGTCATAATGAAGATGAAATTGATTGCAAACAGCAAGAAGAAGTACTGGAAGATAGCTTTTACGAACCTCAGGCAGAGGAAAAGGTTGGTTTTTTATGTCAAACTTCTCAGCAGCTTACAGCAATAAATGATCATAAGAAAGAAGAAAATTATATTGTTTATGATAATCATTCAGAAAAGCAGTTGGATAGCATATCAAAAGAACCTTGTGTGGTTGAGAATCAGTTGTCTAAAGATGTGGAATATTATGATGATCATCAACATAACCATGTATTCTTTGACCCTATAAGTGAATATATGGACAAGCTTTGCACTCCGGCCTTTCATTTTCATTTGCATGATGAAGATCAAGTATATTATGAGTTGATTTGGTCATCCCACTACCATGGTTATGTTGAGGTTGAATGCAGTCAAGAGCCTCCCATATCAGAAAAGACAATTGATTGGCTTTATTGGAAATATCATGTTGCTTAAGCTACAAGTGGAGCTTGCAGCTGATAGGGTAGGTAGGTAAGATAAATGCAAATAAGCTCAAGGTTGACTGAGCAATTTTTTTTTTTTTTTTAGTAGTGGTAGATATAGACTTCTATCTCCTGCAGTGATCATCAGGTTTAAGCCCGAGGTGAAGGCCCAAGAAGCTTGAAGAAGATGTTTGTCAAATAATTTTTGTTCATCAAAGGAGGATAAGGCACTGGAACTGCAGGTTCTTAGTGTACCACAAGGGCACACTATCCCAAGTTGAGCCACTGTTATCACTGAAAATTCCAATGCCAAAATTTCAAAACCGCTCACATTAGTTTGATGCGCATAAAGCCTTTTTAGCAGTTTCGCAGCGCTACCTGTTTAGGTGGTTTCGTAGCGTGCTACGAAATTGGGGATTTGTTCAAGTTTCCAGTGGAGGTCAAAATCCTAGCATGCCTATTGAATAGAGTTCTGCTTCCCTCCAGAAATGCAGATGAGCAGCTACTGATCTATATACCATTTACTCAAGTTATCAAATTACATTCTTTGGTAATTAAAGGTCTTACCGAGGAAGTCCAAAGACAGTGAAACTATTTGCAAATAAAGAGCACCTGAGCAACTGAAAATTTACACATTGATTTGTGAGTCAAACTTGAAGCCACTGTATTTAGTGGCACTGTTGCAGCTTTTGAAAGGGGAGCAGACCATTGTTTTCACATCTTCTGTTGTTTCTACCCATAGGTTATGTACCTTATTGAACTGTTTCGAAGGGCTGGTCTTAAGGATAATTGAGTATTCAAGCCTACAACATCAATATTCACGAAGTAAAGCATTGGATGCATTTAGAGCAGGAGATGTTGAAGTGCTAGTTGCTTCTGATGCAATGACCCGTGGGATGGATGTGGAAGGTGTGATGAACGTATGTCTTTGCATATGAAGGCATGTCATAGTTGACTCACTGACAAAATTCTCAATGAAAAAAAGTAAGAGATCAAAAATCTTCATCAAGTTCAAGCGAGGAAACTCCTAAATTAAGCAAGGAATTTAGCCCTAGGGCTAAGGAAACATCATCACAGCTGCATAAAGATGATAGAACAGTTTCGCAGCGCGCTGCGAAACCCCTGTAGCAGCCTGTTTCAGCATAAAAAACTTTGCTTTCTGTGTTTACTAGTCAACTTCCAGGAGGTCTCTAAAGCAACTGAAAGCCTATTTTGGGAAATGGAAAGAGGTTTTTATTCCTAACAGACTGAACTAGAGAAACCTCCTTCAGTTTCCTAAAATCCATTACGAGCTAAGAGAAATTAATGACCAAAGTTGCGCTACGAAACTGCTGTAGGTGTAGTTTTTAATTTCCTGTTTTACACATCTTTTTCAAGGATTGATTCTGGGCAGCTGGAGTAGTTTTACAAAAAACCAAAGGAGGTTTTTGTTCAGCATGGATTGTTTCACAAAAGCCTCCTTCAGTTTCTCCAAATAAATTTTCTGCGAGAAGTTATAAGCTCTGTCCCAAGACCTATTTTTCAGCCAGAACAGAAAGCTTATATTTCATGTCATCTTCACTTACCATTATATCAGCAATGCAAGAAAAAGAAGGTGAGATACATCAGAATGGTTAACAAGCAACTGAAAGCTGGGATTAGAAGCAAGAAGAAACAAATTGAAAACTTAAAGATACAGCTAAGTCAAATAGCTGCTAATTGATGTTGTTGTTCAAAGAAAGGTGATGTTCTAAGTTTTGTTAAATTTTGGCTTAGTTTCATTATTTTGAGGACATATAGGTCTCCGCCACATGTAAAGGAGGTTTAAAAAGTCAAAAGTCCAAGCAAAAAATTCCTTAAGGCAAATACACTCTGTTTTAGCAAAAACAGCAGTTTCGTAGCGCGCTACGAAACTGCTGTAGGTGTTGTTTTTAAATGAAGACAAACAGTTTGATGGTAGGATCAAGATTTTGCTAAAGGAAATACCTAAGGAACATTAAGGAGACCACATGAGGCTAGCATAGCCATTCAGATAATGACAAGTGTGCCTTTTTGTAAAGGTGAAATATTTTGTCTTAAGTTAAAGCTTTGATAAAGGTACTTTATTACCGGTTGTTAGGGTTTGGAAGGGGATGCATACGAAGAGTTTTGGCTTGCACACCTGTTCAATCAACAAAGCTTCCAACACATTTGGGAATATGGTGATGCTCATCATTTTTGGGGTATTGAAGAGCTGGGAACATGCTGCTTAATTTTCGAAGAATGATGGGAGACAAGGACCGGAAAAACAGGGGTTCCATCCTATGATTAATGAACCATCAGCGCATTCAGTATCCAAAGCTAGCTCGTTCATTGCATCCTTCTCTCAGCTATCTCGGCCAAACTGAAAGGAGACAGGTGTCAAGGATCAAGAAAGAATCATGCTACGAGGAGGATAGAATTAGAGTTTTAGTTTAATTAGGACTCTTTGTAATTACAGCTCAGCACTTAATGTATTTAATGAGTTAGTTAAATGGTAGATAGGGGTAATTAGTAGCAGTCATCGAGCTCCCCTCATGCTAGAGGAGGAAGCTCAAATTAGTTAAGGATATGTTTCTATATATAGATCAGACTTTGATGTAATGGGCGTTGGATATTTTGAAGACTGTTTTGGCTTGTGTGTAAACAGAGTTTTAGTAATACAGAGGACTGTTTTTCTTCTCAGGATTCACAATGGATCTTCTTGTTCAAATGTGTGATGGTATATTTTCTTTAATGTTCTTTTACAGTTTGGTAAATGCATAATCACTCAGAACTCATGGATCATGCTCTGACTTCCTGTATGCCTTTGCAAACTGTGGTTTCATGTAAGTTATGTTTGAACATTTAGATGTTAAGTGCCCTGATTTCTATGAAAGATAGTGTTATTGTTTACTGAGATATGAGTGACTCCATAAGCCCAATGGGAATCAATTTAATGTTTGTCCAGCCAGCATACTTTTCATGTGTCTTATAAGAGTTAGCCATCTTGTCATTAGTCAACATTCATAACCTTTGAGAGAGCCCTCTCAAACTAAGGAGGCTAAGCCTTAGTCAAAAGCCTGGTTTGAAATAGTTACACAGAGTCTTACTGATTGGCAGCCTTCAGTGCTTGATTTTGTGATAACAGAACCTAAGAGTGAAAAATGTATTTTTGTTGGATATTCTAAATATGTTAAAGGATATATTCTTTTTCCACCTAAATCCAAAAATGTTATCATTAGAAGAGATGTAAAGTTTGCTGAAAATATATCGTCCTACGAGCCTAGTTTGATGGATGTGCCACCTCTCTCTATCCCTTCTACTTCTGAAAATATTTCTTCTTAAGATGATGATAGCAAGGATGAAAATCCTCCCCCACCTTCTTGGGATCCTCCTTCAGCTCAACTTCCAAAATGGGTCCGTGTTACTCGGGATGCAGCAGGTGATCCTACAGATCAATGACATATATGTTCTCAGTTCAATAGAGCCTCTTCTTTACTGGCTCAAGCTTCAATGAATTATGATCCTGACACCTTTGAAGAATATTTAGGCCATCCAGATTGGGACACAACTATGAATGAAGAATATCGTTCATTATTGGAAAATTATACATGGGATTGTGTTCCTCTTCCAAAGGGACAAAAACTTGTTAGATGGAAATGGGTTTATAGAACCAAGTTTGTACTAGATGGAAAAGTTGATAAACATAAAGCTTGTCTTGTTGCTAATGGTTTTTCACAAGTTGAAGGCATTGATTATACTGAAACCTTATCCCCTATTGCCAAAATGAACTTTATCTACCCTGTTCTTTCCCTTGCTGCATATTTCAAATGGGAAGTCCATCAGATGGATGTTAAATCTTCCTTCTTGCATGGGGACTTGCATGAATAAATATATATGGAAAAACCTGCTAGATTTATACAAACAGACTCAAGCCTTGTATGTCGGCTTAAGAAATCCCTTTATGGTTTCAAGAAAGCCCCTTGGGCTTGGTATGCCAAAATGGATAGCTTTATTTTAGATATTGACTTTCGTAGGTGTCATTCTGACAATACTGTCTACACCAAGAAAGTGGGTAAGTCTCTTATCATTCTTGTTCTTTATGTTGATGATCTTATCCTTACTGGTAGTGATCCCAACCTTATGAACCATGTGAAGCCCAACCTTAAAAGGTAGTTTGAAATGACAGACATAGGACACTTACATTATTTTCTTGGTCTTCAAGTCTTGCAATCCAAGGAAAATTTTTCCCTTTCCCAGTCCAAGTATGCCTGTGATCTTCTATGCCACTTTCACATGGAATACTGTAAGCCATCCCCTTCTCCCTTTCAGTCTGGAGCCAAACTTTCAGTCACTTGTACTTCCCCTGAAGTTGATGTTACATTATACCATCATCTTGTAGGAAAAATTTGGTATCTGACCCATACCTTTCCTGACCTTTCCTTTGTCGTTGGCCTTATTCATCGGTTTATGAAAAACCCACATGAAAGTCATTGGAAAGCAGGTAAAAAAATACTTTGTTATGTTCAAGGTACAGTTCAGTTTGGGATTCATTACAGTGCAAAAGCATCTCCTCTATTGGTTGGTTTCACTGATTTCGATTGGGCTCGTGACTATGATGATCGAAAGTTTGCTACAGGTTATGTCTTCACTCCTAGTTCTGGACCTATTACACGGGCTTTCAAGAAATAAAGTGCAATTTCTCTTTCTTTAGCAGAAGCAGATTATCGTGGCGCCATAGAAGCTACTAAGGAAGCCCTGTGGCTTCGTCAGATCCTGTCAGAGTTTGGCTCTTAGAAGCAACATTCGACTACACATTGGTGTGATAATCAAAGTGCCATTCAACTATGCAAAGATCCAGTCCAACATCAGTGTGACAAACACATTGAACTGCAAATGCACTTCATCGAAAAGCTCATTCATGACCATGTTCTTGAAGTGAAATATTGTTCAACTTATGATCAAGTTGCAAACATCTTTACAAAGGCTCTCATAGAGGTGAAGTTTACTAAACTTCAATTTATGGTTGGAGTTTAGGAAGTTTTCACTAAGGGGGGATAGTCTCTAATAATGCCTTCTTCCTTCTCCTATTATGTCATATTAATACATCCTTCAATTCTATCCCAAGTTGTTCTTAAGGGGGGATGTTAGGATATTCCGACACATAGGAAATAATTAAGTATAACTTGGTCTAGTGTAGATTTAGGTAAAGTGTGTGTCTTAACTAGGTACTTTTGTAAATTACAATCCGATGGTCATGATATGTTCTAGAAATAAAGTGATCCAATGGTCACGATATGTTCTAGACATTAAGTGATTTGAGAGTTCATTCTCTCCTCGGTATTATCGACACTTGATCCATGGCTTAACACCCGATTGGTCCACGATCTTTATTTAAAGAGCATGGATGGTCATTTGTAAGGTGACCATTCATGAGAGAAGCTATGTAAATTTTCTTTCTTTTACATTAATAAATTGCCTTAAGTGTCTGCATTGGCTCAAGCTATGGACTGTTTCTCTCTTTGAGGGTTTTAACCATGTCAAGAATATTGGTGTACTAATCTGTGATCTGTTTGTGGGCTATGTGTCCTTTGGTGTTCTATTTGAGGAACTTACCCTGTAAATTCCTACAAGATGAAGGGTTTAGGGGGGTTCTAAATTTTTGGGAAAATCTAGGGGGGGAGGGACTGATGTCTTATAAATTTGGAATGAGCAAATGAGAAGGTCTTTTTGGTCTTTTATAGCTTGGAAATTGATTTTGTCTTTGGTGAGTTAGTGGGCCCCAACATATCTTTCAACCTTTGCTTGATGATTGCATCTTTGGAACTTATGAAATATTTTAACAATTTTTTTTTTTTTTGAAACCTTTATTTCAAGACTTTTATCATTACTACTCCTTTGGGGAAAGGTGACTTTGGTGGTGAAATGACTAATTTTATGATTTTACCCTATGACCTAATGATGACACAACATGACATGATGAATAGTATGATGATGAAAGTGACCATGACACTTTTTGGAAAAGGAGATGACCCGACCATGCTGAATCAAAATTGACCATGAAGGTTGAAAGGAGTAGTAATAAACCTAGACAACTAACCAGTGACCAATTTTTTTATTGAAACCTAGTTGAAACTATAAAAATTTGCAAAAGGACCCCTAACATAAACTTGGTAAGAGCACATTTGATCACTGGTGACTGGAAGGACTAAAAAGCACTAACATTGGCTCCAATGATCAAAATTTGGACCTCAAGAAGACTTCCAAAAATCAATTCTAACAAATTTTCTATGCTTTCTCCTGGCATGCTATGTTTTTTCCTGAAATCGATGTGTTTTTGCCAGAGATTAATTTTTCTCAGTTTTATAAGCTATATTCAAGTTATCATGATGTAATTACTTAAATTTGATGTAATTATGATGTAATGAAGGGTAAATTAGCTTCTTAAGTTGTTTTTATGTAAATTTAGGCCTCATTTATGAGTGAAGTTCAGTCAAAGTTTAAATGGAGGATTTGTTTTAACCTCCCTAGACATTAGGGTCTTGTTGAACACCTCATGTAATCAATTCGTAAAGTGAAGGATTTGACCCTGAGAGAGAGGAAAATAATTTAGGTCTATATGTATCTAGTTTTTAGTCATAGAACAGGTTGGACATAAGTGAGCAGAACTCTTGGAGCTTGTACTTAATCACTTTTGCAGAAAATCAAACGACAATTGCAACTATTATTCAAGAATTCTTGTGATGTGAGTTTGTGATCATGTTTTTTCTTTGTTATAGTCTTATATGAATGATAATCCCATTCCCTTTCTATGCTTATGCTTTTCATGATTTTTTTAAAGGTTATAAACAAAATTCTTAGTTTGAAGCTTTGTTTTGTTAGGAACTTCATGTTTATGTTTCTTGTCTTCTGATAAATGAATTCATGCTTTCCATGCTCAATTTGATCTCTTCTTTTCCACCCTACACTACATCGATAAAACCCAAAAGTATCACAAAATCATACCTACCCTACTCCTTTATATCTCTTGTAGCTGAAACCTTTGATCCCCTGACCTAGTTCCCTGATTTTCACTCCTCATCCAGAAAAACCCTAAAATTTACAAAACCCTAGGGACGAAACATATCTAGTCTAACATCTTTTCCATTCCAGTCATCATTGGTCGTGAATTCATAGAGAGACCCCTCTCTAGTTCAGGAGGGCTAGCTACTGAACCTTAAGTGGTTTGAGGTTACCTCCTTCGATCTCCTTTCACAACCTTGGGATTTTGTGGAGGATAACAGACTGGTAAGAAACCCTCTCTTTCACATCTCAAGGTATTTACCTATGATGCATATGTACATGTTCCAAAGGAGAAAATTACCAAGTTAGATAGTAAATTTGAAAGGTGCATCTTTATTGGGTATAAGGTTGGTTTAAAAGGTTATAAGCCTTGGAAATTAGAAACAAGGAATGTTCTATACAAATGAGATGTGGTGTTTAGAGAGGTGAAGGATGTTATTAAATACGAAGTCCTACCAAAATAGCCTAAAAATATAGAGTTTGAATTGAAGGAGGAATAATTAGAATCTACAACAGAACAAGAATTAGAAGAGAAAGAGACACAAAATCTAATTTTGAGAAGATTAGTTCAAGAGAAGACAACTAGAGAGGTATATTCCATTTGTTTTCTATTCAAATTTTTCTTTATCTATTACTGATGATGATCCTAGAACTGTTAGGGAGGCAGTGGATTCATAGGATGGAAAACTCTATAAAGAGGCCATGGTTGAAGAAATGATAGCTTTGGATAAAAATGAGGCTTAGGATCTGGTGGAGTTGTTGGATGGAAGGAAACCCATTGGTAGCAAATGGTTGTTTAAGAAGAAGATGGATTTAGAAGGAAAGGTGGATAAATAAAAATGTTGATTAGTAGCAACAGGTTATTCCAAAGTGCCGGGAATTGATTTTGGTGATATCTTTTCTCTTGTTTCCAAGTTAGCTTCTATTGGATTACTTTTATCTGTTGGTTCTGATTTTGATTTTGAAGTAGAATAGATGGCTTTGAAGACAACATTTCTTCATGGGGATCTGGAAGAAGAGATCTACATGAATAAACTTGAAGGCTTTACAGTGAAGGGTAATAAAGAACTCGTATGCAGGTTAACAATCTTTCTATATAGGTTAAGACAATCACCAAGGATGTATTATAAATTTGATACATATATAGGGGACTTGACTTCACCAGGTGAAAAGTGGTTCACTATGTGTATTTTAAATTAATTGGTGACCATGTTATTTATTTGGTATTGTATGTGAATGATATGTTACTGATTGGAAATGACAAAGAATTTATATAGGATTTGAAGACCCTGTTGTAACTTATTTTGACACCCTGAAAGTTACAAATTTTTTAATATCTGCCAGTTTCAGAATATAATTGGATATCTTAGCATGATGATCACAGTGAAATTTCAAGATCAATTTTCTCAATACAAGTTGATTTTATGTGTGGAGAGTTTCATATTCATAGCACATCTAAAGGTGAATAAATGGTGTCATGCATCTATGCATATCGTTTAAAATTATGCATCGGTGGAAATCGTGAGGCAACTATGGCATAATGAACATTGAAAATTCAACATAGTTGTGAATTCAATAAGAAATTTAAAATTTTTAATGGTTAATATTAGTGCTCAAAGATCAATGACATATATCCAATTTTAGAACCCTCACGCTTTTCGACATTTAATGGACGACGAGAGGTCCGAAATAAGTTGTTTTTCAAAACAAAGTTTGATCACATGGCATATTATTGTGAATTTCTTACCCCCCAAACTTGAAACCAAATACCGCCAAGCCCCCCCGAAATCCACTTCTAGTTTTAGAAATAATAGAAATGTTTCATAAGGAATACAATATCGAGCAGTCGAAATGTAAGGCGGAGGCCATACCCTGATCATGGAGGTCAGAGTGATTCTTCTAAGGGTCATACTATTGACCAGTATGGAGACAAAGATGAATCTCCCGATGTCTAAGGAAGAGAGTAGGGCACAAGTGTTGGCCAAAGAGGACGAATCAGATAAAGTTTGGTGTCATGATGGGTTTTTTATTACAATAAATTCCTTTTTTTTAATTTTTATAAAATGTTAACAACTAAGTTTTCAATATTTAAGGTTTTAATATATAGGCTAATAATCCTAGTAGTGTTTCAAGACCCGATATACTTGGAAAGTGAATATCGTTGACAACAAGGATAACCCTATTTTCTCATTTTTATTGACATGCATGTTGTCAGTGATTAAGTCATTTTTAAATATATATAATGTTGATTGTGTTGACCACATCAACATCAGTATTTTGGGTGCATGTGTCTCTGTTATGTTCGAAAGGGTAAAGTACGAATTTAATCGTGCTTACCAATGTAATTATTGAGAATGCCATGTGATCGATTCCTTTATATCAAACAAACTCTGATTCGCAATCATGACTAAGGGTGATGTTAATTTTTAACTTAACACATAATTGTGTTCAACGTATCTTACACCTCATATCATGTAAGCAGTTATATTGGTAAATTATCCAAGTTTTCCATAGGCAATTGAAACTATTTCCACTACAGGGACACAACATCGAATCCATGGATAGTGCCAGCAGAATGGGAAAGGGAGGACTACTAGAACGAACTGAGCCTAAAGTATCGGACCGGTTAGATGTGTACCCTGATCTCCTACTTTTTTTTCCAGCAGGCAGGGTAGAGTTGGTTCTTCTATCGGTGTTCCAATTATCACGATTTGGTATCTCAATAATTTGTAGTAGGGTTTGATAGTAGTGATGTAAAGGTCGGTGGTTTAACATTTGAAGTCACAGAGCACACTATTGTCGAAGCCACAACTATGCCCATGGATGGAGAAAGGGTCTTTCACAGTCATATCCTAGGCAAAATAAATGTTCCATCTTTCTTCAAAGAGGAGCACAAAGCAGAGAATTGGAAAGTCGGGGTTCGAAAGGACTGGCTACAAGACAAATGGTATGTCCCCTTGCAACTTTGCCAACAATATTTTACTTGTGAGGGTCATTATAACATAGTCAATTTGTATCATTTCTACTTCTTGGCTCATTTAGATGGGCAGATTAGGATTAATCCCTACTTCTACTTGCTGGAAAGCCTCAAGCACATGGCTGCTAGGTATAGGGCTAGGGTTGACCCTTCATCACATTTTATTTATCACAAGGCACTGATAAAACTTTTAATAGAAAGCTAGTTTATTAAACTAGGGAGGACCTAGAACCATTTCCTTTTCTAGGGAGGGTTCTAGCCTCAACCTACTAGGAGGAAAAGGGGTAGATCCCAAACCATCATGAGGATGAAGAAAACTTAGATTCAGGTTCCTATTCAGAATCCTATCATGTATGAATACTTAGAAAGCCAATCACCTCAATTTCCCCAAAAATTCCCAAGGCTTATCAAAGGAGGAGTGATCGGCTTCATAATCTAGATCCTACATCGTTGGGAAGTCCAGGAACTAACATTGGCTCCAATGGTTTTTCAAAATTACCCTCATAAATATCCCTGGTAGACAAAACTATGCCTAGATATTTGAAGGGAAAAAATCCAATGACAGAAAAAAGGGAAAATAAACCAGCACCTAAGATTCTCAGACAAGGTAATAGGCACACTAGGCCAACAAACAAACTTTGGTATAAAATCAAGCTTAGAAGCAACCCAGAGTTAGCTAAACAAGTCATTGATATAGATGATGTGCCTCTGAAAGACTTAATCATCAACAAGGAACCTGCAAAGTCTAAGAAAAATCCTACAGAGTCTGAGAAGAAGCCTGCAACCCCAATAAGAAAAGAAATAAACAGGCTGCCAAAGAAAAGCCCATGGAGACTAGACAAAACAAGAAACAAAGATTAGATAAGTTGAATGTGTTACTTGAGGCTATCAGTACCCTCAGCTAATATACCAGGGTATCAGAACCATTTTTGTCCACTTGTTTAATCCAAAACTTAGTTTTTTCATTTCATTGACAGTTAGTCTACCAATTTTTTATGCAAATTGGGAGAGATGACAATGCCTTTGTCAGCTTTTTTTGATAAGATTGATAGTGTGTTTGTCAACTATTTTTAACAAAGTTATGCATATTGATCAATAAATGAAACCTATAATAAAATGTTTATAGCATTCATGTTAGTGATTTTGAAATGAAACAGAGATTCTGACATCTTTGTTGTCAATGATATTCGAAAGGATTGATCTCCTAGTTGTCAGTGATATCTCAGATCAAAAAATCAGTAATACCGATGACTTGCCTATCAGCAAATTTTTCCAGAAAATAACAGAGTAACAGAAGCATCCAGGAGGAGTGTTGATGAAGTATATAGAGGGACCTGCTTTGTTGAAACAATGATGATAATCGATAGAGGGACCTATTCTATTTTCTATCTAGACAGTTGACCAGATCACTTTATTTTTGCCTAGATTTTAGTAGATTTTACTACAGTTTTTCTAGGGTTCATTAGATATTTTATAATTTTATCTTTTTCATGCATGAACTTAAAAGATATTTATAATATCTCAACATTGTAATTATGAGGATTCTTTTATTTTACAAATTGTTATGTAAGTTCTATAAAATAGTTTAAGTAAATATGTAATACGGGTTGGATTTTGATGTCGAGACCCTATCACTTTGTAAAAATTTTATTAGAGAATTCATAATCGAAGTATTCTAGCTCCATTTCTTGACATAATTTTTTTTTTTTTTTAAACTACTTTCATGCCTTATTTCTGCACATTCAAGGTAACATAGGAGATTTGGGTAAGAATAGATTGAGTATCAATCTCTCTACATCTGTTAATTGTGTCCTTCTGTGATCTCTTGAATGTGTTCTCTTTGGATGTAGAAATATTCTATACGCATCGACTATGTCTGGTTGATTAAGTATTCAGTATGAATGATTAATTATTATGAATTAAATTATATTATTTTGTCAAATTCTTTAAAAATCATGTTATTCTTTCAAATTGGATGTTGGCACTTTGACCAAAGACTCTGCAAGAGAAGGATTTATTCATGGATATATATTGTGTAATCATCAACAACCACCCAAAATAAATCATAGATCTGGCCATTATGCTCCATAGCCCATTGTCCAACGACAGTGAACAACTTTAAAAAAGGCCCCGTGACATTTGAGGGATCCCCCTCTGGCTCAAGGGCTAGCTTAAACCTAAAGACTGGTCAAGTTGGTTTCTCAACGTAGTTTTGCAACTAAGAACTACCTATGAGAAACAAGTACAACATTTGGCATTGTTGGAGGGGAACAAGGTGATGAAGAAATTTTTCCCTGGATCACGATCACGATCACGATTAGATCGAATCTTTGCTAGTGAACAAATACTAGATAGTTGATATTGGTTGCATTGCTTTCACCTGGTGACTCCACTTGGTCATATGGCAATTCCACTGGTTTTTGAATTAAACTGGTTCAAAATGATAAGTGCATATCTG
Source organism: Pinus tabuliformis (assembly GCA_031772625.1). NCBI lineage: Eukaryota > Viridiplantae > Streptophyta > Pinopsida > Pinales > Pinaceae > Pinus > Pinus tabuliformis. Next base: position 937,114,066 of record CM062818.1, read on the forward strand.
GCTATGATAATAGCATGCAGCTACATGTTTTTCTTCTTCATAGCGATGGTAGAATTCAGTAGCATATTTATCTTCCTATCTACTGTGATTAGAAAATTCAGAAGCTTACAGAAGATGCAACTTTCAAATTTTAGTTGTAAGTATCAATTACCTATGGAGTTTGTCTTTCATATTATAAATAATTTTTACATCTTCAGCTACATGAAAAGTGATTTTCTAGTTAATACACTTCCCATGTGGTTACACTGGAAATTTGATTACACTTAATAGTGCAGATTTTCAGTTTAATTAGGTAGAGGTTGTGTGGGATTGAATTAGTTATTTTCAGATTCAGTGTGCATTAGATCAGTGAGTTTGCAATTTATTGATTAATGCATTATATCAACAATTGTTTCATCTTGTGTTTCACATTTTCAGTATGAAGTTGGTTTGGTTGAGCGTTATGACTTGCAGGGGATTGAAAGGAGTAAAATTATTGTTGATTGACTGATTGACTCCATAGCCCAATGAATTAGGCATTGTTGTGCCTATTTCCACTTGCAGTGTTAGTTGTTTCACTTCAACAATTTTCAGTTTTTAGATTTCAGTGTGAAAGAGTCTCTGGATTAGTGCAGGAAGTATGGTTTCAAATTTGCAGATTATAGGTTTATGAACTATCTCCATGCCCAACAGATTCAAGGCATCTAGTCTGCTAGTTTCTCTGCGTCCCACAGGGGAAAGCAGTCCCCAATCGAAGCCTATGTTGTAACTCTTTTTTACACCCTGGAAGTTACAAATTTTTTAACATTTGCCAGCTTCAGAATATAATTGGATATCTTAGCATGATGATCAGAGTGAAATTTCAAGATCAATTTTCTCAATACAAGTTGCTTTTATGCGTGGAGAGGGCCATATTCATAGTTCATCCAAAGGTGAATAAATGGTGTCATGTGGCTATGCATATCATTTAAAATTGTGCATTAGTGGAAATCATGAGGCAACTATGGCATAGTGAACATTGCAAAGTCAACACAGGTGCGAATTCAATAAGAAACTTGTAGTTTTTATTTGTTAATATTAGTCCTCAAAGATCAATGAAATATATCCAATTTCTGACCTCTCAGGCTTTTAGACATTTAATGGAGGAGGGAGGTTCAAAATAAGTTGCTTTCAAATTTTTTTTTGATCATGTGGCATATTATTGGGAATTTCGCACCTCCTTGACTTGAAACCACATACCGCCAACCCCCCTGAAATCCACTTGTGGTTTTAGAAATAATAGAAAGGTTTCATAAGGAATACAATATCAAGTAGTCGAAATGTAAGGAAAAGGCCATACCTTGACCATGGTGGTCAGAGTGATTCTTCTAAGGGTTGTACTACTGATCGGTATGGAGACAAAGTTGAATATCCTGATGTCTAAGGAAGAGAGAACATGGCACAGGTGTTTGCCAAAGAGGAAGAATCAGATAAAGTTTGGTGTCATGATGGATTTTTTTTATCACAATAAACTTCTTTTTAAAATTTTTATAAAATGGTGACAGTTGCATTGTTAACATTTAAGGTTGTAATAAATAGGTTACTACTCCTAATAGCGTTTCGGGACCCGATATAGTTGGAAAGAGAATATTTTTGACAACGAGGATAGTGTTATTTTCTCATTTTTATCGACATGCCAATTGTCAATGATTAAGTCATTTTTAAATATTTAGAATGTTGATTGTGCTGACCATGTTAGCGTCAGTATTTTGGGTGCATGTGTCTTTGTTATGTTCAAAAGGGTAAAGTATGAATTCAATCATGCTTACTGATGTAATTATTGAGAACGCCATGTGATCGATTCCTCTGTATCAAACAAAATCTGATTCGCATCATGACTAAGGGCAATGTTTAGTTTTAAATTAACTCATAATTGTGTTCAACGTATCTTATAGCTCATCTCATTTAAGCAATTATATTGGTAAATTATCGGACTTTTCCACTTGGCAATTGAAACTATTTCCACTACAGGGACACAACATCGAATCTCATGGATAGTGCTAGCCAGAATGGGAAAGGGAGGCATGCTAGACCGAACTGAGCCTAAAGTGCCAGAAACATTAGATGTGTACCCTAATATCCTACATTTGTTCCAACAAGGAGGGTGGAGTCGGTTCTTCTATTGGTGTTCCGATTATCATGATTTGGTAGCTCAATCGTTTGCATTAGGGTTCGATGGTAGTTATGCAGAGGTCAGTGGTTTAACGTTTGAAGTCACAGAGCACACTGTTTCCGAAGCCACAACTTTGCACATGGATGGAAAAAGGGTCTTTCATAATGATATCCTAGATGGCATAAATGTTTCCTCTTTCTTCAAAGAGGAGCATAGAGAAGAGAATTGGAAATTCGGTGTTCGAAGGACTTGCTACAAGAAAAATGGTATGTCCCTGTACGACTTTGCCAACAATATTTTAGTTGTGAGGGTCATTATAAGAGTGTCAATTTGTATCATTTCTACTTCTTGGCTCATTTAGATGCACATATTAGGATTAATCCCTAGTTCTACTTGCTAGAAATCCTCAAGTACATGGCTTCTAGGTACAGGGCTAGGGTTGACCCTTCATCACATTTTATTTATCACAAGGCATTGATAAAACTTTTAATAGAAAGCCAGTTGATTAAACTAGGGAGGACCTGGAACCATTTCCTTTTCTGGGGAGGGTTCCAGCCTCAACCTGCCAGGAGGAAAAGGGGCAGACCCCAAACCATCAGGAGGATGAAGAAAACTCAGACTCAAGTTCCTATTCAGACTCCTATCATGTATGAAGACTCAGAAACCCCATCCACCTTAGCTACCCCAAAAATTCCCAAGGTTTATCAAAGGAGGAGTGCTTGGCTTCATAAGCCAAAGCCTACATCATTGGAAAGTACATGAAATGACATTGGCTCCACTGGTTTTTCAACTTTACCCTCAGAAAGCTCCCCTATAGACACAGCTACACTTGGATATTTGAAGGGAAAAAAGCGAGTGACACAAAAATGGGAAAGTAAACCAACACCTAAGATTACCAGACAGGGTAATAGGCACACTAGGCCAACAAACTAACGATTGTATAAAATCAAGCTTAGGAGCAACCCAGAGTTATAACACATATTTCATTAAAATTGGAAATATTTTATTACAAGGACATCACTAGAATTGAGCTTTTTTGTTATTTTGAAATTCTAGATCCACTATTTACTTCGAAATTTAATGAAATATGTGTTTTATCTAAAAAAGTCATTGATATAGATTATGTGCCTTTGAAAGACTTAATCATCAACAAGAAATCTACAAAGTATAAGAAAAAGTCTATAGATTTTGAGAAGAAGCCTAGAAGCCCCAATAAGAAAATAAATAAATAGGCTGCCAAAGAAAAGCCCATGGAGACTAGACAGAACAAGAAACAAATATTAGATAAGTTAAATGTGTTACTTGAGGATGCCAATACCCTCAGCTAATATGATAAGGTACAAAAATCATTTTTGTCCACTTGTTTAATCCAAAACTCAGTTTTTTCGTTTCATTGACAATCGGCCTGCCAATTTTGTATGCAAATAAGGAGAGCTGACAATGCCTTTGTCACCATTTTTTGATAAGATTGATAGTGCATCTGTCAACTGTTTTGAAGAAAGTTATGCATATTGGTAAATAAACGAAACCTACAAGAAAGTGCCGACAACATGTCTGTTAGCGATTTTGAAATGAAATAGAGACACTGACATCTTTGTTGTCAGAGATATGCAATGGTTTGAACCGAACCAGACATTGCACATGCAATGGGATTATTGAGCAGGTTTATGTCAAAATGATGGAAGGAGCATTGGAAGAAAATGAAGAACGTTTTCAGGTATGTATGTGGCACTAGTGATTATGGTTTATGCTACTTGTTGAAAATGCATCAAGAAATCTCAGTTTGACTTAGCCTTGGTCAAGTTAGAGAAAATTTGAATTTCCACATCAATAGACAACTTGGATGATGTTAAATTGTTTGAAATGGCTTGTGTCACCCATTTTATTCATTATATTTGAGTTGGAGGAGTTAGAGTTCAATTGTGCATGATTGATTGCTAGTTTGTAGCAATCTATTTCAGTTAATTTGAGTTATTTTCATTTTAACTAGTTCTAACTGTCGAAAGAAGTAGTGAAGGTCATGTTGTTGAAGTGCAACTTTAACCACACTCAATGATTATAACACCCTCCTCTGACATTTACCCAATATAACCAATCCACTGGGGTAAACATGTGATGAAGAGTTACTATGATATGATTCAAATTCCCATGTACAAGTAGGGAAGTGGAATCGACTTGTCAAGACTAATCATAACTTCCTCAGAAGCTTCAGAACCTTTAGTAGCCAACCAAGCCCTTCAGGTGTCCAATCCCTCATAGGACTTTGTTTTTTATTGACTTAGAGCCTCAGTCGCTCCCATGACAAGCCATGCATGTGACTGGGACCCTCTAGTCGCTCCCACAACAAGATATCCATGCCACTGTGGCCTTTTTTAGGAAGTTTAGTGCCAACGACCCCAGATTCTGTGCAACGTTTTTAGGACCAGGACTCAAGCCATTGCCTAGAACTTCATGAAACTTCCAGAAATGATAAACAACATTGAAACAATGTTAATAATGAAAATAATAGAATAATTACTTGATCTGACCTCTACTATCCATGATAGGAATTTTGTCAAACATATCATAAAGATGTAATCTATAGGTCATAACAACATATCTGAGCATAGGGGTCCCATAATTGTCTTAGAATCATCAAAGAGGACTGATATATCCTCACAATAGTTTCCTTGTTATCTATTAGGTTATTCATTCATTAAAATTTCATATAATAACCAAAACATGATGAGATCCATACATCATAATTATCATAAAACATGCTTATAACCAACAAATAACCAAGAATATATCAATGAGGAAACAACCATTAAAGACACATAATGGAAAGAAAATTTACACCTAAAATACAAAATGAAAAGGAGCTATTCTTAACATATGAAAATCCAGTCAAGTCAGGGACCTCCATGTACCATCCTACCATAGATTGGGATGAACCCAATCTCTCTTTCATCCAATCACCCCCATGCCATATTCCAAGCATGAATGTGGGATATCTTAAGAAAAATAAAAAAGAACCAAACTAGGGCTTCCAAAGGAAAAAAACACCTCAACCCTCAACCAATGATTCCACCTCATAGTCAGACATCACTAACCATCACTATATTCGTATCTACCCAAGCTATCCAGGGCTCCAAAGCATTTATTCCAACCAAGGCTTCCAGGACCAGTAACTCAACCCACAACTGCTATAGGGCTCTAGAGAATTTTTCCAATGAGGGTTTCAAGGACTAGTAACTCAACCTAGAGCATTTTTCCAACCAAGGCTTCCAGGACTGGTAACACAACGCAAGTTTTTACAAGATTTCTAGAAAATTTTTCTGACCAAGGATCCGGGAACTAGCAACTCAACCCATAACCATAATGAACATGAGAACTAACCATAAAACAAGAGGAAAGAAACTCAAAAAACCTTAGCTATCCAGGAAATGGAAAGGCTAGGCAAAACCACTATCAATCTAGGAAATCCTCCATGCCAATGACAAATCATAACCAATAAACCACATGCATGTGCCATGCATGCCAGAACTATCAAGAAAATCATACATGCAACTTGGTACCTACAAGAAAAACTCGTTGTAGTTGTTTATCCCGATGTTCTCTTGTGCTTTCTGTCTCTTCCTTTTCCTTCTTTCTCCAACTCTCAAGTATGCCACACTACTCCAAGAGTGCTCCATGAAAACTCTCCATGTCCAAAAGTATGAGAGAGAGAGTAGAAAATGAGAGGTCCAAAATTGAACTCACTAAAAGCTACAAACCGACCCTCATAAGCCTTTTTATTAACGAGGCCTTTTTTTCTTCAATTTTCCATTATTTTCCTTCATTTTCCTCCTCATATGAAACTTGTGATGTTTCACCTCCTTTTTCTCCTATTTTCCATTATTTTTCATAAATAAAATGTCAATAAATGCCTCATGTCTTTCCAAATCCTTTTCCATTTCCTTTGCTAATTTCCATAGCCATTAATTTATCACAAGTGATCCCCGTCACTATGTTTTGCCCAACATTCAACTTGGAATATGTGTTCCATGACCTTCGTTATTATTTTTCCTTTATTAACTTCATTACATGGAATATGACCAGAGTTATTCCATAACCCTCCCCTTGGGGGAACACTATCCTTGGCGTTCAATGTCACCTGCAACTAGCAAGATAGTTGAAAAGAAAAACCTAAAGACCATGGAGATTTATAACTTAGCTCGTTGCAATATTTACAATGATCATTGGGTTGAGAAGAAAACCAATATGAGAAACATAACAACATGACAACCATAATGACATGACACTCATACAAATTATTGGAGCTTTATAACACATCTCATGGTGGTATTCATATCCATATCCATATATACATATACCAAAACATCACACCAAAACACATGCCAAAAAAATTCACTCAACAAGCGAATAAAGAAGGATACATAGCCCCTATATGATCAACCATCTCTCATGTAGCTTCATTAGAATCAAAGTGCTTCCATTACACTTTAACCTACTCAATTTCTCAATTTTGGAGCATGAGCATATCTATCTGCAAGATGCTCTAAGGTTTCGATTGTAATTCCCCTTCTGGTTCCACCTGCAATATAGAATAGTGAATCAGATGATCAACATATTTAACATACTTCTTAAGAAATGACACATAGAAAGCATCATGGAATTTCACTTTTAGAGGAAGTGCAAGTCAATAGGCTATTGGTCCAATCCTCTCAAGAATATTGAAAGGTTCACAAAACCGAGGTGTCATCTTGGCACATGATCCAATCCTCAAGGATCTATTCTTGGGCTTGATGCGAAAGTACACATTTTCCCCAACCTGAAACTCCTTAAACATCCTATTTTGATTTGCATAATGTTTCTATCTTTCCTATGCTACCTTTAGATTCTTCTTAATTACATACATTTTCTATTCCATCTCTACCAACATGTCAGATCCTATCAACACCCTGTTAACTGGATCACTCCAACTAATGGAAGTATGGACTCATCCTCAATTACTCCTGATACCCATTTTTGTAAGCAAAATCAACTAGTAGAAGATACTCTTCCCACCTCCACTGTTGATGCATCACATACATCCTCAACATGTCCTCCAATATCCCGTTGACCCTCTCTGTTTGTCTAGCTATCCACGGATGATAAGTTGTATTGAAGGCCAAATCTATACCTAAACCTACAAATAATTCATTCCATAACCTAGAATTTAACTTGGCATCCTTTTCTGACATAATCTTCTTTGAAACACCATGCAACCTCACTACATCTATGATGAAGACCTGTGCTATATCATTAGATGAATATGTATACTTCAATGGAATGAAGTGCGCTACCTTTGTCAACTTTTCAATTATAACCATGATGGATTGATGTTGTCTAGATGTCCTTAGAAAACCTGCAATGAAATCCACGAAAATTACCTCCCATTTCCACTCCGGAATCATAATCGGCTGTAGTAATCCATGAGGGTACTTACATTATACCTTTACCTATTGAAAATCCAAACATATAGCCATAAACTTTTCCATTTCTTTCTTCAAATTCAACCAATAATAGAACTTCTTCACCACTGTCAATGTTTTCTAATATCATGGGTGACCTGAAATGGATTAGCATGAAATTCCCTCAAGATGAGATTTTTGATATCACTATTGTATGGTACATATATCCTGTCCCTAAATCTGACCAAACCATTTGATGTAAATGATAGTCCACATATTGATCACCTATACCCTACCGTAACCTTTTCATAGGCTCCATGTACCTATCATTCTATTGTCCTCCCTGTAAGATTTGATCTTGTAAATTTTTCCCATAGGAGCTCATAGTTACTATATGATTTACTTGTACTGTCCTGCGAAGAGCATGTGCAATCCTGTTCTTTTTCCCCTTGATGCACTTGATCTCAAAGTCAAATTCACTAATATTGGCCAACCATTTATATTGTTTGGCATTCAGGTTTGGTTGGTCAAATAGACACCTCAATCCAATATGATCACTCTTTATACAAAACTCTTGCCAAGAAGATAATGTCTCCATATTTTCAATGCATGGATGATCATTGCCAAATCAAGATCACGTGTCAGATAATTTTGCTCATGCTCATTCAGTTTCCTTGATGTTGGAAATAATACTGAGAGGGGGGGGGTGAATCAGCATTATCAAGTCAATTATTTCCTTTTTCAAACCCAGATCATATACACTACTTCAGATAGTGAAAATCGCATATATACGCAATTACGTATAAGGAAACCCGCGTATACCATGCAAACTTATAATTTAATTTATCTTACAGATGTTGATCATTAATTTGTGTATCAGAATCAAATAAACAGTAACCATAAATAGTGAAATAGAGCAGAAGACAATCACACACAAGAACACAAGATATAAGGTGGAAACCCAATGTGGGTGAAAACCACCTGCTACAATTCGTCTCTATCTTCTTTAATTAGAAACTTCTTTTTACAATGATTTTGTACTGGCGCAGTCCTTTACCAGTACGCAGGCTGCAACCTACAGAGAGCTACAACCCTCTCTCTCATTCTCCAGCTTCTCCTGGAAGGGAGCTACAACCCCCTTAGCTCTTGCACTAGCCAAGATACTAGTATGTAGGTGCTGGCCTACAAAAGGCTACAACCTTATCTTTCTTCCAGGGACCACGTTTCATAAATTTTCAGACTGGATCCATGAACATCAATCAATCATCAAGAATTTTATGCATCAAACAATGTCATTTTCACCAATTAGAACTGAATCAAGTAGACACTTCTCTGACAGTTGTATGTAGAACACAGTAACAGTAACCACACACCAAATCCTGAACCCATAAACTACAGCAATAAACAGAAGCAACTAGAACACAAATCAAGAGATGTACGCTACTTCAATAACCCAAAACCCGCGTGCATACACATCTGTGTTTGGACCAACCTGCGTATACGTCGTTTTTCCTCACAGAACCAGCGTGTATATGCGCCTTTGATTCACTGAACCTGCATACAGATCTATAAAGGACAATTCACTCTCTAAAATATTAATTAACCTAGATTACAGATTTATAGATCAAACATGCACCACTTATAATGGATCAAAATCATACAAAGATACCATTATTCAAGCCTTAAGATTATGACCCGTCAATAGAACTTATCCTTTTCTTTGCGCTTAGGTTCCTCCTTCATTCAGATCCAGATCTGCACCATAACCCAATCACCAATATTCCATATCTAGCACTTTATCAGATATTCAATAATTCAGATGATCCTTTGCCAAATGATATCCTTCCTCTTTTATAGTCTTAGGCCTTTCACAATAACACGGTCCAAAACCATAATAAAACAATACCATGGACCCAATACTTGGGATCAACACTTCTGATGAGATACCATGGCCCAAAACCATAGGTTCAATTACCAAGGACTAAATACCATGGACCAAAAGTAAGTTCTCCAACATGTACGCGCTTTTCCTTGTGTGAAAGTGCGTGTATATGCATACACACTTTTGTAATGTATAACCCGCATGTATACGCGTCTTCGTCTAGGTGAACCTGCGTATATATATTTTCCTTCATTTTGAAAGCCTGAACTGAGATCTGTCACTAGAGTGAGTTTCCATCAAGGACAACACCTGTGCCATAGCTCCAAACTTGTGCCATAATGCCAACAATCTCCCCCTTTGGACTTTATGGCAACCCCAAGGTCCTCAAAGTCATTCTCCCCCTTTGTCATCAAGGGAAAAGGGTTGTGATCCCCCTGAGTACATGCTGAAATCTCTACTCTGCTGTGCCGACCATGCTCCCCCTGACTGTTGGCAAGATCTGCAAAAATGTGTTCTTCAAGAAGAACCATGACTTATACATCATAAAAGACCTTCCTATCACCAAGATACTCTATACATACATCCATCACCCAACCAAGTGGGGATCATCCACCCAACCAAGTGGGGATACATAAAAAATTTACATATGACAACCAAGTACATTACATCATTCATGCCAAACATAGTGGGGAAACCAAAACAGGGCGTTACATGACCTTGACATCATAAAAGAGATACATGACATAGAGACGAAATATCTAGAGCAAGACTTATGAAAGTCACCAATAACTTATATCAACAACATCTGTCAATCATTATTCATATCAGCAACCATATTTTCCTTCTGTTCTCCCTCTACATTTGTTCCACCTGAGATCAACAGCTGTGGACCAGAACCAAGAGCTTCTAATGTTATGTCAACAATGCATTATCAGAAGTTTATCTGCTCCCCCTGAACCTGTGCTAGATGGTCTCTGTCAGACCCATATCAGACTTTCTTCAACCAGAGTTTGTCCCCACTAATTTCTTTCAAACTGCCATATACGCGACTATCTCTGCATAAACTGGCATATGTACGCGGATCCTCCTCAGGCAACTCGCATACATCCATTTTTCTGTGAAACAGACAAGTTTCAACAGCAAGATGATGCATCAACTACTTGCAGCTTCTATCTGAGGTATTCAAAAGTTTCCCTGGGTAGTGGTTTGGTGAGAATATCAACAACTTGTTCCTTAGAGGGAACATACTCCAATTTGACCTTTTGTTCCAACACTTGTTCCCGGAGAAAATGATACTTGATCGGTATGTGCTTAGTCTTTGAATGCATGACAAGATTGTTTGAGATACTGATAGCACTTATATTATCACATAATATGGGGATAGGTGGAGTACAAGTGATTTGAAAATACTGCAAAGTTTGCATCATCCAAAGGAGTTGTGTGCAACAAGATGCGGCAGCCACATATTCTGCTTCAGCTGTAGATAAGGTAATAGAACTCTGTTTCTTGCTGAACCATGATACTAATCTCGAACCCATAAAGAATGCACCGCCACTCATGCTTTTTCTGTCATCCACGCTTCCAGCCCAATCTGCATCTGTATAAGCATGAAGAGTGAGATCTGTATCTCTCGAATACCACAGGACATAGTTTTGAGTTCCTTGAAGATACTTGAAAATTCTCTTTACTGCCTGAAGATGAGTTTGTTTAGGATTTTCCTGAAATATTCCAACCATTCCCACTGCATGCATGATGTCTGGTCGGGTACCTGTTAAATAGAGAAGACTTCCAATCATGGATCTATAAGTTGGTTGATGCACTGCTGTTGATTCATCATTTGCACTGAGGTTGCATCCTGTAACCATAGGGGTACATAATGGTTTCGAATATTCCATGCCATACTTCTTCAAAATCTTCTTGAGGTACTTGGTTTGAGATAAAAAGATGCCGCCTTCATTTTGTTGGATTTGTAATCCAAGAAAATATGTCAGTTCTCCAAGCAAGGACATTTCAAATTCTTTCTGCATCACCAAGGCAAAGTTTTGACTCATATCTTCTTCATTGCTGCCAAGGATGATATCATCAACATACACAACAAGTATTAGCAATTTGTTATTTTCAATTTTTATATAAAGATTGCTATCTGTTGATCCTTTTGGGAAACCTTGTTGATGAAGATATTTGTCCAGATGATAGTACCAAGCCCTTGGAGCTTGTTTAAGACCATAGAGAGCCTTCTTAAGTCTGCATACAAGTTTTGGATAATTTCCAAGGATGAATCCATCTGGTTTTTCAATATACACTTCTTCTTCTAAGTCTCCATTCAGAAAAGCTGATTTCACGTCCATTTGGAATACTTTGAATTTCTGAAAGCTTGAGAGAGCAAGGAACATTCAGATGGCCTCAAGTCTAGCAATGGGAGCAAAATTTTCTTAAAATTCTATTCCTTCTTGTTGAGCATACCCTTTACAAACAAGTCTGGCCTTGTTTCTAATAACTTCCCCATTTTCATTCAACTTGTTTTTGAATATCCATTTTGTCCCTATGACATTCTTATCTTTTGGTCTAGGAACCAACTCCCAAGTGTTATTCTTTTCAATATGCTCAAGTTCTTCATCCAATGCCTTGACCCAGCATTCATCTTTGCATGCCTCTTTTACATTTTGTGGTTAAGTGGAGGAGAGCAATGCCAAATAGCTTGAGGCTTCTGCAATTGTTCTTCTTGTTTGTATACCTGCCTCTTTCTGCCCCAAAATTTGAGATTCTGGATGATTCCTCTGAACGTACCTGGATGGAGTCTTATCTTCTATCCTTATCTGTTCTTCTGGTGCCTCTTGAGCTTCTTCTTCATCATAAGTCTAATTTGATGTTGAAGGATAGTCCTCATCATCTTCGAAATCTTCGGAATTCACTTGCCTAGGAATGTTTCCTTCTTCATCAACCACTACATCAATGCTATCAACAATTCTTCAAAGTCTTTTGTTGTAACACTTATATGCTTTTCTGTGGGGAGAATAACCAAGGAGAATGCTTTCATCTGCTCTAGGTTCAAACTTGCCAAGATTTTCATCATTATTTTTAATATAGCATTTGCTTCCAAAAATTTTGAAATATTTTACCGAAGGAGTCTCACCATACCAAAGCTCATGAGGAGTTTGAGTGCTATTCACTCGGACATTTGTCTTGTTCAGAATAACAACAGCAGCAAATGCGGCTTCACCCCAAAAGGTTGCGGGAGTTCCAGACTCATCAAGCATTGCACGAGCCATTTGTTGAACCGTTCTATTCATTCTTTCCACTACTCGATTTTGCTGAGGAGTCCTAGCTGTAGAGAATTCCCTTCTTATTCCATGTTCTTCACAAAAATCGAAAAATTCATTCGAGGTAAATTCTCCTCCTCGATCAAACCTGAGGCATTTGATTCTATGATATGATTCATTCTCCACCAAGGCTTTGAATGATTTGAACTTTTCAAAGGCTTCGTCTTTGTGCTTCATAATTCCTATCCAATACATCCTGGAATAGTCATCAATGAATAATATAAAGTATTCTTCTCCTCGAGGTGACCTTTTCCTAGATGGACCACATACATCAGTATGGACAAGTTCAAGCGCCCTACTGGCTGATCCTTCCTTCTCAGGGAAGTTAGTTCTAGTTTGTTTACCAAACTGACATGATTTGCATATTGTATTGTCTGGAATTATGATGTATGGAAGACCACGAACTGCCTGGTATTTGCATGCTTTCCTTATCTGTAAGAAGCTAAGATGCCCCAATCTTCTGTGCCATAGCCAGTGTTCATCATTCTTGCTTAGATAGCATTGATGTTGTCCTTCTTTGAATATGTATAAATTATTTGGAGTTCTTACTACTTTGATCACTGTTTTTCCTATATCAAGATCACGAACACTAGATCCATTTGATCGAAATATTACCTTAGTTCCTTGATCACACATCTGACTGACACTTAATAGATTATGATTTAAGCCATCAACATACATGACATTTCCAGCTATGACCCTTTCTCTCAACTGAACAGAATCTTTACCTTTTATGAGAGCAGGGGTGTCATTTCCAAAAGAGACCTTCTTCTCCTTCTCTAAGGCACTATATGATTGAAATTTTTCTTTATCACCTGTCATATGTTTCGAACATCCACTGTCAATGTACCATTGATTTTCCTGCCCTTCTGCATATAAGGCTATACCACATCTTTCTGGTTGTGGTTCTTTCACTCTCCATGATTTGGTACTTGAGGCTTGCTTCTTCTGAGTTGTCTGCCGAAACCTGCTCCTGCATTTAGAATCTTCATGAGTAAAATTGTTACAAATAGAACATTCTATTTCATTTTCAAGAGTAGAGAAGTTATTGTAGGTCCTTTTCATGATCCCAGTCATACTTCTCTGTTTATGAGCTTCTCTAGTCATGATTGTCTTATAGGCAACACATTGAGCTGCTTTGTGACCAAAGTTATGACAAGAAAAACATTGGCCATTGAAGAAACTCTTATGATTATCAAATATACCAGCCAAATGATTGTAGTTCCTATTGAAATCCATTCTTGAGGCAGATTGAGAAGGTTTTACCTGTGGCTGGTTGTATCTTCCATTCATTCTAACAGTAGATTGCCCCCGATTTATCTGATAGTCTTTGTTCTTTCTTGAGGTGAATTGTCCCTGATTTACCTGGTGATTTCCATTTGGCCTTTGTTCACTTTTCCTTGCTGCATCAAGATAACTTTTGGAGGTAGATGGTTCCTGTGCTCGAGTTGTTTCTTCATTATATCCCAAACCTGTCTTGATTAGTGGAGAATGCTGCACTTTGATAATCTTATCTAATGTTTCAGATCCTTTAACAAATCTAAGATTAAGAGCTTTAGATTTCTCAATTTCTTTTCTAAGCCCCACAATTTCACATTCTAACTTTTCATGATGTTTTTCCCTTTCAACCAGTTGGAATTGCAGAGTATCAATAATCATATTTTTCTCTTCTAAAATTTTTTTGAGTTTAGAAATCTCTTCATAAAGACCTTCTTCACCTATAGCGTCCATGAAATATTCATCTTCAAAAGCCATTAAAAGTCTATATTTATTACCTTGTTCATCTTCATCACTATTTTAGAGTCCATCACTGTCTTCATGAGTGTAATAGCTTTTCTTATTTACATTCTGTTTCTTGTTCCATATAACAGGTTCCTTACCCTTGTCAAGCCTATCTTTATGAGGACATTTGGCAGCATAGTGACCGAATCTTCCACAAGCAAAGCATTTGAAAGGTAACTTACCTCTGCATCTTCCAGCGCCCCGTTGAAGGTTCTTGACAAAATTTGATTCTTCCTCTTCTTCTGACATGTGTCCTGACTCATAATAATCTCCTTTGCCTGAAGCCTTGAAAGCAGCTTCTCTCCTGTCTGATGGTCCTCCTTTCCTCATTTCGTAACCAGTCAGAATTCCATGAAGCTGTGACATGGTAAGGTTTCGTAGATTCTCTTTTTCTTCTATTGCAAAAAATTTAGATTCAAACTTAGGGGACAAAGATCTTAGAACCTTTTCAACCACAACAACCTCTTTTATTTCTTCACCCAAGTTTTTCATACAATTAACAATCTCATCTACATGAAGGAAATAGTTAGCCACACTTTCATCATTGTGCATTTTGAGATTTTCATACTAAATTTTGAGGGTTTGAAGTTTTGCTCGTTTTACCTATTCATCTCCTTGATAGCTCAGAAAAATCTTGTCCCATATTTCTTTTACGGATTTTTACTTCATAACCTTAACGAATTCTGATTGAGATAGACATCCTAATAGAGTATTGACAACCTTTGCATTTTTTTCATATTGCTTCTTACCAGCCGAATCTGTAGGAGTTGTGGATGGAAAAGTGTACCTTGTATCTATGATATCCCAGACTTTTGTACCAAGAGATTGAAGATAGGTTGTGGCCCTTACCTTCCAATAGACGAAGTTGGTCCCATCAAAAATTGGTGGCCTGATCGATGCTTCTATCTCATAGTTTCTCATGATGATGGATCTTCCTTCAAGCAATCAAGCTTCTTCAAAAGGACCTACTCTGATACCAATTGTTGGAAATAATACTGAGAAGGGGGGTGAATCAGTATTATCTATTCAATTATTTCCTTTTTCAAACCCAAATCATATATGCTACTTCAGTTAGTGAAAACCGTGTATATACGCAACTACGTATAAGGAAACCCGCATATACCATGTAAACTTATAATTTAATTTATCTTACAGATGTTGATCATTAATCTGTGTATCAAAATCAAATAAATAGTAACCAGAAATAGTGAAATAGAGCAGAAGACAATCACACATAAGAACACAAGATATAAGGTGGAAACCCAATGTGGGTGAAAACCACCTGCTGCAATTCGTCTCTATCTTCTTTAATTAGAAACTTCTTTTTACAATGATTCTATACTGGTGCAGTCCTTTACCAGTACGCAGGCTGCAACCTACAGAGAGCTACAACCCACTCTCTCGTTCTCCAGCTTCTCCTGGAAGGGAGCTACAACCCCCTTAGCTCTTGCACTAGCCAAGATACTAGTACATAGGTGTTGGCCTACAGAAGGCTACAACCTTATCTTTCTTCTAGGGACCACATTTCATAAATTTTCAGACTGGATCCATGAGCATCAATCAATCATCAAGAATTTCTTGCATCAAACAATCTCCTTTTCACTAATTAGAATTGAATCAAGTAGACACTTCTCTGACAGTTGTACCCAGAACACGGTAATAGTAACCACACACCAAATCCTAAACCTAGAACACTGCATCAATAAACAGAAGCAGCTAGAACACAACTCAAGAGATGTATGCTACTTTAATAACCTGAAACCTACATGCATACACATCTGTGTTTGGACCAACCTGCGTATACGCTATTTTTCCTCACAGAAACAACGTGTATACGCGCCTTCGCTTCATTGAACTTGCGTACAGATCTATAAAAGACAATTCACTCTTTCAAATATTAATTAACCCAGATTACTAGATTTATAGATCAAACATGCGCCACTTATAACGGATCAAAATCATACAAAGATACTATTATTTAAGCCTTAATATTATGACCCATCAATAGAACTTATCCTTTTCTTTGCACTTAGGTTCCTCCTTCATTCAGATCTAGATCTGCACCATAACCCAATCACCAATATTCCAGATCTAGCACTTTATCAGATATTCAATAATTCAGATGATCCTTTGCCGAATGATCTCCTTCCTCTTTTATAGTCTTAGGCCTTTCACAATACCATAGTCCAAAACCATAATAAAACAATACCATGGACCCAATACTTGGGATCAAAACTTCTGACGAGATACCATGGCCCAAAACCATAGGTTCAATTACCAAGGACTAAATACCACGGACCAAAAGTAAGTTCTCCAACATGTATGTGCTTTTCCTTGCGTGAAAGTGCGTGTATATGCATACGCGCTTTTGTAAAGTATAACCTGCGTGTATACGTGTCTTCGTCTAGGTGAACCTGCGTATATATCTTTTCCTTCATTCTGAAAGCCTAAACTAAGATTTGTCACTAGAGTGAGTTTCCATCAAGGAAAACATCTGTGCCATAGCTCCATGTAGCTCTCATTCTGTTGTCCTCCCTGTAAGATCTAATCTTGTAAATTTTTCCCATAGGAGCTCATAGTTACTATATTATTTACCTGTACTCTTCGGCGAAGAGCATGTACAATCCTGTTCTTTTTCCCCTTGATGTACTTGATCTCAAAGTTGAATTCACTAATATTGGCCAACCATTTAGATTGTTTGGCATTCAGGTTTGGTTGGTCAAATAGACACCTCAATCCAATATGATCGCTCTTTAATACAAAACTCTTGCCAAGAAGACAATGTATCCATATCTTTAATGCATGGATGATCGTTGCCAAATCAAGATCACGTGTCAGATAATTTTGCTCATGCTTATTCAGTTTCCTTGATTCATAGCATACTACATGTCCTTCCTGGATAAGGAGTCCACCAAGTCCTCTCTTACAAGCATCTTTACATACCACAAACTCTTTGTCCGAACCTTGAATCATTATAACTACAAAAAACCCATAATTCCCATGCATTTTTTGGAAAGAAGTCTTATAGATGTCCTCTTCTTTAATGTGTACCTGATGGTATCCTGATCTCAGATCAATCTTCGAGAACATTTCTTCTCCCTTTAACTGATCAAACAAGTCATCAATCCTCGATAACAGATACCTATTCTTTATGGTCACTTTATTCAACTACCTGTAATCAATGCATAACCTAGGAGTACCATCCTTCTTCTTCACAAACAACACTGGTGCACCCCAAGGTGACACGCTTTGCCTAATGTATCCCTTTTCGATCATTACCTTCAACTACAGCTTCAATTCCACTAACTCCGGTGTGCTCATCTTGTATGGTGCCTTTAATGTTGGTGTTGGCCCTGGTACCAACTCAATAAAGAAGTCCACTTCCCCATGAGGTGGCAACTCTAAACTATCTACTGGAACCACATCCTAAAACTTTTGTAAAACCAAATATCTCCTCAACACATCCTCATCCTCAACTTCCTTACCTTTATCAATGGAAATGTGCATTGCAAACAATACACATTCTTTTCTATGACATCGCTTTACTTGCATATCTATCACCATTCTAACTGATGTTTCCTTCTTCTTACCCTACATGACTCTTTGTTCTCCATTGTCATCCAAGCACTCACTGGCCTTGTCATAACAATAAATTGTGGTGATCCTATGAGGATACAACCAATCCATACCCAAAAATATGCTATATGATCCCGATGGAAGTACATTCATATGCGCTGATGTAGGAATACCATTTAACTCAAATGCACAACCTCTTACCCAATGATGAACTCTCTTCTTTGTACCTGTAGACAATTTCACTAACCAAGATTCTGCATGCACTTATTTATTCAAACCAAACTTATCCACCAGTTCAGGATTAACATAACTATAATTAGATTGATGATCAATTAAAATAGAAACAACTTGATCAAAAATCTTACCACCCATCTTGAAAATAGATGCCTGGATATCTTCCTTCATGTTTTCCAATATTGGATATATCCATGGAATACTTTTTCAAACACCCCCCACTATCTTCACCCACCGTAGATCTGCATTCTGCCACCCCGATGTTGTGGACAATCTCTTCTATGATGCTGTCTTCCACAAGTCCAACACTATAAAGGTTTCCTACCATTACCCTTGTTCTACTCCTCATACTAAAATCCATGTCCTCTATCAGGTGCAATGAACTTCTTATGTATTGTTGCATTCTCTTTGTTACCTGTTTCCTAAGGTCTTGTTCTCTTCTTATCTCATTTTCCTTTATTCTTCTTATTACACTTCCAATCTAGCTTAGTCTTATATCTACGTTTTGATTTCTCATAATAATGATTTAGCTTTCTGATGGATTCCTTTAATGATCTTAGCTCATCAAACTCGATTCTATCCTTGAATGCTACCAGCAACCCACTAATGAATCTTTGAATCTTGGCCTTCTCCTCATTGAGGTAAGGCACACATCTCAATACATCCAAAAATATGCTAGTGTACTCCTCAGCGGTCATATATCCCATATTCAACTCATAAAATTATTTTTCCTTGTCATCATAGTATCTCTCCAATAGATACTTCTTCCTAAATAGTCTCTCGAACTCCCTCCAAGTCAAATCCTCTTCATGAATACATCTGACATTCTTTATGTCTTCCCACCATATATCTATTTTACCTTTAAGACTGAATGTAGCTATTCTAGCCTTCATGTTCTCTGTGTAATTATGAAATGTGAAGAACTTATTCATCCCAAGCAACCACACTTCTGCATCTTGTGAATTCTTCATTTCCCCATCAAATGTAAGTGGCTTTTCTTTCTTGAAATCATTTGAAAAGTATCCCCTATCACTCCTCCTATAAGGATGATAACGATGATGACCATGATACCTATATGAACCAAAACTAGAGTTAATCCCATGTCCACTGCATCGTCTATTAGGTGTATCCAAGAATCTGCCATTTTTTATTGTGTCATCTCTATCCAACCTTTCCCCACCATGAGACATACTACCATATGCTCCATTAGTCCTATCCTCCTTCCCACGACTACTTCTAAGTGGTCCTTGTCTCTACAAGTCTAAAAATCTATGAAAAATAACAACATTAACCTCTACTTGTTTCTCTTATTTCCTAGCAAGTCTCTCTTATGATTGAATCATTCAGTGATTATGGTATTTGCAATTTCTTATTTATACCTTCAAAGTTCTCAAAGTGTCTGTTATGTCAAGAAAATATCCCTCACCATGCTGCTTATCTGATCTATAGAGAGGATCTCATGAGAAGTAGTCTAACATATTTCTAGTCATCTTTTATTTTCTCTTCTTGCAAGGTATATCATGTCATCTAAACCAAATCATAAATAAACCAACAGACCTCAGTTTAGTTTAGGGGAGGATATCTCCTCTACAAGATCAACCATATTAGTGCAATACATGTATAATTATAATCATCACAACATATTTACATCATCTCAATCATCATCCAATTACCACGCACGATGCCAAAATTACACACCAATTAGACACAATGCATGCATAACAACATATGTACAACATGCATGCATACACTATACAAAAAAACACTAACATGCATTCATGATGAACACATTCTAACAACAACACCATTGACTTTTGCATGAAATCAGAATGACAGCCATGATCACCACCATACATACACAATGTGCACATAGAACATAACATAAGGAGACATATGAAACTGGTATGTACACATGACAACACATTCATCCAAGGAGAACGTAAACTAGACATCACCCAAGGAAAATGGAACCATGCTTTGTGACCACTCTGTAACACCCTCCTCCCACATCTACCCAAGCTAACTGGTCCATCAGGGTAAACATGTGATCAAGAGTATGATATGATTCAAATCCCCATGTATAATTAAGGAAGTGGAATTGACATGACAAGACCAATCAGACCTTCCTTAGAAGCTTCAGAACCTTCAGGAGCCAACTAACCTCTTCAAGTGTCCAAATATTGAGAGAACTTACTATTTCAATGTCTTAGAGCCTCAGTCGCTCCCATGACAAGGCATGCATGCGACTGGGACCCTCCAGTCACTCCCACAACAAGGAGTGAAGTTCCAACAACACTGGATTTTGTGCCACTATTTTAGGGCCAAGGCTCAGGCCACCACTTGAAATTTCATGAAACTTCCAAAATTGATAAATAAAATTGAAACAAGGTTACTAATGTAAAGAATTAAACATAGAATTGATATGAACTGTACTAGCCATGACAGGAATTTCGTCCAACATATCATAAACATGTAAATAGGTCATAACAATAGATTTGAACATAGGGTTCTCATAATTATCTAAGATTCATCAAAGAGGATTGATATGTCCTCACAATAGTTTCCTTGTTATCTATTAGGTGATTCATTCATTAACATTTCATATACTAACAAAACATGATGGGATCCATACATCATAACTATCATAAAACATGCTTATAAATAGAAAATAACTAGATATATATCAACGAGGAAACAAACATTAAAGCCACAAAATGGCAAGCACATTTAGACATAAAACCAAAGGAAAAGGAGCTCTTATTAACATATGAAAATCCAGCCAATTCAGGGACTTCCACGTACCACCTGACCATTTATTGGGCTGAACGAAATATCTCTTTCAACCAATCACCCCCACACCATATTCCAATCATGAATGTGGTATCTCTTGAAACCAAACGAAATCAAAAAAGGGCTTCCACAGGCCAAACCACCTCAAACCTCAACCAATGATTCCACCTCATGGTCATACATCACTAACCATCACCAAAGGGGTCTCTACCTAAGCTATCTAGGGATCCAAAGTGTGTTTTCTGAGCAAGGCTTCCAGGGATAATTACTCAACCCACAACTTCTATCGAGCTCCAGAGTGTTTTTCCAACCAGGGCTTCTAGGACTAGTAACTCAACACACCAAGGGCTCCATAGTGTTTTTCCAACTAGGGCTTCTAGGACTAGTAACTCAACACACCAAGGGCTCTAGAGTGTTTTTCCAACCAAGGATTCTAGGAATAGTAACTCAACCCAAGCTGTTACAAGGCTTCTAGATAAATTTTCCAACCAAGGTTTCAGGAACTAGTAACTCAAACCACAAACATAAGGATCATGAAAACCAACCAGAAAACAAAAGGAAATAAAACCACAACACCATGCCTATCTAGGAAATGGAAAGGCTAGGAAAAACCACTATAAATCTAGGAAATCCTCCATGCCAATGACATATCATAACTAATAAACCACATGCATGTGTCATGCATGCCAAAACTAGCAAGAAAATCATACATGCAACTTGGTACCTGCAACAAAAACCCACTATAGTTGCTAATCCTGATGTCCTCTTGCACTTTCCTACTCTTCATTTTCCTTCAAGATCCAAATCCCAAGTATTCCACACTCCTCCAAGAGTGCTCCAATTAAACTCTAAGTGTCCAAGAGTATGAGAGAGAGAGTAGAAAATGAGAGCTCCAATACTGAATTAACTAAAAGCTACAAACTGATCCTCAAAATCCCTTTTATTAATGAGGCCTCTATTTTATTCAATTTTCCCTTAGTTTCCTTCATTTTCATCCTCACATGAAACTTGTGACCTTTCACCTCCCTTTTCTCCTATTTTCCATTATTTTCATAAATAAAATGCCAATAAATGCCTCATGCCTTTCCAAAGCATTTGCAATTTCCTTTTCCAATTTCCATAGCCATTAATTAATAACAAGTGATCCCTGTCACTATGTTTTTCCCAAAATTCAACTTGGAATACATGTCCCATCACTATGGTTAATGTTTAGCCTTTATTAACTTTAGTACAAGGATTTTGACCAAAGTTGTTATAGTGATCATCTAGACAACTGATCAATCCACCCAAAATAATTGTTGCATAAAGAGAATTTGAGTCACCCAGTTGAGACAGAGATTCCAAGACAATGTACTATAAATTGTAGCATATTCCAATGTGTACAGGTGGTGAATGCAGTCAGAGAATGGCCTAAGTCAATTGCGCAATTCCATTGTGTGAAATTCCTAAAAAATAGGGGAAATTTCCCAAGGGAACAACACAATGAAAGAGGAGCTTCGAGGGATTGAAAATTGGCTATGTGTTGGCTAGAGTCAGTCAGTCAGGCTAAGGAATAGACTATACACTTGCAGGGTGTGCTCAGGCTTGAGAAAGCATATGTATTTCTTCTCTATTCTTTGATTAATGCAATATAGATACTGAGGGGGTTTGAGTAGTTTCTTTCCCCTAGATAAATCTTTATGTGTGTGTGATGTTTCCTTTTGCATGTCTATGATTCTTATTCTAGATGGTGAATTAACTTATGAATATTAGTAGATTAGCTTCATGTCTTGTGATTTAGCAAATTTCATGAGTAGTATTGAATCTACACATTAATTTCTACATGGTGTCAGAGTTGGAATCACTGTAGAGCAGAGATTTCAAAGTTGTCATTGCAGGAGATTCAAATTTGTAGATCAAGGTTGTAGGCTTTCTTCAAGACTGAGAATATCGATTTCAATTGATTAAGGCTCGAGTAGTCCCTTGAGGTATGCTCAAATTATGTTGCATGGAAGGACCGTATGGAGGCAGTACTAGAGGATAATGGGTTGAAGGAATTCACTGGTAATGATATTCTTAAGCCAACAACATCTGATGCTAAGGATCTGGAAAAATGGAAGAAGTGTGTAGCCAAGGTGAGGAGGATCATGTTAGAGGGAGTATGAGGTCATATTGTTTCAAATATCCATAGGAAATAGACTCTATATGCAATGTGGAAAGTGTTGGCAAAATGTTTTCCAAAATAATAGTGACCACATGAAATTGGCACTCAAGGACAAAATTCGAAATATCAAGATGTAGAGAGATGAGACCATTCCAAAGTACCTGAGTAGCTTCACCCAATGTCATGGTGAACTTGGTCAAGTTTGGGTTACTATAGCATAGGATGATTTGGTGAGCCCAACCCTTCTATGCCTTCCCAAGAGTTGGCGCAACTACCAAGATTCGATGAATTTGGTTAAGTAGGAAATAAGACGGAATACCAGAGATGGGACTTCATCCAAGGGCAAGGATAAGGATACATATTCCTCATCTAAAAAGGAAAAGAAAGGGAAAGGGAAGAAATCCCAATCCAAAGCAGAATCGAGTCAAGGGGGCAAGAAGGAAGACTTGTCCAGAATCAAGTTCTTTCACTGTCATGAATTTAGGCACTATGCTACGAAGTGTCCACACAAGAAGACAAGAATGAATACCTTAGGAGGAGAAATGGGTGAATATTTGGCTTCATAGTTTGAGCATGATTTTATTGTCATTTCATGCATGGCCAACATGGTGATGTGGAGCATATGGTATCTTGACAACAGTTCATTGATCTTTATGATGGGGAATAGAGAATTTTCAATGATTTTGAGGAGAACGATCTCTAGATGCACATCTAGATGGAAGATTATGGAAGGTACAACATGATTAGGACTGGTAAAGTCACATTTTAGTGGGAGTCAGGTTCCCTTCTCAGGCTCAAGGATGTGATGTTTGTTCCGGGTCTAAAGAAGAACCTTGTCTCCATTGTAGTTTTAGAAGATTGTGACTATGATATGATATTCAAAAAGGGAAAGGAATTCTTAAGACATGTAGCCACGAGATAGGTGAAGCATATCAAGGTTCATGTGAAGGACCTCTGTAAGCTAGATGTAGAGAATTGTGCTACATTGAGCATAATGGTGGAGAAGGTGTCAGTGAAATTTGGTATAGAAGACTTGTCCATTTTCATCATGCCACTTTAAAGATCATGCAATAGATGACCACAAGCCCCCCCAAAGGAGCACTAGAGAAATACGACACATGAAAAGGGTGTACCTTGGGAGGTACACAAATCCCACTTTCTATGATTCAGATAACAAAGAAGATGTAGTCCTTGAAAGGATCCACTATGATGTTTATGGACCTTTCTTGACAACCTCCACTTCCGAGTGTTGGGTTGTGTTATATTATTTCCATGACTAGCCCATGTAGCTAACCGGGGGGTTAGTTCGTTGAGCCGATTGCGTAG
Source organism: Pinus tabuliformis (assembly GCA_031772625.1). Classification (NCBI taxonomy): domain Eukaryota; kingdom Viridiplantae; phylum Streptophyta; class Pinopsida; order Pinales; family Pinaceae; genus Pinus; species Pinus tabuliformis. The sequence goes on from CM062818.1 coordinate 937,138,685, forward strand.
CGAGGGGGTCACAGGGGGTTTGAGGGGTGTAGGTAACCCCACTCTATGGGGTCTGAGGCAGTGCCCCAGAAAATTTTGGTTTTGGAACCTATGTTAGGTTGGGCGGACCCACTTATGGTTTTGTGCATGATTTTCACACATGTTTTTGGATGCAATGGTTTTCAGTCCATGGTATTGGATGCTTCGGCATGTATAAATATGTATTATAAAATTGAAAGGAACATAATGAAAAATCAAGCTGGTAGTCCTGGTTTTGGGATCCAAGGGAAAATCTTTGTGTATATGTGTTTTATGTGTTATGCTCTCGAATTGTTTATTTTCTGTGTTTTAGAATTCGTATGCAGGTAATTTCTGTACGGGGTTAAAACCTACAACAGGCACAATTATTTTGTCATCTTTGTTGATGAATACTCGCAGAAGTGTTGTATCTTCTTCACATGGAAGAAGGATGAGAATTTATCCAAGTTTTTAGATTTTAAGGCACTGGTTGAGAAAGAAATAGGCAAGAAGGTGAAGGCTCTCAAGAACGATAATGGAGGTGAGTACATGTCGAATGTGTTTAAATGTTTTTGTGCAAAAGAAGGCATTAAACAATATTTGATAGCACCCCACAACCCACAATAGAATGGGGTGGCTGAGAGGAAGAACTGAAGAATTGTGGGAGAAACAAGGGTGATGTGGCATGACCAAATCCTCTCTTTGCACTTGTGGTCTGAAGCATGCAACACAACTGTCTATTTGTAGAACAAGATTCCTCATCAGATTCTCAACATGATCCCATTAGAGGATGCTTTCTCAGGGAGGAATCCAAATATGTCGCACTTCATGATTTCTAAAACCTCTGGATATTTCTATGTCTCAAAAGAATCAAGGAAGAAGCTAGTTCTGACAACAGAGTTAGGGGTATTTATGGGTTACACAGAAACTCCCCACAAATATCGTGTGCATTTTCCATCCCTAAGAATGATAGTTGCACGACGGGATGTGAAATTTTATAAAGGCAAAGCCATGCGGTGCTCTCTTGAGAGGGAGCTTCAAATTCCACCAGAGGAGGAGATTTTGGCTCCAAAGGAGGAGCCTTAGGATGTTGTGGAGCAGCCACAAGTTGAGGAGAAGAGAGTGGAGACAACCACTCAAGTAGAACCATCCAAAGAAGGAAGGAAGAGAACCAAAGAAGTTGTGATACTTGTGTAGGATGCGAGGGAGAATGTGGCTTCTCCTTCAAATCAACATAGGCAGAGAAGGTCACTAGATTGGTACACTATCTACATGGCTCTAATGACTAAGCTAGTAGAGACCGATCCATCCTCTTTCAAGGAAGAAGTAGATAAACCAATATGGGTTGATGCAATGGTGGAGGAGTATGAATCCATTTTGAAGAACAATGTTTGGGAAGCGGTCCCAAGACCAACAAACAAATTAGTTGTCGGTTTGAGATGGATCTTTAAGGTGAAGTAGGTAGCATATGGAAGCATCGAAAAGTACAAGGCTATATTTGTGCCCAAGGGGTACTATCAGGTGGAGGGGATTGACTATGAGGAGACCTTTTCTCCTGTAGCAAGGTACTCATCCATCAGATCAATCTTTGATTTAGTTGCACAAATGGGGTGGAAGATCCACCACATGGATGTGAAAACTATATTCTTCAATGGAATTATTGAGGAGGAGGTGTATATCGAGCAACCAGAAGGCTTCAAGACTTTTGATCGAGAGTCTTTTATGTACAGACTCAAGCGAGCATCGTATTGTCTCAAGCAAGAATCCCATGCTTGGTACAGCGGGATCAATAACTATCTCACTGGTCTGAGCTTCACCAAAAGTGAAGCGGATGCAAACCTCTATCATATTTTGGAAGATGGTAAATTGTTGATTATTATTTTATATGTTGATGACTTGATCCTGACTAGTGATGAAAAACTGATCATATTTTGCAAGGAGGACCTTAAAAGAGACTTCGAGATGAAGGACATGGGTCTCATGCACTACTTCATTAGATTGGAAGTATGCAAAGGTGATGGGGAACTATTTGTCTATTAGGGAAAGTATGCCAATGAGATAATTCAAAGGTTCTGCATGGACATGTGTAGACCCATTGAGACTCCTCTTGCAACCAATTGGAGGAAAGAGGATGCCACTTCAGGTGAGGATATGGATGCACTTTTTTACCGACAGTCGGTGGGTTCACTCATGTATATTGTGAACACACGACCAAACATGTGATTTTCATTCAACTAGCTAAGTCAATCTATGGTTAGGCCAACCAAACAATTTTGGAGGGAAACTAAGCATGTTCTACAGTGCCTCATAGGCACTACTTAGTTTGGAATTTGGTATAGACGGACAGAGGGAGTGAAGATGTGTGTCTTAACATATGCAGATTGGGCAGGAAGTTTGTCAGAATGGAAGAGTACATCAGGTGGAATTTTTAGTGTTGGGTCCACATTGGCTTCTTGGTACAACATAAAGCAGAGATCATTGGCACTCAACTGAGTGGAAGCAAAATACATGGTTGCAAGTCAAGTAGCATGTGAGGAAATATGGATGAGAAAGATCCTTGTTGGCTTGTTTGGTTAGATGATGGATACTACTGTGATTTACTCTGAAATCATAGTTGTATCAAACTCTCTGAAAATCATATTTTTCATGATCGATCTGAACATTTTGATATCTAGTATCACCATCTATGAGATTATGTGCAAAGGTGGATTATGTTGCTACAGTACATTCTGACAGAGGAACAAGATGCTGATATTTTGAAAAAGGCCTTGTCAAGAGGGTAGTTCGAGTTCCAAGGGTGTAGGATAGGGGTGGTTGATGATCCCTTTCTCGCTGAGAGGGCTTTTTGAAAATGCAACAAGAAAATTTTAGTTTCATTTTGCCTTGGTCAAACTAAAGAAAATTCAAATTTCCACATCAATAAACAACTTTGATGATGTTAACTTGTGTCAAATGGCTTGCATCCCACATTTGACTTAGTAAGTTTGAGTTGGAGGAGTTAGAGTTAAATTTTGCATGATTGATTGCTAATTTGTAACACTATTTCAGTTAATTTGAGTTATTTTCAGTTTAACTAGTTCTAACTGATAGAAGAACTAGTGGAGGTCAAGTTGTGGAAGTGGAACTTCAACCACACTCATTGATCAATCAACCTAAGATAATTGTTGCATGTAGAGAATTCGACTTACCCAATTGAGATGGATATTCCAAGTCAATGTACTATAAGTTGTAGCATATTCCATTTCCGTAGTAGTGGTGCATGGAGTTAGAGAAGGACCTAAGGAAATTGCACAATTCCATGGTGTGAAATTCCTAAAAGATAGAGGAAATTTTCCAAGGGAATAATGCAAGGAAATATCAGCTTGTAGGGCTTGAAAATTGGCTAAGTGCTGGCTAGAGACAGTCAGTCAGGTAGAGGGATAGACTATACACTCGTAGGGTGTGCTCAGGATTGAAAAGGCATATTTATTTATTTTTTGTTATCAGATTAATGCAATATAGATAGTAAGGGGTTTTGAGTAGTTTTTTTCCCCTAGATAAATCTCTATGCATGTGTGATGTTTCCTTTTTCATGTCTATGATTATTTTTCTAGACAGTGAATTAACTTCCGCATATCAGTAGAGTAGCTTCATTTCTTGTGATTTAGCAAATTTCATGAGTAGTATTGAATCTACACATTAATTTATACATTACCAAGGAAGACCATGATTGGATAGAGTTTTGGACATTCGTGGCTTTGTTGATGTAGAATGGGCTGGAGATATAGATCTTAGAAGATCTACAAGTGGGTATGTGTTTAACCTATTTGGAGGACCAGTCAGTTGGATGAGAAAGAGACAATTTGTAGTGAACTTTCAACTATAGAGGCTAAATACATGGCAACCACTCATGCAAGCAAGGAAGAATTTCGCTTGCATAGATTTTGTTCAAGTATGGAGTGCGTACAACATGCTATAAGGATATACTGTGACAACCAAAGTGCCACTTTCTTGGCAATGAACCCTTCTTATCATTCAAATACAAAGCACACTGATGTTCAATATCAATTTGTGAGGGATATCATTGACGAAAAAAAGGTGTTGTTGGTAAAAGTGGACATTTTGAAGAATGTTGTAGATGCATTGATGAAGTTTATGAGCACTAAGAAGTTTTCTTGGTGTAGAGAAACAGTGGGAATCATAGCCTTGGATCAATGACTATGCACTCATGTGACCCTCTATGTGGAAAAAAAACAACAAATGGGAGAATTTTGGGTAAGTGTTATATTATTTCCATGACCGGCCTCAGAATAAATTTTTTGGGGTCCAGTGCAGCGCCTTGAAAAAACATTTCCGGGAGGTTTTGCGCATGGTTTTCACACATGGTTTTGGGCATGATGGTTTTCTACCCATGGTATTTTGTAGATTCGGTCAAGGGAACTATAGTTATGTTCTAATATAGGGTTAGTGGATCAGGGTTTATGAATGCTTCAATGTGTATCTATATCTCTCTCTCTCTCTCTCTATATATATATATGTATTGTAACATTAAAAGAAATATTATGAAAATTCAATCTAGTAGCCCTGGTTTTGGTATGCAGGGGAAAAGCTCCTTGTATATTTGTTTTATGTTCTCGCCATTATTTTTATATTTTAAGAATTAATTTGTAGGTAATTTATGTACAGATTTAAAACCTAAACTTTTTTCAAATCAAACTAACCTGAATGGTTGTACCAAACATATTACTGAAATTCTTACTTTCTCCTTTCATTATGGTACTTGCATTGATACATTCGACAACCATTATTACTTTCACTTTATCTAATATGGAATGAGTTAATTAGAAAACCATCCTTTCCAAACTTTTCATATTATTTTATGGACACATATTGATTTACCCTAAGATCCAATTTATTTATGTCCCTAAGCATCAAGTGGAATGAAATACCTCTCTTCTCTATTTTCTGGACTATGAAACTAGTTTGTACTCTACCTGTATTCTTTTAAAGAGAATACACACTAGCCACTCCCTTCTAACAATGATGCATTCATATAGTTGTAAACCACATCCATTATATAATTCGGTCTTTGAGAAGGATGCTACACATGTGCACGAGGTCTTGTGATTAGCTAGTCAATATAGATGCACTTCCATAATTGAGACCAACATTTGTAGGAAGAACTTCTGGATTCCCTCCAATAGAGTCATTCAACCTTCTTTCACCATTCATACTTCATTCCATTCAAACACTATAGTAATTGCAACAATTTATGAACTAAGCCTAGAAATTCTTTCCTCTCCTTCAAGAATCTTATTCACCTTAGCCTCATATACAAGTTGAGGATGCTTTGTCTTCATATTTTCTAGTTTGACAGGCACCTCCTCATTAGACTGGTTCCTCTGTAATGTGGTACTGCATTTTGTAATTGTCATCAAGTTCAACTACAACTTTTACACTATTAACAGGAACATTGTTAAGTTGAGACCATTTATAAATGCAGTATTGAATACATTAACAATACCAAAATACAATGCAATTCCATTTTCTTCCTGTAAATAACTTCTTGTGCCTTGCCACTAAGAATTTTATAAAAAATACAAACTTTACCATTTTGAATTTGATCCACCCACTTGAGAAAGTTCAAAAATTATAAAAGTAAGAGTGGTTTGTATGTTACCTACACATGCCCTATGTTTCATGCAATATTTCAGCTTCCTATTGCATGATTGTTCTGTCAATAGCTCCTAACTGTAATGAGATTCCATTCATATTATCAACTGTAGCTACTATGGATGAATCCTTCTCTACACTCGAGATTATGGTTTTGAATGTCTTTTATGGGGATAAACTTGAAGTATCCATTGAGGTATGTAATGAAATGTGAATAGAAAAATATATCTCCATCTTCTAAATAAAATGACCAAATTTTCTTAGGGATACATCTCGGGTAGTCTCCCCTTTAAATTTGACATGTTCCTTAAAGCTTAGATGAATGGTAACAATTTATGGTTTAAGTTGCTGCAAATGTTGTTTTTATGTCTCTACTAATATTTAGTTATCTTTCTCACATTCTCCTTAGTTGAAATACATACTCATTTTACATATTCATTATTTTGCTTTTCACAAAAAGAAATATTTTTTTCCAAATCAGAGGCAGAAACAACAGAATTTGAAATAATATTTGTTCAGAAGTAATTGTTTCTAGGGTAGGCATGATCATTGACAAATTATTAACTGAAACATTTTTTAGCAGACAATTCAGTTACAAGAGAAGTGAATTATGAACTAGAATTTTTTTCGTTGACAACCACTTAAACTTATAAATAAGTTTGATCCATATATTTTTTGAGTGGTAGACAATGTTGGACAAGAATATTCCATTTGTGGATCCAGAACAAGAACCCATAGATGCAGTAAAACTAGTTCAATAATATCGAAGTAAAAATAAAAACCAAATCAATGAAATTAGCCACGACTGAGAATAGAGAAGGTAAGTTGCATGTACCAAGCTTGTTCTGTAAATTTTCTAGGAATCTTTCTTTCTTTCAGAGGAATGTGGATAAATTAATTACATGTTTTCCTGTATCTACCAATAAAGATAAGGGAATTCAAAATCATAAAATACTAGGGTAAACAAGTACAATACTAAATGATCTCACCTTGAATCAATGCATTCAATCCAAGGAGAATGGATAAAATAATTCTTGTCTTGTTTAGATGAACCCATCAAAAATCTGTTTGCAACTACAAAATCTAAGATGGGTGTAGAAAAAAATTTCGTTAATAAATTTCTCACAAAGTATAAACTGGATTTTAATGAATTTTTTTGATCAAGTTTTTACTATGTTAGTGCCTAGCAAAACCAAAAATAAGAGTCATTTGATTACAATATTTCAAGGTATAGGAAAATTGGTTGTAGGTGATGATGCTTAATTTTTCAAAAAATACAAACTTGGTTTGCTCAAAATTTTGTGGGTTTTTGCATCTTACATTAATGCTTCTCTCCAAAATTTGTGGCCATATTACACATGCTTTGGAAGATATCCTTTAATCAATTTCTATATTTTATTCTATAGGAAAATATGTATGCATTTTTGATATGGGAACAAAGGTAGCAATTTCTGATACAAGAACATAGGTAGGCATTTTGGATACCAGAACAGAGGTAGCCATTTTTGAAATAGGAACAAAGGTAGGTAGTTCTAATACTAGAATAATGGTAGGAGGTTTCGATACCTAAACATAGGTAGCTATTTTTGATCTTGTCCTCGACCTCCTACAATCCCTATTATAGCTTCCCCTACTTTATCCATGATCAATCCTAGGTCTCTAATATACAATCCCATTTTTTTTTATTTATGAAGAACAATTTATTGTGGTGATAGGGAGAACCACATGAAAAAGTGGGGGTAAAGGAAAATAAAGAGATTTTCTTATTACAGAAACAAGAAGTGAATTTTCCAATAACTCATCATTTCTTGACAGAATAAGATGTCTGATTGCAGCAAAATGGATTAAGGGCATAGTTTATGATGGTATAAGAAGACAATGTCACAAGGTGAGGGTTGGAACAATTAGATTTCAATAGTTTCTTATCATTATTTCCTAAATATTCAACAAATCAAAAAGTTTCATGCTAATTTTACCATAGGTTTTATATGTATGTTGATGAAGATACTAAATCTGAATTTGAGACTGATGTACCATGAAATTGATCCAAAATAGAGCACTAAAACTGATTTTAATTGTCGAAGCTTGTGAGGTTGGTAACTTTTGATAATAAAGCTAAGTTTGAAACTTATCAAAATCAGGATGATGTTTGTTAGCACCTAAATCTGCTTTAGGCTGAAGGAAGGAAAAATTCAGGGTAACCACAAACCACGCTCAGTCTGGTAGCTAGCCCTACCAGAATAGGAGAGGGCTCTCTCTGAGTCACGCTCAGCGGATAAGTAATCAGAATGGTTTGAGATGACTAAAAGTGAAATATTGATATTAGGATAGTAAGTAAATATGGATACAATAAGCAATTTTTTATGAATGACTGAGTTTATGGGATGGTATGGGACCAAAGAACAACAATGAGTAGAGAATTTAATACAAAGGCACAAATTACTTCATGAGGCAAGATAGGTGGAAAGTCTAGCAATTTAGTTTGAAATAACGTGGAATGAAGGAATTTCTTAGGAGGGTGAAAAGGGCATAAGTACATGAATCCTTTTCAACAGATGAAGAACACTGAACATGAAATTTTCCCATAGGCAGAGTAATAAAAATGAATTCTACCTTATCTAACTTAGAAAATTTCACTGGAAATAAATATGAAATGAACTGTGAAACATTACGAAATACATATGAAACATAAGAGACAAATTTTATACACTCACAACCACATGAATCTCATGAAACAGAGCCGCTGCCTTTCATTAATCCTCTGTCAAAATATACAATGAAGAACTGAGTTTCTCTCCCACAGTCTCCCAGAAATTACAAGCCAACCCACCCTTTGCAAATAGTTTTCAAACAATATATAGAATGTGCCATGAAAAGATAGAACACCCAAGGGTTGGAAAGCCAACCATTAGCTACAGGTGCAGCGTTACAAACATGACAAATGGCTTGGGTGACTATTTGCCTTCCTTCGCCACTTGGATAGAAGCCAATCTTGAGTGAAAATACTTTAAATGCCATATTAGGTGCCGAAAAAGTTAAATTTAGATGAGCGGGCCCACTTGGAGAAGTCGCGAATCGAAATTTCACGAAACGAAGGTGAAATTGGCCTTTTTTCGTATATGCGCCGCGCCACTTTCTATATGCGTCGCGCCACTTTGGAGCCTGTTTTGAGGCACTTGTAGGAATCCAAAATGTGCCCAAGTGTTCTTGTTGGAAATCCTGGCCTGTCTACTTCCCAACCCAAGTGGAATTTCTGAATTTGGTGCTCATTTTCCCCTCCAAATCTTCATTCTCCAAAGACTGCTTCCTGTGTGTCAAAATAGGGGCAGAGAGGTCATTGTTTGAGTGTTTTGACCTCCTGGAGACTCAAATCATGCCCAAATTTCTTTTCCAAGCACCAGTAGTCGTGATTTTTCATGATGAATCCAAAAATGCAAACCATTTTTGATTTGGAGCTCCCAATCCTAAGCACCGCGCCAGTGGCGTGGCGCACAGGGAGAAAAAACCTGTGTTGTGACCAAAAATTTACCATGTGGCCAAAATTGCCCCAAATTTCTTGAAATTTGGGCTGCAGGTTCTCTATGAAGTGCTATGCTAGGCCAAAGAGGCTTCAGCCAATATATGAAGTTGATCGAGCTCCCTTTGCCTCTTTTTCTTCTTGATTGCTTTCGTCAATTTAGCCTTCAAATTCTTGATTCAGGCCTTGCATACTTTGTTTCGCGCCATGTAGTGGAAAGCCATGTGTCTCAGCAGTGCATGGTCCTTGTCGGCCCTATCCAGCAACCTCTCCAAGTGCATGTTAACTCTCTCAAGGTTGGCCTCCTGATCCTCATTAATCTCTTGCTCCAATGACATGAGCTCAACTCTTCTCCTTTGTGCAGCTTGGCGATGCTCACGAATGTTTTGTAGCTCCATGATCGCTTGCTGATCCTCTAGTTGTTTGTTCCTCTACTCCAGATATTTCATATTCCACTTAGCCCTCTACAAATCAAGGGATAAGGCTTCGATATCTGATTGCTGCACTTGGATGATCTCTCTAAGCTGTGAACTTGTCGGTTCGGTATCTGTATCATCATCATGAAGGAGAACGAGTTCGATCTCTCGTTCACCTGATGGCTCACCTGAAGGCCCCTCATCTTGCATTGGCTCCTTACCTCTTTCTTGTACCTGTAGTGCTGATGTCGGAAGTGAGGCCTCTTCCACCCCGGGTGGAGATAACACTTGCTTTGCTGCTGCAAACAAATTTCCACTGCCTCTCTGATAGGTGATGAATACTGGCATAGTAGTGGTCTCATGGCGCTCATACTGATGAGAAGGACCACCTACCTCATGTTCAACCTTTGAATCTACCTGTGAAGTGCTGAAGAGGTCATGGGAGATGAAGTCATCCCAAGTAATGCCCTGCAATCCCAGATAATGATCCACCAAAATCTTAATAGGAGAAAAGGGATAAATAATGTTAAGCTGCTGCTGAGGGGTCTTGTGCTGCATGAAGGTGTTCATCCTCTCTATGTTCCTGCAAATGAAAAATGGGATGTTCATCATCCATACCCTGGTAAAGTGCATGAGCAACCTGATGTGATAGGCATATAGACGAGAGAACCTCCCCTCACAGCTGAAGTACTTCATGATCAAATTCATGAGTGGAGCATATTCATCTTTCAAATATTTGAATGGAAAGACTCTTGTGAGATGCCTCAAGCAACTGGCCTTAATGTAAGGCTCATAATGCTACTGATCAACTTTTTGTTTCTTGTGCCATGGTTCTCCAACATTCGGTATACCGGTTGCTAATGAGACAGTTTCGTGTGTCAGTGTGAAGGAGACCCCGACCAAGATATAGTGATCCCCATGTAGGTGAAGCATAAAAAGTCGGGCCAACTCATGATGAACTCAAGAATTAGCCACTCTTTGAAAAAATTCAAAACATGATAGATGCTGGAAGCATGACATGGCAAGAGGACATGCCTGCAATTGTGTGAGGGTGGTTGGCTCATCCCTAACATGTTTTCCACTCTTGTGATGTCTCCTGGGAGCCTGCTCTTCCGAGGATGAGTCACTTTGTGTCTCCATCTCATACTCTGATGAATGCTGTGATGCGATGACTGCTGTGTGTACTGTATTTAGGCTGCCCATTAATTATGGTGTGAAGCTGGGTGCTTTTGTGATGTCTGCCACCAAGGGGAGCAATGAAACCAAAGGGAGTATTAGGAGGGGAGTAATGTGATGGGAATAGGGGTTATGGGGAGAAGTTTGTTTAGGGATATGTAGGGGGTTTTGGTATTTGATAGGGTAGGTTTTTGGGGTGTTATGTTGACAAATAAGAGGAGGGGAAAGAGAATAGGGTTTGGTAGTGTTTTAGGGTAGGGATAATAGGAAAAATGAGAAAGGGAGGATAGGGAAAAATGGTAGGTGAGGGAAAAATGGTGGGTGAAAATGGAACCTTTGCCTCAATACCATAATTATGCAACCCTAGCAACAATGGCCTTTGGTGTTTTCTTGTGGCTGATTTTATGAGTTTTGTTGCATTTCAAACATAGCCATAAACCACTATATCATTATAAACTTTGATGAACAAGTCATGTCATAAAGCCTACCTTTCAATTTGATGGGCTTCACAAGAAATTTTAGGTGATTTGGCATAGTTTTGGCCCTTTTTGGGTGTGCACCGCGTGCAAAACCCAGTGCGCCACGCCCTGGGTGTGTGCCGCACCCATTGAAAAAATACACCGAGGGATGGCTCTGTGTGCGCCATGCCCTCTATGTGCACCGTGCCCCTGTGTATATGTGCCACGCTCCTGGAAACTACCTCCAACGCTCTCTAAACACGCACTTTGCCTCTCAAACACTTTGCAATATCTCCCTATGCACTTGATTTGCACAATGCCTATGATTTTGGTGAAAACTTGTATATAAAGACTTGGAAGTCATGGGTTAAATTTTTGCTTCTCCAAAAACCCATTTTTCTATGTTATGTTTTGACACTTTTTCACTGATTTAAAGCAACACTGATTTTCACTTTCCCTTTGAAATTTTAGCTCAAATGATGAAATTTTCGGCACTCTTTGTAGGGATTGCATGACAGGACATTTGGCCATGGAAACCATGACTGCGCCTGAAGAAATAAACTGACGACTTTTTTGAAAATTTTATCACCAATGACACTGTTTGACTTTTCTTCAAAACAGAGTTTTGAAGAACAGTCGAAGTTTATCAATATGACGATGAAACTCTCTGAATCATTACTTTGTAAGGCCTCACTCTGGCCTACATGGCTCTACTGGACATATTTAAAGACGAAATTGATTAATCCCTAGACCTAATGATCGAAAATGACTTTTTTCCATTAGAGGACCAGACCTTGACTGTCATGGACTTTGGTGATCATTGACAAAAGACCTAAGGCAGCAGGAGCCAGACATGAGGGGAAATGACTAGCATGACCTTTTCTGTTAGATTATGGCATGCTCCTAGCAGAATGCAGATGGGTAAATGGAGTGGGACTCCTAAAAATGAAATGCATAAAGAGTTTTGATCTCTGACGGAGGACTGACCACACCGACTCTAACATTGGCTCCAATGGGGGATGGCAGCTCCTTGGAGGTGCCAAAAATAGCAGATATCTGGAAGAGCTAGACAATGCCTTCGTCCATTGGGCTACGGAGTCATTTTTTCGACAAACAACATAGGACTCTGACTCATTTATGAAACTAAAATGACCAAAAAATTGACTCAAACTTGACATTGAAATGACTTGAAGACTAACTTAACAAACTCAAACCAAACTGACATAAAAATGGTATTTACAATGACAGTGGAAGCAGCGTTAATAACTCAGAAATGGTACCACTTGAGCAGCCGACCATTGATCGGCCCTCCTGGACAACCTTCCCCGTTCATTTCCTTCAGAAGAAAGGAATTCTGACCCTGATATGATGCAATCTTGGAAGGACCTTTCCAAAGATGATCAAACTTACCGTGTTTACCTTTTTCCTCATTCCTTGCATCCCACTTCAACACCACATCATCCAGCTGAAATTTATCCACCTTTGCTTTTCTGTCATAAATTTTCTTGATCTTCTCCTGCAATTTGGATGTGTTCTTGAAAACTTTTTCTCTGGTCTGCTGCAAGTGGACCATTTGATTCAATCTTCTCTGCATGGGATCTTCTTCACTTCCAGCCTCTTGAAGAATTTTGACTACCGAAGCAGCGAGAGAGGTAGGAAATACTGTATCAACTCCATAAACAAGCTCAAACGGTGACGTACCAATGGATTTCTTCTGACTGACCCAATCTGCCCAAAGTGCATTGACCAACCTCTTATGCCAGCTCTTCTTATTTATTTCCAATAGCTTCTTGATGATGTTGACCAATGATTTGTTCAAAGACTCCGCCAATCCATTGCCTTGCGGATGATAGGCAGTTGAGTGACCCAAAATGATGTGATATTTATGACAAAACTCTACCATCCTTTTTGATTTGAAAGCTGCTGCGTTATCAATGATTAACTTATTCGGGCAACGAAAGTGAGACAAGATGTTATTTTCAAGGAATGGAATGATTACCGCATCGGTAGCTTGTTTGGTGGGAATTTCCTCGATCCATTTCGTGAAATAATCTGTCGCTGTGAGGATCCATCTATGCTAACCGGAAGAAGCGGGATGAATTTCCCCAATGAAATCCAATCCCCATTGCTGGAAAGGAGCACTCACCTCAATAGGCTTAAGTGGCAAAGGCTGTAATTTCTGCCTCCCTTCAAAAATCTGACACTTATGACAGCGCTTGACCATCTTATATACATCAGCGAACAATGTTGGCCAATAATACCCTGCTCTCAGAATTTTATTTTGTATTGACTTCCAAAAAAGGTGACCCCCACAATCTCCTTGGTGGCAGTCCTCCATGACCTTCTTTGCTTCTTCTTCCACCAAACAATTCAAAAGAACGCCACCGGGATATTTCCAATATAGTGCAAAATTAAGAATGCAAAACTTGGCAGCTTTCAACTTGAGTGTTCTCGCTTTGTTTCTAGTCATGCCGGGCGGTGGTGACAAATTTTTAAGTACATATATGATATCTGAATACCACGGAGAGAGAGAGAACATTTCAGATACCTGAATTGATGATGCTTCCTCATTCTCATTGGACATAGCATCGATCAGATTTATGTCCAAGGCGTGCAAGTTTGATTCAGCCATTAACTTTGCCAACCCCTGTCCTTTAACCAGCTTTGTGGGCTTTATTTCCACATCATATTCTAGCAAGGCTGCAATCCATTTGCCTCGTCTTCCTTCCGGATCGGTCTGCACTAAAACATATTTGGCAGCAGCATTAGGAACATAGGCCAAAATATGAGAATGTAGAATATATACCCGGAAATCTTTCAATGCCTTCACAAGTAAGGGCTTGCTTCTAAATGATGTTTTATTTTAAGGCTGCATCTCGTATAGCTCTGCTGAAGAATGCAATGGGTCATTCATGATCATCTATTTTCTGCAGTAACACAACTCCCATAGTGTGCTCCGAAGCAAATGAAAACAATATGAAATCTTGAGTGTAGTCTGGGCTGACTAGAACGGGAGCTGAAGAAAGAGCCAATCTGACCAAATTGAAAGATTTTACTGCCTCCTCCGTCCACTTCACTTGGCTATCCTTCTTAAGCATGTTTTTCATCTCTCTTAGGTGCTCAACAAGATTAGGGAAAAAGCGGCATAGAAAATTCATTTTACCATTGAAAAATTGTATCTCTTTCTTATTTCGAGGCAGATCGAATTGCTGAATTGCTTGCACACATGCTAGGTCAATACGAATGCCATCTTTTGAGATAATGTGTCCGAGTAGTTTGCCTTCCTCCATGGCGAACAAGCACTTTTTCGGATTCAGCGACAAGCCATATTTTTTGCACTTTTGAAAGACAGTTTTTAGATGGTACATGTGCTCTTCATCAGATTTGGAAAACACCGTCAAATCGTCCAGGTACACAACCAAAAAGACATCCTTCTCATTTGCAAAAGCCAAGTCCATTGCACGCTGAAATGTGGCACCCGCATTCTTTAAACCGAAAGGCATTTTAGCGTAATGAAAGGTTCCCCATGGAGTGGTGAACGCTGTCTTGTCTCAGTCATCTTCATCGACAGAAACTTGGTTATATCCAGAACAACCATCAAGTAGTGACATACGAGATGCTCCCACTACTCGTTGAAGTATATGGTCCATTTTGGGCAGTGGATAATTATATTTCAACGAAACTTTATTGAGATTTCTAAAATCAATGCATAAGCAATCTCACCTGTCTTCTTTCGTACGGGCACCAAATTAGAGATCCAATCTGAAAATCTGATGGGAACAATGATCCATGACTTGTACAACCTGTTTATCTCCTTTTCAATAGATGGCAGCAACTTTGGATTTAGCCTTCTCAACTTCTGTCTGAATGGTTTTTGATTGGGCTTGATGGGTATAGTGTGCTGAATTATATTTGTATCATATGTCTTTAAGTCGGAATAGTCCCAAGCAAACACATCTGCAAATGAAGCCAACAAACTGATGTATTTGTCCTTGATCTTTGGCGGCAATGCTTTGGACAATTTTACCAACTTAGGATTAGTAGTTGTTCCGATGTTGACCTCTTCTACACCCTTCTTTGTTGGCTGCAATGTTGGCTTGCGGGCTACATTATCTTGATCAAAAATTTCTTCTAAACGTATCAAGCTCTTAGGAATAACATTATTCTTCAGCTGCAACACGTCCATTTCATTGATCTGCACCTCATCTGTACCATTACCTTTACCATCGTCATTTTCTACATCAATTGAGGTCTCTTTGAACTTGCCTTTGTTTTGTAGAAAATCATCAATCTCCTCATCATATTGGAACACTTGACAATATCTCTGATTGTCTGGAACGGTTGGACGATGCTTGACATGGATTTCGAATTTATTGCTAGAGTTCATTGGGATCTTCAAACTACTTGCTGCCTTGGCAAGAGCGTCAGCAATACTATTTTGTATACGAGGCATGCACGTCAAGGTGTATTCTGAAAATAATTTTAGGATGTCTAGAACTGCATTACGGTAAGCCCGCATCCTAGGATGCTTTGCTTGATACTCGCCTCTAACCTGCTTAACTACCAATTCGGAGTCGCCATATACTGAAATCCTCTTAGCATTCAGCTTTCTTAGAATCTTTAGGCTATCAATCAGAGCTTCATACTCAGCTTCATTGTTTGAACAAACAAAAGCCAACTTGTAAGAGAATACCCGTACATTACTAGGCACTTTGTTCGGGGCGGAGAAAGGACTGCGTACCCAAATTCCAATTCCAGCGCCATCTTTTCCCACTGCTCCATCGAAATCCATGGTTGACAAGCCTTCTTCCTCCTCTTGCAAGTGCTGGAAATCATTTTGTTGTGCCTTGTCTGCTTGCTGTCCATTACTTTCAGCCGATTGCCCAACAGTGTTCTGCTGTTCTTGTCCTCCTTTCTTTAAATTTTCTCTGAAATTTTCTGTTATTTCTGGAATATCATCTGCTTCAACTAACTGACTATCTATATCATTGAAACTATCTGAATACAAAACAAAAGACTCTAAATCTGTATGTACATAGTAAATTGGATGATTTATTGGTTTCTCCTCGCTTGTGATCATGTATTTCATTTTTTGTTCCCAATACAATTTCCTCATTTGTCCAAACACCAGAATCGTTGCATAGGAGAAATCTAGCTGTAGTGTCCCTTTCAATTTCACTACCCAAGACCTAGAAAGAAGCATGCCAAACCTGGGAGGAATATCTGCTACAACAACATCCATCAAAACATTCTTCATTGGGAGCTGATCTAGACTCACAACCAAGTCTTTGATGAGTCCTATACATCTTACTCTGCTGGAATCAAATGAATAGAGATCATGGTATTGCCGGGTGATGTCCAGACCAAGCTTATCAATGATAGCCTTGGGCATGAGATTGTGAGAAGCTCCAGAATCGAACATGGTGTTATGTAACACAAAATCATGCAATCTTAAACTGATATAAAAAGGTGGTACATCACTATCAGGAGACTCACCATTCAATGTTGGCCCAAAAATCATTTCATGTTGATCATCTTCGACATTCACCACGTCGGACATTGGGTCCAAATTCAACATTTTAGATACTTGCCCTCTATAATTGTTGTTCCTCATTACTTCAGTCAAGGGGATGGATACCTTTAATTTAGAAATCTCATTCTCTAAATTAAAAGCAGGAATCTTTTCTACCTCTTTAATTGGGATTTCTTTCTTTTCCTTTTCTCTTGATGCAACTTGCTGATGTGATTGTTCTGCTGATGGTGATTTGCTGCTTTCCGGACCAACCGCCTCCTTTCCTTTCCTTTGTGTAACTGATGAATCATTCTTCGATGCCTCAACATCCTTCCTTTTTTGAATTGGTTTGAATGGCACATCTCTCTTTCTAAGTGAATATCGCTTCTGCTGGGTGGACAGAGCATTCATATAGCCTCTTTGGTACTCATTTGATTCTTCCTCCAAGACGGTGTCATTGGCTAGAATGAAATCTACATCTTTGTGTGCAGCCGAACTTTCTGCATACTCCTCCTCCTCAGTGAGATAAATAGGCAAATCATCAGGAGTAAAGAGGTGGTTTTCTTCACCTATTATATTCCCATCCTCATCTAACTCCGGTCCATGCACAAAATTTTGCTGCAAAGGTGTTTCTACTGGCTGTTGTTCTGTCTGCTCTTGGGCTCGTTGATCTCTCTGTCTTATTCTATATTGTGGTTGTTGCTGACCACGAAAGTTAGGATTTCTAACTTGTGGCTCCAGATTGTCAAGTTTCACCCTTTCAAGCATTTGCTCTACCTTCTTTAGTAATTGATCCATCGAGGAAGACTCTTCCTTGACTGTGACCTTCTTTTCTGCTTTCGCTCTAGCTCTTTTGGATGACAGATTTGCTTCAATGCTGACTGCTATCTTCTCAATGTCTTCCATTGTGGTCGGTTATCTCTCTCTTAATTGATAAGCCATGTCAGCATCAAAACCATCTGGGAACTTCACCATGGCTAGTCCCACAGGTGGCCTTAGATGATCTCGAATTTCGTTATAAACTGAATTGAATCTAACGTAGTTGTCTTGGACCGACTCACTAGCATTTCGTTTGATTTTCTCATATTCAGCCAGAATTTGAAGAGGATTATTTTTCACTTCCCATCGGTTTAAAAATTGTCTTTGTAGGTCGGCCAAGGTAGCGATACTTGCCGTCGACAAACCTCTGAACCATTTCCTCACTTCACCTGCAAATGTATGTACAAAGAGTCTCATTGCCACATTCTCCGCATCGATCTCATGAAGTTCATAAAAATCTACCATTTTGTCCACATGTTGCTGAGCAGTAATGCTGTTAGGAGTGCCATCAAAAAACAGGATTTTACTTTGATAGTCTGCGGGCATATCATCTAGAACTTGAGGCAGAACCAGGGGTGCAAAACGGCCAGCCATCACTCTTGGTGGATTTTGCCTCGGAGGTGTTGGAGGAGTGTGCACAGTTTGTAAGGGGATAGCAATTGGAGTTTGAAGCTGAGCTATAATGTAATTATCAACTGACTAGTTAGCCCTTTCCGTCTCCAATTCTACAAGGAGTTGTGGATTGGGGACAGTATAGTCAACAACCCTTTTGGATTTGGTATCGAACAATGATAGTTCAAACTGCTCATCAAACTCAAGCTCTTCAAGATACTCAAAAATGTCAGGACATGAATGGGATTTGAAGACGGGAGTTATAGTGCTCTCTTGACGAAGGAGTCTTTGGGGTTTTCGTAAATATGAGGAAGATTCGGATCTGGATTGGCTCTGGTATATCGTCTCGAAGCCAGTGTGCTATTTTCAAAAAAAAATCAAAAGGACATGAACAACTTACTCAGCCTATCAAATCCTAAGCTTATCACCCGGAAGCTTAGAATTATCAAGAAGTAAGGGGATTAATTTCTTCCCTAGTGGAGTCGCCACTATGTTAGCACCTAAATCTGCCTTAGGCTGAAGGAAGGCAAAATTCAGGGTAACCACAAACCATGCTCAGTCTGGTAGCTAGCCCTACCAAAACAAGAGAGGGCTCTCTCCGAGTCATGCTCAGCGGATAAGTAAACAGAATGGTCTGAGATGACTAATAGTGAAATATTGATCTTAGGCGAGTAAGTAAATATGGATACAAGAAGAAATTTTTTATGAATGACTGAGTTTCTGGGATGGTATGGGACCAACGGACAACAATGAGCAGAGAATTTAATACAAAGGCACAAATTACTTCGTGAAGCAAGACAGGCGGAAAGTACAGAAATTTAGTTTGAAATAACATGGAATGGAGGAAATGCTTAGGAGGGTGAAAAGGGCATAAGTACATGAATCCTTTTCAACAGAAGAAGAACACTGAACATGAAATTTTCCCACAGGCAGAGCAATAAAAATGAATTCTACCTTATCTAACTTAGAAAATTTCACTAGAAATGAATATGAAATGAACTGTGAAACATTAAGAAATAAATATGAAACATAAGAGACACATTTTCTACACTCACAACCACATGAATCTCATGAAACAGAGCTGCTGCCTTTCATTAATCCTCTGTCAAAATATAGAATGAAGAACTGAGTTTCTCTCCCACAGTCTCCCAGAAATTACAAGCCAACCCACCCTTTGCAAATAGTTTTCATACAATATATAGAATGTGCCATGAAGAGATAGAATGCCCAAGGGTTGGGGAGTTACTCGAATCATTACAAAATGGAGGTGGAAAGCCAACCATTAGCTACAGGTGTAGTGTTACAAACATGACAAATGGCTTGGGTGACTGTTTGCCTTCCTTCGCCACTTGGATATAAGCCAATATGGAGTGAAAATAATTTAAATGCTACCTTAGGTGCCAAAAAAGTGAAATGTAGATGAGCAGGCCCACTTGGAGAAGTCGTGAATCGAAATTTCGCGAAACGGAGATGAAATTGGCCTTTTTCCCCTATATGCTCTGCGCCACTTTCTATATGCGCTGTGCCACTTTGGAGCCTGTTTTGAGGCGCTTGTAGGAATCCAAAATGTGCCCAAGTGTGCTTGTTGGAAAGCCTGGCCTATCTACTTTCCAACCCAAGTGGAGTTTCTAAATTTGGTGCTCCTTTGCCCCTCCAAATCTTCATTCTCCCAAGACTGCTTCCTGTGTGTCAAAATAGGGGCAGAAAGGTCATTTTTTGAGTGTTTTTGACCTCCTGGAGACTCAAATCATGCCCAAATTTCTTGTCCAAGCACCAGTAGTCGTGATTTTTCATGCTGAATCCAAAAATGCAAACCGTTTGTGATTTGGAGCTCCCAACAGGGAGAAAAACCTGTGTTGTGACCAAAAATTTACCATGTGACCAAAATTGCCCCAAATTTCTTGAAATTTGGGCTAGAGGTTCTTTATGAAGTGATATGCTGGGCCAAAGAGGCTTTGGCCAATATCTGAAATCAATCGAGCTCCCTTTGCCTCTTTTTCTTCTTGATTGCTTTCCTCAATTTAGCCTTCAAATTCCTTATTCGAGCCTTGCATACTTTGTTTCACGCCATGTAGTGGAAAGCCATGTGTCTCAGCAGTGCATGGTCCTTGTCAGCCTTGTTCAACAGCCTCTCCAAGTGCATGTTAACTCTCTCGAGGTTGGCCTCCCGATCCTCATTAATCTCTTGCTCCAATGACGTGAGCTCAACTCTTCTCCTTTGTGCAGCTTGGCGATGCTCACGAATGTTTTGTAGCTCCATGATCGCTTGCTGATCCTCCAGCTGTTAGTTCCTCTACTCTAGATATTTCATGTTCCACTTAGCCCTATCCAAATCAAGGGATAAGGCTTCGATCTCTGGTTGCTGCTCCTGGATGATCTCTCTAAGCTGTGCACTTGTTGGTTCGGTATCTGTATCATCATCATGAAGGAGAATGAGTTCGGTCTCTCGTTCACCTGATGGCTCACCTAAAGGCCCCTCATCCTGCATTGGCTCCTTACCTCTATCTTGTACCTGTAGTGCTGATGTCAGAAGCGAGGCCCCTTCCACCTTGGGTGGAGATAACACTCACTTTTCTACTATAAACAAATGTCTATTGCCTCTCTGATAGGTGATGAATACTGGCATAGTAGTGGTCTCATGGCGCTCATACTGATGAGAAGTACCACCAACCTCATGTTCAACCTTTGACTCTACCTGTGAAGTGCTGAAGAGGTCACGGGAGATGAAGTCATCCCAAGTAATGCCCTGCAATCCCAACTAATGATCCACCAAAATCTTAATAAGAGCAAAGTGATAAACACTGTTAAGCTGCTGCTGAGGGGTCTTGTGCTTCATGAAGGTGTTCATCCTCTCTATGTTCCTACAAATGAAAAATGGGATGTTCATCATCCGTACCCTAGTAAAGTGCATGAGCAACCTGATGTGATAGGCATATAGACGAGAGAACCTCCCCTCACAACTGAAGTACTTCATGATCAACTTCATGAGTGGAGCATATTCATCTTTCAAATATCTGAATGGAAAGACTCTTGTGAGATGCCTCAAGCAACTGGCCTTAATGTAAGGCTCATAATGCTACCGATCAACTTTCTGTTTCTTGTGCCATGGTTCTCCAACATTCGGTATACCGTTTGCTAATGAGACCGTTTTGGGTGTTAGTGTGAAGGTGACCTCGGCCAAGATAGAGTGATCTCCATGTAGGTGAAGCACAAAAAGATGGGCCAACTCATGATGAACTCGAACATTAGCCACTCTTTGACAAAATTCAAAACATGATAGATGCTGGAAGCATGACATGGCAAGAGGACATGCTTGCAATTGTGTGAGGGTGGTTGGCTCATCCCTAACATGTTTTCCACTCTTGTGATGTCTCCTGGGAGCCTGCTCTTCCGAGGATGAGTCACTTTGTGTCTCCATCTCATACTATTATGAATGCTGTGATGCCATGACTACTGTGTGTATTGTATTTAGGCTACCCTTTGATGATGGTGTGAAGCTGGGTGCTTTTGTGATATCTTCCACCAAGGGGAACAATGAAACAAAAGGGAGTATTAGGAGGGGAGTAATGTGATGGGAATAGGGTTTATGAGGAGAAGTTTGTTTAGGGATATGTAGGGGGTTTGGGTATTTGATAGGGTAGGTTTTTGGGGTGTTATGTTGACAAATAAGAGGAGGGGAAGATAATAGGGTTTGGTAGTGTTTTAGGGTAGGGATAATAGGAAAAATGAGAAAGGGAGGATAGGGAAAAATGGTAGGTGAGGGAAAAATGGTGGGTGAAAATGGAACCTTGGCCTCAATACCATAATTATCCAACGCTAGCAACAATGGCCTTTGGTGTTTTCTTGTGGTTGATTTTATGAGTTTTTTTGCATTTCAAACATAGCCATAAATCACCATATCATTTATAAACTTTGATGAACAAGTCATGTCATAGAGCCTACCTTTCAATTTGATGGGCTTCACAAGAAATTTGAGGTGATTTGGCACAGTTTTGGCCCTTTGTGGGTGTGTGCTACGTGCAAAACCCAGTGCGCCGCGCCTTGGGTGTGTGCCGTGCCCGTTGAAAAAATACATTGAGGGATGGCTCTTTGTGCACCGCGCCCCTGTGTATATGCGTCGCGCTCCTGGAAACTGCCTCCAACGATCTCGAAACATGCACTTTGCCTCTCAAACACTTTGCAATTTCTCCCTATGCACTTGATTTGCACAATGCCTCTGATTTTGGTGAAAACTTGTATATAAAGACTTGGAAGTCATGGGTTAAATTTTTGCTTCTCCAAAAACCCATTTTTCTAATGTTATGTTTTGACACTTTTTCACTGATTTAAAGCAACACTAATTTTCACTTTCCCTTTGAAATTTTAGCTCAAATGATGAAATTTTTGGCACTCTTTGCAGGGATTGCATGACAGGACATTTGGCCACGGAAACCATGACTGCACCTGAAGAAATCAACTGACGACTTTTTTGAAAATTTTATCACTAATGACACTGTTTGACTTTTCTTCAAAACAAATTTTTGAAGAACAGTCGAAGTTTATCAATATGACGATGAAACTCTCTGAATCATTACTTTGTAAGGGCCTCACTCTGGCCTACATGGCTTTACTGGACATATTTAAAGACGAAATTGATTAATCCCTAGACCTAATGATCGAAAATGACTTTTGTCCATTAAAGGACCAGACCTTGACTGTCATGGACTTTGGTGATCATTGACAATAGATCTAAGCCGGCAGGAGCCAGACATGAGGGGAAATAACTAGCATGACCTTTTCCATCAGATTATGGCATGCTCCTAGCGGAATGCAGCTGGGTAAATGGAGCAGGACTCCTAAAAATGAAATGCATAAAGAGTTTTGATCTCTGACGGAGGATTGACCAGAATGACTCTAACAATGTTGATGCATGATGGTTGTATAATGTTGGCGATTGATGAAAGCTAACTATGGAGAGCTGAATGTTAATTTTTTTTAGGTGATTGTGTGGTGTTGATAATTGTTGAGGCACTATAGTGGTAGATCTAGATAATGATATTGGCTGGAAAATGAATGAAAGAGTACCATTGAACTAATATAAGATTCTTTTTTACCATATCATGGTCTGTAGAAGTAGTTTACCTATCATCAAAATTTCTACAAAACATCTCATGAATATTCTAAGTGATAAATTCATCACCCCTATAACCTCATTGTAAATAAAGTGACTTGAATTCCATGGTATAAAGAGGGATGAAAAGAAGATATAAAATAGGGCAAAGAAAATGACAAAAATATACATTCCTAGGATGAACCAGTTATCTCTATCTTTGTCTCTAAAAGTCTTACCATTATCTAAGTGTATACAAAATCCCCCTTATATGAGAAAAGTAAATCACTTAAGCTAAGGGTCTCACATACATGAAAACCTCTTTATTTTATTAAAGATAAAACTTCAAAGCATAATGCTTGAAGAATCTTAATGGGGCATTTCAAATGTTGAGATATGAGGTTTATCCATCATAGCTTTAAATTTAATGACAATTGTTTTAGAACGTTGCTTGAGCCTTCACTTGGAGTGAGTTATATGTGTGCCAATGTGTTTTCCTCATATCTCTTACCCTACATAGCCCCATTTCTAGCAGGCCTGTTCAGTACCCTGACGGGTTTGCTTGTACTTCCCAAAATTTCCTTTTATTATTATTTTTCTTTCTTTATGTGAAGAACTTTTATATACATACCACTCAAGATATTTGAAATAATGTATATTTCTCATTGGAATATTTTAGAGAGTAAGGAAGCTAGGTTCTATGAGAGTATTTTATATTTGCTAGGAACATAACTCATTATTCAAGTTTAGCCCATGGGCAACACCATTCACAATAACCTTAATCTCGACTATTTAATGTGTAGTGAAATGAAACATCTCAGATAATAACTGAAAGGACCCTCTATTCAATCATGTTAGATTTCTCATGAAATATTATTGAGGTTCTATAGGAGTGGTCCACCTTAGGAGGTTTTTTCAATAATACCCCTTACAAGAACTTGGAAAGGTTTATTGGATAATAATTCTTTGAAGAAATTAGTCGTATATGATATATTCACTTGATAGTCGCATTTATTCTTGTTACAACCCCTAAATTCCCCACATCATTTTAAGCTTGTGGATAGGAAGTACCGAGCATGATAGTGACAACCCCCCCCCCCCCCCCCCCCCCCAAACTGACTCAATGGATGATCTTGGCTAGGTGATGTGGAGAAGGATCAACCAATCAACAATCATAGTCACTTTACAAAATAATGAGGAATTAAGAACAAAGTATACTTGACAAGACTTACCACGGGATAATTTGATGTTTATATAAACAAAAATTAATGGTGATCAATCTGGCGACGATGGTGATAGTTATGTAATGATGTCAGTGATAGATTCTTTAATGATGATAATGGTAGAAGTAACAATAGTAAACATAGTGGTATTTCTATATAGGAAGTTATAACATGTAATAACCAAAATAAGTTGCAATAGTTGTGCCTTAGGATGTAGCAACTGTGCCTTGGGGTGTAACAACTGAATCTTCAGGAGTTGTAGCTTCAAAAATGATTAATAATTAAGTGTTGAAATAAGAAAATGTTGCAACAATTTTATTATCAGATAGTATATTTATTTATTTTATTTTTCTATACTATCCTACCCTACTTTACTTGAAGAAAGGAAGATCTTCTTCAAGTGTAGGAGTACTTCTAGTGCAACCATATGCATAAGAGATGTAGAAATACATTCATACTTAGGTTTGAAATATAAAATTTAATGTATACCAGAGCATGAGGAACTAGTTGCTTTGATTGATATGATGGAAAGAGTTGTTGAAGAAGAGAGCAGTGCTCTAGCTTGATGATTGTTTGGGACCAAATCTCAATATATCTATAATTCTATTGAGTTTCTTGTTCATAAATTCTGATTCATATGTCCTTCTTCGCCATGCCACATGGATATTTTACTAGTTGTTGACTACTTTCTTGGGTGCATAAAAGATATGGAAATAGGAATGATAGAAATTCCTCATTCTCAGGTTCCTCTATTTACTCTTCATCAAATTCTGGAATACTCAAGGGGTCAGATGATAAACATCACAAAAATTCATTTATATCTGGCTCTAATGGCTCCTTCTCATCAAATCTGATCCATGAATCATTAGTTTCCTTAATAGATTGACAAAGGCTATTAGAGGAAGTTCCTGGATATTCTTGTAGAGGTGGCTCATGAATCTTTAGTTCTTTTATCACTTCTGAAGAGATAGGTATGTTCCTAACCATTGCCAATATTTTTTTCCTTTTGAGGAGTAGAGACACTAGCTGCTACTAATATTTGAGAACTTTTTTGTAGTAACATCTCCTGTCATGCTCTTGATCATTCTTGAATCCTTCCCATTGGTTGCTAATCCTTGTCTCACACATGGTATAGTACATTTTAGGATTCTTACAACACCAAAAGTTAGTGAAATATTAATTTCAAAGAAAACTGGATTAAAAATAAAGAAAACTTTCATGAAGAAACAAACAAGGCTTTGGATAAACCCACAATAATGGTCACGCTTCACTCTTACCATTTATCCTCCCCTAGAAAATCTATCTTCCCTTGATTCATATAGTCCCACATCATTTAAATCTAGTGAGATATGTAAACCACTAAAGTGGACACACATTTTCTTACCTCTCGTCTTACCACTCCTATCACGTTGTGTTTTAGGATGATAAAATTGCAAGAAAAGAGAATATATAAAAAGCCAATCAAGACCTATTTCTTTGAAACTCACCCAACAATGATGCAAATAATGTTGGGCTATTTAATTTCTTAAATTGATTTCAATTAAATTATCGACTGAGAGTTCATAAACTGACAAGGTGCCAACAAAATATATGCAAGAATAATATTAATTAGTTGGAAATCAAAATACACTACAAAAATATACTAGAAACACACTTCTCAAGAATTTCATTGAACATGGATTCACAACTTGCATGCCCCATAAAAAAGAATAAACAATAAACTTAAAATTTCATTTCATTCATCAATGTGATATAAGTGTCCAATAGGTTCGATAATTCTTGTAGCAACAAACATACTTAGCAAAAAATTGAAATAAACATGCAGGGGTTGTAGGTTCGAGCCTTGTGTCCTTGCGACGATTTTTTGGGTTCTTGTGTTAGAAACTCCTCCCACTAGGGCCCTGAAAACCACCATGCAAGCACACAAAAATATGGAAATTGTAGAACTTAAACTATTGGATCTATTCTAACTGTGCATGCAATAAATAAAAAAGGAATATGAAAGTTACAGGAACAAGAACTAAAATACTTAAATTTATCTAATTATGCATACAATAAATTAAATAACATATACTAGAACTATCTATCGACAAGTGCATCCTAGGACAAGCGACCGTTCTTGGATGGGAGCATTGTAGGAATACAAAATTATCTGACAATATGATAATTAATAGAAAATTGTCATTAAATATCTAGAAATTATAGAGTACAAGTTAAAATAGTCTTCTAGAATGTTACCACTATATCAAAATCAATATTGTCATTCTCTCCCCTGTTGCGTGTTGCTTCAATTGCTTTATATAAAATTTTTTATAAGATATAGCTAAGACCTTTGATATGAAAATCATGGATCTTCCAACCTACTAATGCATAGAAACTATAGGAACCAACATAAGAAAACCAGCATTAGTAAATAATCAAGCATTATCTACTCTTGTCTCTAAAAAATAAAAGAAAATGACAATAATTAACTACTTTAGCCTTCTTTGGTTTATTACAACACATTTATGGAAAAACTAGGTAAGAACGCAATGGATGGGTAATAAACGGTTAAAGGATTATGATAAAATCACTGCAAATGGGTGCTTGGAATGGTGAAAAACAATACAATTTGGTGACTCAACAATTACACCCTCAAGTTAACTTTTCATTTCAATATTCCAAGCTTATAGGGAAAGCTCACAAGTTATCAAAATAATATTTATATGAAATACACAAAAATCATATCTACACTTACTGAGATAAATCTTCCTACTTGAATTGTTGTACAACACTATATGAACTATACTTTTTCTTGCTTCTCGACCTCGACTCCTCTCATGTGCTCTAAATCTACTCAAGTGAGCTCTCTTAATTTCTTGAGACTTATGGTGTAAAAATATGTGTATTCAACCTATCCCATGTTTCTCTGTTTATTTATTAATAGATATAACTAATCTCCTTAAACCTAGAAAATATTTACCAAATATTAGAAACTAATTATCAAATCCTAGTGAGTAATATCCTTAATTTTAGTTACCTTCTTGTCCCAACAATGGAGTTTACGACTAAGATTAGATCAAGTCTGACTCATTAATATTGTAGAATCTCTAGAATATTTCATTTAGATTTCTAAGACTAGAAGAATATAGGAAATTTAACTTTCATCTTTATTTATTTACATGAAATTATAATATGGAATTATTTCCCACTTTTACTAAGTGGCCACTAGAAGTTGTCTTGAATTACTTCTCACATGTTCACACCAAACCTATGTAATAAAATTCTACTCAAGCTATATTTATCAGCACCCCATCTTAGTGAGGAAGGAATTATACCAATCTAAATATATCTTTGAATTCTTAAAGATTCACTACTACTAAGTGCTTAGTTAGAACACCAACAACCTGCTAAATTGTCGACACATACAAGAGATTCAATGTTAGCTTTTAAGTTGTAACACCCTCCTCCAACATCTGCCCAAGCTAATCAGTCCACTGGGGTAAACATGTGATGAAGAGTTACTATGATATGATTCAACTCCCCAAGTATAGTTAAGGAAGTGGAACTGACAAGACAAGACCAATATGGCCTTCCTTAGGAGCTACAGAACCTTCAGGAGACAACCAACTGTAGTGCTATTTTAATCAATCCTAATTGACCAAGAGTGCAACCATTTAATTGTCAAACCGGGGTAGGTCTTGTTGTTTCAATGGATTTTTCACTATCTGTGCCGATACACTACAACCAAGAATGAAAATAGAAAGAAATAGTAAGGAACGCCATTGAATCAATTGCAAAAATTAAATCATTCATGCAGAAATTAAAACACTCTATAGAAATGAAATCACACTTCACAATTACTAGAGCAAGGGCCTGCTACACACTAAACTAATAACTACATCAACTGGTCAACTACCATTATGATTAATCAAACCAGTGTAACAACATAATATGACTCTGGAACTGAAGAAGATATATTCTACAATTTATATAGAAACAACAGAAAAACATACAAACAATAAAAGAAACAATAATATATATCTACTTGTACCGCTACAGTCCGTGCTAAAGAGGAGGGCTCTTCCTCCCTAGAAGGGGCGTAGGAATGAACACAATATTAGTTAAAGAATAAAATGAGAAAGAGTAACAACATCACCGTAGTGCCTTCAATATTAAAAATAATTAAAAGTTACAAGATCCGAGTAACAATGATTTTTCTATGTCATCCCCGTACATGAGAAATTGAGTTTCTTTTATAGTTATTACATACCCAAAATCAGGAATGGATTAGTCATGAGAATATCATGATTCTCATGTTGGTCATAAAATAGAAATTGTTATACCTGTTTCTAAATACAAATTCTATTCAGATACATTGGTTAATATCACAACCGTTTGGATCTGTTACTTCTAAATATACAATTCATAACTTCCGAAAGATGTTGTGTGGAATAGTACCCATGACTTTGATAGCTACAGTGCAACAACATCCTGTAGTCAAATGACGGTTTGGGATGTAAAAACAATCACTAGGTAACAACATCCTCGTAACATCATCTGAGGTGTAACAATGGTCATCTTTAACAGCACATGGTGTAACAACAACACCTGTAAAACCATACTGTGTGTAAAAACAATCTGTAACAGCATACAAAGTGTAACAACAATCTTCTCTACCCATCTCTGAGACTGATCGACATAGATTGTTCACTCCATAACTTCATTCTCATAAGAAACACCTAAAAAAGAGAAGAGGATCCAACAAAATTCTCCAGTGCTTACCCCAGTTAGTCAAAAAAAGGAATATTGCATCGTTATATTCAGAAAAGATGGCAAATTAACACGATGACGAAATAGGATGTATATAATGAGAAAACAGGTGATTAACATGTGAAGTCTCATTGTCCTAGAGGGAAAGGGGATCAAAATCGTGGAAAGAAAATTTAGGGAATAACTATAAAAACCACACCCAACATCTCCCCCCAACTGAAGCAATTGCATGTCCCATGTAGAACATTAGCTTCTCCTACTATACCCCGGATGCAAATTTGTAAATTTATAAGCACCAACAGTGTCTCCACTAGGAGCCATGTACCCCTGAGTAGGCAGCAGCTATCATGGCCAGGAGTCTCCTTCATAGCTACACAAGTGGTAATCTGACTGGAATTCTTCCACTGGTAACCAAATCATAGGAAATTTGAATTTAATTCCAATCCAGAATGCTCCCAATATCTGAACTACCCGATCATATTCAGGTACCCATGTAACAATAGCCATGAAATTCCTATACTCAAAAGGATCTACTTCTTGTAATTCAACACTACAGGCCTTAGTGCACTTAAGGCACCCTGCTAATGCTCGACTTTTCATTTGTG
Organism: Pinus tabuliformis; assembly: GCA_031772625.1. NCBI lineage: Eukaryota > Viridiplantae > Streptophyta > Pinopsida > Pinales > Pinaceae > Pinus > Pinus tabuliformis. Next base: position 937,168,513 of record CM062818.1, read on the forward strand.
CATGCAAATTGAGGCAAATCCCCACAATCCTTTTTCTATAAGTGGTTGAATGTTCCCTGACCCCCAGGGTACTCAGGAACAACATAAAATCATGTCTTAATTCATAAACCATTCTTGGTTCTTCTTTGACCCATAATGTTGCCTTTTCTTCGTTGGTCTCAACTGATGTCATGGCCAGATGCCATTTGATTTGGTTCATCATAAAAGAAAGGAAGGCCTGCAACTGAAAATCTCCCATATAGGAGAAAACACTTGCCACCATTTTGATACTGACATATTCACACATTATATTATGTAAAAATAGCTCACAAAGTAAACTCTATTCATCAAAATCACAAGTATGAAAAATTTCAAGAAAAGTACAAGTATAAGAACCCAAATAAGGTTTGTTTTCAAAGACTACTTTTAACTGAAACAAATAATAACATTCCAGAGGAACATTGGATATGATGGGGAAGTCTGCCCACATCCTAGTAGGTTCAAGGCAAGCTCACGAAGCTTTGTCTTATCATTTGTTAGATCCAGAACCTATTGCTGTAACAAATGCATGTAGGAAATAATACTGAGAGGGGGGGGTGAATCAGTATTATCTAACTTTTTAATAAATCTTCCTTATTTGTTCTTTGAATTATTTTTGCATGTCAGTACCATAAAATAATGAGCATGAACAAAGAAAAACAGATAGTCACACCAAAGAACACAAGATGTAAGGTGGAAACCCAATGTGGGTGAAAACCACCTGCTGCAATATGTCTCTATCTTCTTTCAAATTAGAAACTCCTTTTACAATGGTTTTGTACTGGTGCAGTCCTTTACCAGTACGCAGGCTACAACTTGCAGAAAGCTACAACTCTCTCTCTCGTTTTCCAGTCTCTCCTGGAAGGGAGCTACAACCCCCTACTTCTTTTCTTACAAGGACCACTTTTCATAAATTTTCAAACTGGATCCATAAGCATCAAATGATCATCAAGTATAAGAAAATCACCCAGTCAATTGTAGTAACCAGATCAACAATAATAGAACCAAACCCAGAACACAGCAATGATAAATAGAGATTTCAAGAGAAGTAAGCAGCTTCACCCATGTACTGCCTGCTTACAGTACGCACCCTGCTCAACTGCTCACCTGCTTACGTACGCACTGTAGTCAACTGCTCACCTGCTTACCTACGCTCTGTGTCCATTGAACTGCCTGCGGACCTCCACACCTGCAACCCTTCTGTGCCTGTGTACTGGCGCACCTGAAACGCTTCGTTCCAGCGTATATACACACTTTTCTTTCACTGTACCTGCGTACCTTCGGGCATAGATGATTTCAAGACATCAAGAATAACCCAGACAGTCAGATCTACAGATCTGATCATGCGTCGAAGAGATCTCAATCCATCAGTAGATTCGCCTTATTTAGATCTAGACATTACTCCCAAGAGATCATAATATTTCAAATCTATCTCTCATAAGATGTTCAACCCAAGCACATGCACAAGCCAAATGATCTCCTTTGCTTTATATAGGAAAGCTCTTCCTTAAATCATGGATCAATACCACGGGCCGACATCATAATAACACAAATACCATCGGCTAAATATCAAAGGTTAAACATAAGAAACCCCACGTGTGCTTTTCTCTGCCTTGAAATGAGTGCACTGGGGGTACACACCTCCTGAACAGCTGACCTGCGTGTCTGGCCGCGGTCCCTTCACGATGTACCTGCAGCTACGCACCTTCTGAACTGATCTCCTGCGTACTTCTTAATTTTTCAAGCCTTGCCACAGGAGTTGCCATCAAGTACAACATCTGTAACATATAGCCATACCAGAAACATAATGCCAACAATCTCCCCCTTTGGACTTGATGGCAACCTCACAAACTTCAGCTTCATTCTCCCCCTTTGACATAAAGGGCAAAGGGTTATGCTCCCCCTAAGAACATGCTCCCCCTGAATATGAACCAAATCTGCAGTGACGAACCATAATCCACCATGAAAGAGATAGAGACATATTGCAGCTACTTCCAAGATCTCCTTCTGCACATCCTCCATAATGCCAACAATGCATTATATGCTCCTCCTGAACCTGTACCATCAATCAGAAGAGGTTCAGCAATAAGATGATGCATCAACAACCCCCAGCTTTTGCCTGAGGTATTCAAAAGTGTCCCTGGGCAATGGTTTGGTGAGTATATCAGCAACTTGTTCCTTAGAAGGAACATATTCCAACTTGACCTTCTGGTCAAGCACTTGTTCCCGGATAAAATGATACTTGATTGGTATGTGCTTGGTTTTTGAATGCATAATAGGATTCTTTGAGATGCTGATTGCACTTGTGTTATCACATAAGATGGGGATAGGTGGTGTACAAGTGATTTGAAAATCCTGCAAAGTCTGCATCATCCAAAGGAGTTGGGTGCAACAAGATGCAGCAGCAACATATTCCGCTTCAGCTGTAGACAAGGCAATCGAACTCTGTTTCTTGCTGAACCAAGATACCAGTCTGGAACCCATAAAGAACGCACCACCACTTGTGCTTTTCCTGTCATCCACGCTTCCGGCCCAATCTGCATCTGTATAAGCATGAAGTGTAAGATCTGTATCTCTAGGATACCATAAGCCATAATTTTGAGTCCCTTGAAGATATTTGAAAATTCTCTTCACTGCCTGAAGATGAGTCTCCTTCGGATTTGCCTGAAATCTTCCAACTATTCCAACTGCATGCATGATGTCCGGTCGGGTACCTGTCAAATAAAGTAAACTTCCAATCATAGATCTGTAGGTTGGTTGATGTACTACTGCAGATTCATCATTTGCACTGAGGCTACATCCTGTGACCATGGGTGTACATACTGGTTTTGCATCTTCCATGCCATATTTCTTCAAAATCTGTTTGAGATACTTGGTTTGAGATAAAAAGATTCCTCCTTCTTTTTGTTGGATTTGCAAACCAAGGAAATATGTCAGTTCTCCTAGCAAGGACATTTCAAATTCTTTCTGCCTGACTAAGGCAAAGCTTTGACTCATAGCTTCTTCATTGCTGCCAAAAATAATGTCATCTACATACACAACAAGTATTAGCAATTTGTCATTTTCAACTTTTATATAAAGATTGCTATCTGCTGATCCTTTTGAAAAACCTTGTTGATGAAGATATTTGTCCAAACGATAGTACCAAGCCCTTGGAGCTTGTTTGAGACCATAGAGAGCCTTTTTCAATCTGCATACAAGATTTGGATCATTTTCAAGAATGAACCCATCTGGCTGTTCAATGTATACTTCTTTTTCCAAGTCTCCATTCAGAAAGGCCGATTTCACGTCCATTTGAAATACTTTGAAGTTTTGAAAACTTGAGAGAGCAAGGAACATTCGAATGGCCTCAAGTCTTTCAACAGGAGCAAAGGTTTCTTCAAAGTCTATCCCTTCTTGCTGCGCATACCCTTTACAAACAAGTCTGGCTTTGTTTCTAATTACTTCTCCATTTTCATTCAACTTATTTTTGAAGACCCATTTTGTTCCGATCACATTCTTATCCTTTGGTCTAGGAACCAGTTCCCAAGTGTTGTTCTTTTCGATCTGCTCAAGTTCTTCATCCATTGCTTTCACCCAAAATTCATCTTTGCATGCCTCTTTCAAATTTTGTGGTTCAGTAGAGGAGAGTAATGCCAAATAGCTTGAAGCTTCTGCAACTGTTCTTCTTGTTTGTACACCTGCTTCTTTCTGCCCCATAATCTGAGATTCTGGATGATTCTTCTGAACATATCTGGATGGAGTCTTTTCTTCTATTCTTGTTCGCTCCTCTTGTTCTTCTTGAGGTTCTTCTTCTTCATCATTCTGTCGTTGGGGGTAGCCTTCACCTTCTTCGATGTCTTCATGATGTACTTGCCTAGGAATGTATCCCTTCTCATCAACCACTACATCAATGCTGTCAACAATTCTGCCAAGTCTTTTATTGTAGCATTTGTATGCTTTGCTATGTGGAGAGTAACCAAGAAGAATGCCTTCATCTGCTCTAGGTTCAAGTTTGCCAAGCTGCTCATCAGTATTCTTGATATAGCATTTGCTCCCAAAGATTTTGAAGTGCTTTACCGAAGGAGTCCTACCACTCCAGAGCTCATGAGGAGTTTGAGTGCTGTTCACCCGGACATTTGTTTTGTTGAGAATAACAACCGCAGCATGTGCAGCTTCACCCCAGAAAGTTGCGGGAGTTCCTGACTCATCAAGCATAGCACGAGCCATTTGTTGGACTGTTCTGTTCATTCTTTCCACAACTCCATTTTGCTGAGGAGTTCTTGCTGTAGAGAATTCTCTTCTTATCCCATGTTCTTCACAGAAATCGAAAAATTCATTTGAAGTAAATTCCCCACCTCTGTCGGATCTGAGGCACTTAATTTTGTGACCTGATTCATTTTCAACCAAGGCTTTGAAGGATTTGAATTTTTGAATGCTTCATCTTTGTGTTTCATAAGTCCTAACCAGACAAACCTGGAGAAATCGTCAATGAATAATATCAAGTATTCTTCTCCTCGAGGTGTTCTTTTCCTGAAAGGACCGCATGTATCTGTATGTACTAGCTCAAGAGGCATGCTAGCTGATCCTTCTTTCTCTGGAAAGTTAGTTCTGGTTTGTTTTCCAAACTGACATGATTTGCATATGGTGTTGTCAGGAATTTTGATATTTGGAAGATCGCGAACTGCCTGATATTTTCATGCTTTCCTTATTTGTGAAAAGCTTAGATTTCCCAACCTCCGATGCCATAACCAGTGCTCTTCATCCTTGCTCAGATAGCATTGTTGTTGTCCTTCTTCAAATATGTACAAATTATTTGGAGTTCTTTTGCCTTTGATCACTGTTTTACCTGTATCAAGATCACGAACAAGACATCCATTTGATCTGAATATAACCTCGGTTCTTTGATCACACATCTGGCTGACACTTAGAAGATTATGCTTCAATCCATCAACATACAAAACATTTCCAGCCTTGACCTTTTCTTTTAACTGAGCAATGCCTTTTCCTTTTATAGTTGCAGGAGTATCATTTCCAAAAGAGACTTTCTTTCCTTTTTCTAGAGCAGAATATGACTCAAGTTTTTCTTTATCACCTGTCATATGCTTCGAACATCCACTGTCAATGTACCATAGGTTTTCCTGTCCTTCTGCATAAAATGCTATCCCACATCTTTCTGTTTGTGGTTCCTTTATTCTCCATGTTTTGGTGCTTGAGGCTTGTTCCTTTTTCTGCTGAAACTTGCTCCTGCATTCAGAGTCTTCATGACCAAAGTTATTGCAAATAGAACATTCAACTTCATTTTCAAGAACCGAAAAGTTGTTATAGGTCCTTTTTGTACTCCCGGTCATACTTCTTTGTTTTTGAGCTTCCCTAGTCATGATCGTTTTATATGCAACACATTGAGCTGCTTTGTGACCAAAGTTATGGCAAGAAAAGCATTGTCCATTGAAGAAACTTCTGCGGTTATCGAATCTACCAGCCAATTGATTGTAATTTCTATTGTCATCTATTCTTGAACCAAATTGAGAAGATTTTACCTGTGGCTGGTTGTAGCTTTTGTTCACCCTTAAGATGGATTGCCCCTGATAGTTCTTGTTTGCAATTCGTCCCTGCTTTACCTGATGGTCTTCATTGTGCTTTTGCTCATTTCTTCTTGCTGCATCAAGATAACTTTTTGAGGTGGATGCTTGAGAAGTTTCTCCATTATAGCCCAAACCTGTTTTGTTTAGTGGAGACCGCTGCACATTGATAATCTCATCCAAAGTTTCAGATCCTTTGACAAACTTAAGATTAATAGCTTTTGTTTTCTCAATCTCCTTTCTAAGAGCAACAATTTCACCTTCTAGTTTTTCAAGATGTTTTTCTTTTTCATCAATTTGAAATTGTAGAGTATCAATGATCATATTCTTTTCTTCTATACATCTCTTGAGTCTAGTAATTTCATCATAAAGGTTATCCACATCTATAGCATCCATATAATCATCATCTTCAAATGCCATTAACAACTTATATTCATTACCTTGTTCATCTTCATCACTGTTTGATAGCCCATCACTATCTTCATGAGTGTAGTAACTTTTCTTATTTGCACTCTGTTTCTTGTTCCATCTAGATGGTTCCTTTCCTTTATCCTTATAAGGACATTTTGCAGCATAATGACCTACTCTTCCACAAGCAAAGCATTTAAAAGGTAACTTACCTCTGAACCTTCCAGAACCCCTTTGAAGATTTCTGACAAAGTTTGATTCTTCTTCCTCTTCTTCTAGGACGTGGCTTGCCTCATAATAATCTCCTTTGCCTGATGCCTTGAAAGCAACTTCTCTTCTGTCTGATGGACCTCCCTTTCTCATTTCATAAGCAGTTAGAATTCCATGTAGCTGAGACATAGTAAGAATTCGTAGATTTTCTTTTTCTTCTATTGGAGATACTTTAGATTCAAACTTGGGGGACAATGATCTTAGAACCTTTTCAACCACAATAGCCTCTTTTATTTCTTCACCCAAATTTTTCATACAATTAACAACCTCATCTACCCGAAGAAAATAGTTAGCCACACTTTCATCATTATACATCTTGAGAGTCTCATACTGAATCCTGAGAGTTTGAAGTTTAGCATGCTTTACATGTTCATCTCCTTCATAGCTCGTGACAATTTTGTCCCATATTTCTTTTGCGGATTTATAGTGCATTACCTTCATGAATTCCGATTGGGATATACATCCTAATAGGGTACTGACTGCTTTCGCATTTGTTTCATACTTCTTTTTCTCGGCTGCATCTGTAGGAGTAGCTGAAGGAAAAGCGTAGCCTGTCTCTACGATGTCCCAAACTTCTGTACCAAGAGATTGAAGATAGGCAGTAACTCTTACCTTCCAATAATTGATGTTTGTCCCATCAAAAACCAGTGGCCTGATTGATGCTTCTCTCTCGTAGTTGCTCATGATGAACGATCTACCTTCAAGCGATCAAGCTTCTATGAAGGACCTGCTCTGATACCAATTGTAGGAAATAATACTGAGAGGGGGGGGTGAATCAGTATTATCTAACTTTTTAATAAATCTTCCTTATTTTTTCTTTGAATTATTTTTGCATGTCAGTACCATAAAATAATGAGCATGAACAAAGAAAAACAGATAGTCACACCAAAGAACACAAGATGTAAGGTGGAAACCCAATGTGGGTGAAAACCACCTGCTGCAATATGTCTCTATCTTCTTTCAAATTAGAAACTCCTTTTACAATGGTTTTGTACTAGTGCAGTCCTTTACCAGTACGCAGGCTGCAACCTGCAGAGAGCTACAACTCTCTCTCTCGTTTTCCAGTCTCTCCTGGAAGGGAGCTACAACCCCCTACTTCTTTTCTTACAAGGACCACTTTTCATAAATTTTCAAACAGGATCCATAAGCATCAAATGATCATCAAGTATAAGAAAATCACCCAGTCAACTGTAGTAACCAGATCAAAAATAATAGAACCAAACCCAGAACACAGCAATGATAAACAGAGATTTCAAGAGAAGTAAGCAGCTTCACCCATGTACTGCGTGCTTACAGTACGCACCCTGCTCAACTGCTCGCCTGCTTACGTACGCACTATAGTCAACTGCTCACCTGCTTACCTACGCTCTGTGTCCATTGAACTGCCTGCGGACCTCCACACCTGCAACCCTTCTGTGCCTGCATATCGGCGAACCTGAAACGCTTCGTTCCAACGTATATACGCACTTTTCTTTCACTATACCTGCGTACCTTCGGGCATAGATGATTTCAAGACTTCAAGAATAACCCAGATAGTCAGATCTACAGATCTGATCATGCGCCGAAGAGATCTCAATCCATCAGTAGATTCACCTTATTTAGATCTAGACATTACTCCCAAGAGATCATAATATTTCATATCTATCTCTCATAAGATGTTCAACCCAAGCACATGCACAAGCCAAATGATCTCCTTTGCTTTATATAGGAAAGATCTTCCTTAAATCATGGATCAATACCATGGGCCGACACCATAATAACACAAATACCGTCGGCTAAATATCAAAGGTTATACATAAGAAACCCCACGTGTGCTTTTCTCTGCCTTGAAATGAGTGCACTGGGGGTACGCACCTCCTGAACAGGTGACCTGCGTGTCTGGCCGCGGTCCCTTCACGGTGTACCTGCCGGTACGCACCTTCTGAACTAATCTCCTGCGTACTTCTTAATTTTTCAAGCCTTGCCACGGGAGTTGCCATCAAGTACAACATCTGTAACATATAGCCATACCAGAAACATAATGCCAACAATGCAGTTGTTCATTTTTCTTCTTCATGGCTTCCTTATGTCTCTACTCTTCCAATTCTCTATCCCATTCTTCTTTTAACCATTTCTCTCTGAGTGAATCCATCATATTTTTATGTACCTTGAGCGAGATCATTCCATCTCGTAGAGATATCACATGATGCTTCCATTTATGTAACTCTGATATTAACAACATTTTTTCAAAACACCATCCTTCATCAGGACCCGATGTTCTCCCACATGCACTAACAATTGAAGGTGTAACAATCTCTCGAGGGTGAAATTGCTATTTTTGCTACTGGTTCTTGTGTAACAGAAACATCATCAATGGATTTTTGTGTAAAAGTTTCTTTTTCTCTTTGGTTAGCTTCTTCTTCCACTGCTAGTTCTTGTGTAACAACAATGTCATCCACAGGTTCTTCTGTATCAGCTACGAAATTCCTTTCTATGGAATGCTCCATCTCAGTTGTTGGTTCTTGTGTAACAAAACTGTCTTCAATGGGTTTTTGTGCATTAGCTTCCTAGGATTCATTTTGTGTCCCCCTCAAAATGGTGTCCACTGCATAGACTCGATACCCCGCTGCTACTAGCATAGGCCATGCACACAACACCTGAAACATTTTCCTTCCTGACCCTATCTACAACCTCGGCCAAAGTATCTAACCTTGGGGCCCTTGACTTTACCTTATCCTCTTCTAACTGCTTCCTTAGCTTTTCATTTTCTCTTTCTGAACTCTCAATTATAAGCAACAAGGATTGAGTCTCATTCTTACCTGGTGAGGAAGGTTCCTTCAGCCGAGCCTGCTCTTCATCTTCCTGCCTTGCTTCCTCCTTGTTGTTCTTAGACATGGAAGGGGACTCTAGGTGCCCAATAACCCTTATTCTCTGTTTTGGTCACTTGTCATCAATTGGCTTATCAACTGGTCTTTTTCCAACCCTTACTTTCGAGGGTTGGGGTTGCTCCTTAGTTTCAACCGGAGCTTCCTCAGATGCCCTAGTTTGCTTCCTGCGGGTGGTCCTAGCACTTTTTCTCATGAATTCATCCCAATTCCCACCTTGGTGATTTAGGGCATCTAGCAAAATTAACTTGATGAGGTCGTGCTTTGTGATGCAAGGCTCTGGATGCGAAGCTTTCTTCATGGTCCCGACCATATGCTTGATATTTTCCAACAAAAACTAGGGAAGGTTTATTAGCTGTTGATGCCGAAGGTTGTTTAGCAATGGGAAGTGGTAATTGAATATGATTGTTTCCCTTCCCTCATAGTTAATATACCTGATGAGGTAAAGGGCGATATCGTCCCATGGCTGGGGAAGCGACAACCTATCAATCCTCCTTCCTTTCTTCACTAGTCATTCCTCCCCTTGGAGAAAACCCTCCTTCAAGGAGGGGTCATTAAATTTTCCATTAAACCACCTTTTTCCCTCTATTTTTAATGCCATCACTTGGGTAATTACCTCTTCTATAACCTCCATTTTTAATCCCCTAACCTCCATTTGATTCCTCTCTAAATTCTTCGTGAATTCCATAGAAATTTCTCTGTCTGATCCTTCTAGCCTTTGGAAAACTTAAACTAGCCTTCGTCTTTAAAAATTTGGCATGCTTTGGGGAAGTTTTCCAATGCCTCTATTGATCCTGGTTCAAGTCAAATTTCTGCTCCACCCATCACTACACAAATTCTATGTTGTTCTCTTCTCTTTTCCCCCTTGAGAAGTTTCGAAGCGGCCGACACAATACTCAGTGGTTCCAACCCTACAACTATTATTCACCACTTCTCTCTGAGCACTCTGAATGGGGATGCAATGCTCCAACAATGGGTAAATGGTAGGGTGACGTAGGTAAGAATTTCAAATTAGGATTTGCAATCAGGATTCGTAATGTGCAGTAATGTTTCATTATCAATGCTAAGTTATGGGAGGTCTAGTCTGAGGTACAATTCCATTTTTTGGCATGATCGATCATTAAATGACAATGATTACAAGACCACCATGCATTGGTTGCAGTTTTTAAATTCTCACAGGTCATGCAAAGGTCATGTCATCATGTAATTCATACCCCCCCGACTTAAATGTGACAGCCGACCTCGGCCATCAAAAGGGATATCGCGTTAGATTGCCATAATTACTAAATAAAAGAGGATAGTGATATTACCATTTTATGACGTACCTGGTGTGACGTGGAGAGAAAATGTTGGTGACGAGATGTGTGAATTTAATTCTAGCGGTTAAGGAAACTGCTTCTGAATCATGGTAATGCATGGTGTGTGTCACAATAAATAATTTACTTGGATTATTTCTAGAAGTCGTTGACTCTTACAGATGTAACAACCAAGACTCCTATTATGTATTATTGATTTCCACAAAAGATAAAAGCCAAGAAAAAAGTTGTGTAACAACATTATTGTAGAATATGCTTGAAATAACAAATGTTGTTGCAGAGTGTGTAATAGCCGCCACAGAGTGGTTTTCAACTGCTACATAAATTGTGTGTCTGTGCGCGAAAAAGGTTTTCACAGCCAAATTGTTTTATTTCCTTATTTATTTATTTATTTTTTAGTCAGTGTAACAATCGCCAATAGAGGTTGGTTTTCAACTATTACAATTATTGAAAAATTAGAATTTGGGTAACACGGGGGGGTTTTCCCCTGCTCCTGTAATATGAAGATCTAAATTCATGACAATGTTAACAAATGAATCCCTTGAAGCAAGTTTATGATATAACCGAAGATGGTGCCCATTTGCAAGCAATGGTGTCCTCACATTGTCAATGGTAGCCAAATTCATAGTCCCATTGTCAAATACTTCATCTACCTCATAGGGACCTAGTGATCTGGTGCAGAGCTTGCCCTTGAAATCCTTGAATCTTTAGTCATATAAGAGAGCCCAATCTCCTTTCCGAAGCTTATTCTTATTGATGAACCTATCATGCCACTTATCTCTCTACTGCTGGATAATCTTTGTTTGCTAGATAGAAGCTAGCCATTTCTCCTCCAATTCATTGAGCTGGTTCAACCTTTTCTTTTGTGCTATAGCTAGAACCAAATTCACCTGCAACATTGTTCTCAATGCCTTTATTTCGAAATCAATAGGGAATAAGGAACTTTTACCATACACAAGTTCATATGGTGAGAATCCCATGGTATTCCTCCACATAGTTCTATATGCCCACAACACTTCTAGAAGTTTATCGGCCCAATTCCTTTGGTGACTGGCCACGGGTTTGGTAAGAATCCCCTCAATGACTTTGTTGGTGCTTTCCACTGGGCCATTCACTTGTGGATGATAAGGTGTTGTGATTCTATGATGGATTTTATATTTTTCAATTAACTTTTGGATCATATGGGATGTAAACTGGGGCCCTCCATCTGTGATTATCCCCCTGGGTATACCAAAACAGATAAAGATGTCTTCAAACAAGAAGTCTAAAACAACCTACTCCGTGGCTCTGGTTAGTGCTTTTGCCTCAACCCATTTTGTGACATAGTCAGTGCAAACCAAAATGCAGGATTTCTGTCTAGATGAAGGATTAATTGGTCCCACAAAATCCAAGGCCCATTTCTCAAAAGGTTCTAAGACGATTTGAGGTTGTAACTACATCTCATCTGATTACAGCGGTTGGCCCATTCTTTGGCAACTATCACATCTTTTCACGAACTTCTTGGCATCCTGAAATATTTTTGTCCAATAATACCATATCAAAAGGACTTTGTATCCTGTCTGCTTTTCTGTGAAGTGCTCTCCACAAGGTTCCACGTGGCAATCCTTAAGAATGTTAAAGATCTCATCTTCCCTAACACAACATTTGATCTGGAAATCTGGTCTAGTGTGATAGATATTCCCATCTATCCAGGTATAGGTATCACTCTGTTATATGATCTTTCTCTTCTCCTTGGACGGCAAATATTGTGGAAACTTCCCTGTAGCAAGATAATTGGTTATATCTGCATACCATGGTGAGTAAGTAAAAATACTAAAGAGATACTCATTAGGAAAAGAATCCTTAGTAGGAATGCAACTGTCTTCAATAGTTAACCAAGAAAGGAAATCAACTACTACATTATCTTTTCCAGGTTTATCGACAATTGTGATATCAAATTCCTGCAACAACAATAACCAGTGTGTAATTCCACCATTGGTAATTTGATTATTCATTAAAAAACAAATGGCAGAGTGGTTAGTGTGTACAAATAATTGATACCCAATGATCTAATGTCAAAATTTATTGATGGTGTTCACTACTGCTAAGAATTCCTTCTGGGTCACTGTGTAATTGAGCTCAGTTGGAGTCAAATTCTTACTTATGTAGTAAATAGCATAAGGTTTCCTCTCCTCCAGTTGGTCCAAAAAAACACCTACAACAATATCAAATGTATCTGTAGCAATGTGAAATGACAGTTCCCAATTAGGTCCACGTAAAACCAGAGCTGCTGGTACACAAAATTTCAGCTTCAAAAAGGCATGCTCACACTTTCTTGTCCACAAAAAGTCGACATCTTTCATGAGCAAAGAAAATATTGGCGATGCAATTTTTGAAAAATTCTCTATAAACCTTTAGTAATACCCTGTATGTTCCAAGAAAATATGTACCTCTTTTTGCATCTTGGGAGTTGGAATTTTCAGAATTACCTCTATTTTAGCAAGGTATAACTTGATCCTACTAGCATAAATGCAATTTCCTAGCATGATCCCTTCAGTCATCATCATGTGACATTTTTTTGTTCTCAAAGCAACATTAGTCTGTACACAACATTCCAACACTTTTTCTAAATTAGCTAATGTTGTTTCAAAAGCATCACCATAAGGTGTAAAATCATCCATGAAGATTTCAAGGCAGTCATTCAATAAATCAAAAACAATTCCTAGTATTACCCTTTGAAAAGTTGTTGGCACATTATATAGTCCAAAAGGGAGTATTTTGTATGCGAAAGTTCCCCAAGGGCAAGTAAAGGTTGTTTTATCTTGATCCTCTAGGGTAATCTGTATATGGTTGTAGCTACTAAACCCATCTAGAAATGAAAAAAAAATTCCCAAAAAGGGTGTCAAGGACCTTATCTGTAAATGGGAAAGGAAAATGGTCCTTTTGAGTGGCCTTATTGACTTCTCTGTAATCCACATAGACTCTCCACTTTCCATTGTTCTTAGGGAAAATGACAAGTGGAGACACCCACTGACTGTTAGTATCAGATAAATAAAGTTAGCACTCAGGAGTTTTTGTAATTCTTCATTCACTACCTCCTTTAGCATAGGGTTCATGCAGTGTGCGGTTGTCTAATTGGTTTGCAACCATCTTTCAAACAAATTTGGTGATTGCACAGATTGGGATGAATCCATTTCATATCCATATAGTCCCATGCAAATGCCTTTTTTTATTTCTGTAACAACTGTAACAATAGTTGGTTTTTCTCAGCATTCAGGTTGGGGTTAATGTTTAGAAACTTTCCTGGTTCTATTTCAATTGGACTGCTATCAGATTCAAAGTGGTTCTCATTTGTTCAAAATTTATATCTTCTACCTCATCTTCCTCCTTTGAATTTCAATGGAAGCAACGAAAAGAGAGTTACTAATAAAACCATTAACGATATCATCTTCTGTCTCATCCTTTAAATACTGGGCTTTCCCCAGAGTGAGGAGCGGTAGAGAAAGACCCGATTCAAGCTCAAATTCATCCCACCAGGGATTATACAAATTTGTACATGGTTTTTTGGGGTAAATATTAAGATTATTTGTAGCATAGCCATTCGAGATCACCATGGATCCAGATCGAAATCCTATAAATGCATCTGTAGTGGCCATCCAAGGTCTCCCTAGGATCAAAGGATGTCCCCCCAAGTTGGATTTGGTCTGTAAGATAAGAAATTCATCGAGATACCTCCAGGAAGTTATTATGTTTACTATGTATTCTAATACCCCCTCAGGTTTAACACATGACATATCTGCTAATTCAAGTACAATAGGAGTATGTCTAATGTAGCCCCTAGGTGGTAAATAGGTCCTTTGACATCACATTAATGGCAACCCCAATATCAATCAATGTGTTAGTTATGGGTTGGTCATTAATGTAGACAGTAATTGTAGGGTTTCCCGGATCATTATACTTGGATAGAAGGGGTTGAGCAGACATTAATTCAGAAAAATTTCCCATCACTTGTATAGTAGTAGGGTCCTTAGGCTTCCTTCCAGGTTTCTTAATGCATAGATCTCGTATTTTTTTAGCATAAATAGGTACTTCTTTAAGAGATTGCAACAGAGGAATTCGTACATGCAGATTTTGAAACTCACTAAGACAATTGGATTCAGGTTGTGAGGTCATTCTAGTCTTAGTTAATCTATGAGGATACAAAGGATTTTGACTTAGAACAGTCGAGTTAGTTGCTATAGGTGTTTCAGCCTTACCTAAGTTACCTGTTATGGGAGTAACAGTTCTTCTCGGGTTGGTTGTTACAGACGTAACAATTTTCTCTATATTGGCTATTACAAGTGTAACAACCGCCTCAGGATGTATTGTACCTCCTCTGGAAGGTTCACATTCCTTGTCAGTAATGTTAGGGGAGTGATTTGGTTTAATTACCTTACCCGACCATAGTTGAATTTCATTAAGTCCAACAGGAGTAATAAGGTAAGTTTGGAAGGTAGTCGGAGCCTCTATTGTTTGGGCTGCTTTATTATTCAGGTTAGGGTTAGGTTGCACAGGTAGTTGGGGTCATAGAGGTGGTGTAGGAACATGATTTTGGAAAGGGGGAAATCGTAGTTGCTGCTGCATTGGTAATCCAAGTGGAGTTGTACTCTAGGCATTCGCCTCCATTTATGATTCTAAGGGTATGTTTGAGATGGAGGATATTGAATAGAGAGAGAGGGGGACAACTAGTTACAGGGTGAAGGAAACTATGATAGAGAAGGAGAAGAGTATTTTCATGGATATTGTTGAGTTTTATATGCATTTTTCCATGAATTAAAAGAAGAAAAATATTGGGACATGCCTGGAGGTCATGGCTGCCATGGTCTCCTAGGTGTGATGAAAGAAGAGGATTGAACTTCTTCATTCTATTCTATAAGTACTTCTTTCAGTTTGGGAAGCTCCAGACATTAACCTATAGAATGTTCCAACTCACAAATATTGCACAAGTTGATGTTGTTCATTTTGCACTCCCTCAAGGGATGTTGCTTCTAGAAATTCAAACAGAACATAGCGAGAGGTGTATCAACTTCTCCTTGTGACTTCTTGATCTATGTTGTCATTATCTAAGCAGATAGAGTACTGAGGATGTCAGTTTTGAAATTTTTGAATAAATTCTCAATCTCTGCTCTAGTTACTCCTCCACCTATAGATTTTTTTATTCGGGCATAGGCATCTCATATTGTGCTTCTTTCCTTAGACGATCCTCTAGAGAATATTAGACAGAGCTTTACAATTTCTATGAATGGTTCCTAAGATATGTCCCCTTTTCCTAGTAGATTTAGAGTATCAAGGTAGTCATCCCTCATTCCTCTTATAAATATGGTCTTCAAGATCTCGTGATCTAAATCACTATGTTTCAACCTCTGAAAATGATAGTGAAACCACTCTACATAGTCCTCTAGGCTCTCATCCTCCTTCTGTGTCATCCTGAATACTTCTTCTCTTAAGTCCCTAGTTCTGTAATAGTCTTGATACTTTGATAAGAATGTCTCCTTCATATCGCTCCATGTTTTAATAGAAGCAAAGCTTAACCCCATGCACCATCTCAAGGCTGCTCATTTTAGAGTAGCAAGAAATAATTTTAATTTCTGAGCATTTGAAACATAGTCATAACTCTTGCATAAGACATCAAATTTGAATAAGAAGGTGTCTGAGTCTTCCACAGTCATTCCTTGAAAGGATGGTAAGGATGATAAAGGAATATTTTTCGTGGGAGACTCGCCTCTGATATCCAAATTAGGAACTCAAATGTGGTGACAGTAGCATCTGTTTTAACATTGTTTTCATTGTTGTCCCCGATTGCTAGACCTTCTAATCCTTGTTGTAACAGACATTCTTCAAACTGTTCTTGTGATTATTTTTCAAGTGAAATTGATGGCTTAGGTGACTTCAGGGTTAGTTGTTTCACTACACTGCCTGAATCCGGATATTGATAAACCAATAAGCGTTCTCATGTTTTAGGTTTTTGATGTCCTCGTTCAGTTTCCCCTTGTCCCTCAGTCCTAAAGTTTTGGTTACTGGCTTCCCCCTACTATTCCTGTATTAAATGCATAATCTTGGGAGTATTTTTTCTAGCATTAGAATGGTTGGACCCAAGATAGAGGAATCAAAGGTTTCTATCCTTGTTATGGGAGTAACAACTTTTTGTGGCAATATTTTCCTTGCGTCCCTTTGAGAACTTGATTGTTCCTTTTCTTCCTTTGAGATCAGTTCCTTGATAAATGTTTTCCTTCCTAGGTCTACACTCTTCCTTTCCTTTTTACGACCCCTTTTTCCTATGACTAATTAGAGTGGGGGGGGGGGGGGGGGGGGGTATTTTTGGTATTTCTATAATTCCTACAGTTGCACACATGGACCCTATGTGTATTAATTCACACCCTAAGTGTCTCAGTCTTCAAAAGTGGTGAGCCTGCCTAGATATGTTAAAGTGATGTGCGAGTTCTTACCTCTCGTCTTACCACCCAACAACTGAAGAGATAAAGACACGCTTTAAGAAAACAAAAAAATGCCACACACTAAGTGCTCTAGTAATCATAATGGTGAGCCCACCTAGGTATGTTAGAGTGATGCAAAGGTTCTTACCTCTCGTATTACTACCCAACATTTGTGGACTAGGAACACTCTATCATCAAACAAACAACTTGGTTGACTATATCACCAACTGCCATCCTCGGCAACGGCACCAAAATGTTTTTCTGTTTTAATCAATCCTAATTGACCAATACTGCAACCATTTAATTATCAACCCAGGGTAGGTCTTGTTGTTTCAATGTAGTTTGCACTATCTGTGCCGATACACTACAACCAAGAATGAAAATAGAAAGAAACAGTAAGGAATTTCACTGAATCAATTGTGGAAATTAAATCATTCATATAGAAATAAAAACACTCTATAGAAATGAAATCACACTTCACAATTACTAGAGAAAGGGTGCACCACACACTAAACTAATAACTACACCAGCTGGTCAACTACCATTACATTTAATCAAACCAATGGAATAGCATAATATGATTTTGGAACTAAAGTGAATATATTCTACAATTTATACAGAAACAATAGAAAACCATACAAACAATAAAAGAAACAATAGTATACAACTACTTCTACCATTGTAGTCCTTGCTAAAGAGGAGGGCCCTTCCTCCCTTGCAAGGGCATAGGAATGAACATGATATTAGTTAAAGAATCAAATGAGAAACAGTAAAAACATCACTGTAGTGCCTTCAATAGTAAAAATAATTAAAAGTTACAAGATCCGAGTAACAATGTTTTTATATGTCGTCCCTGTACATGAGAAATTGAGTTTCTTTTATAGTTATTACACACCCAAAATCAGGAATGGATTAGTCATGAGAATATCATGATTCTCATGCTGATCATAAAATAGAAATCTTTATACTTGTTCCTAAATACAAATTCTATTTAGATACATTGGTTAAGATCACAACCGTTTGGATTTGTTACTTCTAAATATATAATTCATAACTTCTAATAGCTGTTGTGTGGAATAGTACCCACGTCTTTGCCAACTACGGTGCAACAACGTCCTATGGTCAAATGACGATTTGGGATGTAACAGCAATCACTGGGTAACAACATCCTCGTAACAACATCTAAGGTGTAACAATGGTCATATTTACCAACATGTGGTGTAACAACAACACCTGTAACAACATACAATGTGTAACAACAATCTCTAACAACATAGAGAGTGTAACAAAAATCTACTCTACCCAGCTCTAAGATCGATTAATGTGATTTGTTCACTCCATAATCTTGTTCTTGCAAGCAACACCTAAAAAAGAGAAGATGATCCAAAATACTTCTCCAGTGCTTACCCCGATTAGTCACAAAAAGGAATATTACATCGTTATATTTAGAAAAAATGGAAAAATAACACGACGATGAAATAGGTTGTATATAATGAGAAAAAGGGTGATTAACATGTGAAGTTTCGTTGGCCTGGAGGGAAAGAGGATCAAAAATGGGGAAATAAAGTGTAGGAAATAGGTATAAAAACAACACCCAACACCAACCCTTCTAGGTGCCCAACCTATGAGAAAACTTGATTTTTTTAATCTATAACCCGAGTTGCTCTCATGACAAGCCATGCACATGGCTCAGACCTTCTAGTCACTTCCATAGCAAGGCCTTCATGCAACTGTTTCCTTTCTCAGGAAGTTTTGTGCCATCGACCCTAGATTTTGTGCCACTTTTTTAGGGCTAGAACTTAGACCACTGCCTAGAAATTCATGAAAAATTCAGAAAATATAATTACCACTAGGATAGGGTTACTAATTAAAACACTTGACCAAGGAATTGATCTGACCTCTATTAGACATGACAAGCATTTCCTTAAACATATCACAAACATGAAATCTACAGGTCATAACAACATATCTGAACATAGGGATCTCATACTTATCTAAGAATTTCCAAGAAGGATTGATATCCGCTTCCAATAGGTGAATTGTTATCTAATAGGTCATTTATTCATTATTATTTCATCTACTAACCAAAATATGATGATATCCATACATCAATATTATCATAAAACATGCTCATAACCAGCAAATAACCAAATATATATCAATGATGAAACAACTATTGAAGCCACATAATGACAAGCGCATTTGCTCATGAAAATACCAAAGGAAAAAGGGGTTCTTATTAACATATGAAAATCAAACCAAGTTAGGGACTTCCATGTACCACCCAACCATAGATTGGGTTAAACCAAATCTCTCTCTCATCCAATTAACCCCATGCCATATTCCAAGAATGAATGTGTGATCTCATGAAACTACTCAAACAAACCAATCTAGGGAGGCCAAACCACCTCAAACCTCAACCAATGATTCCACCTCATGGTTGGACATCACTAACCATCACTAGATCGGTCTCTACCCATGATGTCGAGGGCTCCAACGTATTTTTTCCAACCAAGGCTTCTAGGACTAGTAACACAACCCACAACTATTTCTGAACTCTAGAGCATTTGTCAAACTAGGGATTCTAGGAATAGTACGTCAACCCAAGCCGTTAGAGGGTTTCCAGAGCATTCTTCCAACCAAGGCTCTAGGAACTAATTACTTAACCCACAACCATAAGAAACACGAGAACCAACTAGAAAACAAAAGGAAAGAAACCCACAATGCCATGGCTATCCATGAAATGGAAAGATTAGTAAAAACCATTGTCAATCCAGACAATCGTCCATGCTAATGAGAAATCATAACCAAGAAACCACATGCATGTGCCATGCATGCATAATATAGCAATAAAAGCATACATGCAACTCAGTACATGCAAGAAAAGCCTGCTCTAGTTGTTGATCCAGATGTCCTCTTACACTTTATTTCTTTTCGTTTGCCTTCTTGCTCCAAATCCGAAGTATGCCACACTCCTCAAAGAGTGATCCAAGAAAAAATTAAGTGTCAAATAGTATGAGAGAGAGAATAGAAGAGAGATCTTCAAGATAAAACTGACAAAAAGCTATGAACCGATCCTCATAAGCATTTTTATCAGTGAGGCCTCTATTTTTTTCATTTTCCCATTAATTTCCTTCATTTTACACCTCACATGCAACCTGTGACCTTTCACCTTCGTTTTATCCTATTTTCTATTATTTTCATAAATAAAATGCTAATAAATGTCTCATGCCTTTTCAAAACCTTTTCCATTGCGTTTTCCAATTTCCATATCCATTAATTAATCACAAGTGATCCCCGTCACTATGTTTTTCCCCATCATTTAGCTTGGAATATGTGTCCCATGACCTTTGTTATTATTTAGCCTTTATCAAGTTTATTACATGGATTTTTAACTAGGGATGTTACAGAACCCTCCCCCTTGGGGGAACACTGTCCTCAGTGTTCAATGACACCTACAACCAACAAGATCACTAAAAAGTAAAACATACTTCCTATGGAATACTAAAAAGGTATGTTTTTGATGATCATTTCAGTGGCTTTTCAGTAGAACTTGTAAACCTTTTTGCATCATGAACTTGGAAAACAATATAGAATTATAACAAAACATGTGAGATTAATATGCAAGACTTAACCACTAACAATTGTCATTCTCTCGTGCAGGAAGGGGTGAAAACGAGGAGTTGTTGTTCCAAAGAAAAAGACAAGGACAAGGTAACTGTTGTCCCTTTGACGGGAGACCGAGTGGAAACAAGGCTAAGCAGATCAAAGCAAATCGGCCCTAAAAAGGAGGAGAAGACACCAGCTCGGCACAGGAGGGAAAAGAGATGATTAAGGATTAACGGTTCGGTGAATCCCTCAGGATCCTTGATCCTGAGGGATCGCTGCTTTATCTATCTTGTTACTTAGACATCTCTGTCGCCACCCTTATATAAAGGGACAACACTGTTAGCTTTGGGAGTTCAACTTGATTATGCTTTTATGTAATTTTTATTAAGATCAAAACTTTGATCATCGAGTCTCGATAAGAACTGGTTAATTGTACTTTTGTTTCATGCATTAATACAAAATTGGTGATTATTTTATCTATATGTCTGGATTAACCTAAAGCGGTGCACCCTTGGAGGCTAAGGGCCCGGCCCCGGAGGACACTTGCTTCTGTATTATTACAATTTGATTTCTGTGTGGTTTGCTTAGCATTGTTATTTGGTAATCTGATATGCTTTATAAGTTTACATCACATGCTCTGTTAAGATTAACTCATTAAGATTTCTACAAACAGAACTGTTGTATTGACTCTGCATCATATTACTGTTCCTCTCAGATTTGATTGAATATTATTAGTCTTAACTGAATATTGTTGCTATTTTATTACAGAGCTTTTGTGCTGTACATTCATGTTACAGGATTCATCTTGAAAGTTATGTTCTTTACGATTGTTGGATTCATAAGTAACGTTGTTCTATTTTGAAGCGCAGTCGTATTCCTTTTAATTGAGATTGATGCTTAGATCAGATTACTATTCAAGCATGTTGTGTTCGTATATGGTTTCCAAGTGCTGTTCCATAACTTATCAGTAATCAGTGCTGTTCCATTAGTGTGTGCTGCTTGATCTGCCTTAAGAGTGAAAGATTGCTGTTTGATTATGATTAATGCATTTTAGTTAGTAGATTAAGTTTGATTACTACTTGCGAGACTTAGTTTTTTAGTTGTTGTTCCTTTTAAGAATTGTTGTTCCATTTCAGAATTGCTGTTCATTCCAGATTTGCTGTTTGATTTCTTATTTTCTGTTCCATTTTTCCATCTGCCGTTCCATTTACTAGCATTTGTTGATTTGGTGTGAGAGATGATCTAAGGCTATAGTGAGCCTCGAAATTTACTGTCTAGCTCCTAGACCTGTGGTCCGTTCTCTAATTTCCTTTCCATCAGTTCCAAAGGGACGGGTTATCGCTGCCGAACCCTTGACTGATAAGTTGCCTAGTTTTCTGAGTGTGTAATTTACTCTTTTGAAGTAACTTAGTTGTGGACAATCATCCATTTACTCTTGTATTTTTGAATGCTGTACTACTAGCATTATTCTGACAAATGATAGCCTCAGACTGAGACACTCTTTGAAATAACAAAACACTCCCAGATTAACATATTAATGTGAGGTAACTAGAGGTGAAAGAGACCCTTTTTATAGCTCTACACTTCCCATGGAGATTTATAACTTAGCTCGTTGTAGTATTTATAATGGGAAACCTATTGAAAAGAAAACCAAGTTACATGAAAAACATAACAACATGAGAAACATATCGCTTATTGGATCTTTATAGCACAACTCATGACAATATTTACATCCATATACGTATATACATATGCCAAAAGATTCACTCAACAAGATAATAGAGAAGGATACATAGCCCACATTGGATCCACCATCCCCCATGTAGCTTCATTAGGCCCAAATTGATTCCATTGCACTTTAACCTAAGCGATTTCTCGGTTCTGGAGCATGAGCATATTTCTTTGTAAAATGCACTGAGGTTTCGGCTGTCATTCTCCTTTTGGATCCACCTACTACTGGTCCAATCCTCTCAAGTATCTTGAAAGGTCCACAATATTGAGGTGCCATCTTGGCACATGATACAGTCCTCAAGGAGCTCTTCTTGGATTGATGCGCAAGTACACCTGTTCCCCAACCTGAAACTACTTAAACATCCTATTATGATCTGCATTACTCTTCTTTCTGCCTTGTGATTCCTTTAGATTCTTCTTGATTACTTGCATTTCCTATTCCATTTCTTCCAACATGTCTAGTCCTATCAACACCATGTTAAATGGATCAATCCAGCTAATGGGAGTATTAGAAGTCTTCTCATAGAGTGCCTCAAATGGATTCATCCTCAATGATTACTGATAACCATTGTTGTAAGTGAACTAAGCCAGTGGAATATACTCTTCACACTTTTTGTGCTGATGTATGACGTACATTCTCAACACATCCTCAAAAGTCTCGTTGATCCTCTCTATCTATCCATATTCCTATGGATGATAAGATGTA
Organism: Pinus tabuliformis; assembly: GCA_031772625.1. Classification (NCBI taxonomy): domain Eukaryota; kingdom Viridiplantae; phylum Streptophyta; class Pinopsida; order Pinales; family Pinaceae; genus Pinus; species Pinus tabuliformis. The sequence continues at coordinate 937,191,448 of CM062818.1, forward strand.
CTAAAGGCCAAATCTATACCCACTTATACAGATAACTCTTTCTAGAATCTAGAAGTGAACATGGCATCATTGTCTGACATAATCTTCTTCGGAATACCATGAAACCTCATTACATCTCTGATGAAGACCTATGCTACATCATTATGTGGATAAGTAGACTTCACTAGAATCAAAAGTGTGCTACCTTTGTCAACATTTCCACTACAACCATGATAGAATCATGTTGTCTAGATGTCCTCGGAAAAACTTTAATGAAATACATGGAAATGACCTCCCATTTTCACTCTGGAATAACAATAGGCTATAGAAATCCACCTAGATGCTTACACTCTTCTTTTAATTGTTGACAATCCAAGCACCTATCCACAAAATCTGACACTTCCTTCTTAAAATTCATCCAGTAATAGAACTTCTTCACCACTATCAATGTTTTCTAATATCTTCGATGACCTGAATACGATTTAAGATGAAATTCCCTCAAGATAATATTCTTGAGCTCACTGTTATCTGGTACATATATCTTGTCCCTAAATCCAACCAAACAATCTATTATGAGATGATAGTCCACATATTGATCACCTATACCCTCTTGTAACCTATGCATAAGCTCCCTATACTTTTTATCATGTTGTCCTACTTGTAGGACCTGATCCTGTAAATATGTCCCATATTAACTCCTAGCTGCTATGTGATTTAATTGTACTCTCCTTATAAGAGAATCCGAATCTCTATTCTCGTTACCTTTAATGTACTTGATCTTGAAATAAAACTCACTGGTCATGGCCAACCATCTAGCTTGTCTAGCATTCAGGTTTGGTTGGTCAAATAGATACCTCAATCCACTTTGATCGCTCATCAATAGAAACCTCCTACCAAGAAGATAATGTCTCCACATATTTAATGCATGGACGATCACTTCCAACTCAAGATCATATGTAGGATAATTCTTCTTGTTCTCATTCAATCTCCTTGATTCACAGCATGTTATCAACCTATTCAACCCCCTAGGGTTAGTGTTCCTTAGTCCTCATGGTTGTTTGAATTTTTCCAGGCTTTATACCTTCTTTTTTCCAATCATACTTACTAGTTGCACTAATGGAGGCCTATAAGAGGCCCCAGTCACTCCCAAGCCTTCCTTGTGCATGTGACTATGGGCCTTTTTAGTATTTTCTATGCCTACAAATGGGGATGTTTTCTATAGTTTCTTGGTACCTAGTATATTAGTTTGAATCATCACTTATTCAAGATGGCCAAGAATTATCATTTAGAATTTTCCATGACTTCTCTTCACCCTGAGTGTCTACATTCATCCTCTTGGGACCTCTCTTCTTCCTATTTATATTGGACCATTTGGGAGAGTCAGGGTAGTTTTGGAGAGAAAGTTTCTTGGTGAGATAGAGAACTTGAGTCTATGTTGTTATCTTGCTACCAGAGAGAGAGCTTAGGCGGTTCTTGTTGCTTAAGTATTCCTCTTCATTCTCATTTCCTTGTTATAGTGGGGAGACTCTTCCATATTGTGGAGAGGAATATTTGAGGTGAAGGTATATGGTTGTAATCTAATTTTTTCATGATTAATAGAAATATACGTTTTTTTCCTGTATATTTTTGTATTCAACATGCTTTATAGTTGTTTCTATGATATTTTGATCTAACGATCTTCTGAGGAAGGTCACTTGTTTTCTTCATTTGTTTGTGGTTGTGAGTAGGGATCAAGGTTAGGTACAGACAAGGTAGATTGCTTGAGTTGAGCGTATGAATCTGGATTAGACCCAAAATCCTTCTCAATCTGCAAGGAGGCTAGGTGCACACATATTTCATTCTAGTATATAGAACTGACTACGTGATGCATGTTTGATCATTTGGGTTGGGACACTATTGTATCTCTATTGGTCTTTCCTTTTGTTGTCTGGTGATCTGATTTGGACATGCGATCACAAAGAATTAGCTCCTTGCATGCAAATTTAAATGCAATAGAAGTGGTGCTTTCAATCATATTATGCTCTTGAGTCGAGTTCTTCTTCTAAGGACTCACCCACTCAACCTACTTCCACTAGACCTCTCATGTTAGATAAGGCTTTAGATGTTATTTATCGCCCCCCCAAGGGTGTCGCCCATAAGACAACATACAATACCTCTACCCGAGCTTGTCAAAATTACAATATTTTTGAAGATGTTGCTCAAGCTTCTTGTGCCATGTATGCCCTCGAGGTTTTGCAAAGTTTTCCTCAGCAGAGAAAGGCCTTGTTGTCTGCGATTGGTGGAGTTGATCTATCTGACTCAAGTCTCATTGTGTTTAATGCTGACAAGGATTCTCCTCGCCTTTCCCATCATATCACTTTTTAGATTAACGTGTGTGTTCTCCATAAGAATATTCATCACACATTAGTGGATGAAGGCTATTCCATGTGTGTCATGTTAACATCAAGGTGGAGAGCTCTTGGCTCTCTCACACTTGCCATAGCCAATACCACTCTTCAAGATTTTGATGGACAAAACTTTTTACCTAAGGGATTTCTTCCTAAGTTTTCCATTGAGTTAGGGGTAAAAAATGTATATGTCGATGATGAAGTTTTCGAGGCCACATTGGATTACAACCTACTATTTGGTTGCAGTTCTCTTTATTCCATGACCATCATTGTCTCATATGTGTTTTGTCTACTTTGATTTCCTCAAGAAGGAAAGACTGTCATTGTCGACTAGCTTGACTATTGCGTGCCATCGGTTAGTATGAGAGTGTTGGTGCAAGCTTGTTTAAAAGCTCATCTCTTATTGGGTTATTTCCTCAATTAGCACCGCCCAACATTCTTTCACCCTCTTCAAAATATCCTATGCATATGATCTCTTCTACCACCTGTGGACCCCATAGACCTCTTGTTTTGTGGGTCATTTTGCCCAATTCTATGGAAGTTGATCAAGATAGTGAGCACCCTCCACCACCTATTGTGGAGGAGATTGCCTCTTCGGCAGTCCCATCAATACCTCCTGACACTAGTCAAAAACCCCATCCCAATAAGGAATATGACTAGGTTCCTTTACCCACATGGGCCGTCCCTTTGCCTGTTCCACATGAATCCATCGATGACAAACCCCCCTTGCTAGTCAAATTGGAGTTCATGGATCCACCCACTGATAATCCTAGAGAGTTTATACCCTTTCGTGCCTCTAATATCCCTAATTTGGAACACGCAGAGCTCAAAAAATTAAATCTTGAACTGAACCAAGGGAATCTCCTTGACCTTCCTTGGAAATACCACCCATGGACTGAGTCAAGTCTTGGGATTCTACTACCGAACTTGCCAACAAATTTCCCTCACCACTTGTCGACTAGCATCCTGTACCTCCAATATGTCCTCGTTCTCCCTTATGTCTTCATGATCATTTTGAAAATGAGACTATGTTATACTGTCCTTAGCATGGTCAACCTTTTAGCATCGGGTAATTCTCTTTCATTTGGCATGGAACTACTCTGGTAGGCCATGTGGTTCTCTCACCTCCCATAAGTTTGCATACAAAAAGCCTTGGCCCATGCCCAAATGTGGGCACTCTTTAGCTTGTCATATCTGACTAAGTTGCAGTTGTATATACTGTATATAAGTGGGCATGTGATAAGTTTCTTTTTTCTTCTCAGTATCATTTTTCTTGGTTTCTGTGTGTGATTTGTGTGTCTGGTCTTTGATTCATAGATGTCAACACCCTTTCTTCCTTATAGAGGCTTTATAGATGGTGCAAGCCATTACTTTCAGAATGTTTCTTCTGCCGCTTGGGTTATCTTTTCAACCACTAATGAGCTTGTGAGTTTTGGGGGTATTTGTCTCTGCTCTTTCACATATAATGTGGTTGAATATAGTGTTGTTATTGAGATCTTGACTAAGGCCAGCCACCTTGGAATACGCCACCTAGTTATTCAACATGACTCTTAGCTCGTAGTGTCTCAGCTCAACCGTCTCTATTCTGTAAGGAAATAAACTTTTCTATGCTATATTTTGAGGGTACATCTCTTGTAACGTTTATTTGATTACATTGATTATGCTCATATTACTCGAGACCAGAACCAATTGGGTGATTTGTTAGCTAATTATGTCTTAGATTGGAATTTATCCCATCATTAGTTTTAACCATGCACATGATACATTAAAAATTCATTGTAAATACACATCATTTACATACAAAACACATACATGCCATCATTTTATTATATATCAAAATTTTTGGGTACATAGTTCAAAAATTTGGCAACTGAGGCCTTGGCTACTATGCCATACATATGTAGATTCATAAAAAACACACACCCCTATACTATTGCCTCCACTTAGTGGTGCTCATGATAACATAAGAATACACTCAGAATGCAACGGAGAAGGTTCCGATAATGGGTTGACTTGACACCAACCGTATGCCTTTGACAGTGTCGAAGGGTATCTTCCATACTCCTTGGACAAAAACCTAATGTAAGCTCCTCAACATTGTGATTTAACTCCCACAACTCCTTGTCTTCATCCTCTATCTCTCCTGCAGGTGCTTCTGGCCCTCTGGGGCATGGGCAGGTGGTCCATGTCTCCTTAAGTGAAACACCCTATAGGGTGTGTAGGAACCACACCTACATATCACAACAATCATGACTTGTAACTGTGTATCTAAACCAAAAAACAAAAAAACTTACATATTCAAAAATCATGTATCTATCTATATATATCATTTTTATCTTACCTCTCTCATCAAAATCCTCACCAGGGGGAAATATCGTGTTTGGATCTCCTTATAAATCTACTCCATCAAAGGGGTAGTTGTCCAGTTGCAATGAAGCTGCTCTCAACCATTTCTAGTATGTACATGGGAACCAACCACCAGTGTGTTCTCCATCTTCCCTAGGCATAATGGAGCACCACCTCACCATCCGTGGCTGCGTTGGTGGTGGATATACCACATAGTCTAGTATCATTGGCCTCATCACAATGATCTTCTCAAAGAAGGAACTCACAAGCAAACTCCCATAACCACATATTTGGTTCCTCCCTCTCTTCATATTTGTTAATTGAGCCTTGACATTCACAAACATTCCTTCACACTAGTTGAAAAGTGTGGGTTCTAAAAATCTGATGAATAGCTCTACATGTAGTATCATCACGATATCATCATGGAGTTCAACTTACTTGGATGAAGATGGTTCCTCTTTGTCTCCTCTTCCTCCTCCTTTCCCTAGCTCACAAATACTTGGAATCTCTCTCCCACTTTTCTCTCAAAATCACAATGACCAAATGAGGAGGTATGGGTTTCTTTTATAAATTATTTTGGCATCTTTTAAGAATATTCCTTTTTCTTTTATTTTTGGTTCTTAGAAGGATTTTTCTCTTTATAACTCTGTTTTCTAGTTTATTTTTTGCATGATGTTTGGTGAGTGAACTTTTTGAGTCTCTTTGCGGGCCCCATTTACAATAATGGGCCCAAGGTATGTTCCCTTTATTGGCATATAGGGTTTGGTCACTTTCTCTCTCACTATTACATTATTGACTGTCAGTACCATATTTATGCCTTAGGTGCAACCACGCCAAGTTGATAATTTAGCCACTCTCTTTTATGCACGTCGTTTCCATGCGTAGATATTACCTGCTCATGGTTACCCTAGTTAGCACCTCTTTGCCAACTTGGTGTCCATGTAGTCATTTTTATTACCTTTTAAAATCCATCCTTCTGACTCGCCGTGACCTAGAATTTGAGCCTCATGTCCTCCTCTTCATCATATTTTTGGCCATACCACAGGAGGATTCCACTCTTTATCCCTTGTGATTTCTAATTTTATCAGCCTATTTTTGTAGATTGAGGCTTGGTTTCTCTCTTCCATAGTCCTCATCTGCTTGGCCTACCATCTGCTTTCACTTGGTGTTTTACCCTTTATTGGAGGAACCACTATGATGAGTGGTCTTATTACCCAACCTTTTGTCCTCATTATGTAATGAGTAGTTCCATCATCACCAAAACCAATTTCTATTCTTTATACCATTCATTCCTCTAGGAGGTGTTTCCTTTAAGCTCTTTTTAGACTCCTTAAGTTAGAAAGATTGTTGAGTGAAATTTTCTCCTTCACGCTCATAAAAATATTACTCGAAGGATCTTCTATTTTGGTGCCTTTAGTCGGCTTATTACTTCCGAAAATTACAATGGTTCTTTCTCATCTGTATATACTAGTATAAGTTTAACCCTTTTCCATACTAGGATAAACTAGTTACAAAAAGGGAATACCCTAGTACGTTTAGATAGGAGGTTCTCCCTTGTATACTTTTATCTCTTTTTTGGGCTTGGGGGACAACTTTGTGAAAAAGAAACTTATAAAAAGAGAAGTGAGGGAAAATTTATTTCCATTAGTCATCAAAAGACAATGTCCTTTGCATCACCCTTGAACACGACACATGTCATCTTAATTATCTCATAGTTTGTTTTTAGTTTTCCTAAGAGTTGTAACATACATATGAGTTTGTCTACTCCTCTGGATGGTTACTCTTCCAATCATATGGAGCATGCCTCGATTCCTCCTGCATCACTACGTGATATCATCTTGTGCTCATTATTCATGCTGAAAACTCACTTTTGTGTTGTGCTACTATGTGTTCAAGGGAAATCTTAGCATGTGTCGACCATCTGTAGTAGCCTGTTGACCTTTTTGAGTTGACCATCCTTGTGTTAGTTGTACTTCATCATCTCATGACTTCATCCATGTAGAAATTTTTAATAATTTAACACATATTCAATGGATATTATCCTGATCATGTACTATTTCGGAATACGTACACAATACATAAGCTCCTCTACGTTGATCATCAATATAGCAGCATCAATAACAATAAAACATCAAGAGCATTCACACATTAACACAGTATGTAACCCGGGGAAAGCATCTCGCTAAAAACCCCACACTATCTGTATATTAATGATTGAGAACATGTAACATTACAAAGTACAATGCTTATCATAAGTAATCTAGTACCAGCTCCACCTGTTACACACAATACAGCTCAGATCTGATCTCCAAATCTATTCCACTGCTTGCCTGCCTCTCCAGCTCAATACCTGCTCAAGAACTGATGAGAATGATTTACCAAACTCGTATTTCACCTGCAAAGAATCACTCACACTGTGTTGGACGTGAGCACAGGCTAAAATTCTTGGTATTGGCCAATTCATTGGCATACTCAATCCCTCTGATTGTGCAAATCATCATGCACAACTATAGTCACAGTTGATAGCAATCTGATCCTCTAACACCTGTCCCTGCTGAACTGAAGATGCACTGACATGCAACTGAGTTAACTGATGTATTCTATAGTTGCATTATGAGTTAATAACTTGTGAATTAATTAATAACTAATTCACCCAACTCATCTCTAGTCTATTTTCCAGTTAGACTAAATACAACCAGTTTAACAAAGCTAAACTGAACACAACTCCATCAATTGCACCTCCAGTCCACTAAACTCAACTCACTTGAGTTCTAACTGAAGTCCTGCATGCAAATATTAGTCATCCCATAGGTAACCACGTATTTCCCTCTGGGATCTGCATGTACCACATCCGTAGCTCATCCTGAAGTGCTCCAAGAGAATAAGATCAAGTTTATAGTCCAAATATTATTATGAGACAATAATATTTGACTTTTCTATTTTTGACAGCCAGTCTAAAAATAGACTTTGATCACTCATACTGTGATCACTCATACTGTGGTCACCCACACTGTGATCACTCATACTGTGGTCACCCACACTGTGATCATCCTTGCTGGGATCAAAAATAGAACTTGTGCCATAATTTACCTACGGGCCCACTTAGTGAAGGCGACTCTTTTCACTAAGCTCCATCATCTTGTTGCAATCTCAACACTCCCTCTCGACAAGATATGGATTATCAGCAACCCCTATCCTGCCTCGGTGGTACTCGAATTTGCTCCTGGTGAGAGCCTTCGTCAGAATATCAGCATCCTGATCCTTTGTTGGAATGTATGAAAGCAACATGATCCTCCGCTGCACACAATCTCTAATATGATGGTACCTGATGTCAATATGCTTAGATCTATCATGAAATACAGGATTAGCCGAGAGTTTAATGCAACTCTGGTTATCACAGTAAATCACAGTAGGATCCAAATGGGAACCGAACAAACCAACCAGGATCTTCCTCATCCATATAGCCTCGCATGCAGCCAAACTTGCTGCCATATACTCGGCCTCCACTGAATTGAGTGCCACAGATCTCTGCTTCCTGCTGTACCAAGAAACTGCTGTCGATCCAATACTGAAGACCCCTCCTGATGTGCTCTTTCTGTCTGTTGGGCTTCCTGCCCAATCTGCATCCGTGAAGCCACATAGCTTCACCTCATCCTCCTGTCTGTACCATAAACCATATCCCAGTGTGCCTCTCAAGTAGCGCAATACATGCTTGCCCGCCTTCCAGAAGAGCTTGGTAGGCTTAACCATAGCTTGTGAAATTTGGTTAACTGCATAGCATATATCAGGTCGTGTGTTGACTAAATACATCAGCGACCCCACCAACTGTTGATAAACAGTGGCATCCACTTCTTCTACCGAAGTGGCATCCTCCTTCCTCCAACCTCCAGGAAGAGGAGTATCAACAGGCTTGCAGCCATGCATGTTGAACTTCTCCAGTATCTCTCAAGCATACTTTCCCTGAGAAACAAATAGTCCACCACTGCACTGCCATATTTCCAATCCTAGGAAATAGTGAAGGAGGCCTAAATCCTTCATCTCAAACTCTATAGCAAGATCCTTCTTTCATGACAGTATCAACAACTCATCACCCATTAAAATCAAATCATCAACATAGAGTACAATGATAAGCAAATTACCCTCCACCACAATCTGGTATAGGTTAGGATCCGCCTCGCTCTTGGAGAATCCAAGTCCTGTGAAATAGTTGTCTATCCATGTGTACCAAGCACGTGGTGCTTGCTTCAACCCATACAACGCTCTCTTGAGACTGCACACATGCGACTCGCTGTTGAAGACCTCAAAGCCTTCGAGTTGCTCAATGTACACCTCCTCCTCAATGACTCCGTTGAGGAACGCAGTCTTCACATCCTTCTGATGAATGTGCCATCCCATCTGCGCTGAGAGAGAAAGAATCGTCTGTATGGAAGAATACCTTGCAACAGGTGCAAAAGTCTCCTCATAATCGATCCCCTCTATCTGTGAAAAGCCTCGGGCAACAAATATTGCCTTGTACTTCTCCACACTCCCGTCAGCTGCCTGCTTAACTTTGTAGATCCATCTCAAACCCACCACTGATTTCCCTTCCAGTCTAGAAACAATCTCCCATGCACTGTTTTTGACAATAGAATCATACTCTTCCACCATGGCATCTACCCATGCGGGATCCTCCACAGCTTCCTCGAAAGAGTATGGCTCAATCACAACACACTTGCTCATAAGAGCCATGTATCCAGTGTACCGATCAGGTGACTGTCTCTGCCTGCGTTGGGCTGTAGGTGGTCCTAAAACTTTCTCTGCATATTGAGCCAGTTGCTCAGCTTCAGTCAAGCGCTTTCGCCCTCTGATGGTTGGCGCTGCATGAGTGGTCTCTTCCACTCCATGAACCTCATCCTGTGGCTAAGCCACATCCTGAAGCTCATCCTTAGGAACTAATAGCTCCTCATCTGCATGCAAGTGTAGCTCCCTCTCAAGCGAACACTTCATGGCTTTCTCCTCCTGAAATTTTATATCCCGTCGCATGACAATTTTACCACTGTTTGGCAAATACACATGATAGTTGTGGGGCATATCAGTGTACCCCACAAATATCCCAACCTCTGCGGTCGGCTCCAACTTCTTCCTGGCATCCTTCGTCACATGCATGTAAACATTAGCACCAAAAATCCTCAAATGAGAAAGATCAGGCTTCTTACCATAATAAGCCTCCTCGGGTGTACTCATGCCAAGTATCCTATGAGGACAACGGTTCTGCACATAAACTGCTGTATTGCATGCTTCCGCCCACAAGTGAAGGGGTAGGCCCTGATCATGCAACATTGCCTGTGCAGCACCCACAATCGTTTTGTTCTTCCACTCAGCTACCTCGTTTTGCTGTGGGTTATGGGGAGCTATCTCTCTTTGAATCCCTTCTGCCTTGCAGAAATCCTTGAACTCGTCCGAGATGTATTCACCACCATTATCGCTCCTAAGAGCCTTCACCTTCTTCCCCGACTCCTTCTCGACTAGTGCTTTGAATTCACAGAACTTTGAATATGTCTCGCTCTTCTTCTGCATGAAGAAGATCCAGCACTTACGAGATAAATCATCAACAAAAATCACATAATACATGTGTTTTGTTGTCGAAGCAACTGAGAAAGGTCCACACATGTCTGTGTTAATTCTCTCAAGGATCGTCGTGGTGCGACTATCCTTCTCGTGAAAGGTGGCTTTCAAAAACTTCCCCAAAGTACACCCCTTGCACTGATATGACTGGGCAAGTGTGCCTTTAGGAAGCCCTGTAGTGATCTGCTGTAGTATCTTCAAGGCTCCATGGTGAAGGTGACCCAATCTCCTGTGCCACAACTCGCCATCATCCCAGCTCACCAATCCTTCTACCTTGCCTGCCATTGCTGCGCATCCATCTACATGCAACTCATAAAGGTTCCTCACTCAAACCCCTATCTTCCGGGTCTCACCAGTTGTCTTGCTGTGCAGGAAAGCCTTTCCCTCGCTTAAAACAACATCATACCCCTTGTCTTCTAACATCACCACTGAGATAAGATTCTTCTTCAATCCTGGAACATACATGACTTCCTTCAATATGAAGGGTTTACCAGACTCCCTCTCAAAGGAAATGGTACCGATACCGGTTGCACTGTATCTACCATCATCGCCCATCTCGATGTGCACTCCAAGATCTTTGTCCTCCAGATCAGAGAACAAATCTCTATCTCCCGTCATGTGAAGAGACGCACCATTGTCCAAGAACCACACTGATCCCATCACACTTGAAACCAAGCATGCGATCAATGAAAAATCAAGCTCAAACTGTGAGGCTAGAGCCTCTCCTGCTGAAGATCCAGCATCCTGCTTCTTCTTCTTCTTCTGCAGAAAATTAGTGGCATAGTGTCCATGCTGGTGACAGTGAAAACACTTCACTTTGGACATATCCTGCTTCTTGCCTTTCGCACCAGACTGAGAAGCTTTCTTGCTCTTCCCTTTCTTTGCTTTGGCAGCCAAAGCACAATTCTCTTCATCAGCTCCCTTTGATGAAGATCCGTCCCTGATACTCCGCCTGATCTCCTCCTGCACAAGATCTGACCATAGTCTTTCCCATCCTGGCAATTTCTCCTAACCATTGACAAAGTTCTGATAGGAATTCCAACTTTCCGAAAGACCAAGGAGAGCCAAGATCACCAAGTCCTCATCATCGACAATAACCCCCACACTTCCCAGCTCATCTCGACACTGAGTGAACTTCGTGAGATACTTGGGAATACTGTCACCCTTCTCGCATTTGATGTTTCTGAGTTTGTCTTTGAGCACCAGCTTCCTCTGATCACTCTTTCTTTGGAATAATTCTGTTAATGATTTCCACATCAAATATGGAGTAGCCTTTCCATGGAGGCTAGACACAATGTGATCCTTCACGCCCTCCAACAGAATCCTTCGACATTTTGCGGTCTTCTTTTGCCAAACTTTCGCCTCAGTGACATCAGTAGGCTTTGGGATATCCGTATCTATGAACTCCTTCAGTCTGTTATCATCCAATACTACCTCCATCCTGTCCTTCCATGCAATATAGTTTGAGCTGCCCTCAGGAGCATACTCCAATCGCAATATGTTGAAAGACATTGCTGCGTTGTCACCAAGAAAACACTGCTGCAAATTCAAATTCCACCAGCAACCAACTCAACTGCCTCATATCTAAGATTCGTGAGAACACAATATTTCTCGTACAGAGATTGACTCAATGGGCATTCACCAGATATCTCACCTTCCAAAGGAAGGATGAATCCAGAGGCTACCTGGCCCGATTACAGACTCTGCCTGAAGAAATAGAATGTAAACACTTCCTGAATAGTAGATCTGATGATCAACAGCTCTGATACCATGTAGAAATTTTGAATAATTTAACACATATTCAATGGAGATTATCCTGATCATGTACTATTGTGGAATACATACACAATACATAAGCTCCTCTATGTTGATCATCAATATAGCAACATCAATAACAATAAAACATCAAGAGCATTCACACATTAACACAATATGTAACCCGGGGAAAGCATCTCGCTAAAAACCCCACACTATCTGTATATTAGTGATTGAGAACATGTAACATTACAAAGTACAATGCTTATCACAAGAAATCCAGTACCAGCTCCACCTGTTACACACAATACAGCTCAGATCTGATCTCCAAATCTATTCCACTGCTTGCCTGCCTCTCCAGCTCAATACCTGCTCACGAAATGATGAGAATGGTTTACCAAACTCATATTTCACCTGCAAAGAATCACTCACACTATGTTTGACGTGAGAACATGCTACAATTCTTGGTATTGGCAAATTCATTGGCATACTCAATCCCTCTGATTGTGCAAATCATCATGCACAACTATAGTCACAACTGATAGCAATTTGATCCTCTAACACCTGTCTCTGCTGAATTGAATATGCACTGACATGCAACTGAGTTAACTGATGTATTCTATAGTTGCATTATGAGTTAATAACTTGTGAATTAATTAATAACTAATTCAACCAACTCATCTCTAGTCTATTTGCCAGTTAGACTAAATACAACCAGTTTAACAAAGCTAAATTGAACAAAACTCCATCAACTGCACCTCTAGTCCACTAAACTCAACTCACTTGAGTTCTAACTGAAGTCTTGCATGCAAATATTAGTCATCCCATAGGTAACCACGTATTTCCCTCTGGGATCTGCATGTACCACATCCGTAGCTCATCCTGAAGTGCTCCAAGAGAATAAGATCAAGTTTATAGTCCAAATATTATTATGAGACAATAATATTTGACTTTTCTATTTTTGATAGCCAGTCTAAAAATAGACTTTGATCACTCATACTGTGATCACTCACACTGTGGTCACCCACACTGTGATCACTCATACTGTGGTCACCCACACTGTGATCATCCTTGCTGGGATCAAAAATAGAACTTGCGCGATAATTTACCGGTGGGCCCACTTAGTGAAGGCGACTCTTTTCACTAAGCTCCATCATCTTGTTGCAATCTCAACAATCCATACATCACACCATCATGTTCTATTCCATATCGATTGATGGGGGATAGATCAAGGCCCTCCTTCGACGAATCTTTTCCTTTCAACTTCAACTCATAATCCAGGAGCTTGATGTAGGAACAAGTAGTACCTTGGATCTTTCACAGCTTAGTGGCAGGCTTCCTTCTGATCAAAAGTGGGTTTTTCATCATTGGCTCCTAATTGGTTGAGTTCACTAGTGTTCTACGTCAACTCAGTTATTCAAACTTAGTGGTTTGTACTAGATTCCTTGGGGTCAATTTTCCTCATTGATGCATTTCCTTGTGTCTGTTACTAGTTTACCTCATTGGATGGTAATAAAGTAGTTTCTACCATGTTTGACCTCAGCTCATCTATTCACATGCTGTAGATTCGTACCATTGGGGTTATGTCAAAGACCCTGGGTTAAGAACATCTCACTCTTATATGGAATTCTTCCCAAGCTGCGTTGGAGTTATGTATTTGTTATGTACTTTGATGACTATCTTGAGACATGTCTCTGTCTGTCATGTGTCCATAGTCCTACTAATGTATACTATGACATAAATTGACGATTATATTTGTTAGTGGTTATGCTCTATTTATTGAGTCACATGGATGCACTACGTATGTAGTTTTTGGTCATGTTCTGGCACTTCATCTCATGGATTTGCAGTGTATGTTTTGGAAGCCATCTTCATTATCTCCTTATGACCGAGCATGGGTATGCATGTCTTAGGGATGTTATCAACATAGATGAGACTCCAGCTCTAGAGTCTTCCTATCCACATTCTGAGATTTGTCTCCTCAATCCTATTTTGACGTCTGGGCTTTATCATAATGTAGTTCAGCCATCAACTTTTCTTCTCACCTCATAATTTAGGGAGAATATATTATCAACCTATTTTACCCGCTAGGTTCAGTGTTCCTTAATCCTCATGGTTGTTTTACTTTTTCCGGGATTTAGACCTTCTTTTTTCTAGTCATACTTCTTAGTCACACTGATGGAGACCTATCAGGGTGACTGGAGCCTCTCAGTCACTCCCAATCCTTCGTTGTGCATGCCACTATGGAATTTTCTAGTATTTTCTATGCCTACAACTCGGGGTGTATTCTAGAGTGTCTTTCTCCCTAGGAGATCAGTTTGACACATCACTAATTTGACCTAGCTAGGACTTATCATTTAGAAGTTTCCATGACTTCTTGTCGTCCTTAGCATATACATTCATCCTCTTGGGACCTCTCTCTTACCTATTTATATTGGACCAATTGGGAGGGTCAAGTTAGTTTTGGAGATCCAGTTTCTTGGTGAGCTAGATATCTTGAGTCTATGCTGTTATCTTGCTACTAGAGAGAGAGCTTATGAGGTTCCTATTGCTTGAGTATTCCTCTTCATGCACATTTCCTTCTTATAGTAGGAAGACTCTTCCATATTTTGGAGAGGAAGATTTTAGGTGAAGGCATATGGTTGTAATATTTTTTTTCATGATTAATAGAAATAAATGTTCCTTCCCTATATCTATTGTTATTCAACATGCTTTATAGTTGTTTCTTTGATATTTTGATTTAACGATATTCCGAGGAAGTTAACTTGTTGTCTCCATTTGTTCGTGGTTGTGTGTAGGGATCAAGATTAGGTGCATACAAAGTAGATCACTCGATTCAAGTGTAGGAATTTGCATTAGACCCAAGATCATTCCCCAATAGGCGAGGAGGCTAGGTGCACACATATTTCCATGTAGTATATAGAACTGACTGCCTAATTCATTTTTGATCATTTGGGTTGGGACACTATTGTATCTCTATTGGTCTTTCCTTTTGTTGTTTTCTGATCTGATTTGGACACGAGATCATGAAGAAATAGATCCTTACATGTGAATTTAAATGCAACATAGCACACTACCTATTCATCTTGCATCATGACTCCACCAAATCCTCTCTTGCAAGCATCTTTACACACCACAAACTCTTTATCCAGATCTGTAATCTTTAAAACTGGAGCATTTTTCAACAACTCCTTCAACTGCTCAAAATTGGTTGAACATTCCTCTGTCCACTCAAATTTCTTACCTTTCCTCTACAATGATGTAATGGGATAGGAAATCCAATAGAAGTTGTTGATGAACCTCCTATAATAACCTACTAACCCCATGAATGATCTTACCTCATCCACATTCCTAGGAGTTTCCAATTCCATTATAGATTTTATCTTTTCCGGATCCACTACTATGCCTTCCTTGGAAACAACATGTCTGAAGTAATGTACCTCTGTCTGAAAGAAACTGCATTTTTTCAGCTTTGCATACAAATAATTCTCTCTTAGAAATCTCAACATTGTTGTTAAGTATTTGACATTATCTTCTTCATTCTTAGAATATAAAAATATATTATCAATGAACACAATAACAAACTTGTCAAGATAAGGTTGCAACACACTATTCATCAAGCACATGAAAGTAGTTGGAGCATTATTCAAACCAAATGGAACTACAAAAAATCATAATGACCATACTCAGTTTAGAAAGCAGTCTTGTAGATGTCCTGTTCTTCAATGCATACCTGATGTTATCCCAATCTCATATCAATATTTAAAAACACCACTACTCCCTTCAACTCATCAAAAAAATCATCAATCCTCAGTAACATATACCTATTATTGATGGTTACTTTATTCAACTACCTATAATCAATGCATAACTCGAGAGTACCATCCTTCTTCTTCACAAACAACACTGGTACAGCCCAAGGCGACACACTTGGTATAATGTATCCCTTGCCAAGCATTTCCTTAACCACAACTTCAGTTCTACTAACTCTGGAGTTCTAATCATGTAAGGTTCCTTTAATGTTGGTGCTGTTGATGGTACCAAATCAAAAGAAAATTCCACTTCTCTGTGAGGAAGTAACTTTGAAATCTCTGCTCGGAACACATCCTAAAACTGCTGTAAAACCAGGTGCCTCCTCAAGACATTTGCATCCTCAAATTCCATTCCTTTGTCACTAGATGCATTGATGTAGGAATACCATTTAATCCAAATGCACAAGCTCTTGCCCAGTGATGAATGCTCTTATTAGTACCTATAGCCAACTGCACTAACTAAGAATATGCATGGACTTCTTTATTCAAACCACACTTATCCACAAGGTTAGTAATAAGATAACTTTAATTAGATCGAGGGTCAATCAATATAGAAAAAACTTGATCACAAAGCTTACCATCCATCTCAATAATAAATAATTGATGATCTACCTGCTCGTTATCCAGTGCTGCATAGATCCATGGAATACTTTGTCCAACATCCCCCATTGTATACATTTTCTATGCACTGTAGATCTGAGGCCTACCACCCTTATGCTATGGATAATATCTCCTGTCATGCTATCTTCCACAAGTCCATCACTATAAAGGTTTCTTATCATCACCGTTGTTCTACTCCTATGATCAAAATCCATGTCCTTTGTTAGATGCATTGAAATTATTAGGCAGTGCTACATTTCCCTTGTTCCCGATGTCCTAAGGTCTTGTTTGCTTCTTATCCCACTTTCCTTTATTCTCTCATTACCTTTCCAAACCTGCTTAGTCTTAGATCTGTTCATTGATTGCTCATAACAATGATTTAGCTTCTTAATGGGTTCCACCAATGATATAGGCTCATCAAACTATTGTCACTGCGATAAATGCCATCCAATTTTTTTCTCATACTCAAATTTTGGAGTCTACTAGGGATCTTGTGATTGGTCATTCCATACTCCCTTCTTCTTTAACTAATGGTTTTCAAGCTCCCTCTTGGATTGGAAGTGTTCAAGTCACTTGCACACACATTCTTAGTCCAAAATAACTTCATGAGCACATTATTCTATGCAATCTTGGACAAGCATAACACATTCCATTAGGACTATGCCTATGTGATTTCCAATCCATGTGGACAGTCAGTGCACACTGACAATGACAGTTTCTCACATTCTAGCTCTATTTGTACTTCCATTTTGGTGAGTTTTACAAATTGTTTCTCCCATGCACCTTTATTTTCACGAGTGTCACTTTAATGTTTTCAGTTGTTGCTTTCGCTTGCTTGTACTCTAAATATTGTCATTTTCATGTTATCTTTTCTCTAACATATGTTGTTTTCACCATCATTCGTGCATCGCAACTGTAATTCACATTTTTATCTTCATATAGCAAATGTCGTCTTCTAGCATGGGAATAATTGCTTACCATGAAAAGTAGCATTTTGGTTTGTTTCAAGGGGAAATATTTGTGATAGTGAGTTTTTCTCATCATGTAGTTATTTTTAGCACTCATTTCTAAATATTCATGCACTGTCGCATAAATGTCAACTTTATCATCACAACTTCTATCTTCAGTGCCACACTTGTCATAAGTTGCCGCAAAGGTTGTCACAATAAGGGAAGTATGTGTTCATATGTTCTTAATGATGTAAGTTGTTTTTCCAAATCTAAGTGTGTGATCATAGTCAAGTTATATCACTATACACATCGGTTTCACTGATCCCGCACTTAGCCAAATTTCAGAAAATTACCAGCAACCTACCTTCATCCACCCCTCCTGAACTGCACATTTCGTAGTACCAACACTTAAACATCAATCTTGTCTCTTGGAACTGTGCAATACATAATATCTACCTCCCATAACTATCAATTTCACAACCTCAGTGTTCAAGCCCAAGCCTTGACTTCCATAATTGCTTAATCACCCAGTCCCCTTTGTTTTCGAGAACTACACAGTTGGATGAACCAATGCCAAATCCCTCAACCTAGCTCACTGAGCTCTAAAAATACACATTGCATAGTCTCATATCCCAAACTCCACCCTTGACTTCCTAAACTAAAAAATTGTGAAGTCACTAGGCCTTTACCTTGGCCCACAACTAGTTCTATCTCAGTTAGTGGACCATCATGCAACATCTTAGATAGGGTGTTTATCAAACTGATGTTTTCTTTTCATGAGTTGATTGTAGAAAAATGAAATCTATCATGCTATGGAAATATGATGGAGAAGGAATACATGTTAAATGACACCTAAGGTGCTGAGGAAAAAGGATGATTAATGGGCAAGAAGATGAAGGAACACTGGAATATAATCAGGACCACATGAAGAATCCATCTGATTTACAAACTTTTGGAGGATAGTTATGAAAAAAAAAGCACGTATCTCATGAAGTTGAAGTAAGAAGGACAACTTACCATTTCCACATCATTATGTCTTCAAGTTCATGTATTGTCACAAATATTGAAACTCATTTCATGTATTTTATTTAAGTGTTTTGGTCTCGTTTTCAACATAGGAAAAGTGTCGTATTTTCGCATGTTGGATGTTGCACAATGTGTAAAATCACATTCTGATGGATTATAGGGTCTACCTTTTTGTATATGATTTTTCCTAACAATGTAAACACCGGTCACACTCATTCACAAATTTTTGAGCACTGTCACACAAGTGTCATCACAGTTGTCACAAATTGTATATTAAGTGTCACACTTGTCGTAATTGGTCATAAAGTGGTCACAGAGAGGGAAATGTGTTGATACTGTGTAATGGGTGATATATGTTGTTTCTTCATCAAGTATTTCAAGTGTGAGATCACAGTTGAAGTATTATCACTATACACATCAGTCTCACTGTCGAACACTCAACCATTTCCGAAAAGGCTTCCTAACTAAGCAACTTGGCTCCACTCATCCTGCATGGATTGTGCACTATGTTACAAACCTTAAACTGTGAAATTATCCCTTGGTATCATGCAATGTGCAGTTCTTGCCTCCCATGACTACAAAATTGTGCAGTTTCTATGCCAAAGGCCCAACCTCTACCTCAAGGATTTTGCAATCATTCCTCCTAGCCTAGTCCTAACTGTGCACTATGAAAGAACAAACCTTAAGATCTTTCCCTGAGCCTATGGAATGTGTATTTGTGCAGTATCTCAGTCTCACTTGCCTCTTGAAAATTCATAGTATGTCCTTCCAGTGTCCATCCCCTCAGCCTGCCTCACTGTTACCCAAGACTGCGAAATTTTTTCCCTTATTGTGGCCTAAGCTACGCACTGCACAGTCTCAATGATCAACCTCACCCCTGGATGCTTGAACTATGCAATTACATAGTTGCCGAGCCCTCTCTCCTGAACTTCCACCCAGTCCTGATTCAGTTAATGAATCCAAATGCACTATCTTAGACTAGGGGTTTTTAAGACTGATTCTGTCTCGCCATGAGTGAATTGCATATGTAGGTACCCTCTCACACCATGAAAGGATTGTGAATAAGTAGATGTAGAAGGGAACCATGCTGAAATACATATTTACAGCTAGACATGAAAGCTGATCAATTGAGACAAAGAAAAGGGACACCAATTTGTGATCACAACCCAAGAATTGAGATAATTGAAGACCTTATCACCAATCCATGAGGAGGCGGAAGAAAAAAGCATTCTCAAGAAGATATCAGAGACATAGTAGCATCAGTGGTGTGACACTACCACATCATCAAGCCATCCATGTCTGTAGTGTCATGTCATGAGTTGTCATAGGCCAAAACATAATTATGAATCATGTATATTCAAAATGTATTGTAAAGTTGAAGTCCAAGGGACACACATGGAATATTAAGGTTCATGTAATTTGAAAGGACATAGGAAGTCAAACAATCATGAGGGTAGTCAAAGAGTCACAAGGAGGGTGAAGCATCACCCCTTGGTTATATATACACCCTCACTATATGATCAAAGGACTTTTCACCTTAGCTCCTCCCGCAAGATACTATAGAGACATATTAGTTCTTTTAAGGAGCATGGAGTGGCTCCAACGCTCAACTATTGGGTCTGGAAGTGTTCATTTTATACATGTTTCTTGGAACAATTACTTAATAATATAAGCCCTATGGGCTAGCACATTCTTCATGCATGGATTATGGATATTTGTAATACTATTCTACGAACGTTTGTAATTCATGTTTGCTTTCATCTATGTTAAAGTAGTTGAACTATTTCTGTTATTTTGGTACTTATCATATTGAGAATGTTCTATTCTGTAAGGAAATCAACCTTTCTACACTACATTTTGAGGGTGCATCTCTTGTAACATTTAATTGATTACATTGATTATGTTCATATTACGCGAGACCAAAACCAATTAGCTGATTTGTTAGCTAATTATGTCTTAGATTGGCATTTATCCCATCAATGGTTTTAACCATGCACATGATACATTAAAAATTCATTGTAAATACACATCATTTACATACAAAACACATACGGGCCATCATTTTATTATATATCAAAATGCTTGGGTACATAGTCAAAAATTGGGCAACTAAGGCCTTGGCTACTATGCCATACATATGTAGATTCATAAAAAACACACACCCCTATACTACTGCCTCCACTTAGTGGTGCTCATGATAACATAAGACTCCATTCAGAATGTAACGGAGAAGGGTTCGAAGATGGGTTGACTCGACACCAACCATATGCCTCTGACAGTGTTGAAGGGTATCTTCCATATTCAGACAAAAACCTAATGTAAGCCCCTCAACATTGTGATTTAACTCCCACAACTCCTTGTCTTCATCCTCTATCTCTGCTGTAGGTGCTTATGGGGCATGGGCGGGTGGTTCATGTCTCCTTAAGTGAAACACCCTACAGGGTGTGTAGGCACCACATCTGCATATCACAACAATCATGACTTGTAACTGTGTTTCTAAACCAAAAAACAAAAAAACTTACATATTAAAAAATCATATCTATATCTATATCTATCTATCTATCTATCTATCTATCTATATATATATATATATATATATATATATATATATATATATATATATATATATATATATATATATATATATATATATATCATTTTTTTTTACCTCTCTCATCAAAATCCTCACCACGAGGCAAGACTGTGTCAAGATTTCCCTATAAATCTACTCCATCAAAGGGGTAGTCGTCCACTTGCAATGAAGCTGCTCTCAACCATTTCTAGTATGTATATGGGAACCAACTACCAGTGTGTTCTCCATCTTCCCTAGGCATAATGGAGCACCACCTCACCATCGGTGGCTGCGTTGGTGGTGGATATACCACATAGTCCAGTATAATTGGCCTCATCACAATGATCTACTCAAAGAAGAAACTCACAAGCAAACTCCCATAACCACATACTTGGTTCCTCCCTCTCTTCATATTTGTTAATTGAGCCTTGACATTCACAAACATTCCTTCACACCAGTTGAAAAGTGTGGGCTCTAAACATCTGATGCATAGCTCTAGATGCAGTATCATCACAATATCATCATGGAGTTCAACATACTTGGATGTAGATGGTTCCTCTTTGTCTCCTCTTCCTCCTCCTTGACCTAGCTCACAAACACTTGGAAGCTCTCTCTTGCTTTTCTCTCAAACTCACAATGACCAAATGAGGAGGTATGGGTTTCTTTTATAAATTATTTTTGCATCTTTTAAGAATATTCATTTTTCTTTGATTTTTGGGGCTTAGAGGGATTTTTTTTCTTTATAGCTCCTTTTTCTAGTTTATTTTTTGCATGATGTTTGGTGAGTGAACTTTTTGAGTCTCTTTGCGGGTCCCATTTACAATAATGGGCCCAAGGTATGTTCCCTTTATTGGCATATAGGGTTTGGTCACTTTCTCTCTCACTATTACATTATTGATCGTCAGTACCATATTTATGCCTTAGGTGCAACCACGTCAAGTTGATAATTTAGCCACTTTCTTTTATGCATGTCATTTCCATGTGGTAGATCTTACCTACTCATGGTTACCCTAGTTAGCACCTCTTTACCATCTTGGTGTCCATGTAGTCATTTTTATTACCTTTCAGAATCCATCCTTCTGACCTACCATGACCTAGAATTTGAGCCTCATTTCCTCCTCTTCGTCATATTTTTGGCCATACCCCAGGAGGATTCCACTCTTTATCCCTTGTGATTTCTAATGTTATTAGCCTATTTTGGTAGATTGACCCTTGGTTTCTCTCTTCCATAGTCCTTATCTACTTGGCCTACCATCTGCTTTCACTTGGTGTTTTGCCCTTTATTGGAGGAACCACTATGATGAGTGGTATTATTATCCAGCCTTTTGTCCTCATTATGTAATGAGTAGTTCCATCATCACCAGAACCAATTTCTATTCTTTATACCATTCATTCCTCCTAGAGGAGTTTAAGCTCTTTTTAGAATCCTTAATTTAGAAAGATTGTTGAGTGAAAATTTCTCCTTCACGCTCATAAAAGTATTACCTGAAGGGTCTTCTACCTAGTATAAGTTTAAGCCTTTTCCATACTGGGATAAATTAGTTACAAAAATGGAATACCCTAGTATGTTTAGATAGGAGGTTCTCCCTTGTATACTTTTATCTCTTTTTCGGGCTTGGGGGACAACTTTATGAAAAAGAAACTTATAAAAATAGAAGTGAGGGAACATTTATTTCCATTAGTCATCAAAAGACAATGTCGTTTGCATCACCATTGAACACGACACATGTATTCTTCATTATCTCATAGTTTGTTTTTAGCTTTCCTAAGAGTCGTAACATACATATGAGTCCGTCTACTCCTCTGGATGGTTACTCTTCCAATCATATGGAGCATGCCTCGATTCCTCCTACATCGCTGCGTGATATCATCTTGTGCTCATTATTCATGCAGGAAAGTCACTTTTGTGTTGTGCTGCTATGTGTTCAAGGGAAATCTTAGCCTGTGTCGACCATCTGTAGTAGCCTGTTAACCTTTTTGAGTTGAACATCCCTATGTTAGTTGTACTTCATCATCTCATGACTTCATCCATACATCACACCATCACGTTCTGTTCCATATCAATTGATGGGGGATAGATCAAGGCCATCCTTCGATGAATCTTTTCCTTTCAACTTCAACTCATAATCCAGGAGCTTGATCTAGGAACAATTAGTACCTTGGATCTTTCATCCTTAGTGGCAGGCTTTCTTCTCATCAAAAGTGGGTTTTTCATCATTGGCTCCTAATTGGTTGAGTTCATTAGTGTTCTACGTCAACTCATTTATTCACACTTAGTGGATTGTACTAGATTCCTTGGGGTCCATTTTCCTCATTGATGTATTTCCTTGTGTCTGTTACTAGTTTACCTCATTGGATGGTAATAAAGCAGTTTCTACCATGTTCGACCTCAGCTCATGTATTCACACAGTGTAGATTCATACCATTGGGGTTATGTCAAAGACCCTGGGTTAGGAACTTCTCACTCTTATATGGAATTCTTCCTAAACTGTGTTGGAGTTATGTATCTGTTATGTACTTTGATGACTATCTTGAGACATGTCTCTGTCTGTCATGTGTCCATAGTCCTACTAATGTATGCTATGACATAAATTGATGATTATATTTGTTAGTGGCTATGCTCTATTTGTTGAGTCACATGGATCCAATATATATGTCGTTTTTGGTCATGTTTTGGCACTTCATCTCATGGATTTGTAGTGTATGTTTTGGAAGCCATGTTCATTATCTCCTTATGACCGAGCATGGGTATGCCTGTATTGGTGATGTTATCAACATAGATGAGAATCCAGCTCTAGAGTCTTCCTATCCACATGCTGAGATTTGTCTCCTCAATCCTATTTTGACCTCTGAGATTTATCATAATGTATTTTGACCATCAAATTTTCCTCTCACCTCATAATTTGGGGAGAATATATTATCAACCTATTTTACCCGCTAGGGTCAATGTTCCTTAATCCTCATGGTTGTTTTACTTTTTCAGGGATTTAGACCTTCTTTTTTCTAGTCATACTGATGGAGGCCTATGAGGGTGACGGGAACCTCCCAGTCACTCCCAACCCTTCCTTGTCCATGCCACTATGGCCTTTTCTAGTATTTTCTATTCCTACAACTCGGGATGTATTCTAGGGTGTCTTTCTCCCTAGGAGATCAGTTTGACACGTCACTAATTCGAGCTAGCTAGGACTTATCATTTAGAAGTTTCCATGACTTCTTGTCGTCCTTAGCATATACGTCATTCTCTTGGGACCTCTCTTTTACCTATTTATATCTGACCAATTGCGAAGGTCAGGCTAGTTTTGGAGATCCAGTTTCTTGGTGAGCTAGATATCTTGAGTCTATGCTGCTATCTTGCTACTAGAGAGAGAGCTTATGAGGTTCTTGTTTCTTGAGTATTCCTCTTCATGCACATTTCCTTGTTATAGTAGGGAGACTCTTCCATATTTTGGAGAGGAAGATTTTAGGTGAAAGTATATGGTTGTAATAATTTTTTTCATGATTAATAGAAATATATGTTCCTTCCCTATATCTATTGTTATTCAACATTCTTTATAGTTGTTTCTATGATATTTTTATCTAATGATATTCCAAGGAAGTTAACTTGTTGTCTCCATTTGTTTGTGGTTGTGTGTAGGGATCAAGATCAGGTGCATACAAGGTAGATCACTCGATTCAAGTGTAGGAATCTGCGTTAGACCCAAGATCATTCCCCAATATGTGAGGAGGCTAGGTGCAAACATATTTCCATGTAGTATATAGAACTGACTACCTAGTGCATGTTTTATCATTTGGGTTGGGACACTATTTTATCTCTATTGGTCTTTCCTTTTGTTGTTTGGTGATCTGATTTGGACACGAGATCATGAAGAAATAGCTCCTTAAATGTGAATTTAAATGCAACATAGCACACTACCTATTTTTCCTGCATCAGGAGTCCACCAAGTCCTCTCTTGCAAGCATCTTTACATACCACAAACTCTTTATCTAGATCTGTAATGTTTAAAACTGGAGCATTTTTCAACAACTCCTTCAACTGCTCAAAACTGGTTGCACATTCCTCTGTCCACTCAAATTTCTTACCTTTTCTCTACAATGATGTAATGGGATGGGAAATCCAAAAAAAATTCTTGATGCACCTCCTATAATAACCTACTAACCCCATGAATGATCTTACCTCATCCACATTCCTAGGAGTTTCCAATTCCATTATATCTTTTATCTTTTCTGGATCCGCTGCTATGCTTTCCTTGGAAACAACATGTCCGAAGTAACGTACCTCTATTTGAAAGAAACTGCATTTTTTGAGCTTTGCACATAACTAATTCTCTCTTAGAAATCTCAACATTGATGTTAGTTTTTCGACATGATCTTCTTCATTCTTAGAATATATAAATATATTATCGATGAACACAATATCAAACTTGCCTAGATAAGGATGCAACACACTATTCATCAAGCACATAAATGTAGTTGGAGCATTATTCAAACCAAATGGAACTACAAAAAAATCATAATGCCCATACCCGGTTTAGAAAGCAGTCTTGTAGATGTCTTGTTCTTCAATGTGTACCTGATGATATCCTAATCTCATATCAATATTTCAGAACACCGCTACTCCCTTCAACTCATCAAAAAAATCATCAATCCTCAGTAACATATACCTATTATTGATGGTTACTTTATTCAAATACTTATAATCAATGCATAACTTGAGAGTACCATCCTTCTTCTTCACAAACAACATTGGTACAACCCAAGGCGACACACTTGGTATAATGTATCCCTTGCCAAGCATTTCATTCAACTGCAACTTCAGTTCTACTAACTCTAGAGTTCTGATCATGTAAGGTTCCTTTAATGTTGGTAATGCCCATGGTACCAAATCAATAGAAAAGTCCACTTCTCTGTGAGGAAGTACCTTTGAAATATCTGCTGGGAACACATCCTGAAACTGTTGTAAAACCAAGTGCCACCTCAAGACATCTGCATCCTCAAATTCCTTTCCTTTGTCACTAGAAATATGTACCACAAATAACACACCCTTTTCTAAAACTGCGCTTGGCCTGAATAACTATCACCACTCTAAGTGACATTTCCTTCCTCTTACCCTACAACATTCTTTGTTCCCCATTGTCATCCAAGCACTCAATAGCCTTGTCATAAAAATCCAACTTATTTCTATGAAGATATAGCCAATCCATACGCAAAATAATACTATATGATCCCAATGGAAGTACATTTAGATGCATTGATGTAGGAATACCATTCAATGCAAATGCACAAGCTCTTGCCCAATGATGAATGCTCTTATTAGTACCTATAGCCAACTGCACTAACTAAGAATATGCATGCAATTATTTATTCAAACCACACTTATCCACAAGGTCAGTATTAACATAACTTTAATTAGATCCAGGGTCAATCAATATAGAAAAAGCTTGATCACAAAGCTTACCATCCATCTCAATAATAAATTCCTGATGATCTACCTGCTTGTTATCCAATGCTGCATAGATCCGTGGACTACTCTATCCAACATCCCCCCATTGTCTACATTTTCTATGCACAATAGATCTGAGGACTACCACCCTTATGCTATGGATAATATCTCCTGTCATGCTATCTTCCACAAGTCCATCACTATAAAGGTTTCTTATCATCACCATTGTTCTACTCCTATGATCAAAATCCATGTCCTTTGTTAGATGCATTGAAATTATTAGGCAGTGCTACATTTTCCTTGTTACCTATGTCCTAAGGTCTTGTTTGCTTCTTATCCCACTTTCCTTTATTCTTCTCATGACCTTTCCAAACCTGCTTAGTCTTAGATCTGTGCATTTATTGCTCATAACAATGATTTAGCTTCCTAATGGATTCCTCCAACGATCTAGGCTCATCAAACTATTGTCACTGTGATAAACGCCATCCAAATTTTTTCTCATACTCAAATTTTGGAGTCTACCAGGGATCTTGTGATTGGTCATTCCATAGTCCCTTCTTCTTTAATTGATGTTTTTTAAGCTCCCTCTTGGATTGGAAGTGTTGAAGTCACTTGCACACACATTCTTAGTCCAAAATAACTTCATGAGCACATTATTCTATGCAAGCTTGGAAAAGCATAGCACGTTCCATTAGGATTATGCCTATGTGATTTCCAATCCATGTGGACAGTCAGTGCACAATGACAATGACAATATCTCACATTCTAGCTCTATTTGTACTTCCATTTGGCGAGTTTTGCAAACTGTTTCTCCCATGCACCTTTATTTTCACGAGTGTCAATTTCACGTTTTTAGTTGTTGCTTTCATTTGCTTGTATTCTAAATAGTGTCATTTTCATGTTATCTCTTCTCCGACACATTTTGTTTTCACCATAATTCGTGCATCGCAACTGTCATTCACCTTTTTATCTTCATATAGAAAATGATGTCTTCTAGCATGGGAATAATTGCTTACCATGAAAAGTGGCATTTTGGTTTGTTTCAAGGGGAAATATTGGTGATAGTGAGTTTTTCTCATCATGTAGTTATTTTTAGCACTCATTTCTAAATATTCACGCACTGTCGCATAAATGTCAATGTTATCATCACAACTTCTATCTTAAGTGCCACACTTGTCATAAGTTTCTGCAAAGGTTGTCACAATAAGGAAGTATGTGTTCATATGTTCTTAATTATGTAAGTTTTGTTTCCAAATTTCTAAGTGTGTGATCACAGTCAAGTTATATCACTATTCACATCAGTTTCATTGATCCTACACTTAGCCAAATTTCAGAAAATTACCAGCAACCTAGCCTCATCCACCCCTCCTGAACTGCACATTGTGCAATACCAACCCTTAAACATCAATCTTGTCTCTTGGAACTGTGAGATACACAATATCTACCTCCCATAACTATTAATTTCACAACCTCAGTGTTCAAGCCCAAGCTTTGACTCCCATAATTTCTTAATCACCCAGTCCCCTTTGTTTTCGAGAACGACATAGTTGGTTGAACCAATGCCCAATCCCTCAACCTAGCTCACTGAGCTCTCAAAATACACATTGCATAGTCTCATAGCCCAAGCTCCACCCTTGAATTCCTGAACTACAAAATTGTGAAGTCACTAGGCCTTTACCTTGGCCCACAACTAGTTCCAACTCAATTAGTGGACCATCATGCAACATCTTAGATAGGGTGTTTATCAAATTGATGTTTTCATTTCATGAGTTGTTTGTAGACAAATGAACTCTATCATGTTATGGAAATATGATGGATAAGGAATACATGTTAAATGACACCTAAGGAGATGAGGACAAAGGATGATTATTGGGCAAGAAGATGAAGGAACACTGGAATATAATCAGGACCACATGAAGACTCCATCTGATTTACAAACTTTTGGAGGATAGATATGAAAAACAAAGCACATCTCTCATGAAGTTGAAGTAATAAGGACAAATTACCATTTCCACATCATTATGTCTTCAATTTCATGTATTGTCGCAAATATTGAAACTCATTTCATGTATTTTATTTAAGTGTTTTGGTCTCATTTGCAACATAGGAAAAGTGTCGTATTTTCGCATGTTGGATGTTGCACAATGTATAAAATCATATTCTGATGGATTATAGGGTCTACCTTTTTGTATATGATTTTTCCTAACCATGTAAACATCGGTCACACTCATTCACAAATTTTTGAACACTGTCGCACAAGTGTCATCACAGTTGTCACAAAGTGTATATTGAGTGTCACACTTGTCGTAATTGGTCATAAAGTGGTCACACAGAGGGAAATGTGTTGATCATGTGTAATGGATGATATATGTTTTTTCGTCATCAAGTATTTCAAGTGTGAGATCACAATTGAAGTATTACCACTATACACATCAGTCTCACTGTCAAACACTCAACCATTTCTGAAGAGGCTTCCTGACTAAGCAACTCTGCTCCACTCATCCTGTGTGGATTGTGCACTATGTTCCAAACCTTAAGGTGTGACCTTATCCCTTGGTATCATGAAATGTGCAGTTCCTACCTCCGATGACTGCTAAATTGCACAGTTTCTATGCCAAAGGCCCAACCTCTACCTCCGGGATTGCGCAATCATTCATCCTAGCCTAGTCCTAACTGTGCACTATGAAAGACCAAGCCTCAATATCTTTCCCTGAGCCTATGAAATGTGTAGTTGTGTAGTATCTCAATCTCACTTGCATATTTAAAATGTACAGTATGTCCTCCCAGTGTTCGTCCCCTTAGCCTGCCTCACTGTCACCCAGGACTACACATTTTTTTCCCTTAGTGTGGCCTAAACTACATACTGTGCAGTCTCAGTGATCAACCTCACCCCTGAATGCTTGAACTATGCAATTACATAGTCACTGAGCCCTCTCTCCTGACCTTCCACCCGATCCAGATTCAATTAATGAATCTAAATGCACTATCTTAGACTAGGGGTTTTTTAGACTGATTCCGTCTCGCCATGAGTGAATTGCATATGTAGGTGCCCTCTCACACCATGGAAGGATTGTGAATAAGGAGATGTAGAAGGGAAGCATGTTGAAGGACATATTTACAGTTGGACATGCAAGCTGATCAATTGAGACAAAGAAAAGGGACATGAATTTGTGATCACAACCGAAGACTTGAGATCATTGAAGACTCCTTATCACTAATCCATGAGGAGGTGGAAGCAAAAAGCATTCTCAAGAAGATATCAGAGACATAGTAGCATCAATGGTGTGACGCTACCACATCATCAAGCCATCCATGTTTGCAGTGTCTTGTCATGTCATGTCATGAGTTGTCATAAGCCACAACATAATTGTGAATTATGTATATTCAAAATGTATTATAAAGTTGAAGTCCAAGGGACACACATGGAATATGAAGGGTCATGTAATTTGAAAGGACATAGGAAGTCAAACAATAATGAGGGTAGTAAAAGAGTCACAAGGAGGGTGAAGCATCACCCCTTGGTTATATATACACCCTCACTATATGATCAATGGATTTTTCACCTTAGCTCCTCCCCCAAGATACTAGAAAGACATATTAGTTCTTTTAAGGAGCATGGAGTGGCTCCAACGCTCCACTATTGGATCTAGCAATGTTCATTTTATACATCTATCTAGGAACAATTACTTAATAATATAAGCCCTATGGGCCAACACATTCTTCACGCATGGATTACGAATATTTGTAATACGATTCTATGAATGTTTGTAATTCATGTTTTCTTTCATCTATGTTAAAGTAGTTGAACTATTTTGGTTATTTTGGTACTTATCATATTGAGAATGTTCTATAATTTCTATTATCGTTGTCGCATCCTCATGGACTATTCTGCTAGATATTAGACACATATTCTTTTTCATATTGGTTTCAATGACCATCGCATCTCTGTGGACTATTCCGCTTGATGTTGCATGAACCCTTCTTGTTCATGTGTGTCTCTACTAGGGTGGTACTACTACCTATCTCTTAGAGGCTTAGTTCTCCTCCCCTCTACAATGAAATAAATTTGAGACACATATGATTGAAAACTCACTAGGAACACCCCCTTTCTCTTCAAAGGTGTATGTGCACTCCTCTTTCTTATTGAGAGTTAGATCCGAGGCATATCAATAAGATTACATGGTAACCAGGACGATATTCCCAATGGGTATCCTACTCCAAACGATGTGAGGTATAACTTGGACTTGACATTGGGGAGACCCCTTGGTTGATGAATTTCCAACACCTTCAATAGTGGCTCTAGAAGGAGGGCCAGATGACAATATGGGCCCGTGGAATTTGGTTTGAACCTCTTATCTAAAATGGTTCATAACCAAATCTTACTCCTGAGGTGTTTCTCTAATTATTCCCTTTATCAATTTTGAATCCTATATTATCCTGTCTGTCACTTTTCCCAGTTAAATTTTGATGGTATGAATGGAACATCCATAACCAAGCACATTTATGATTTTCTTAAATTTGTGAATCTTACGAAATAAATGATGAATAGTTTGCTTGTGTGCTTTTCTTCCTCACCCTTGAAGGTCATGTTGATCGATGGTGCGATACCTTTCCACCTGATTCCAACCATTCCCTTGATGATTTCCTCAGGGAGCTTCATCAAGCATTTGACAGGTATAATTACCAAGATGTTTGTAAAAGAATCAATCTCTTAAGAATGAATCCTAATGAATCATTTGAGGATTTTTCTGATCGATTCCTTCACCTTTGTTGTAAAATTTCTAAAGAAGACATGAATCCGAATTTCTTGAAATAAGGGTTTGAGAATTTGGCTCTTTTCTCTTTAGATGGTGAACTTGAACTCTCTAATTTTTCTACTTCCCATCTCTTGTTAATCATGAGACACCTCTAAGTTTAGAGGAGAAATTTACTGTTTCTTTTGTTCTTTGTCCTCCTTCTTTTCAGGTTCCAATGAAGGTGCCTCTCTTAGATGGTAATAAATTTGAAAAATCCACAAATAAAATTCCTAATCCATATTCTCATTCTTCTTCTGTCTCTCATGACTCATATTCAATGGAGGAAATCCTAGAATGGCTCATGAAGCCCACTGGGAAGACTAACTTCTCGATTGTGAAACATGATGTTATCATTCATAACTCTAGCCTCCAATATTATCTATATTTATTTCATCCTTAATCATATACATGCCATGACTATTTGTACTGTGATCCACCTGATCAGTCTACTCCACTAGCTATTCTTTCACACCCTCTTGATTTTCGCATTGTTGGTTCAAATTTTGATCAAGTACAAAGAAACCACTTTACACAGGAAAATGAGCAGGGAGGTGAATATGCTTTCAATATTTCTTATTTTTTTCAAGATCCCCCATTTCAATATGATGCACTTCCATTCTTGGATGATTGTCAATATGCTAATCTTGGTAGTGAATCGAATGAAATCAACTCTTTCGATCAATTTGTAGCCTTGGGTGACAATAATTCCCATGATGATGATTGTGATCACGAATGCCCAAGTACATTATCTGATTTTTTGGATCCTCTAGAACATGTTGATCTGTACAAATTAGATCTGGAATCTAATCTGGAAAAATAAAATGTCTATATCAAAACTTCCTCTTCATCTCACAATCCCATGTATTCTATCGTTTGTGATGCACTTACCTGCAACAGAGATACTCCATGCTCTTCAATTTCTTCATCGAATGAGTTAACTTCTCAATTAATAAAAGGTGGTGAGATTATCCATGATGAAAATGAACACAATCAAATAATTGAGTACTCTTTCCATCCCGAATCATATTTTCTCTTGCATGAAGACAACTCTCCGAACCACATTTCTCATGACATTTTCCCGTTTCATACATCTTAAAATTTGTGATCATATGAATATTTTAACTTGATTAATTTTGTTATTGAAGTTGAAAAATATGATCAAGTCAGTGACAAAGATGGTTTCCACTCAGTTAATAGTGATTTCATCAATATCAGTGATAGTAGCTATCCTCACACCATGCGTGATCTGGTTCAATCTTCAATATGCAATTTTCCAATTTTGGAAAGTTTTGGGACCTACCAGGGAGTTGGGACACTTCAAATTCCATTGATGGTTATGTCAAGATCTTGCAGATCTAGTAAGACCCCCAACTTAAGTTAGATCTAGTTTTCATCGCAAAACTCTTCTTTCCACACGGTTTCACTCGATGTAAATTCTTTCTTGAAATATATTTGGCATTGTGGATATTATCTCTCGAAATTTCAAAATCTTATTTCTGATCAAATTCAAGATGTTTTATCTTCATGCAAGTTTCCTGTATCAAACTTGAGTTTGGAATGCATATCTCTCATAGAATCATCGAATTGTGAAGCTTATTATTCTAAATATTATCTTTGGAAGAAGGAGTCATACTTGTCACACTCTTTTGAAAACAATCAGCCCCTCATCCTTCTTGCAAGTATTCTAATGCTAATCATTTTCTTCATCGTACCTAAAATCATCTTGAGCGTCAATGAATGCATGGATTATTTGATGAATTAAATTCTTCTTCACTTTTTTTACCTGAACTAGTTTCTTGTGTTTGTTATAATATAATTCTTGTTCACTTCTCTTGATGATTACAATGCTAGTACAATGTGTAACCAGTCACAACAAACTGGTATTTTACACTTGTCAGATGAGGAAGATGATTCTACTTGTTACACTAAAAAATGTCACCATGACTACTTACAGTTAGTATGGCTCAAATCAACAGTCATGCTACCCTCTTAGGCAAGTCTTATGCCTCTGCTATCCATCTCAAACTCAAAGAAGAGAGAAAGTCTTGTAAAAAATGTGTTTATCTCTGGGGTCGCAGGTTCTCTCTAGCCTTACCTGCGGGGACGCTCACAATGTTCACAAAAGCTGCGTCCTTGGACGCTCTGTATGTTAAGGGACAGGTGCGTCCTTCTGTAAAAGGCAAAATGCGCAAGTTTCATCTTTAAAAAAGTTACTTGTGGTTACTTCTAGAACTTTCTAGAGGTCGGTTTGATGAAATGGATGCGCCTCCAGTTGGTTCATGTATCCCTATTAAGGAGGAACTTATCCCATCAATAAGGGAGCTATCCCACCCAAAGAGGGGGATTATCCCATTGATGGTGGACCTGAATAACCTCTTTACAGCACTATAAATAAAGGCATTGAGCCAGAGGGAGGAGAGGTTGGAGCTATACATTTTCTTTGGGTAAATGCTGCAGGAATTAGGACTCCCATTTAGAACCTTGTGAGGAGAGATTGTCTTTGCTTGATTCTACTTGGAAGTGGGTGAGCTTTGTCAAAGTAGAGGAAAACCCTTGATGGACCCTGGGAGGAACTTGCACAACACCAAGGCCAGGTTGTAAGAGTTTCTTTGTTTCGTTATTAATACAAACTGGTTTATTTTTCTCAATAGCTTGTGTTAATGAGTTATTTCATGTGTTCCTTGGTCTGCATGTTGAATATATGTTTTATTATATGAAATGCAAGTGCTTGGTAATTGTTTGATTGTTTGTGGTTGCAGGAATTGATGTGAAGGAGGAGCTCATCCGGATCGGCAAGGACGGACTACAACAACAGCGTTTTGGAATAAGGTAAGCCTAAACACTTGTAGTTTTCATGTTTTAAAAGGTATATTTAGAGAAAGATCACTCCATTTTGTCTTGTTTGTCGCTAGAGAGTTTAGACTCCTAGGGAGGTCAGTTGTGTCCGCACAAACGACTTTTTCCGCCACGACAAATTGGCGACTCCGCTGGGGAATCCATTAATGAGAAAGTCTTTTCCTTTGTGTGAACTTTGCTCTGAGAAAATCATTTTTATTTTCTGGTTTTTGACTGTGAGAATTAGTATTTGGGTGGCTTAGCTTTAGATTTAGTTAGATTTGGTTTTTCTTAACTTTTCCAGAAGGACGCACCCTCTGAGTACTGCACAGTGCGTCTTTGGACGCGCTGTTGCCGTTTGCACAGAGCGGGCCCGCGCCTGTTATAACGGGTTGCCTGCGTCTTCCTGTAAAATTTAGGAAATTTCCATTTTTGCTTTAATTGCTTTTAGATTTTGATTTTTCTTAGTGTTTTCTGCCCAGATCCTTTAGTACCCTGTCAAAAATTTTCACCTGAACTTGTTTTGTGAGCTTTGAGTGTTTTAGTGGATTTCAACGAAGTTTAGGCCTAGGGTTTGATTTTTGGATAGGTCCTGTAGTGACTTTGACGGTAGAAAGTTGTCCAGCCTTAGATCTCTCTGGTTTGTCAGCCTTCTTAGAAGTCGGGCCTGTCGTAAAGTCTCCTTGTGTGAGCAGCTTACCATTTAAGTTGTTTTGGGTCAAATTTCGAATTACTTGTTTATAAAGTGTTGATTTCCATTTTACAAAAGAACAAAAAGATTAGAGTTTTGTTTTGGCTAGTTTTCGGTTCTGCAATAAGCTAGTCCTTGATTTGATTGTGATCAAGTAAAACACCTTAGAATAATCATTGTTGGTTTTGGCCTCGTTAAGATTGCTTAGAGTAAATTTACCTTTTAGTTTGCTTGTGAGTGAATTTTCGTAGATTTTAATAGTTGTTAAGATTGATTTTTGTTACCTTAGATTTATTCGCTTTATTAAAAGAAAAATACAAAAACATCTTCTTTACAAGTCTTGTTTCAAGTAGCTTTTTGTTTTTGAAAGAGAAAAAGAGTTTTTTCGTGCATGTAAAGAGCGGTCATGTTTTTTATGCTTGGAAAAGACAAACGAATTGTTTCTTTGATTGTCTTCAATTAAGAAGTTGGTTTTATAAAGATTGCATTCTCTCAACTTTTTAGTTAAGCAATTCATCGAAAAAGTAAAGTAGTGGGTAAATCATCCTAGGTGCATTTTGTAGTGGTTTCGAGTCGAGTCAACACACCACTGGTTTCACTTCCATCACCTTTTGACTTAAGAAACAACCTTAAAAGTAACGCTTAAATTAAAATCAATCTAGTAATTTTTATTTTTCTAGGGCTCTGAAACACCAACATAGCTTAGGCTAGGGTCTTGGAGTAGGTGAGTACTTAACTCTCCAAGACTACAAAACCAAACAGATAGTTTATCTTGAGTAGATTAAATCCAATTGTTTCAGTTGCACTCTGGGAAAGCTCCTCTTAAAGGAGAAGCACGAGCTCGTGTCCGAACCAGTGAGGGGATCATTCCCCCCTCGTTGGGAACGACGCCAGACAGTACGTATTACAAACGGTAAACCTCGGATTAACCATTGTCGAGGAGCCAGGGGTCACTTATCGGTAAACCTTGGATTATTGTCAAGGAGCCGGTAAGGGGATTGAGCATGTTACTCTGCCCTTGCGTGCTGTCGGAGTTTAGACTGTTCCCCCAGGTGTAATTGTTGTGATTGGTAACTTTAGTGACCATAATCTTTAGGGTTCTACCGAGGTGACGGTGGAGGGAAGGTCCCACTGTACCTAGAGCAGACGTCGGTTATACTCACTTGGATTTTCCGGGGGGTTCACTTCACTTCGAGACGGTTAAAGTGGAGGAACTTGTGCCGGTCTATTCATTAAGCAGGTTGCCGAGGTAACTGTTCCACCCGCCATTTCTGTACTGAATCCTGCGAGGTTGGGCCTAATCACCAACTAGCGCTTTTGGTCCGGAAGACTACTGTTTGTGTTTGGTTTGACGCTCTAGATTATTTAGGCGTGTGCTTCAAATTTGTTTGCTTCTTTAGAAGACTTTAGGTGGTTTGATTTGAAATTTTTACTTTGTTTTCGTGTGTTGTAGTTAAAAATCTTTAATTGTGGCGGAATTACCGAGACAGTCCCGTCGACTTCGGGGCAAGTCTCCTGAGATTGTTACCGGAATAGATTTGTTAAGAAAACTCCGTAAATCGCGGGGTGAATCTCCTGAAGACATTCCGGGTCAGTACGAAGGGTTAAAGGTCCTTGTAACTCCTCCTAGTGACAGTAGAGTAGGTTCACCTGAAGAAGGAGAATCTTCCTTGGTAGTCCATCCAGATTACCAAAGTTTAGAAACAGGTTACAATCCCGAAACTGTTACAGTTTCCGAGCTTGCTGGTAGTTTTTCATCTGCCAGTGAAACAGGCGAAGAACCTGAAATTTCCGAACCTGTTACTCCAACTTCTAGTGTCCCTGATTCACCGAGAATAGAAAGAATTATCACCGAAAATCTACCTTCTGGTTTGATTGCTATAGAAGAACTTGCTCCAGAAGAAGATATAGGTGTCTCTCACCTTGAAGGTCAACTTACTATTGATCTAAGGGAGCGTGAATCCATCTTTTACAGTCCTCCTAGAAGTACTTCTTGGTACCTTGCATTAACCAATTTTTTAGACAACTCATTAGGTTTTTCTACACCTCGTACTCCTTTTCCACCTGGAGGTATTTATACTCCTGTAAATATGTCTGGTCAGTCGTCCGTGTTTACTCAAAGTCCTGAATCTTTTTTACACGGCGGTCCTTCTGTTCCCACTGGGTATCAGTCACTTTCTGGTACCTTTGCGGGGGCATCTCCTCAACCCGTTGATCATGGGTTATTTGCTGGAAACAGTGGTAATATACCATTGGGTGTAGGAGACATTTACATGATGTCAGGTTCAGTTCCCGTTTCCCAACCTCAAGGTGGCCAATTACCGCCTGGGGGGCAACCGCAGTTAACGCCTGGGGGGCAACCTCAAGGTACACAAATCGTGTCTGGGGGGCAACCTCAAAGTCAGTATGTACCTATGGTGCAATACTTGCCTCAAGGTCAACCTCAGCCTCAATATGTACCCCAAGGTCAACCTCAGTATCAATATCAACCTCAAGGATGGCAACCCCAAGGATGGCAACCTCAAGGGTATCAACCCCAAGGTTATCAACCTCAAGGGTACCAACCTCAAGGGTACCAACCTCAAGGTCAAGGTCAACCCCAGTATCAGTATTTACCTCAAGGTTATCAACCTCAAGGTCAATACTCAAGTCAAGGTTATCAACCGCCTCAAGGTCAGTCATATGTTCCAAGTATGGGAACTGCACCTTACAATTATCAATCCTACCCTCAATCTGGTTATGGATCTCAGTATCCTCAACCTGTTACGGGTCAGTACCCTGGAATGTTAGTGTGGGATCCATCACAGGGTCAACAGGTGTTGCAGCCAAGTGTATAGATGGTTCCTCAAGCTGGACAACCCGTAGTTTCTGGTCCAACCCAGCAACCGCAACCTGTCCAGCCAAATGTTCAAACTTCTGTAGCTTCGGTAGTTACTCAGCCGTCAATTGCACCTAGTACTCCATCTCAAACGGCTGCTGCAACTACCGCTACATCTACCATACTTACTTCTGGAGTATCGACGGCTCCAGTTTCTACTGTCCCTGTTACCACACCTCAGACATCTTTACCGTTGTCTGGATCTACGATTCAAACCACGGTCCAGATGCCTGTAGGTCAGCCTGGTATAAGTACGGTTGTCACTACTCAACCTCAATTTGTTCAACCTCCGTACCAGGGACAGTACCAACATGGGCAAGCTGTCCAACAACCGGTTTACCAGTATCAACCGTATCCTGGGTACACTTATCAACAACCTCAACAACCCCAGTACGGTCCGGTTAATCCTGGTTTTCCAGGAGGATATAATATCCCAAATGCGACTCCTGTTCCTAGTTATCCTGGATATCCTCCTCCTGGGGCTGGTATTGTGACCCAGAGTTTTAGAGATCCTAACCGGCAGTTACCGTTTATTGCAACTTTGGATTTACCCGACTTGACGCGCCTAACGAACGATCCAATTCAATATCTTCAGTTCTGGCCGCCAATGCCAAATAAGTTGCCCAGCGATATACCCAAGTTCGAAGGTAAGTCTGGAGAGGATCCGTCCAATCATGTGATGACTTACCACCTCTGGTGTGCTTCGAATTCTATCTCAGATGATTCTATCCGCTTACGTCTTTTCCAGCGTACACTCATTGGTCTCGCGGCCAAGTGGTACATTGAGTTACCACGGGCCTCTTTTTACAACTTTAGCCAGTTAGCTACCTCGTTCTTAACTCACTTTCAGTTGCCAGTCAGATACGATAACGGCACGGAGTTATTAACTTCACTAAAACAATCGACGTCCACGTATATTTCTGATCACATTCATGAGTGGAGACGTCGAAGGAGATTAGTGAAAGTTTTTATCCCGGACCAAATCTTAGCTGAATGGTTTGTCAAATCATTATTACCGAAGATTACTGAAGATGTAGCTAAGGCCGGAGTAGTTACTGAGGAGCAAGTCATTGCTCAGGCACAATACCTTGACTTAGTTTACACTCAGTCGGGTACGTTACACGAGAAGATTCCGAATCTTCCAAAGTCGAATCAAATCGCTGCTGCTCCTTCGGGATCTCATGCCGCTGATGGTATGATTGGTATCGTGACTACGAAGAGCAAGAAGAAGTCTTCCAAGGCTTCATCTACTCCAATTATCACTTTGCCTGATTCTCCGACAGGAGAGTCTTCTCCTGAACTCACCGCCGACATTCACGCTGTAGAGTCATCTACGGCCAAATCAAAAAACGGTGGAAAGAAGAAAGGAAAGAAGAAGGCTAAAGCAGACAAGGCTCCA
This sequence comes from Pinus tabuliformis, assembly GCA_031772625.1. Lineage (NCBI taxonomy): Eukaryota > Viridiplantae > Streptophyta > Pinopsida > Pinales > Pinaceae > Pinus > Pinus tabuliformis. The sequence continues at coordinate 937,230,518 of CM062818.1, forward strand.
AAGGAGAAAACTGAAAAGTCGGAAACCAATGACGAAAAACGCAAACCTCGATATCCTTGTCTTATTTGTGAAGAGGATCATTTTACGAGAGATTGCCCTCATCGGGCCGAGGTTGTGAAAATAGTCAAAGGTTCTCCCACTCCTGCTGTGTTAAAGAATCCATTTCCAGAGCAGGAGAATAAGATGATAGGTTCTTCTTCGAATGCCAGTGAAGAACCCATTTTGATGATGTCTCATGTGAGGATTGCGACTCGATCGCAAGATTATGGTAGTAAGGCTCCTGTTGATGGTAAGGAAGCAGAATCTTCTCACTCTAACCCATCAACCTCAGCTCCTGGTTCCGATCCACTACAGATCGAAAAACCTAACCCAGACTTAGTGATTAAGCCGCCCGCCAAGGGTGTACTTCGAAGGTCTGCTTTCAATCCACATGCGAGAGCAGCCCAGAATTACAACATTGTTGAGGACTTAGCTGTTTCACCTTCAGCAATGTCGGCACTCGAAGTGCTGCAATCATGCCCAGCACAACGGAAATTGCTTTTGTCGGCTATCGGAGCTGTCGATGTTCAGGACCCGAACCTAATGATCTTTGATCTAGAAAATAGTACGCCACGTCTCCCCCATCAAATGGCTTTCCAAATTCCAGTGATAGTCAAAAACAGGCCTATTCATCGGACTGTGATTGATGAGGGAGCTTCTACGTGTATTATGTCGATTCAATGTTGGAGATCGCTTGGTTCTCCTTCGTTGAACCAATCCCCCACCATCCTTAAGGCCTTTGATGGCCGTGGGTTCCGTCCGTTTGGTATTCTACAAGAATTGCCTATAGGGGTTGAAGGTAAAACCGTTAGTCTGGATGTGGAAGTGGTTGATGCCCCTCTAGACTACAACCTTCTTTTGGGTCGAAGTTGGTCATATGCTATGACAGCGGTCGTTTCATCGGTCTTCAGAGTAATTAAGTTTCCACATAACGGTAAGATCGTGACTATTGATCAGCTGACATACTTTTCATCCGACCCAGCCTCTTCAGAGAGTATCCAGCATGTCGGTAAGACGACAATCCCTTATAGGGACGTTGGTGTAGGTTTAGTTAAGGATTTCGGTTTACTGGGAACTTTTCCTCTCCCTCCACTCAGCGCAGATCCTTCGTTTGCAACAATTCATATGATTACATCAGAAAACATTATTTATGATGATCCTTGGTTCGTCCCATCTGACTCTGAGATAGACTCACTCGGTAATGCTATGCCTTTGAGTCCATATGAAATTGCTTATGAAGCTCTCATGTCTTTTACCGACTTTCATTCAACCGAAGTCGACCAAATGAATGTGGTCAGTGAAGAGTCACTTTTCACCTCACCCTTAGAACGGATAACGTTTCCCGAAGTCGTGTCATCTGACGAACAACTTCGCGAAATCCTAAGTGTAGACGATCTACCATGGGAGGATCTCCATCACAGATCTTCGTTTTTACCTAAGGATGATGCATTTGAAAATGATTTTTCATCTATCTTTACCGCTGAATATGTCAAAGACGCTCAGGATCCAACGAAACATTCTGATTCAGAGTTGAATTTAGGGAATATTTCTCGTACTATTCCCATTGATATTTCAGTGAAGCCCGGAATCGAGGAAAACATTCATATAGGTGCCGCATGTACTGAAGAAGAAATCCAAACTTACAAGGCCCTATTCCAAGAATTCCGCGACGTGTTTGCCTGGTCTTACGAGGAAATGCCGGGAATTGATCCTGCCATTGTTGTTCATGAAATAAAGACCTACCCGGATGCTAAACCCGTCCGGCAACGGTTGCGTCAAATTCACCCTCGAAAAGCGGCTGCGATTAAAGCAGAAGTCGAAAAGCTGTTGAAAGCAGGTTTCATTTATCCGATCCCGTTAACGGATTGGGTATCGAATATTGTTCCAGTCAATAAGAAACAAGGAACAATAAGAATCTGTATCGACTATAGGGATATAAATCGAGCTTGTCCAAAAGACAACTATCCTACGCCTTATATCGATCAAATTATTGATGATTGTGCCGGAAGTGAAATGTTTTCCTTCATGGATGGTTTCTCGGGCTATAATCAAATCAATATTCTACCTGCCGACCAACCAAAAACGGCATTCATTTGTCCATGGGGGACATTTGCTTATTGCAAATTACCTTTTGGGCTTAAGAATGCCGGGGCTACTTTTCAACGGGCGATGTCTTATGCATTTCATGACATCAAGCACATTGTGCAACCCTATCTCGATGATTTGCCTGCTCATTCTTTACATCGAGCTGATCACCTTGTCCACCTACGAGCAATCTTTATGAGGTGTAGGCATTATCGAATTCGGTTGAATCCCCACAAGTGTGTTTTCTGTATAGAAACAGGTCGATTGCTGGGATTTGTTGTTTCAAAAGCCGGCATTCGCGTCGATCCCTCGAAAGTCGAGGCTATCATCAAATTGCCTCCTCCTTCGAGTTTGCGCCAACTCCAAAGTTTGCAAGGGAAAGCGAACTTTTTACGCCGATTCATCCCAAACTACGCCGAGGTCACTAAAGGTTTTACACGGTTGTTGAAACAGAACGCACAATTCTTTTGGGACGAGATTGCCCAACAATCTTTTGATGCACTTAAACACGCGTTGACCCATGCACCGTTGTTGCATCCTCCCAACTACAACCAGGACTACTTCTTATACCTCGCAGCTTCGCATTCCACCATTGGAATGGTGTTAGTTCAAGAAGATGAATTCGGAGCGGAGCATGTGATATATTATCTTAGTAGGACCTTGAATCCCACTGAGCTAAAATATTCGCATGTGGAGAAATTGGCCCTGGCAGCCGTTCAAGCTGTCCAGCGTTTTCGTCACTACATTCTTCTCCGTAAAACTACAGTTATTTCGGATTGCAACCCTATGATTTACATTTTGACAAAACAATTGCTAGGGGGCAAGTACTCTAAATGGATTGTCATCCTGCAAGAGTTCGACTTGGAGTTCGAGAAGTCCAAGTCTAAGAAATCCTTAGTTTTTGCGGAATTGATGTGTGATTTCCCGAGTGCTGACACAGAGACTGTGGCAGAGGAGTCCATTGCGGACGAATCTTTGTTTCTTATCAGTACTGTAGATCCGTGGTACGGGGATATAATCATCTATCTCCAAACCCAAACCTTTCGGCCTGAAGCTTCCAAAGCGGAACGTCGAAAAATTCGGTTTCAATCCCAGCCATACAAAATTATTGGAGATACACTTTATCGCCGGGGGGCAGACTTAGTTTTTCGACGTTGTTTAACTCACGAAGAGGCTGAGAGGGTTTTGAATGATTGTCACTCTGGAGCATGTGGCGGTCATATGTCTGGGTATGCCACAGCTCAGAAGGTGTTGCGCGCTGGCTATTTCTGGCCGTCTATGTTTAAGGATTGTATCATTGCAGTCAGGAAATGCCACAACTGTCAAGTGTTTGATCGCAAGATGCGCGCTCCACCTGCTCCTCTCCACCCTATAATTGCCGTTGGTCCATTCGCCAAATGGGGTATCGACTTTATTACTTGTAACCCTCACTCGGCCGGGGGGCATGCGTATATCATCCTTGCGGTTGATTATTTTACTAAATGGGCCGAGGCGATGCCTACATTCGACGCAAGCGGCAAAACAGCTGCAGTTTTCGTATTCAATCATATCATAACTAGGTTTGGTGTCCCACAAGCAATCATTACTGACCATGGGAGCCATTTTCGAAACGTCATGATGACTGAGCTTACAAGCCAGCTTGGTTTGCGCCACGATAGCTCTACTCCTTATTATCCGCAAGCCAACGGTTTGGTTGAGTCTATCAACAAAGTTCTAGTTATCATGATCCGACGAACCATTGGTGTTCATCGGTCGAATTGGCACAACATGTTATTTTCAGCGCTATGGGCATACCGAACCTCAGTGAAAAATTCAACAGGGTTCACTCCTTTCCAGCTAGTTTATGGCTTAGAAGCTGTGTTACCCATTGAATGCGAAATCCCATCACTTCAAATGGCTGTCGAATTACTTCCAGCTACTTCCGAAGAGGAGAAACGTTTATTGTACTTGGCTAAATTAGATGAGACTCGACGTGACGCTACATTGGCAATCGAGACTCACGCGAAACGAATGAAAGCTCAGTATGATAGAAATGTAACCCCTCGAAGTTTTTCGGAAGGAGACCTAGTACTATTATATGATCAAGCTAACGATAAGCTAGGTGCTGGAAAATTCGTTCCCATGTGGCATGGGCCCTACATTGTAAAGCGAAAGCTAGCAAAAGGGGCTTATGAGCTAGTTGACTTTGATGGGGACTCTTTGGGTAAACCCAGAAATGGACTTTACCTAAAGAGGTATTATGCTTAAATGATGGGTATGGAGAAATTTTTAGATAGGTTAGATTTTCTTTCTAGCTAGCAAGTGTGTTAGTTTAGTCAGTGTGCTTAGCTTAGAGAGTGTGGTTTTTCGTCGTTATTCTGGCTTATCTTGGTTTTACTCTTGATATTGCAGATGTCGACGCCTCTCCAAACATACATTGGATTTGCTGATGGTGCTTGTCGTAGTACACGGAATATCTCTTCCGCAGCTTGGGTTATCTATTCGCCCTCTGACGAGTTAGTTTCTATGCATGGGGTAAGCCTCGGTCAAACAACGAACAACATTGCAGAATACAGTGCAGTGATTGAATTATTATCCGAATCTATTTCATTTGGAATTCGACGTTTGATAGTGAGGTTAGATTCTGAACTTGTTGTATTACAGCTTAATAGAGTTTATGCCATTAGAAATCCTGTGTTATTAAGGTTGTTTTTGAGAGTGCGTCTCTTGGAACGTGAATTTGATTACATTGAATATCAACATATTCCAAGGTCTTTGAATACATTAGCAGATGCAATTGCTTCTCGAATGTTGGACAGACATTTACAATAATCATGCAAGTAAATTTAAAAAACATTTCATCACATATGTTAAACAGGATAAGCCGGTAATAGTGATATATATAGATAGAAGTGTGTCAAAAAATATATACATCGTCTTCGATCATAGGTTGAAAACACCTTATGATCGGCAAAATGATAGTACAAAAAGTCAAAATGTCACATGTGACTACAAAAGTGACTAGTCAATCACTGGTGGTGCTCTCTATATGACACCACTGCGCGGGCTACCTTACGCAAAAATCTCCTAAACGGTCCAGGGACCGCGACTACGAAACGCTGAAGCTTGATAGGAATGTCGTCCATAGTAGTCTCAGGTATATCTGCCGTGAGACGCTCTAGATCATGCTCCAACTCAGCTAGTACTTCTGCAGCCGCGTCCTGTGGGGCCGGTACCGGTGCAGCTGGATGTAGTCTATCAAAAGGCCGGAGGTTGGCTGGACGCTGTGGACCAACATCTGCATTTTGAAAATTTTACTGTTAGTTTTGAGACGATATATATGAAAAGTAAAAAAATACATAATTAGAAAACTTGTGAAAATAAAAGTACCTCTGTCATCCCATTGTTCTCCCGGTGGAAGAACCATGTCCGGATCACCTCTAAAATCCACTCCGGCATACGGAAAGTCCTGTATCGAAAAAACCTGGTCCTCTAACCAGTGGAAGTAACTATCTGAGAATCGAACCACTGTCGCACCCTCGTCAGGATGCCGGGCCATCACGCAACCCATCGTATCAGCTTTGGCTCCCGAGGACCCAAGATATCAACAGTGAGTTGCTGAGGGATCAGCATTGGAACTCTCTCCAAGGCAAAGCTCACGACTAGAGGCCCATATCCAAAAGTCTTTAGTCGTCCGTTCTTTGCCTTGGTCAGTTGGCTCTTCATATGAGCCGACACAGCTTCACACCAGTTGAAAATGGTGCCTTGGTAACAGTCAATTGCCATCCGCATTTGGGATCCGGAAGCAATGTGTAAAGCGGCCGCGCCGCAAATTCTGGTAACCGTGAACGCTATGACTTTGAGTTCAGGCAGAGTGATGTGTTTTATCTCTATGCCTTTCGAATGGCGAGCCCCAGGTGTGCACCACTCGTCGCGGAGACTATCAAGGGATTGGCCACCCGGCCTAGTCCCCGCAAGACTGAGTTGCTCACCTCTGTTCGGCAAGCCAGTGAGAAAGTATACATCCGAGGGCTCTATCTCGAGCTGGTGCCCTCCTATGTAAAAGCATTGTTCTTGAACGTTCCATCGCTCAACCAGCCATTCCAAGAATCTTACCTGGCCCCTCATGCCCGGTATGGTCCAATATTTGTATAATCCGCATGCTCTTAGGGCATCCAGGGAAGGTTGATGATTTATTGCAGCTTCATCATCCTCTACATGCTCTCTTTCTCTCCAATCTAACATGGTTAATACCCTGCACATCAGAAATAGTCATTAGAAATTGATTTGGGAATTTTTAGATAGTTTTTTGAGGGGGTTGGGGTTTTGAAATGCGCGTTTCACGGAAGACGCACCCCGACTTTACAGCACAGGGCGCCCGGACGCGGATGCCCTGAAGGTGGGCTGCGTCTTCCGACCGTTTTCCTGTATAGGAAAAAGTCGGGGGACGCGGGTCACCCGAAGGGCACCCGCGTCCGCCGAGAGGCGCATTCCAAAACCAAAACCCCCCCAAAAAATGAAACTAAGACCTAAAAATTAATTCTAAACGGATAGAAATGCAGAGTAGGATGTGTAAAATACCTGGATAAGACGGCGTTCGATTCCGACGGTCGGATTTTCCGCAGCGACCACGGGAAGTTTCTTGTCAAAAGCTCCTTTTTCAACCTCAACAGTCAAACGGTAAAAATGACATGGTAAAAGGTCTTTTTATAGGTTTTTTGGATGAATTAGTTCATTTTTTACCATGAAAAGATATTTTTCGATGTATTTTTGCCTATTTTAAACAGGTATGAGTAATGTGTTGCTTTTGTGCAGGACAAAGGGATTTCGAGGGAAATTGTCATTTTTCACAAACAAAAATATCAGAGTCATCTTTTAAGCCCTTTTCTGACTCCTAAAACATGAAAAGATCGCCGAGTGTTTCTTTTACACTCGTTAAAACGGAATTAAAAGACGGTCCCCTTTTAGCTCTTTTCTGACCGCAAAATCAGGAAAAGATTGCCGGGTTTTTGTCGTTTCAAACTCGATAAGGAAATAAAACGACGTGTCCTTGATCGCTTTTTACTTTTCAGGTCAACGACACTATTATGAAAGTACTCCTTGGTCGCAAGATCAAGCGGTTCCCCCAGGTATTATTTTATACTTTTTCGGGCTTGAGGGACACAAATATACGAAAAAGTTCAACGTGGAGTCTCCTTTTGTTTTTTCAGACTCTCTAAAATTGAAAAACGCCGAGTTTCTCCTATACTGGGCTCATTAAACTTTTACAGTAGGGGACCTGTTCAATTACAAACAGGAACGAACCACTCCTTCCTAGGGTTCGAATTTAAACTAGGTTGGACTCGTCCGAAGGATGAGCTTATAATCAAGCATATGTTATCCTCCTCAAGCTTGTTAAAAATAAAGAGGTACTTGCCAGAAATGGTGGGGGAAAAGAGAGAAGAATGAACCTGTTTGTTACCTTTTGTCTCAAAAGAAACTTTATTACCACTCTTGAACACGACACTTTTTCATTCACCTGGGTTGGGAAATCTTTTACCTCACAGTTGATCAAACCACTTTGAAAGTCTTTAACCGGGTTCCGGGGATTAACTTTGATTCATTCGTCACCAAGCCATCTGTCGTGTCGTTATGTGTTCAAGAGGTCTGCGAGCAAAACTTTCATCTGCAAAATACTTGTCATCCATTTGACCATCCCTGAGTCAGTCCTTACAGCAACATTTCTTCAACTTGAACAATGATTTCGTGTTGCGGGCTTGCCTGCAACGGGTCGCTTTCTATCGACATCGACACATTATCTAGAAAGATGACTTAGGAATCGACAGTACCTTGAAGTCTGCATGCATCAATGGCAGGTTTCTCGCCTTTGATGTTAGTTTACATCATTGACTTTCGATCAAAGGATTCCGTGAAGTGTTCGACATCAAAACATCTATTCACATTTCACGGGTTGTGCTTGGTACTTTGAGAACCATTGACATTACTGGTGGTCTCTCTCACGCTTGTTAACAGTTTACATCATCGACTGGTAATCAAGTGGTTTCTAACATGTTCGACATCAAATCATTTAATCACATGGCTAGAATCGTACCAATTCGGGAAGTAGAAGTGAAGACCCTGGATCTAGTTTCTACCATCCAGGCTGCGAGGAGTTTTGTATTCATTATCTATGTAGACTAATCATAAACAGATGGCTGTGTCCATACTGTGTCTACAAAAGTCTATAAAAATGATGTACTGCAAGATCATTCCTGTATCAGAGTAGTTAGTCCATTAGTTAAAGTTTTGAATCTGAGTATGGGAATGCATACCTCAGTGATGATATAATCTTATACATGTATTTTGTGTTGAAAATTGCAGGTTCCAACCAGGTCATCCACAAGACAATCCTTGAAATGGTAAAGTGCTTCACCCTTCCTAGAATTACAAACCCTAATCTATTCCAGGCTTCGCACTTTAGGGGGCAATCTGTTACACTAAAAAATGTCACCATGACTACTTACAGTTAGTATGGCTCAAATCAACAGTCATGCTACCCTCTTAGGCAAGTCTTATGCCTCTGCTATCCATCTCAAACTCAAAGAAGAGAGAAAGTCTTGTAAAAAATGTGTTTATCTCTGGGGTCGCAGGTTCTCTCTAGCCTTACCTGCGGGGACGCTCACAATGTTCACAAAAGCTGCGTCCTTGGACGCTCTGTATGTTAAGGGACAGGTGCGTCCTTCTGTAAAAGGCAAAATGCGCAAGTTTCATCTTAAAAAAGTTACTTGTGGTTACTTCTAGAACTTTCTAGAGGTCGGTTTGATGAAATGGATGCGCCTCCAGTTGGTTCATGTATCCCTATTAAGGAGGAACTTATCCCATCAATAAGGGAGCTATCCCACCCAAAGAGGGGGATTATCCCATTGATGGTGGACCTGAATAACCTCTTTACAGCACTATAAATAAAGGCATTGAGCCAGAGGGAGGAGAGGTTGGAGCTATACATTTTCTTTGGGTAAATGCTGCAGGAATTAGGACTCCCATTTAGAACCTTGTGAGGAGAGATTGTCTTTGCTTGATTCTACTTGGAAGTGGGTGAGCTTTGTCAAAGTAGAGGAAAACCCTTGATGGACCCTGGGAGGAACTTGCACAACACCAAGGCCAGGTTGTAAGAGTTTCTTTGTTTCGTTATTAATACAAACTGGTTTATTTTTCTCAATAGCTTGTGTTAATGAGTTATTTCATGTGTTCCTTGGTCTGCATGTTGAATATATGTTTTATTATATGAAATGCAAGTGCTTGGTAATTGTTTGATTGTTTGTGGTTGCAGGAATTGATGTGAAGGAGGAGCTCATCCGGATCGGCAAGGACGGACTACAACAATAGCGTTTTGGAATAAGGTAAGCCTAAACACTTGTAGTTTTCATGTTTTAAAAGGTATATTTAGAGAAAGATCACTCCATTTTGTCTTGTTTGTCGCTAGAGAGTTTAGACTCCTAGGGAGGTCAGTTGTGTCCGCACAAACGACTTTTTCCGCCACGACACTACTATGTAGAGAATTTATGAAACTATTCCAATTGATTTACCTTTGTTAATTACAAGATGGGAATATGATGCTTTAATGAACTCATATGATCATTATGCTGTCTTTTATAACTGTCATTCGTTTTATTATTTTCTCACTAGTACATCCAATGAAAGTTGTTTTACATGCTTCGATCTTCATCGTTCAACATCTTACTATTCAGATTTTTTCCAAGCGGTTAAGGCATGTTGGCCTTTTCTCATGGTTATTTCAGGTCCTCACTATCACAACATGACTATTGAATATGATTAGATCTATTCCCCCCTACAATATTCTCATTATAATCCTGTTCCTCTAATTGAAAATCCATTTTTTCAAAGATTTCAAGGTTTTCAAGAGGATCATCATGAATTTTATGATCCAATCACTGAATGGTTGGAGAAATATTACTCAGCAAGCTCCATTGTAATAAATAGGTTTCAAACTTTTCTGATGCTTTCTAAGCAAGATGACACATAAGAAGGTGAATTCGCAAGAATTCTTCGAGGTTTGTCTAATTATGGTTTCTGTAAAAAAGGTAAGAATGTGATTTGGATGAAAGTAGCAGTTGTGACACATCTTTCTGCCCATATGTAATATCTTCAATTTTTTGTGAAATTTAATCAAGGTCTCATATTTTCTCTTACACACTAATTTATGTCTATTTTAATCGATTGTATCTTTTTTATTACAGGTTAAGAATGATTACGATGACTATATTGGAATTTTAGTTATATGTGACCCTGACCTATTAGATGTTAGGTTAGGCATATGATTACCTGCATCTTAGTTTTCCCCTTTCTTGCTCTCATCCTGTTCTTATTCTCTTTAGTATCTCTTATCTTTTCTTATTTTTCTCCTACATTAAGCTTTGGTTTAGCTTCTTTTGCTTGTGGTTTGGTTTTTCTTTCATGTTGTGTGGTGTCTTTTCCTTTTGTTCATTATAAGACCTTGCATGAAGATGCTCTATTGGCTCAGAAAGGAATGTGGAAAATAGAAAAGGAAATTGTGACACTACAACATTTGGCTAACTCTCTTTCCTTATTCCTCTCTTGGGTTACATATTTTGGTTGGTGATGTTCCAATGGAAAATATGATCCTTGCATTAAGAAAGCCTTGTGTCAAACCATGACCTCCTTGTCTATTCTAGAAACCTCACGTTTGCACTAGATTTTATGTTTCAGTGTTTTCAATTTGATCCAATCAAGTAGAGAAGGTCAAGGGAAAAATCTAAATGAGCAAACCAATATCAGAGGTATTATATGTGCTTCTCTGAAGGGACAACCTCTTCTGCTCTCAATAAGTCAGGATCCTTTTTCCGCCCATAATTAAATAAGTGTAGATGCACAATCCTCTTTAAATAAATAAATAAAGGAGAAAGAAGAGAAAGGATTCCTATGCAAAGAGGTGAAGCAAGAAACTCGATCAGGGTAATGTCCAAGCTTCCTGGCAATAGAGAAATTTTTGTGCCCCTGAAGTGACTCCACTAGGGTACTATCCAAGCTTGCTGGCAGCAGAGCAACACTAGAGATGAAAAACTATACTCTGAAAATATAAAGCTCGTGAGCTTGATGACCCAATATTGATTCAAAGCATTGTGTGATCGTTGATCTTATGTTTATGCGAAATAGAGTAAAGGGATGAAGGGGACTATGTGTTGGGACAGGGTCCCCTGGGGTCAATTTTGTAATATTGTTGTAATTTTGTAAAGTCTCCGCATTTTGATGAGTGGAGCGTAAAGATAGTTAGGAGTCAAAGGGGCTTTAGGAAGTTCAAATCCCTTTAGTATGTTAGAAGTTAAGATGTTTTTGTGACCCGCCCATGGTATTGTAAATAAAGATGCTATAAAAGGGAGACATGGTGAGTCATAGGAAGAAATCAATCATTGAAGATCTATATATGGGCAAGTGACCTAAGGTAGAAGAGCCTGTTTTATATACTTAGGTGAATGGGAAGGCTTTTACAGCTATGTGTACGAAGACCTTGGTAAGTTTGAAGCTGAGTGCACGGGAATTTGAAGATAATAAAGACTATTTTGGAGCAATATCTGTCTATTTGCATGTTTATTTTTACTTCTGCATTCACTGTGAATTCACTCTGTTTATTGCAATTATCATAAGAAACACTTAATAGATGAACGAAAGTGGTAGATCTATTATTTTACTTGATGTTATGAATGTTTAAAGAAATTGGCGCAGGGTTAGATTCTGCTTTCTGTAAGTTATTGTAATTTCTGCATTTTAAGGGTTAGGGTTTGTGAAGATCATAATAAAGCCCTAAGAATCATATAAATGCATCACACAAACCTCTGGATGAAAAAACCTTGCTATTTAATCCCCCAATAATTCCTTAGGTGAGACTGCAACCTGTGCTACACGGGTTGTTACTGAAAGGGCTTGTAGTGTAGGATTTTGTTGGTTGGCACTACTAACTTTGAACTTGGGTCCAGACCCCCTCAAACCAACAAATTGTTCCATTTTCGGGACCGAGATATGTCTGTGGAATGTGTGATGTCGAATAAATGGTTCACAACTAAGAAGGAAATCGAGAAGTGGATAAATCAGAAGCTGCACGAATTTGCAGCCCAGGAAAACAGGAATCCACACATGTTGAAAGAAGAGTGGTTGAATAGATACCTATATACAAACAAAAACATAATTTTTTTCTACTCCTTTCTATGTGAATTACACTAGTGGTTTTCTAAATTGGCACACAACCAAGGTATGTGGAATTTGTATAAGCCTATTCTGTGGACTCCTGAATTGGTAAGGCACCTAGAAGGTTCAGAAAAGAAAAAAGAAAAGAAAAGAAAAGATCGTGAAGGTTGTCAATTACTGGATTGATAACAATTTGGGCGGATTCATCATTTAGTTCATGATCGATACATCTATCAGTTATAGCAAAGCTAATCACCATTTTTTAAAAGGGCCAAGAGGTAAGTATCTGAAGTCCCTGAAAACTTGGATTAAAATGTTGTTGTGCGAGAAAAGGGTTATGTTATTGAATTAATGTTTAGAAGAGATTTTACGAGAGTTACGCAAAGTGGAGAGAAATTCATAAGAGATATATATTCAGGTGTTGAGGCAACCCTCTGTTGGGAGCTTCTGATAGTGATGAAGAAAGTAGTGTTCTAAAGACACCTCTAGGTGCATCATAGATGATAAAATAGGGTATTGCGGGAATACCAAATCCATCCACTCCACCTCCACCATCACCCCCACCTTAGACACCTACACCTACACCTCTGCCTCCATCTCCAACTCCATATCCAATATTCAATATGGTAACCACTATGAAGATGCTTGTATTTAAGGGTTTGGGGAAAGAAGACCCCGAGTAGTTTTGGTTTGTAACAGATGTTGTGTGGAAGCTTCAATAGATTACAGATGATGACCTGAAGAAAGCACAATTGGTCACAACATTACAGGATCGAGTGCTGAGATGGTATATTAAGTATTATTTGACCCATCCTAATGTGATGCTGAAGGAAATGAAGGAAGCACTAAATAATGAATTCAAGAAGCCTAAGTTGCAAGCTCAATCAATAACATAGGTCAAAGAGATCCAATAGAAGGTGAATGAGTCTGTGTGGGACTTTGATCGAAGATTGAAATGTATGCTCCAACAGGCTAATATGCAGATCATGGATGACCAACACAAGGATGCGTATATTGCTTCACTACGACCTCATTTGAGATTTACACTATCACAACAAAAGATTGGAACGCAGGCTGAGGCATTGGATATTTCCATGAAATTGGAAGCCTCACCTATTCAGGATACAAATCTAGGAGTGTAGCAGATCTGGTAACAGTTGGCTAGCCTACATATGGAGTTGTAAGTGTCAAGAAGGGAAACAAAGTCCAGAATGAAGTCTGTGTGGAAGTATGGTGTTTGGAATGTAAGGGCCATTGTCACAATGAGGACCATTTCCCAGTGTATCAAAATTATATTTTTGGGGGTGGCCTCGTCCCCTTCAAGATAGAAAACACCACTGGGCCAAGTACAGGAGTAGTACCATGGTGCATGATTTGTCAGATTACAGGGAAACATATGCTAGATAATTGTCATTTACGACAGAAGTTTGTATAGACTCCACAACATTTTTTCTCTAATTTCTATAAGTCTATGGGTCATGACGAACACAATTGCCAGAGTTATGAATTGATGATGGAAAAAACACCAACATATAAAGTACAGATGGAGGCTTGTCCTGAGGATGAAGTTGCAACTCGAACAGGTGTAGGGTTTCAAGGACGAGGAAGAGGATGAGAAGGAGGAGATGGAAGAGGTCATGGCCAAATCATTTTTTATAATTGTGGAGAACCAGGTCACTTTGCACGAGATTTTCAGAATCCAATGCACCCCTCATGTCAAAATTATCACCAATTTGATAATCTCATACAAGATTGCCGCATTCTCATCATGAATATGCAAGAAAATAAGAATTAGATTTAGCATCCTACCTAGAACATCTAGTTGATGAGATCTGAACCGCGCGAAGATGGTCCTAGTGTTAATATTGTCACATGAAGTGGCATAGGTACCGGGGAGGATAAAGGGAAGAAAAAATAGGAAAACATATGGGTTCAAAAGGCTGTTGACAAGGAAGCCGGATTTGAAGTAACTAAAGTAAAGGAAACATTTATGGAAGAAAAAAGGATCAACCCAGATCTAGGAGCTTCTACATAAAAAACTCAAAGTGTGTGGACAAGGAAGCCTGAAGATGATAGTACTGTGTAGGAGGCAGACCTCTCATTATTAGCATCATTTTTACAAACCTGCATGAAGCTCCTAAGGGACAAGAAGGCAGTAGAAGGACTACAAGAATTGATAGATAACTGCACTGGAAGGAATAAGCCACTGCCGGAACAATGTGTGGTATATAAGGTGCGAAAAAGTAAGAAAAGATTGGTCACAAACTAAGATTGACTGCACGGATAGGAGAATTTGAGATGGAACAGGTAATTCTTGATTTGGGGTATGATGGAAATATGTTTCCGAATCAAACCTAGGAAAGAATGGGAAGACCAACGATACAGTGGTCCCCGATCTAGCTGAGGATGTAGAATGAACAAAATATTATTCCTATGGGGTGCCTACATGGAGTGACTATGGATATTGAAGGGGCACACACCATAGCTGATATTGAAGTGATCGAAATAGTGGATGACAGTAACCCATATCCAATGCTGCTTGGAATTGATTGGGAATTTGATATGAAATAAATCATCAAACTTAAGAAGCACAGTATGACACTTGAAAAGAGGGAACTAAGGGTTATTATTCCATTGGATCCAGCTGAAGGTGCATGATATACTGAACCAATCCATGATTATGATGAGGAAGATGATAATGAGAAAATTTATAAGTTGGCTATGAGAGATGACGATTGGATCAACCCTATGACAGATGGGAAAATTACAAGGGAGAAGGACATATCTTGCAATTCAGATTACGATGAGGAGCTTAAACACTGGAAAAACAGGTTGCATTAGGTATCATTGTTGTGATGCAACATTCTTACAAAGTCACTTCGATGCATATCCACTAAAGTACGCAACTTACCATATTATGATGGTTTAGAAGATGTCAATTTATTTATGGATAAATTTGAAAGGGATGTACAGGAGGAACATTAGTTCCAAGCACTAGACATTGTGATGCGAGATATGCCATCCATGTGGTGGGGTCAATCTCAGTTCGTGATCAATCCTTTTATTACATTTTCCCACCTTATGTACTACACGTTGTTCCAGCAGTAGCTTATTCTTGTGATCAAAGATATTTTACTTACAGATGCACCAGAGTTAAATATAGTAGAGTTAATTAACCATGGAACTTAAAAAGCACATAAAACAATGAGGAAATAATCATAAGAACACAAAAACCATGACACAATGATTTGATTACGGAGTTCGTCCAATTTGGACTACTTCTTTGAGCCCTGCTCAATAGTGGGGAGACCTTTTTATTAGTCGCATAAAAGAGATAAAAGTGCAAGAAACAAGAAATTCCAACACTTATACCTCCAAGCTAATAGATGGGCAGAAAATGGAGAGCCCAACTTCAGAAATAGACAATACCACTGAACTCGTAGCAAAAAATAGTGCAAAAATGCCTATCCATACTCCCAATTTAGATAATTGGACCTTCTGCAACCTTCTTGGAACTTCCTTGCAACTCAAGGCGAGGTTACGGCCTACTGCCAGGGTTAGGGTTTGTTGTGTGCAATAGATTCTAAGTATTTGGATAGTTCTCTCCGCTCTCTCCCGACATAAACATTCATATATATAAGCATGGTGTCATCCCTCAAAATCAGGGTAGTTCTAACATAAGAACCCAAGTTAGCAGGTGGAATCGGACTAGAAGGATTCACGGCAACAATAACCTTACCGCAATAGTGAAGCACTTATCCAACAAGGAAAACCAATCTCAACTACAGATGAGTCTCTGCGACATGTTTTTTGGCATTTCCAACTTATTGGTGGACAGTCCAAGCTAAGACACAAGCATCCTGGGATATACAGACCCGTCGGATTTATAGAACACACCATACAAAATACCGCATCTAGATCCTCCCTGCAGATCACATTTGGTGTGGAACCCATCAGCGTATTGATCCAGCTTTAGTTCTCTATTATATGGTGGACCCGCTAAGATTTATAAATCACAATATATAAAATTTCTGGTCTGGCCCCCCATCGCAATATCACAATCGACACTTTCCTCTAGAACCTTTTGTAACACCATCCCTGTTCTGCGATTGCGATATGCGATAATATCACATCACAATCAGGTCTTCACTAGGGTTGATATACCTTTTTGTTCCTCCATCGACCTGCAGTATGTGATATCGTAATCGCAGCTGGTAACAGCAGGGGTTGATTCTACTTAAGCCGCTCCTATTTTTGTTGATATGTGATATGCGGGACCCAATTGAAACCTGCCACGTGGCGTGTTATCATAAAACCTTCTCTTGATAGGTTGTTGTCAAGGAAAACCTTGAGTAACTGTTTCAAACCAACTTTTGGCTGAGGCTTAGCCTCCCCAACTTGAGAGGGCTCTCTCACTAGGTTAAAGATTTTAGTAAAAGATTAGATGGCTAACTCTATGAAACAAGTAAAGGATTATGAATGGTTGAACACAATCAATAAACATCCATTGGGCTTATGGAGTCAGAAAATTTTTAGTATGACAACAAAATTAACTTAACATGGAAATCAGGGCATCAAGAGTTCAATATATTAGTAACACATAAGAACATGTGGGAAACACAGTCTACAAATTCATGAAGGAAGTTAGGGAATTTCCAATGTGTTTTAAGTAACATACATTCATACCACTACAAATGAGGAAATGAGGACAACCATAAGACAATCAAGCATTGAATTCTCTTCTGAATCCTGAGTAGTAAAGCCAAACTCTGTATTACATAAAAACATAGTCTTCCACAATAACACAATATGAATTTTTCTCCAAAGTTTCCAACCTTTGGTGCATTACATCTATTGTCATATATAGAGTTCATTACAATCTTCGATTCCTTCCTCCAGCATGAGGGGAATTTGAATTTTAGTTGACTTAACACCTATTGATACTTAAACAAACTATTAATTACAACTAGCTGTTAACTAACAGTCCTAGAGACCTAATACAACTAGGAGTGTAACTCCTTATTATGCTAGCAACAACCTTGGCTATGAAATAAAATCATTCTTTGGCAACTGTCCCTCCTCAACGTTGGCTTAAGTGTTGAATTTAAACTGCATGCCGGCCTTTGATTTCTTTTCCTTTGACTGTTCCTAGATATTAGGAAATTGCCTTTGTATTTCTGCTTTGGTCTCCAAGGAGGTTCTTCAAAGTTTGCTAACCATATTGTCTCCTTTAATCACATGTGATGAATTGAATTAACTACAGATCCTTCTCCTATCCTCGTGCCAAGACAAAAACCTCTTGAATGCTGCTTGAAGCATGACAAATTGTCTGAGCTAAGAAATGACTGCTATTTTCGTAACGCAGGGTTTGCGGTATCTATATGTCTCTCATTTCTTGAACTTGCCTTTGCTTAAGGTTCAAAAATTCTTAGGTGGTATTCTTATGTCTCTAAAATAGCATACTTTTAAAATAATCCCCCTTTAATTTCAAGATTTATCCAAAAAAACAAAACTGGTAGCTACAACAGTTTCATAGCGCTCTATGAAATTGTTGTGCATTATATGTCACCTTCAGCAGTTTCGTAGTGCGCTACGAAACTGCTGTGTGAGTAAAAAACAAATAGTTTTTGTCATTCTTGGTATTTTTAATGGTTTCACCATATGCTAATGAGCTATACAAAATTGACATTTTCCATCCAAAAACAATCTTCAATCTTCAAAAAGGTAAGTTTCACATCAAAATTGTGTCAAAACTTCTTCACTTACTGTCTGGTTCATTTATGTTGAGGCTGTCCTTCAGGTTCACTCAGTTGAATCTTCAAATCTTCAATTTGTCTTTTCATCATCCAGATTTTAGTTCTTAATTTACCATTGATCCTTCTGATCTATCTTGCCTCTTTTATTGCAGGGATAGTTGAAGTGAAATATTGAACCTGACTGCCCACTACTTCATATCTTGGAACTTTTCCATCTTCCCAAATGGCTTTTACTCTTTTAAAATTTTATTTTTCAACTGCATGTTTCCTTACCCATTTCTTGAGTTGGAAAATCTTAAGATTGGTAGACACCAATTTATTTTTGACCTCCTCAAAGCTACATTCTTATTCATGAGTGATAACTGCCTTGTTTCTGTCATCTTTGTGCACTAGTGATGATTGTATTGATGGAACCACATGCTCTTCAAAGAACTTTGCTACCTCCCCTGTCTCACTTACCTCTGGCTCTGCCTCTTGTAACCTTCTTAAATGTCTAGTCACAGGACTTCTTGGCTTGAAAACAAACCCTGAGACCTGGTCATCAAATTGGAGTTTTTTAGAAGATTTAACTCTTTTTGTTTGGTTCTTAACTACTTCAAATAAGTCTGCTTGGACCAAAGGGGACTCTTCTATGTCGATAGCCTAGAGGAGATCATTCAAACTTCCCTTTAAAGATGGGGTTTCATCAGTAATCACTACTTTCCCCTTTTCCTTGGCTAATTAACTTCTGGTTACACTTCTTTGGACTATTTTATCAATAGTCTGCTCTTGTACCACTTCCTTGATCTGAACTTTCTTCTTCTGTGACTGTTGAGGGGTATCTTGAACCATTAGTGGTGTCATAGGCTCCTTCACCTACTTTTTGGCTTTCAATTTCACAAACCTGCTTGATCTTGCTTCCTCCTGATGACTTACGGCTGGTGAAGATATTTCCTTAGCCTTAGGACTAAGGCCTGTTTCAGTTCTAAAGCCTATCATAAACAAGAAAGCAAACCATTCTCTACCTATCTTCTGAAGCTCATCTAAAACAATTAATTTGATCAAACCATGATGGAACAACGAGGTTTCACAAGCTTCTTTCTTCAATTGAATCTTATCAAACATATTGCCTAAGCTACGAAATAGATAAAAAGGAAGGTCTAGAGATATTTTTCTAGTGAAATGTAATAGAATCTTAAAATGGTAAGAGTACACCTTATGGTATCTCCCTTCACAGGTAAAATATCTTTGGATGCATGAAAGTAAGTTGGCATATGAATCTTTTACATAGCTTCTGGGCACTGATTTGGTTAAATCTGAGTCTATGTATTCTGGCTTCAGAAATTCCTTGCAAGGTGCCATTTCAAATTTGAAGTTCTTAAACCATCTCTCCTGGCCTCTAGGAATCTCTATGATTGTAGATATAACCTCAGGAGAAACTGGTTTCTCTAGCACTCCAACCTTTGAATTCAAGCCGGTGAAATTAAAGGCAAAATCCTTGGTTACTTGAATGTGACCTCCCTGAAGTTTTTCACAGAATCTCCAGTAGCCCACCTGTTTGAATGCATGTTAAACCTCTCTATTCCTCGTGAGAACATCGAAGCCTTCAGGCTCAGCTCTAAGGCATTGGCTTGATCTATGATTTTTCTTTTCTTCAGACATTTCTGTGAGACTCCTGCAAGGATACTTTTAAGTACTTGCATTGTCTTAGTTTGAACACTGCCTCGCTTGAGATGAAATGAAGAACTGCCTCGCTTGAACTTTCAAATAATTCTGGTGAATTCCATCCCTAAGCTTGCCAATTGTCTTTTATGCATGAAAGGAATACGAAAAAGACCAAGAGCAATTCACCTTACCTCACCCTTTTTGAAATTTGAAAAGAGTGTGTACAAAACCCCTAATGAATCTAATGATCAGAGTGAATGGCTGCATGTGATAAGCAAGGTTTATGGGCTGACACCTGATGATAAAACATTAACAGATTTTGATGGATTTGATAGCTAGACAATATTTGGCATGAATCCCCGATTTCGTAGTGCATCCAGTGCAAATTCTGGGTTTTGCGCTACGAAAACTCCTAGGCAATTTCGTGGCGCATGTCTATTTTGAAATAGCCTTAGCACATGAAACTTTTGAAATAATGTGGGATCAATGATAGGTAAAACAATATTGTTGACCTTATTTGATAATGGGAACAAGACTCCACTCTATGATTTAGACTTCCTAAACAAAACAATGAAAGTGACTTAACCAAGACTAACATAAAACTTTGGAACCATACCAGTTGTCTAAAATTTTATAATTTTCTTTTAGTGATAACATGGCACTCGCTCATTTGCTGAAACTTTTCCATGTCATCTTCTCTTGCCACCTAGACAAGTCAAACTCAATCTTTGACTTGCTCTAACTTTGTCATCTGGGCTTGGATTTGAGTGTCGTTTGCGTCGTTGGAATAAGTATGACGAGCACTTCGATCTGATGCTAAATTTATCTAGATTCTACCACTTTTAGTTTTGATCCTTTTACCATGCCATTGGCACTTTTATGAAGATCCACCTGGATCAATCCTCCTGGATCCTCCTGGATCAATCCTCCCCACTAATAGAAGCTTTTGGTTCTCCAAAAGCATTAATTAATCTGCAACTATTTTGTACTTTGTCTGCACTGCAAGTGTCCTAACAGGTCGTCCTTCCTTCTCCTTCAGCTTTGTCCTTCAGAGCCATAAGCTATGAGTTGACACCTTCATCCCCTACAAACCCGTAGTACAATATCTTGAAAACTATATGTTTATCTCTATGACCAAAAAAATGAGCCAAGCATCCCATACTTGCCATGAGTTTATGACACATACTCTATGGTCAAGTTTACGTAAAAATGGAAAAATTACGCTAGCTATTAATATAAGGCCAAACACCATTGTTTCTTCAACCTGTGATGGAAAACACATCATCATTACAACACATGATTTACATAAACAAGGCCAAACACTATTTTTTCTTCAACAGGTGATGGAAAACACATCCTCACTTCCACAGATTAAAATGAAATAGAGAATAAGGCCATGTATCATTGTTTCTTCAACAAGTGATGGAAAGCACATCATCCCTTTTACAATTTAAAATGAAACACATGAAAAAATAAGGCCATGACATTCTACCACGCCTAAAATAACCATATCTCACTTATCAAAGTGAATGGATCATCTCCTTGTGGCGCGTTCACTGGTCGAATAATTGTTTCACCTGGTTCATGCTCGTATGCTCTTGCCCTTGTGACAATGCTCTGGATGGAGACTGCAACATGTGGATCTTTGATGACCACTTGTTGGATTAGTGGGTCCTGACCCAGGTTGAGAGTTAGTTTTTCCAAACAAAACCCTACACTATTGGCCCTTTCGGCATCAATCCATAGTGCGCAGGCTGAAGTCTCACTCGAAGTAGTATGGGGGGATGCTGGGACCAAGTTTTTGCATCCAGAGATCAGTGTGATGTCTCTTTATGCCTCAGATCTACCTCCACGTAGATCTATAAGCCCTTAGGGATTGCTAATATAATTCCCTTCGAATGGCCTTTATACCTTCATGAAAGTCTATGACTCGCTTTTGTGGACATTGAATAGAAGAATCAACTACTTACAAGAACCTTATATTACTCTTAGATCAATATCTACTCAGATCTACCCAAGTGTTCAATAAACCAAACATGAAGTGTTATGATCTTCGCATAATCAGTTAACATTAATTGCGTTCAATTTATAAGACAGATCCAGTAAGTTTGTGGACCAATGCATTATTATTTCATAAAGGCATTATTTATTACATCATATATCATAATCATAAATAACAGAAGTACACAGATAAAACACAGGAATTTCTGCAACAACCCTCTTTATTGAACTTTAGTATAAGTTTACAAACTCAAAAATTCCCTTCGCACTTAGTTGCAATAGTCTGCACACTCAGCTGCGAACACTACTCTAGGCCTCTGCGCACTCAGCTTCAGAGCCTTTTCCCCCTCTAAGACTTACTTCCCTTTGCTAACTCTCAAGACTCCTTCCATCGTACCCATAGACAAAGACATAGATATGCCTTAGACTCTCTAAGACACACTTATTTATACAATCCCATGGTCCGCAAACCATGGGTAGATCTTCCAAAACCGACTCAAGTTTACATAAATGAGGGTAAAAACCCTTTTTGACCCTTAACTAACTACCCACTCCACATTCACAATTCACGGAGACTTTACATATTTTTACATCAAAACTTGGGCTTTTGCCCCAAAACTGACCTAGGGCACCCTATCCCAATAGGTCCCCAACATAAAGGTCATGACTCGCCCTTGAGTCACTTAGCTGGCATGGTGATCTTGTTGTGAATATCCCCAGCTCCACCTACATAACTGCTACTTCATCCGTGCTCTGCATGGCTTCTTGCTTCACTTGTTTGACCAACTACTCTGTAGCTGGTCCTTCGCCGTCTAGCTTGATCTTCTACTGTGTGAGATGCAAGTTCATCAGCTTTTCCTAAATGTTGGTTGAGACTGTTCAAAAATGGCAACAAGAAATTGCTAAAAATAGAAGTGATAAAAATAGCAGTTGGGTATCAGTGCTGGAATGGGAAACAGGGAATGAAAATGGAAGTGCTAAAAATAGAACTTCTATTTTTAGCAGTTCAGTGTGGATTCCTATTTTAGTCAGTCCCTAGGCTAGAAATAGGAAGTAAAATTTGAATCTGATTATAGAGCCTCTAACTTGCACCTAGTTATCTATCATTACCTTCAGCTTTTCCTCACTTATCCCTCTCTTTTGCTCTATTTTCCTCATAAACCTACCCAGATCATTACATTTGATGTCTTTAAGCATGATTGGTTAACTTTGCTAATGTTTGGCTGTTTGTCTAGATTTTTGACATATGCACAGAGATTCTGCAGCTGTCTGGCAATTCCGCAGCCATTCAGCAATTCCGCAGCTATCTGGTCATTCCGCAGCCTTTTCATTGATCTCTATGTTCCACGTGTCATTTTGCAAAATGAATCACATGGGCACGTGGGAATGAAGGTGTTAAAGGTTACTATGCTATTGGTTCAGTCAGAAACGCCACGCACACCTCCGGTCAACGTGGATCAAACTTCGGTCAACAGAGCCAGCTCAAACGGTGCTGCGTAAGCTGAAAGGTCACGTCACTCCAGATGGCGATTCCTCCACGCTATGCAGGTTATGGGAGACAGGATCCAACCTTGGATTCAACCTCCATGACGACCGTACCCTCCAGAACGCACACGGACCTGTTTACGTGTTGCTGAACCATTTAATTAGCATGATTGACAGTTAATTTCTAGTTTCATGTTTTACGCTGTAGGCAGTTGATCGTACGCCTATAAAATCCAGCGTCTGCGCACGCTTAAGGATTAGTCTTTAGTTATTTTGTTTATGTAATTGCTGCAATTTTAGCGTATTCAGAAACTCTATTTTGAAGCTGCTGTTTCAGCACTTTTTACTGTAATTTTTGCATATGAGTTAATAGAAGACTGTGTTGTTTTGACTCTTTCCAGTAGCTGATCTTTCTTTGGGTTTTGTGGATGGAGGGCCCCCATTCATAACAGCTTTTGTACAGTAAATTTACCTTTATGTTCTTGTCATTTCCTTCTTTTGAATTCAGCAATTTTCCTTTTCTTTAGCATGTGTACAGTTTTGATTTACTTTCATTTCCAGCATTCACTTTAAACTGATCAGGATTGTTTTCTGCAGGTTTTAGCCCGGGATTGTGTGTCTTTGTTGTATTTGCTTTATCTCTGATGGTATTTTCAGTTGTCATATTCATAGTTGTTGCCTTTACTCTGTTTTTCTAGCTTAATTTCTAGTTTAGTTTCTCAAGCTGTATGCTAACATATTGATGGTCTCCTTATCATAAGTTGTTCATCTTTAAGAGATTAGAATACTAATAAATTACAGCTTTCTTTGAGTAGTTTTGGCTTATATCACTAACTCTTTCTTCACTTGTTACACATAACAATGTATGTTGGAAGCAGAATGCTGGAGAAAGGCACAGTGGTGTTATAATTTGTCATTTAGAGCTTTATCACTTTTTAGACTTATCTCTAACTACTTCTTAATCGTGTTTTACATAGTACTATATGTTGGAAGCAGAGTGTTAGGAAGAGATGAACATTATCATTGGTCTTTAAAGTGGTTTTTCTTACCTTTTTATTTGCAGCAGCATGAGTAGTGACTAGTGCCATTAGAAAGTGGTTCTTTGCTTTCAGTTCATTTCAAGTTATTTCTTTCAATCTCTTTTCTTTTTGCAAGTTTAGAAGGTAGTTAGAAACCACCAGTAACACACACTCACTCAGTTAGAAATCACCTTACACACACTATCACTCACCTGTTTATAAAATCATCACTCCATCTTAGGAAGTTAAATTGACCACAACACCCCCAAACGACAAAAAGATCTAAGAGGTTGCTTAAGTACATATAGTACACCTTCACTTCATCAGCTTACAAGCCCCGGGTTGACAATTTATGATAGCAATTTAGACAACACTAAATTGACTAAACATTTTGGCGCCGTTGCCGGGGAAGTGAAATTAAGTAGCCATATTCTTAAAAAAAAAAAACATAAAATTTCAAGAAAGAAGTTGATAACCTATCAAAGTATGCTCTCCTCTTGCACTTCAAAGTGATCTGAAGGATCAGAAATGAGAAAGTTATTGATTTAGTAGTTTCTTGAGTATGCTCTCTTCTTGCACCTAGAGTGACCTGGAAGATCAGAAAAAGAACTATTAACTTGACTTGAGGAAAAATAATAAAAAAATTGACATGCATAGAGCTAGAGATTCTAGGGGAAGGTTTTTAGCTAGAGCTCGAAGTTCAATTTTTACAAGTCCATCTGCTTCAAGGGATAGACAAGAGACACCTCCCTTATCTCCAACCGACACTCCTAGTCCTAGAATTCCTGGAATTCAAGAGCCAAGAATTGACTCTCCCACACCTTCTATTGAATTTGAACCAGGAAGAGACTCTTCTCTTTCTCCTACAGAAAGACCAATTGTAATTGAGGAAGTAGAATCACCTGAAGAAGAAGGAGAAATCTCTTCTCATTCACCCTTTGTAGAGGAACCAGAAGATTTTGAAATCCCTAGGGTAACCATCATGGCAGAGGAAGAAGGAGGTGGTAGAGGTAGAGGTAGAGGAGGAGGAGGAAATAACAACAACAATAATGGAGGAGGTAGAGGTCCCCTTGGAGGAGGAAATAGAGATGGGGATAACTCATTTGGGTTTCCCATTGTTAATGAGGATTCCCGAGCTACTATGAAAAACATATCGCCATCTGTCCTCCCAAATTTCCATGGGTTAAGGACTGAGGACCCTGAAACATTTTTATTTGAGTTTGAAGTTGTGTGTCGAACTTATGACTATCTGGATGATTCTCAGAAACTCAAATTGTTCCCTTCAACACTGAAAGATCAAGCTTTGAAATGGTTCATGGGGTTACTCACTCAATCCATTAGGTCTTGGGATGAGATGAAACAAACATTTTTGGATAGGTATTTGGACTATTGTATGCCTACTAATCACAAGGACGAGGTATTTAAAATGATACAAAGAGAAGATGAGAGCTTAGAAGATTTACTTGAAAGATTTCAATATAACTTGAAACGAGCAAAAATGAGTAATTTGGATGAAGAGACCTTAAAAGCCCTCCTATTAAAAGCCATTAGGGATGAATGGATAGATATCTTGAATATGATGGGGGAAGGGGATATATCTCAACTTTCACTCAATGATATAGCAGAACTATGTATCCATCTCTCAAGGGGCAAATCAAAAACTCAAAAAGGGCCTAGAGATCCTTCTCTCCTTAGAGCAAATAAATCTGCAACGGGATCAGTAAGTAGGGCTGAAATCGGCAATATGCTTGATGAATTCAAAACTGACATCTTAGGGAGTCTTAGTGAACAATTAGATACCCTTAAGATTCACAATAAACAAAAAGCAGAAGCTGAGCCTTTGGCCATTTTTTGCCCGAAATGTAGAAAGAAACATGCTTTAAGGGAATGTCCCTTGGATGCACACGTTGTAGAAACATGTGTAATTTTCTCAGAAACTCATGAGACCAAGGATTGTCCTTCAATTCCTGGCCTCAAAGCAGTCTTTCAAGAGGATCCAAATACACTTGAATCTCTCTGTTTTGTTGCAAGGAGACCTTGGCAAGGGCAACAGAATCAAGGGTTTAACAACTCTATGAATTTTCAATCCCAACCAAATTGGAATCCTTGGCAACAACCTTGGCCTCAACCTCAAAATGCTTTTCAAGCATGGATGCAAAGCATGCAAAATCCTTATGGGAGACTTGCTCAATTCTATCAATATCCTCCATCTTTTCAGAATCAGCAAGCTCCACAACTTCCAAATCAAGGTCAACAATTATCATTGCCATACCCTCAACAACAACAACCTCCTCCACAAAATCAAAATTCTCAACTCTTGCTTCAATCCCAACAGAAGTCAAATCAACTTCCCTCTCAGCCATTACCAAATCCAAATAATAGGAACCCTCAAAATGCTTACATGATGGAAGGTCAACCATTCCCTACCTATATGGTTGTTCCTCTCAATGAAGTACAACTCAGATCAGGTAGAATCTTAGATCAACCTTCTACAAGTGTTCAACAACCAAGCATTTCTGAGGAAGAATCTCTCAAAGTCAATAAGGGTTCTGAAGTATCACTTCAAAACCAAAATATCCAAAAAGAAAAAGAAAAAGAATCAATCTCTACAACTCCCATAGTTGAGCAACCTACATCTTTAGCTACACCTCCTTTTCCTGAAAGATTACAAATTGACAAAGGAGTGGAAAAGCAAATTTGGCTGCCTGACTATAGTTTTCTAGATGAATTGAAGAATGTCTGTATCAAGATTCCCTTGTTACAAGCCATTAAGGAAATTCCCATTCTAGCAAAGACAATAAAGGAGTTGAGTTTGAAGAAAACAGGAAAGAGAACCAGAGATACCAAAAGGATACATCTAGTTGGAAAAATTGCAGACATTATGATGGGTAAGATTACCATGCAAAAGTATGTGGATCCCGGTAGCCCTATTGTCAAAACTCATATTAATGGGGTTAAAATCCCAAATACTTTGATTGACTTAGGAGCCGCTATCAACATCATGAGTAGACAGACCATGGATCAGTTAAAGCTTCCTAACCTTCTCTTTACACCTACTTTACTGCAACTTGCAGATCGATCAATCATCAAACCTGATGGTGTATTGGAAGACATTCCAGTCTCCCTAGACTCTTGGGAATATCCAGTTGATTTTATGATTTTAACTCCCAAGAACAATCTAGGAGGACATCCTCTTATCTTAGGAAGACCTTGGCTAGCAACAGCTGATGCTTTTATCAGTTGTAGGTCTGGAGACATGTATATATCAGATGGTAATTCCACCAAGAAATTCAACTTGTATCCTCCAGCAAAGGCAATAACAGAAATAGGAGAAGATGAGTGGGTCGATGATGAGGATACTATACAACCTGTTCTAACCATCTCTGAGATCAGTGAAGACAGTCAAATTCTAAATACATTAGAAAATTTTGAAATACCTTTAGAATATGACTCTACACAGTTTCAATTAGATGCGGACATTGAATATCTCTCCTCTAGACAAATGTCTCTCTTCTCAATGGAAGAGTTTGGTAGTTCTACAGTTGAAATCCTTCCAGGAAAAACATTGAACATTAATAAGAACTTGGAAAGGCCACAACAAGAAAAATTAACCAAACTTTTGCAAAAACATTCCACTGCATTTGCATGGGAATACACTGACATGAAAGGAATCGATCCTAAGACTTGTATTCATCACATCTATATTGAAGAAAACAGCAGACCTATTAGGCAACCACAGAGAAGGATGAATCCAAACCTTAGGGAAATCGTGAAAGAAGAACTCCAGAAATTACTCAAGGTAAACTTCATTTACCCCATTTCAGATAGCCAATGGGTTTCTCCCTTGGTTATAGTACCCAAAAAGAATGGTAAATGGAGAGTTTGCATTGATTATCGAGAATTGAACAAGGCAACCTTAAAGGATCATTTCCCTCTACCTTTTATTGATCAGGTACTAGACACTTTAGCAGGTAAAAAGTATTTCTCATTCTTGGATGGTTTTAGTGGGTATAATCAAATTCAGGTAGCACCTGAAGATCAAGACAAAACCACATTTACTTGTCCTTGG
Source organism: Pinus tabuliformis (assembly GCA_031772625.1). NCBI lineage: Eukaryota > Viridiplantae > Streptophyta > Pinopsida > Pinales > Pinaceae > Pinus > Pinus tabuliformis. The sequence goes on from CM062818.1 coordinate 937,258,795, forward strand.
GGAACTTTTGCCTACCGAGTACTCCCTTTTGGATTGTGCAATGCACCCGCTACATTTCAAAGGGCTGTACTAGGAATCTTTTCAGATCTAATTCATGATTGTGTAGAGGTCTACATGGATGATTTCACAGTTTATGGTAATACATTTGAAGAAGCTTTGGAAAATTTGGAAAAAGTACTAATAAGATGTAAGGAAACAAATCTTTCTTTAAGTCATGAAAAGTGTTTTATGATGTTTACTGAAGGGATTGTTTTAGGACATCATATTTCAGGAGATGGGATTAAGGTTGATAGATCCAAAGTAGAAGTCATCTCTAAGTTACCTGTTCCAAATTGCCAGAAAGATGTTAGAAGTTTTCTTGGGTTTACTGGATATTACAGAAGGTTTATTGAAAACTTCACTAAAATAGCATCTCCTCTTTTCAAATTGCTTACCAAAGACTGTGAGTTCAAATGGGATCCTGAGTGTCAGTCTGCCTTTGAAGCTTTAAAGACTAGAATATCTGAAGCACCCATCTTAAGGGGACCAAATTGGAAACTCCCTTTCCACATTTCTACTGATGCTTCAGATACAGCTCTAGGAGCTGTTTTGGGACAAAAGGATTTGATCCCTTATGCCATTTATTACACCAGTAAAAATTTGACTCCCACTGAGTTAAATTATACTGTTACAGAAAAAGAGTTCTTAGCTGTAGTACATGCGATCAACAAGTTTAGACACTACATAACCGGCTATGAAACCTTTGTCCATACTGATCACTCTGCCATAAGATATTTAATGAACAAACCTGTTACTAATGGCAGAGTTACAAGATGGCTTTTACTTTTACAAGAATTCAACATTACTGTGTTAGATAGACCTGGAAAACAAAACACAGTAGTTGATTTCTTGTCTAGAATCCAAAACACTAATGAAGATTCTCCAGTAGAAGATAAGTTTCCAGATGAATACTTGTTTGCAGTAACTACCAAGACTCCTTGGTATGCAGATATGGCTAATTATCTAGTTACAGGGAAGCTACCTCTACACTTATTTCCTAATGAGAAAAGGAAAATCATTCAGGAGAGTTCACATTATTCTTGGATTTCTAATGAATTGTTCAAAACAGGGCCAGATTGTATAATCAGAAGGTGTGTTCGGGAAGATGAAATGCCTGACATCCTTAAGGCATGTCATGATGAACCATGCGGCGGGCACTTTGCTGACAAGAGGACAGCCTATAAAATCCTTTCTCTAGGATATTATTGGCCTTCTCTCTTTAAAGATGCAAAGCAATATGTTAGAAGGTGTGACAGCTGCCAAAGAGTTGGGAGACCAACTCCTTCAAATGAAATGCCACTACAGCCACAGGTATGCATCGAACCCTTTGAGAAATGGGCTCTAGATTTCGTTGGACCTATTAATCCACCATCAAAGCAAAAGAAGTATATATTGGTGTGTACTGACTATGTTACTAAGTGGGTAGAAGCAAAAGCTTTGCCTTCTGCCACTGAAAATTCAGTTGTTCAATTTCTTTTTGAGGATATTTTCACTCGTTTTGGTGTCCCAAGGGAAATTGTGACAGATCAGGGAAGCCAATTTACATCTAAATTGATGGAGAAGCTGATGGAGGAATATAAGATCAAGCACAGAACATCTACTCCATATCATCCGCAATCAAATGGCCAAGTGGAATCTACCAATAAAGTTCTTGAAGGCATTATCACCAAGACTGTTCATCTTCATAGAAGAGATTGGGCGGAAAGGCTTCCTGAAGCCTTATGGGCCTATAGAACTACATGGAGGAACACAACATGACATTCTCCCTATGAACTTGTTTATGGGAAGGAAGTCCTGCTCCCCATTGAGCTCCAAATCAAGACCTTCAAGATGGCAGTCCAATTGGGGATGAGCCTCTCGGAAGCCCAAAAACACAGAATGGACCAGCTAAATGAGCTAGATGAAATAAGACAAGATGCAATTCTAAGGACCGATCTAGTTCAACACCAAAGAACTAAATGGCATGATCGTCACATCAAAGAAAGAAAGTTTCAGAAAGGAGATTGGGCTCTATTGTTTTATTCAAAGTTTAAAGACTTCAAAGGAAAATTTCAAACTCATTGGCTTGGGCCATATGAGGTTGATGAAGTCTTTAGTAATGGAGCAGTTCGAGTGAAAACTATTGATGAATTTCATACTCCTCTTATTGTGAATGGCCATCGCTTGAAGATCTACCAGAAGCCACTCTCAAAAGAGGAATTTTTCAAGTTATTTAAAGAAGATTCTGCAATCAGGTTGGTGGAGAAGGATTCTTCTCCTCCATCAGCCTAATCTTTGGTTTTTGAAAAAAAAAAGAAAACAAAAAAAAAAAAAAAAAAAAAGAAAAAAAAAAAGGAAAAAAAAAAGGAATAAAATGTATAGGCCTGAAAACCAGTCTCTGATTGGCAGTCTTATGCAGAAAATCTGAGGTGAAAATCAGGGTCACCTGACACCTCACATTTTCCAAAAAAAAAAAAAAAAAAAATCTCTCTCTCCTCCTTGTTCCATCTCATTTCGTTATTTCATCCATTTCATTCACCCTCTCATTCATCCAATCACTCTCACTCCACCTAATTTCTTTCCATCCATCCATCCATTACATTCCATCTCACCAATAAAGTCATTGTCAGATTTATTTCACACAGCTAAAGTTGTTTTGTGCAGACAGAAGGGTATCACTGCAGTTTCCGCAGCTGAGGAGCAATTCCGCAGCCAACATCCCAATTCTGTAGCCGATACACTTTCTGCACCTGTATAAAAAAACACAGTCTGTTGAAGAAGGAATCTGCAGTCCAAAAGTCATCAGCAAAAATTGAAAAAAAAAGGTCATGTAGCAGCAATAAACAATGAAAGGTTAGCATAGATGAGCAAAAGGAATCAAAGCGCGGATACATGAGGTATGAGCTAATTTCTAAACTTACGGTTATAACATTTTGCGTGGTTTACGGATTGTGTTTTCAGCCATTTAATGTAATGATTACCAGTCCTTTCCATTACTCGATCGGAAATCCACGTATCCCTCAACCTTGACAGTCCCTATTCATCACGATTTTTAAAACTCAAGCACGACTGCTCTTCCATTTAAATTCATGTACCTGAGTGACGTAGACAATTGTACTACGGCTCTCTGCGTTATGATTCCGCAGCCAAATGTACACTCATGACCGATGTCTAAGGGACTTAACCGTTTCTTCCCATTATTCATAACCCTCCTACGCATAATCTCATTCACGCTGTTGATTCACTTCCGCATTTCCCTTGTTTTCCACTGCTCTGCCTTATTCACTACTCTGCCACCGTAACCATACTCTGTTTTCCCCTCTGATAAACTTTGACCATTGTTGTGAGTGCATTACGGTTGTTGTGTTGAAGCCGTAAATCTATTGTGTTGAAGCCACTATTGAAGCCGTATAACCTTTTTCCAAAGAATTAAAACAAAGCTGTGAGAGAGCTGATGGGTAAAATTTTGAGGGCAGAGCCAGAGGGCTCTAAATTTCTGGAAGGATATCCCCAAGTCAAAGACGCTTTGCAGAAGGAAAATTGGCTCCAGTGCATCCAAAAATTCAAGGGTTACCATAGAGAGGTCACGAAGGCTTTTGCACGTTCTTTCAGAGACAAAGACAACCAAGTGGAGATAGGAGATCTGAAATTTACAGTCACCGAAAGCAGTTTGGCACAGGCCACTTCACTACCACAAACTGGGGAGAGATGGTTCAAAAACCGATCAGTACAAGACCAGCAATGGAAGCAAATTCTGAAAAATCCAGGTATGGACACTAGCATTTTTACAAAGGGAATCCCTGTTAGTCTTGTCAAAGAAGAATGGACAACTTTGCTTCTGTTAATACAGAAATTCTTTACATGTGAAGGAAGATTTGGAGTTTTGTATGTCTATCATGCCAAAGTTATGATGCATTTCTTAGGAGAGCATGATATTAACCTTCCATACTTTTTACTCTCAAGCCTTAGAAAAATGTGCTCAATAGTCCAAAGAAACCCAAGAAACATTGAGCCACATTTGTACCATCATGGGCTTGTCAAGATACTAGTTGAAGAACAATTGAAAGCAAAAAGAGACACATGGGAAAGATTTCTTGTAAGGAATCATTTCCAAGAGATAGGGGAAGCCTCTGGTGGTTCACCTCAAGTGCCTAAAAAGAGTAGAAGGAAAAGAACAGAGGAAATTACCCCAGAAACTGTTGTCCAAGAAGAAACTGTCCAAGACCTTGTTGAAGAAGAAATTGCTGCACATCATTCTGAAAAAGAAAATGACCCTGAGCCTGCTGTAGACATTGACCAAACAACCCAAGAAATCATTACAGAAACCCTGCAAGAAATTGTCCAAGAGGCTGCTCAAAAGAAAAAGGAGAGTAGGAAGAGACAAAAGAAAGATAAAGGAAAAGCTATAGCCCAAGAAACCTACCTTACTCCTGAAAATTCCAGTGAAGAGGACACTCAGCCATTAGCACATAGATTGGCCCAACTTCATGAGGCTGCCCTTTCCAAGAAGATGCAAAAACAAAAGCAAAAGCAACAAAAGGAAAAACAGAGCATCACCACCGTGAGAAGGAGCAGTAGGCTACAAGGCAAAATGGGGGCCACAAAGGATAGAAAGTCACTCATTATTGACTTGAGCACACCTGAAAAGGTTTCTACAAGACTTGACTTTGAGAAAAGCCCTCCACATATTGAGCATGATGAGACTAGTCCTCCATGTGAGGAAAGTCCTTTTGAGCATGAACCCGAATTTGAGAATGAGCCTAGCCCAAAAAGGTCACCAGAGATTGACCCAGATCAGCAGAAGGTTTATAATTACCTGGAGACGTTAGAACAAGCTGCTGCTGGTCCAAGCACTGTTCTACCTCTTGAGCAGCAAATCCACTCACTCAAACAGGAAAATTTTGAGCTTGAAGTTTTAAATCGCCACATCATACAAGAGAATGAAAAATTGAAGGAGCAAGCTAAGGTGGACAAGATGATCCACGATAATACCATGCTTCATCTAGGCCTTTGGCAAAGGAAAAACAGAAAGCTAAAGAAGAAATGCAGGAAGCTAAGCGGAGCTTTGGTCAATCTAAAATTCAGATGCTTGGTGAGGAAACCAAGAGTCAATGTGGCTACACAGAGGAAGAGGAGAAGACTAGATGTCTTAGCAGAGGCATCTCAGCAGGTAGATTAAACAATGTTTTCATTGCATGAGGACATGCAACACCCTCGTAGTGGGGGTATGTAGAGCCTCTAACTTGCACCTAGTTATCTATCATTACCTTCAGCTTTTCCTCACTTATCCCTCTCTTTTGCTCTATTTTCCTCATAAACCTACCCAGATCATTACATTTGATGTCTTTAAGCATGATTGGTTAACTTTGCTAATGTTTGGTTGTTTGTCTAGATTTTTGACATATGCACAGAGATTCCGCAGCTGTCTGGCAATTCCGCAGCCATTCAGCAATTCCACAGCTATCTGGTCATTCCGCAGCCTTTTCATTGATCTCTATGTTCCACGTGTCATTTTTCAAAACGAATCACATGGGCACGTGGGAATGAAGGTGTTAAAGGTTCCTATGCTATTGGTTCAGTCAGAAACGCCACGCACACCTCCGGTCAACGTGGATCAAACTTCGGTCAACAGAGCCAGCTCAAACGGTGTTGCGTAAGCTAAAAGGTCACGTCACTCCAGATGGCGATTCCTCCACGCTACGCAAGTTATGGGAGACAGGATCCAACCTTGGATTCAACCTCCATGACGACCGTACCCTCCAGAACGCACACAGACCTGTTTACGTGTTGCTGAACCATTTAATTAGCATGATTGACAGTTAATTTCCAGTTTCATGTTTTACGCAGTAGGCAGTTGATCATACGCCTATAAAATCCAGCGTGTGCGCACGCTTAAGGATTAGTCTTTAGTTATTTTGTTTATGTAATTGCTGCAATTTTAGCGTATTCAGAAACTCTATTTTGAAGCTGCTGTTTCAACACCTTTTACTGTAATTTCTGCATATGAGTTAATATAAGACTGTGCTGTTTTGACTCTTTCCAGTAGCTGATCTTTCTTTGGGTTTTGTGGATGGAGGGCCCCCATTCATAACAGCCTTTGTACAGTAAATTTACCTTTATGTTCTTGTCATTTCCTTCTTTCGAATTCAGCAATTTTCCTTTTCTTTAGCATGTGTACAGTTTTGATTTACTTTCATTTCCAGCATTCACTTTAAACTGATCAGGATTGTTTTCTGTAGGTTTTAGCCCGGGATTGTGTGTCTTTGTTGTATTTTCTTTATCTCTGATGGTATTTTCAGTTGTCATATTCATAGTTGCTGCCTTTACTCTGTTTTTCTAGCTTAATTTCTAGTTTAGTTTCTCAAGCTGTATGCTAACATATTGATGGTCTCCTTATCATAAGTTGTTCATCTTTAAGAGATCAGAATACTAATAAATTACAGCTTGCTTTGAGTAGTTTTGGCTTATATCACTAACTCTTTCTTCACTTGTTACACATAACAATGTATGTTGGAAGCAGAATGCTGGAGAAAGGCACAGTGGTGTTATAATTTGTCATTTAGAGCTTTATCAAATTTTAGACTTATCTCTAACTACTTCTTAATCGTGTTTTACATAGTACTATATGTTGGAAGCAGAGTGTTAGGAAGAGATGAACATTATCATTGGTCTTTAAAGTGGTTTTTCTTACCTTTTTATTTGCAGCAGCATGAGTAGTGACTAGTGCCATTAGAAAGTGGTTCTTTGCTTTCAGTTCATTTCAAGTTATTTCTTTCAATCTCTTTTCTTTTTGCAAGTTTAGAAGGTAGTTAGAAACCACCAGTAACACACACTCACTCAGTTAGAAATCACCTTACACACACTATCACTCACCTGTTTATAAAATCATCACTCCATCTTAGGAAGTTAAATTGACCACAACACCCCAAACGACAAAAAGATCTAAGAGGTTGCTTAAGTACATATAGTACACCTTCACTTCATCAGCTTACGAGCCCCGGGTTGACAATTGATGATAGCAATTTAGACAACACTAAATTGACTAAACACTGATATTAACAACAATTTGTAAATTAATTAATTAATTCAGTTTGAGTTAATTAGTTAAGGAATTATGAACTTGAAGTCTATGTGAGGACATGCAACAGTTTCTCCTTTGATTGAGGGATTTAACCATTAGTTAAAGGATGATGATGAGTTGTAATTATGATTTGTAATTAGTTGGCTCAGTTAACTGAGTCAAGTCTAGTTAGATTAATTTGACAAGTTGTTAAATTAATGAGATTCAGTTTGTTAATGCTTGCATGCATGTAATAATTGGTATTTTCAGATAACTGAAGATTCATTCATGGATATCTCATGCATGTCAGTTCAGACAGAGACCCAGTTGAGATCAGATGGAGGGACAATGTACTATTAGTTTCTAGGATATTCCTTGGTGAATATTCCTTGCATGCAGAAGGAATATTATTCCTTATGGATTGCATAGTTGGACTTGACGTTACAGCAGGTATGATATGGCCAATTCACACATGTTATGACATTGGACCCCAATCAAAACTGCACAAGGAAATAGGAGCTTGGAGGACTTGTGGAGCCTATATATACAGGCCTAGATAGTCCATGAGCTATGCCATCAGAGTACAAAGAGAGTAGGATAGCTTTGGAGCTGATTCTTTTGGTATGTTGTTGAGGATTTCCACTTGATTGATAATACAAAGATGGGGTTTTAGGCTGGTGCTTTCCCCAGGTTATATCTTCTGTGTTATGGTTGATTAATTCTCATTCTCAGTTATATCTGTTCATGCTTAATGTTTCTCATGTTCAATTAAACTTCAACTAAGTTTATGGTAGATGTAGATCTAGTATTATGCTTTAGTACAATGAATATATCAGTTGGATCTGTAGGTGAAATTTCTACATGATATCAATGAGCTAGCTGATTTGTAGAGAAAATTCTACCTGGTATCAGAGCACAGGTGATCAAGGAAGAACAATATACAAGAAGGGAGAAGTTGAAGTTTGTGGTTTCTGAATATTGAATTGAGTTCTTATCACATCTATTTCACTGATGGCGTTCTATGGTTTAAGACTCGAATATGCCCTTGATGGTTGTTCGAATTATATAGCTTGGAAGGATCGCATGGAGGTAGTATTAGAAGATAATGGTCTAAAGGACTTCGTTAATCAAGAAGCCTAGAAGCCAACTGATGCTACTCAACCGGCAGAATGGAAGAAGTGTGTGGCTAGAGCTAGGAGAATCCTCTTGGAGGGAGTTCGAGATCACATTGTCTCGAGCCTCCATGGGAAGGAGACTCCATTTTCGATGTGGAAAACGTTGAAATATCTTTATCAGAATAGCAGTGATGAGAGGAAGTTGGCACTGAAGGACAAACTTCGAAAGATCAAGTGTGAAAGTGGGGACACCATCTCTATGTATCTGAACAACCTCACCTCATGCAGGGATGGGCTTGGAAGTGTAGGGATCGTGACCTCTGATGATGACATGGTGAGTCTTGCACTCCTTGGTCTTCCTAAGAGTTGGCAAGCTACCAAGACTTGGTTAATGGAAGAAAGAAACTGCTAGATTGGGAATGACTTATGTTGTATTTGGTGCAGGAGGAGATAAGAAGAAGCACCAGAGATGGTTCTTCATCCATGGAAAATGAAGAAAAATGTGCCTTAGCGAGTAAGGTGAAGAAGGGGAAGGAGAAGGTTTTTATTTCCTAGTCCAGTTCTTCCCATGCTGGGAAGAAGTTTTAAAAATCAAAAGTGTGATGCTTTTGTTTTCATGAGGTGGGCCATTTTGTTACAAATTGTCCCCCGAGGAAATCCAAGAAGGGATCCGAGGAAGGATCTAAAGGTGAGGAACTTGCTTCATAGTTCGAGTTGGATTTCACACTCTTCGCATGCATGGTTTTATCCATGGTGGGAAGTGGTTGGTTTCTTGACAGTGGAGCTTCTTTCCACATGATCGGCGACAAGAGTTTGTTTAGTACTTTGGAGGAGAAAGATCTCCAGATACTCAGAGCGATGGGTAATGATGAAAAGTATAGTGTCTCAGGTGTAGGTACGCTTATTTTTCAGACGGAGCATGGAGCTTGCCTTTCCCTGATCGATGTCAAGTATGTACCAGGACAGAAGAGAATCTTAGTGTGTGATGCTAGAAGACAAAGGCTATGATGTAGTCTTCAGTAAGGGAAACGTTTTCCTTAGACACATAATCACTAGATAGGTGAAGCAAATTGGTTCACGGGTCAAGAACCTGTATGCTCTTGAGGTTCAAGATGCATGCAAAGCCTTGAGCATCAAGGAAATTGATGGAGACTTGGTGGTTGAGAGGGAGAGTATATTACCTCTCAACATGCAGCACCAGAAGAAGTCTCAGATGATTGTCGAGGAGCCATGATTGGTGCAACAACTTCAGGAGGTTGTGGAGCAGCCATAACTAGAGAAGCTGATAGGAGATCAAGTAGAGACATATACTCATGCAGAGACCTCCAGTAGGGGGAAACTTCAAGCAAGGTGGGCTGAGGGATCACATGTAGCCATACCTCTTGGTAGGAGGTGGGGCGATGTGGAGTGATCTTCCCAAGGAGGAGGGACAGGATCCTTGAGGTACCCAACCTCTTTGATTCGACTTTGCTACGGGAGCCCCAATGAGGACTAGCAGAACTAACTGATTGGGTAGAGACAGATGCAGATGAAGAGGAAGAGAGAGCTATAGTGTAGGGAATCCCAAGATAGTGCAGAGCTAGCAGGTTGCAACAATGTGAGAGGCACAAGTGTGTTGCACAGTGCAGGGTAACACAGAGAGGTGTGCAACAGTGCGAGATGCATGGAGATATTGCAGTAGTGCAGAGGTTAGAGAGGGAGCACTTGCCAATAGCAAGTAGAGCTTCAGCATCAGAGTATGTTTCTAGCCCAACGGAGAGGTCAGTTGGGAGTTTCTTTTGTTCCGAGAGTTGCTGGAGCAACCACACTTTGTAGATGTGTTGCATGCAGAACATTTCGAAGGTACAGGATCAGGTTTGAGAGGAAGTCTTTCTTGTTGAGAGGGAGTGTTGAAAAATGGCAACAAGAAATTCCTAAAAATAGAAGTGCTAAAAATAGCACTACTAAAAATAGTAGTTGGGTATCAGTGCGAGATTGGGCAACAGGGAATGAAAAATGGAAGTGCTAAAAATAGAAGTTCTATTTTTAGCAGTTCAGTGTGGATTCCTATTTTAGTCAGTCCCTGAACTAGAAATAGGAAGTAAAATTCAAATTTGATATTAAAAATAGTTTGTAAATTAATTAATTAATTCAGTTTGAGTTAATTAGTTAAGGAATTATGAACTTGAAGTCTATGTGAGGACATGCAATAGTTTATCCTTTGATTGAGGGATTTAACCATCATTTAAAGGATGGGGATGAGTTGTAATTAGTTGGCTCAGTTAACTGAGTCAAGTCCAGTTAGATTAATTTAACAAGTTGTTAAATTAATGAGATTCAATTTGTTAATGCTTGCATGCATGTAACAACTGGTATTTTTAGATAACTGAAGATTCATTCATGGATAACTCATGCATGTCAGTTCAGACAGAGACCCAGTTGAGATTAGATGGAGGTGTTAGCCTCCTATTGCAACAGGTGTTCATCTTTCATGATTGACATTTTTACATGCCAAATATGTCATACTTTGCATGCTGCAATGCTCCATATTTCCTAAAGAGGCCAAAGAAGGGGCCATGAAAGTGTGCCAGTCTAAATGCCACTGCTGTATTCCAATTTTGATGACTTAACCATTTTTGAAGAATGTTCTGTTAAGGGAAGTCCAAACAGCCTAATCTTGGCTTCCCTAGGTTTCAATTTCTTGCTTTAGAATATAGAGAATGAATATCTGTCCAAATAGCTTAATCTTGGCAGATTTGTAGATAGGTAGAGAAACAAAGGAGCCCAACTGCTTAATCCGGGCCCTTGGCAGAAATAAGGATAGATTTAGATAGGAGGGCACTCAAAAGAAAAATTGTAAAGCAGGGTCTGCAAGTCTAAGTGCACCCAAACCAAAAAGAAGAAAAAATGTTAGGTAAGTAGGCTAGGTAGGTAGTTTTGAGGTTGCAGAATGTTGAATTGTGGTCAATTTTTCATTTCAAAGTGATATTGTACTTCAGATCACAGGTACAAGGCAGTTTTCATTTGGAAGAGCTCAATAAAGGCATGGCTAACTCCCCTTTCTTCTTATTCCCCAAATCACTCACTAATTTCCTAAAGAGGTCAAGATCTACTTGATTCCTCTTAGTTTCATTATTTTCCATATCATTTGCCTGGGTGAAGATCTGCTTCACTCAAGGATTTCCATTCTTCCTCTATGAGTCACTTTTCCCCCCTTGATAGCCTAAGATCCACATACTTAGTGCTTTTTTTCATCTCCATATTAACTACTAACTCTATTATTTAGCTCCCTAAATCATTTTCCTATCCCCTACTATGCAAAAATATATAAAATCCCAAAAATATTAAATAATCCCCCCCTTGGCACTATAGCCATATTTTTCTAAGTCCGGGAGGCAGTAGTCCATCTGGGGCTCCTACTAACCCATCTGTGTCCTAACTGGAGTTATTCTGACACCTGGTCATGCTACCAATCATTCCCCCTTAACCCCAACCCTACAACACCCATATTCCGCCCTTATCCTAAAGTTTTACATGTAAATATCTACCCCGCCCGCTTATAACCCCGTAAACCCACTTTTCTAATGTTTAAACCCCCCTGCCATTTAATAAATTATTCAAATGCACCACGGGCCCCGTCCATTATCCCTCCGCCACCTCATCTGTGCCGCCGACCGTCAGATCTGGCGCGCCGCAGATCAACGGTGGGCGGGTCTTGTCATCTCCGAAGCCGCAGAGGGTTAACGCCCGAGAGATCGGCAATTTTCCCATCGTACTCTCGCCATGTGTCACCCTTTCAGCTGTGGCAAAGCCCCCTCCTCCAATACCACCTATGCAGAAAGGCGGTGCGCCATGAAACCGGATACCGCCTCCGCCGAGTGACGTCATCCTGCCACGTCATCAAACTGCGTCGGCCTCCTGCCACCGTACTGCCAAATCATCCTGCCACGTCCATGCCACCATGTCACTACCACGTCATCCACCGTACTGCTGACGTCACCCTGCTGATGTCATCCTGCCATGTCACTGCCGTACTGGGACCCACCGCTGACATCATGCTGACGTCACCGTCAAAAAGCACAAAAGGCGCAAATCATAGCCTAGGAAGCCCAGAATCAAAATCTGAGGCAGTTTTTCAGGCGCGATTAGCGCCTAGCACTAATCGCGCATGGCTACGGGAAATAGGCCAAAATGGAAAGCCCCTTCATGACTCGACCTCCAGCAAGCCCAAAAGGCGCAAAATGACTAGAATTTCTTCGCGAAGCATACAGAAAGGGGCAAACATAGTTTTTAAAGCAACAGAGGGCCGAATAGCAACCATTAAAGTCGATGTGACAGTCTAAAGCACTCAGAAGATGTTAAAGAGGCCAGGTTCAGTGCCAAAGTGTACCAGAGGAAGCGGCAAAGAGTATCAGTCGAATGTTTTAATGAAAACTTTATTTCCCGATGCAGGTGAACATTAAATGACCTCCAACAAAGTCAAAGAAAACGGTCGAGCTCTAATCAAGGCTCTCCCATTATGGTTAATGCACCTCAGAACCACTCGAGAGCATGGATCAAAACCCAAAGCACAGTTATGTCTAAGTGATCAGCACAGAGCTATAAAGGCAATACATTAATTCCTTTTTGTTACAGCTGCACCCAGCGCAGCTCGAGGATATTTTCCCGCACTTATTTTAGACATGTGTTAGGTTTAGGACATTTATTACAGTAGATCTGTCTGAGATCTGATTAGTGTAGATATTTTGCTTATATAAACAACCCTAGTTCACTATTTAAAAGGTTGGTTGGTTGATAATCTTCTTGAGAGACTTGCACTGGAGATCTGAGATGTTTTACCTAATCAAAGATTGCTGAAAAGCTTTGGAGGAATGACTGTCTGCTCTGTGTCTAATGGTTTGAAGAATTGAATGTGGAATTCTTGTGCTGCAATATGAATCAATAAGTGTTCCCTACCTCTGTTATTTCAATTTCACATATGCTCAAGTCACATAACAAAAGATTGGTTTAGAATTAGCTTAGCCGCACTCTATGCTCAGTTTCTATGGCTTCTTAATGTTTTCCTATTGATTTAGGCATAAATATGAATTCTGTTATGGCTCATGTTTGATCTATTTCACATATGAATGACTGTTATCTAGGAATTCTTAGCTGCTCCTAGATAGGGCTCATTTATCTTCCTTCTGCTAACCTGAATGAGAGATTCTTAATTGCCCTCATTCCTTAGCCTTTAATCCATCTCTTTTACCTTGAATGATTGTTTCATATGCAGCTGTCTTTCTCCATAATTCCCTCTTGTGACCAAAAAACCGCACCAGCAGTCCTACTCCTTGACTCCACGCCCAATGGTTCTAAAACTTTCATGCTATCCCTGCCTCTTTACTTGAAAGCATCATCCTTCCCACCAAAAAATCAAAACAAAACCCTTGAACTCAATAACTAGCCTAAAATCATCTTCAACAAAGCTAAATCAAAAAGACAGAGCCCTCTCTGATTGCAGGTGGGCTAGAACCTACAGTCCAAAGATTGGTCTATGGTTACCTCGGCCGTATCCTTTTGAGCTGACCAGAAGGACAACCTGAGTGATAACATAATGGCGACTCCACTGGGGACCATCCTCAGTTAATTTCACAAATCAAGTTGGAAAACTCCATGGGAACAAAAATCAGTTGTTCAAGTGCTGTCTATTCATTAAAACTACAGATGAAGTCTGAATGTCAGCCAGGAAGCCTTTGAAACTGTTCTTGCTTTGCATTTACAGGAGTAAATAAATGTTGCTTCAGTCAATCTTCATGCTAGTTTTAAGCTGCAGATAGCTGTCCCAAAAATTTGATCAGTTCCTTGCTAATTCTAAAAAACATTCACAGAAAATACCAAAACAAATTCAGAATCTGGCTCCCAAAAAGAATTCTCGTTATACAAGGACAAATCCAGACCCAAATCCCCTAGCTGCTTTTGAAAATCCGAACTTAATCCCAAAGATCCTTAGGAAGCAAGAACAAAGAGAAGACTTTGTTGATAATAGTCCTAAAGCAGTTCACCCAAGCAGTGTTCCAACCCCTATCAAAGTTTTATTTCATTCAACCCCTGTTTCCCCTTGTTCATCATCCGCATCTCAAAGCATTCCTTCCACACCTCCATTCACTGCACATACTACCACTACCACCACTGTTGTTACAGCTGTTCCAGCTGTCCCTGTTGTCCCAGTTGTTCCACTTATCCCTGTAAACATGGCTAATAGATATGCACCCCTGCAATTACCTGCAAATCCTGGGGCTATGCCTCAGGATTATCAAACTAAAATCACATATTTTGATGGAACTGGTTCTTGAAAAGCCCTTCAGCATACAAAGAAAATGCAAGACTATTTTTAGAACTACGAGATAGATGATGATAGTGTGAGGATGAAAATTTTCGTCCAAAGTCTGACAGGTGATTTCAGGACTTGGTTCAGAGCGCTTGCTGCAAATTCCATAACCAATCCGGATGAGCTTTATCAATCCTTTATCAACAGATGGGAGAAAAAGAAAGACCCTTGCACATACTAGCTGAATACGATACAATAAAAAGAGGCCCTCAAGAGTCTGTCCTAGATTACTGTGCAAGATTCAACAATGTCTATAATGCAATACAAGAGAACTTAAGACCTCCACCTGACCTTGCCTTGTATAAATTCCCTGATGGATTTGACCCGGATATGGCCTACCAGTTAAAAGAAAGAGCCCCTCAAACCCTTGCAGACATGCAAAATGTTGCTGTTAGCGTAGAGGCCAACCTAATTGCCAAAAGAAATAGAGCTGGAATGGAGAGAAGAACCACCTTCAAAGAAGAACCCTTAGCCTTAGATCAGAAACTTGATGCTATTATCAATGGCATGCAAAGGCTGGGAGACAGAGTAGAAAGTGTTGAGAGGAAATCATCATGGGAAGGACAATAGTCCAATACCATAAGGAACCCAAATTTTAGGAAAACGCAGAACACAAATGCTGGAAGGTCTAGCCCAGACCATGATATAAGACCCCCTTTTCATGAAAATTATGCGGAAGCATCTACATCTAGTGAGCCCCCAGAGGACACTCACATGAACTTGGTGGATTCAAGGGCTGAGCAACAAATTTTCCTAACTCAACAAGACCAAGATGAGCATGACTTGAATCAATTTCAGACTAAGTCTGGCGAGTTTTTTGATTTTAAACAAGGCTATGATACTGCTGTGTATGAGGTCCACAAACAATATAAGCTGAGAACTAGGACCATTGACATTCCTGAACCTGGTAAACCAAAGGATGCCAAACAGCCCAACAAGATTAAAGGCAAGGTTGTCATAACAGAACCAGCAGATATACCTGTCCCAAACCCGCATCAAGTGACTGTAGAGGACATAACAGAAATGCAGCCTTCTAATGATCAGCCTCTGCCACCCTTTTCCTCAAAAGAGAATTCGAACAACGTTCCAAAAAGCCCTCCTAAAACTGAAAAACCACAAGCAGTCACTTCCCATAACACTGATAAACAAGACCAAATTGCTGATACTCCAATGGAAAAAGGGAAGCTTGCCTCTCAAAATACTAAGACCCAATCTGAAAAATCATTTGACTTAGAGGCAGAAATAGGTAAACTGAAGATATCCATCCCCTTATCTGAACTTGCCAAACATGATGTGTATAGGCAACAAATTCAAAGGTCACTTCAAATGCCAGAAGTCAAGGATGATGTCAATGTTCTTGATGATCAACCTGAACTACTGTTCGGTCCAGAAGTTAATGGAAAATCAACATATGGATCTGTTCTACCTTTTTATGTCAGTTTGCACATACATGACAAAGTCTTACACAATGCCATGTTTGACTCAGGCGCCTCACACAACCTTATGCCCAAAGATGTAATGGAAAAACTGAACCTTGATGTTACAAGACCCTACAAAGATCTATTCTCCTTTGACTCAAGTCAAGTCAAGTGTTTAGGCCTCATCAAAGACCTGTGTGTCTCCTTAGTCCAATTTCCTAACAAGACAATCCTCATGGATGTGGTGGTTGCTGATATTCCACCAAAGTATGGCATGTTTGTCAAGATCTTGGGGATCAAAACTCCAAGGATCCCTCCAATTAGATCTCTCTTATGCCACTATATCTATCTTTGGGCAACCAAAGAGACTGTATAAAGAAACATTGATGAAATATGTGGTAACTAGTGAGAGAAAGCCTGAAAATTTTCCCATTTACTCAATCCATTCTGACATGGATTATTTTATTTTATTTAATGATGAAATAAGTCCTCCCATTGATGACAAGCCGTTGGCTTTAGAACTGAACACCCACGTCAATAAAGAAACGATTGCCGATACTGATAAAACTGTCAACATAATAAATGCAACTAGCTTACAGGAAGAACCTCCCCAAACAGAAAATTCAAATCTGTCCACTGCAAGAATGACTGAAACTCTTGATACTAACCACAAGCAAGAAATCACATGGTATTTAGAGTTTGATGGCTCTGTTAACAAGTTAGGAGCAGGGGCAGGTGTCTGGATTCACAATACACATAACAATCATGCAGAAGGCCATGCCTACAGACTGAACTTTAAATGCACCAACAACATGGCAGAGTATGAGGCTCTCCTTTTAGGCCTTAAACTGCTCAAAGCTCTAGGAGCTGCAAAGGTGTCCATCCTAGGTGACTCCGATTTAATCATACAACAAATGAAAGGTAACTTTGTTACCAATGACAATAGAATGAGGGCCTATAGGACTACTGCCACTAATATACTCAATGCATTTACTGAATCCAAGCTTGCCAAGATTTCAAAAGAGCATAACATTCATGCACATAGCCTAGCTACTTTTGCTAGTACATGCAAGCTACCTTTTGAGCCAAATCACCATTTTAATGTTGAGATAAAACATAGGCCTGCTATCCCAAATAATGTTAAAGATTGGCAAGTGTTCGAAAATGATGCCCAAATTAACAACTTCCTCACTCTTGAGCATGAGTTTTCAAATATTAACATTGACATGGATGCCATGAGAGATGAGCAACATCAAACAAACAAAATTCAGCAGGTTGTAACTGCTGTAACAGCCAAACAAATGTTAAACCCAACTGTTTTTGACAAAACCAATATAGAAGAGCCGAGACAAATGCATTTGGAGGAAATAGCCGAAACAGAGGCCGAGATCGTTGATCTAAAGGATAACTTTCTCCATGCTGGCCTCACTCCGTTAGAAGATATGTTTGATGCAAATGATGTTCCCAAGAAGCCAAAAATGCAACCCTTAAACAATACTATAGAATAACATAACATCGGGACAACAGAGAAGCCCAAAATGATCAAATTATCCAAAAATTTGCCACCCGATCAAAAGCCTAAATATGTTGATTTGTTCAAAGAATTCCAAGATGTACTTGCTTGGAGAGGACTTGAAGTCCTATGACACCTCAGTAATCCAACATACCATTCCCTTAAAACCAAACCAAAAGCCCTTCAAACAGAAACTAAGGAGAATCAATCCTATGCTTCTACCTTCGATTGAAAAGGAAGTGAAAAGAATGTTTGAAGCATGTATCATAGCACCCATCAGATTTTTTGAATGGGTATCCAATCTTGTTCCCACAAGAAAAAAGACAGGTGAGATTAGGCTATGTGTAGACCTAAGAAATTTAAACCAAGTCTCCCTAAAAGACCACTACCCATTGCCCAAAATGGATCATATTCTGCAGAGAGTAGTGGGGTCATCTAGAATTTCTTTGCTAGATGGCTTTTCAGGTTTTAATCAAATACTGGTTCACCCGAATGACCAAGACAAGATAACCTTTACCACACCGTGGGGAACATTCAAGTATGTGAAGATGCCATTCAGACTTAAAAACGTTGGTGCTACCTTTCAAAGGGCAATGGATATTGCATTTGCCAAGGAAATACATGATTTCCTAGTTGTCTACCTTGATGACTTAACCCCTTTCTCTAAATCTGATCAAGAGCACCTGAAACATTTGAGGCAAATATTCATGACATGTAGGAAATATGGCATTTCCTTGAACCCCACGAAGTCTCTCTTCGGCCTTAAAGAAGGCAAACTTCTTGGTCATATCATATCAAAGGACGGGATTAGAGTTGATCCTGAAAGAATCCAAGCCATCCTCCAAGTCCCATATCCAAGAAACATAAAAGAGTTGCAAGTATTCCTTGGAAAAATCAACTTCTTGAGGAGATTTATTCCAAATCTAGCCGAGCTAATAAGATTGTTAAGTAACATGTTAAAAAAGGATGCTAAGGTAAAATGGTCTCTTGAGACCAAGCAAGCCTTTGAGAGTATCAAAACTGCCTTAACCCAAGCCCCTATCCTCACAAGTCTGCAATTTGAGAAAGATTTCATCATATTTTCATTTGCATCGGAGCACTCCATAGCCACTGTCCTTTTCAAAAGGATGACCAGGGAGCTGA
The DNA here is from genome assembly GCA_031772625.1 of Pinus tabuliformis. NCBI lineage: Eukaryota > Viridiplantae > Streptophyta > Pinopsida > Pinales > Pinaceae > Pinus > Pinus tabuliformis. Next base: position 937,277,408 of record CM062818.1, read on the forward strand.
AAAGCCAATTGCATTTTTTAGCCGAGCCTTAAGAGATGCCCCTCTGAAGTACCCAATCATGGAGAAGCAGGCTTATGCCTTGGTCAAAGCAATCAAATATTTCCGAGTCTACTTTTTATACTCACATGTGATTGCTTATGTACCAAACGCTGTTGTAAAAGACATATTAACCCAAAAGGGGTTAGAGGGAAAAAGAGGAAAATGGATTGCAAACATCCTTGAGTATGACATAGAAATAAAACCAACCAAACTGATAAAGGGACAAGGTTTAGCCAAAATGATGTCTGAAACGAACTTTCAAGCCTTAGACATTAACCAATTGGACAATGAACAGGAGCTGGCGACTCCACAAATTAGTGAAACCTTTTTGCAATCCCCATGGTATGTTGATATATGCTTTGTATTGTTAAACTTGTTTGCTCGCCCAAGATTGTCCAGAACTAAGAAAAGATTTTTAAGAATGAAGGCTTCAAAGTTTTGTGTCATAGATGGTGCATTATTTTGGAAAAATCATGAAGGTATATTGCTTAATTGTTTAACCATGAATGAAACTAACAATGTCATGAAAGAATTCCATGCAGGTGACTGTGGAGAACATCTATATTGGAAGTCCACTGCTGATAAAATTTTAAGGGCTGGTTTCTATTGGCCCTCTCTTTTTGCAGATGTAAGGAAATTTGCCATTTCATGTCATAAATGCCAAATCTTTGAGGGAAAAAGAAAGCTGTTGCCCCTTCCCCTTAAACCCATCTCAACTGAAAAGCCTTTTCAACAATGGGGTCTTGACTTCATTGGAGAAATCCATCCCTCCTCCTCAGGCCAGTACAAGTGGATCCTAACAACCACAGACTATTTCACCAAGTGGGTTGAAGCCATCCCATGCAGACAGGCCAATCAATCCATCATTATCCAGTTCCTTGAGTGCAATATCCTTTCTAGATTTGGCTGCCCTGAGAAGATCATTACTAAAAACGTCGCTGCTTTTAAATCCAAAAAAATGATCAATTTTTGCCATAAATTTCACATCACCTTGGGGCATTCCACAGCCTATTACCCCCAAGGTAATGGCTTGGCTGAGTCATCTAATAAGAGCCTGATTAATATCATAAAGAAAGTGCTAGAAGAAAATAAGAAGAACTGGCATAGAAAACTCACAAATGCCCTATGGGCAGACAGACTTTCAACAAAGAAATCCATTGGGATGAGCCCTTATGAGCTAGTACATGGCATGGAGGCCAGATTTCCTTCATCCTTGGGCATCCCTACTATCAAACTATTACAGGAGATTCATGCTGAACCAAATGACATTCAACGAAGAATCAATCAGACAATTCATCTTCAGCAAACCAAAGAGCAAGTTTATGACAGAGCTCAAATTTTGCAAGAGAAGCTCAAAAAGATGTTTATAAAAGAGCTAAGGCAGAAGATTTCTGTGTTGTCAAAAAAGTTCTAAGGTGGGATTCATGAAGAGAAGACAAGGGAAAACATGCAAAATTTGATTTTTTATGGAAAGGGCCATTCGTTATTTCTGTTGTTCAGGGAAATAACACATATTTTCTCAAATCTGTAGAGGGTAGCACAACTAAAGAAGGCCCTGTAAATGGCCGAATGTTAAAACATTACCATGATCCATTTTAAGGGATACAATGCAGCTTTGTATATATCTCTTTGTACATCAATATTTGTATATATCAGCACTTTGTTTTTATTTTTTGTATAGGCAGTGTGAGTGTTAGAGGAGCAACAACAAAGTTTGTGAAGACACAACCAATGCCAGTATTCCATTTTTTAAAGCTATGTCTCGACATTAATATCAGCAAAACAGCAAGAATAGCACTATCATATCACAGAAATTCATGGTAAAATGAAACTGTTTGTGGCTTGCAGTCTTTAGTCAAATAGTATCAATAAGAGAGGAGCAATTTTTTTTAGTTTCACATCAGCAATTGTTTCCATATCAGAGGCTAAGGAAATGCATCAGTTTTGATCCATGTTTTGGATCTATTGCAAAGGAAATACTCAAGCGACATTGTATATAATACCAAGCACGCAAAAGAAAGCAGACAATACTTCACTTTTTATGACAATACATTTGAGTAGAGGGTTGTTTCTATTTCCAAGTTTCACACTTTAGTAGCCAACATAAAGAAGTTTTTTCAATCCACAACAACAATAGAAAATCAAGGCAGTCTGACCTGCTGTTCTTGGCTTTTCACAAGGAAAATCCATCCCCAAGTGGAGCCACTGTTAGCCTCCTATTGCAACAAGTGTTCATCTTTCATGATTGACATTTCTACATGCCAAATATGTCATACTTTGCATCCTGCAATGCTCCATATTTCCTAAAGAGGCCAAATAAGGGGCCATGAAAGTGTGCCAGTCTAAATGCCACTGCTGTATTCCAATTTTGATGACTTAACCATTTTTGAAGAATGTTCTGTTAAGGGAAGTCCAAATAGCCTAATCTTGGCTTCCCTAGGTTTCAATTTCTTGCTTTAGAATATAGAGAATGAATATCTGTCCAAACAGCTTAATCTTGGTAGATTTGTAGATAGGTAGAGAAACAAAGGAGCCCAACTGCTTAATCTGAGCCCTTGGCAGAAATAAGGATAGATTTAGATAGGAGGGCACTCAAAAGAAAAATTGTAAAGCAGGGTCTGCAAGTCTAAGTGCACCCAAACCGAAAAGAAGAAAAAATGTTAGGTAAGTAGGCTAGGTAGGTAGTTTTGAGGTTGCAGAATGTTGAATTGTGGTCAATTTTGCCTTTCAAAGTGATATTGTACTTCAGATCATAGGCACAAGACAGTTTTCATTTGGAAGAGATCAAGCGAGGCATGGCTAACTCCCCTTTCTTCTTATTCCCCAAATCACTCACTAATTTCCTAAAGAGGTCAAGATCTGCTTGATTCCTATTAGTTTCATAATTTTCCATATCATTTGCCTGGGTGAAGATCTGCTTCACTCAAGGATTTCCATTCTTCCTCTATGAGTCACTTTTCCCCCCTTGATAGCCTAAGATCCACATACTTAGCACTTTTTGTCATCTCCATATTAACTACTAACTCTATTATTTAGCTCCCTAAATCATTTTCCTATCCCCTACTATGCAAAAATATATAAAATCCCAAAAATATTAAATAATCCCCCCCTTGGCACTATAACCATATTTTTCTAAGTCTGGGAGGCAGTAGTCCATCTGGGGCTCCTACTAACCCATCCGTGTCCTAACTAGAGTTAGTCTGACACCTGGTCATGCTAACAACCATTCCCCCTTAACCCCAACCCTACAGCACCCATATTCCGCCCTTATCCTAAAGTTTTACATGTAAATATATACCCTACCCACTTATAACCCCGTAAACCCACTTTTATAATGTTTAAACCCCACCGCCATTTAATAAATGATTCAAATGCACCACGAGCCCCATCCATTATCCCTCCGCTGCCTCATCTGTGCCGCCAACCATCAGATCTGGCGCGCCGTAGATCAACGGTGGGCGGGTCTTGTCTTCTCTGAATCCGCCGAGGGTTAATGCCCAGGAGATCGGTGGTTTTCCCATCGTACTCCCGCCACGCGTCACCCTTTCGGCTGTGGCAGAGCCCCCTCCTCCAATACCACCTATGTGGAAAGGCGGTGCGCCATGAAATCGGATACCGCCTCCACCGAGTGACGTCATCCTGCCACGTCATCAAATTGCATCGGCCTCCTGCCACCATACCGCCAAATCATCCTGCCACTTCCCTGCCACCGTGTCACTGCCACGTCATCCACCGTACTGTTGACGTCACCCTGCGGATTTCATCCTACCACTTCACCGCTGTACTGGGACCCACCGCTGACGTCATGCTGATGTCACCGTCAAAAAGCACGAAAGGCGCAAATCACAGCCTAGGAAGCCCAGAATCAGAATCTGAGGCAGCTTTTCATGCACGATTAGCACCTAGCACTAATCGTGCATGGCTACAGGAGATAGGCCAAAATGGAAAGCCCCTTCGTGACTCAACCTCCAACAAGCCCGAAAGGGGCAAAATGAGCAGAATTTCTTCGCGAAGCATACAGAAAGGGGCAAACACAGTTTTTAAAGCAATAGAGGGCTGAACAGTAGTAATTAAAGTCGATGTTATAGTCTAAAGCACTCAGAAGACGTTAAAGAGGCTAGGTTCAGCGCCAAAGTTTACCAGAGGAAGCGGCAAAGAGTATCAGTCGAATGTTTTAATGAAAAATTTATTTCCTGATGCAGGTGAACATTAAATGACCTCCAACAAAGTCAAAGAAAACGGTCGAGCTCTAATCAAGGCTCTCCCATCATGGTTAATGCACCTCAGAACCACTCGAGAGCATGGATCAAAACCCAAAGCACAATTATGGCTAAGTGATCAGCACAGAGATATAAATGCAATACATTAATTCCTTTTTGTTACAGCTACACCCAGCGTAGCTCGAGGATATTTTCCCGCACTTATTTCAAACATGTGTTAGGTTTAGGACATTTATTACAGGAGATCTGTCTGAGATCTGATTAGTGTAGATATTTTGCTTATATAAACAACCCTAATTCACTGTTTAAAGGGTTGGTTGGTTGATAATCTTCATGAGAGACTCGCACTGGAGATCTGATATGTTTTACCTAATCAAAGATTGCTGAAAAGATTTGGAGGAATGATTGTCTGCTCTGTGTCTAATGGTTTGAAGAATTGAATGTGGAATTCTTGTGCTGAAATATGAATCAATAAGTGTTTCTTACCTCTGTTATTTCAATTTCACATATGCTCAAGTTAGAACAAAGGATTGGTTTATAATTTGCTTAGCTGCACTCTATGCTCAGTTTCTGTGGCTTCTTAATGTTTTCCTCTTGATTTAGGCATAAATATGAATTCTGTTATGGCTCATGTTTGATCTATTTCACATATGAATGACTGTTATCTAGGAATTCTTAGCTGCTCCTAGATAGGGCTCATTTATCTTCCTTCTGCTAACCTGAATGAGAGATTCTTAATTGCCCCTCATTCCTTAGCCTTTAATCCATCTCTTTTACCTTGAATGATTGTTTCATATGCAACTGTCTTGCTCCATAATTCCCTCTTGTGACCAAAAAAATGCACCAGCAGTCCTACTCCTTGACTCCACGCCCAATGGTTCTAAAACTTTCATGCTATCCCTGCCTCTTTACTTGAAAGCATCATCCTTCCCACCAAAACATCAAAACAAAACCCCTTTAACTCAATAACTAGCCTAAGACCTTATCAACAGAGCTAAATCAGAAAGAGAGAGCCCTCTTTGATTGCAGGTGGGCTAGAACCTGCAGTCCAAAGATTGGTCTGTGGTTACCTCGGCCGTATCCATTTGAGCTGACCAGAAGGACAACCTAAGTGATAACAGGAGGGACAGTGTATTATCAGTTGCTAGATATTCCTTGGTGAATATTCCCTGCATGCAAAAGGAATATTATTCCCTATGGATTGCGTAGTTGGACCTGAGGTTACAGCAAGTATGATATGGCCAATTCACACATGTTATGGCATTGGACGCCAATCAAAATTGCGCAAGGAAATAGGAGCTTGGAGGACTTGTGGAGCCTATATATATAGGCCTAGATAGTTCATGAGCTACACCATCAGAGTATAGAGAGAGTAGGATAGCTTTTGAGTTGATTCTTTTTGTATGTTGTTGAGGATTTCCACTTGATTGATAATACAGAGATGGGGTTTTAGGCTGGTGCTTTCCCCAGGTTATATCTTCTGTGTTATGGTTGATTACTTCTCATTCTCAGTTATATCTGTTCATGCTTAGTGTTTCTCATGTTAAATTAAACTTCTGCTAAGTTTATGGTAGATGTAGTTCTAGTATTATGCTTTAGTACATTGCATATATCATCTACAGGTGAACTTTCTACATGATATTAGTTAGCTAGGTGATTTGTAGAGAAAATTCTACAGAGACTTGGTAGGCTTCTTCCAACCAAGGATCCAACCTAGCCTTAAGCACTACCTCTTTTTTTTGCACTGCTTCCACTTGTGCAAGGAGCTGCTTCCCCATCTGCAACTTGGCGAGGCGCTACACTATAGCAATGGTGCGCGCCATCGCCCTAACCTCATCTTACTGATTTTGTAGCTCGCAGATCCCTATACTCAATATCTGCAGGTTGGGATCTTCTTGTAGGTTCGTTATCAATTCCATGGCTTGTTCAAACAAATTTGTGCAATCAATGATTGCGGCATCCACAGTAGTGATCCCTTATTGGATGGTGGCTCCGCGTTGTTCCCTGATTTTAGGTGGAGTCAAATGTTGACTTGAGTTCTAGCTTTGTGATTTTCATATTGAGTTCAAATTGAACTCTTTCCACCTTTGCCTTAGCATTGCAGACACTCGCAACTAGTTTTTGGATCTTGGAATCCGGCTGTGCATCCTCAGGTATGTGCAACTCCAACACTATTTTGCATGCCTCTGCAATTGCGACTACCAACTAGGCGCTCTGCGCCTCGATCTTATCTCTTTCTTTCAGGGCATGCATATTCTTAGTCAAAATTTTCTCATTGTTCACCTGGTACTCACATTTATTAAATTGAGAGGACGCTGATCTCGCGCTCTCAATTCTATTGTCACTCATTTCTACAGAGTGTGAAGAAATTTTTTGGGGAGCGCTGCAATATTAATGCGATGTTCTTCAGGGTATTGATGATGATATTTTCATCAGTCGATTCCAAGGTAGTCAGTTGAGTCTGGGGGAAACCCCAAGGTAGTCAGTTGTCCAGATAAATCGATCTTGCAGATAAGACCGATCTTGATAATATCAGAAGATATTCTAGCAACAAACAGACAAACAAACCTATCTTTCTCTAGACATATGTGATTTATAAATTAATACTACAAAGGTGTTAAGATCCTACCTTAGATCCAATGCTTGTTCATAGTAGTCATCCTATAGTCATTCAAAAGAGTTACCTTTGAAGACTTGCAATCACAAACAAGCAAACATTAAATAACACCTACATAACAAATATTAAAAATCATGTCTATTATGGTGATCAAGGAATGCATAAAATAAACCATGAATTAACAACTTACTGAGAAAAACAAATTTATCTGTATTAACTTTGAATAGTAGAAGAACCTTACAACCTTTTCAGCCTTGATGTTGAACAAGCTCTTCCTGGGGTTTGAAACAAGAATTTCCTTTACTTTGACAAGTCTTGCACACTTCTAAATGAGATCTTAGAGGTATGTAATCTCTCCTCATAAAAAATCAACTAAAGAAGACTAAGTTCCAACAGAATTTTACTTCAAAAAATATTAAGCTTCTAACTCCCTAGTAACCAACTCAATGCTTCTTTTTATTGTGTAGAGGAGGAGGTTACTGTTCCACCTATGAAGGGATAGAATCCTCCTTCAAAGGGATAAGCTCCTCACATCAATGGATTAGCTCCTTAAGGTATGGGTTACATGAACCTTAAAAGAGCGAACTTGCCACCTCAAGATTCCTTCCAGAAACTTCTAGAAATAACAGAAAGTGAGTTTCTTCAGAGTATACTCGCGTCTTTTTAACTTTTATAGGGGTCCACACCTTTAACATAGAGACAGTGCGTTTAGATGCACAGGAGACATGACCATTAGGTGCGGGACCGCAGGTAAGATAAAGAGAAAGTGCGGAACCAAAGTTTTAAAGACTTTTGAGAGTTTTCTCTTATTTTCCAAACTTGATATGAGGAACTGGTGTTTTAGACTTGCAGAGGAGGAAAGTATGAGTGTTAATGAACTCACACAGATAGCAGAACGTCAAGGTGACAATTTTTGGTGCAAGAAATTGCCCCCTAAAGTGCAAAATCTGTAATAGATGAAGATAGAGTCTGCCATGTATGAAGAGTGAAGTACTTTATCATTTGAAGTATCATCTTATGGAAATCCCAGTCGGAACCTGTAAAAACATTCAATGCAAAATATATATATATGTAGACATATCATCACTGAGGTAGGCATTCCCATACTCAGATCAAAACTGACTAAACTGTTCTGATACAAGAATGATTTTGTAATACATCAAGAGTATAGACATGTGTAGACACATTATGGATGCAGCCATCTGTTTATGAATAGTCCACTGTATAATGAATAACAAAATTCCTTGTAGCCTGGATGGTAGAAACTAGATCCAGGGTCTTGATTTCTCCTTCTTGAACTAGTATGATTCTATCCATGTGAATGAATGTGTCGAAGTTGAACATGGTAGAAACCACTTGATTACCAGTCAATGATGTGGACTATTAACGAGTGTGAGAGAAACCACCAGTAATGTTAATGGCTCTCAAGGTACCGAGTACAATCCATGAAATGTGAATAAATGAGCTGAAGTTGAACATGTCATAAAATCATTCGATCGAAGGTCAATGATGCAACCTATCATCGAAGGTGGCTTAGCTTTCAGCCACATTGAAAGTCTTCAGCCAGTTTCTAGGTATTAGCTTTGGGTCCAAAAAAATGATCTTCTGGTGTGAGCATATGTCTTCTGAAAGCCCGAATGTCCTGCAATGGGAGATGAGTGCAGTTCTACCAAAATGTGACTTTTGAGGGTGGATGTTGGTGATATTACGACTCTGTCCTTGTAGCAAAGAATATCATCCTGCCACGAGTAGCCCTTGGTGGAATTTGGATCGACCTGCAATTTAGAAATGAGTTGGGAGAGCTCGGGGTGTCAAAACCATTCCCTGCGAGCCTCTTCAATCCATTCTGGAATGGGGAGGGAAATTGCTAGCAGAGTACTTTCCTCCTCAAATTGGTGAGATAATGCATCTGCTACACTATTGTCTTTCCCTTTCTTGTAAATGATCTCATAATCATATCCCAGCATTTTGGCTAGCCATTTATTTTGTTGTGGGGAGGATAGGCGTTGCTCCAAAAAATATTTAAGACTGTGATGATCTGTGCGGATTTGGAAACGTCGCCCCAATAAGTAAGGTCGCCAGGTCTCGACTGCATGTAAGATGGCCATCATTTCCTTCTCGTAGGTAGATTGGCCCAGATTCCTCCCACTGAGTTGTTGGCTTGTGAAGGCCAACGGTCGCCCTTCCTCCATTAAGACCGCCCCAATACCTGTACCCGAAGCATCACATTCAATGACAAAAGATTTGGTGAAGTCAGGTAGTGCTAAGACTGGAGTGGAACACATGGCATTTTTTAGAGCTGTAAAGGCCTGTTGTGCTTCCTCATTCCAGAAGAATGAATGTTTCTTTAGGAGTTGGGTGAGGGGCTTCACTATGCGACCATAGTTGCGGACAAATTTACAATAATAGCCTGTGAGACCCAAAAATCCTCTCAAGCTCTTCAAGGTCTTAGGTTGAGGCCATTCCTGCATTGTCTGGATCTTTTTGGGGTCCACCTTGACACCTTCATGCCCCACAATGTGGCCCAAATACTCTACTTCTGCCATGCCAAACGAACACTTGGACATCTTGACAAATAATTTATGCTTGCGGAGCAGTTGCAAGAGTAGATCTACATGCTGAAGATGTGCGGCCCAAGTGCAACTATAGATGAGGATGTCATCGAAGAAGACAAGGACAAATTTCCTGAGATATGGTTTGAGAATGTGGTTCATAAGGCTTTGAAAAGTAGAGGGGTCATTACAAAGACCAAATGGCATGACCAGGAATTCATAATGGCCTTCATGAGTTCTGAAAGTAGTCTTGGGGATGTCAACTTCCTTCATGCGAATTTGGTGGTAGCTTGAGCGAAGATCCAGCTTAGTGAAGAATTGAGCCCCATTGAGTTCATCCAGCAAATCATCAACCACCGGGATGGGAAATTTATCTTTGACTGTCAACTTATTGAGGGCCCTGAAGTTGGGACACATCCGCCACTCCCCATATTTCTTGAGCACCATGACCACTGGGGATGAATAAGGACTAATGCTGGGATGAATGACACCTACTTCCAAAAGTTCCTTAATGATTTTTTCTATTTCATTCTTTTGGGTGAACGAATATCTGTATGGGCGCACATTTGGGGGTTGGGCCCCTGGAACCAAGGTGATGCTATGATCATGTTCCCCTCGCGAGGGTGGAAGCTCATGAGGTGACAGATGGTTATTTAAAATCTGTTGCATCTCAGGATGAATTGGCAGAGGCTTTGTTTCGACTGCCTGGATGGAATTAAATTGAGCTACAACTCCATGATTGCCATTTTTTAACAATTTTTCCATCCTATGCGAGCTGATGATAGAGGGGGCTTCCACCTGGAGTCCATGGAGGGTATGTGTGTAGTTGTTCTGCTTAAAACTCATATTTAACTCCTGGAAATCCATTGTGATTGGCCCAAGAGTGCGGAGCCATTTAGCGCTGAGGACAATGTCGCAACCCCCCATGTGTATGGCAAACATGTGGGTTTTCAACTGATAATCCCCCATTTGAAGTTTGACATTTTCACAGCGTCCTTCACATTTCATTGTGTCTACGTCCGCAATTTGAACTTGGAAGTTAGAAACTGCTCATACAAAACAATGCACTGCTTCTCCGACTTTTTGATGGATGAAATTATGTGTACTTCCACTATCAATCAAGACTACTACTGGGCGATGTTTAATAAAACCTCTGATTTTGAGAGTTTGAGGGGAAGAAATCCCTGCCAAAGCATGCAACGAAATAACTGGTTCGTCAGAGACATTGTCCTTTTGGTTGTGTTCTTCTAGCGGCTCCTGTTCCTCCAGTGGTGGATCTTCCTCTGTTGAGCTGTAGTCAGTGGCATCAATTTGAAAAAATTTGGGCTCCTTGCATTTATGACCTGGGGAGTATTTTTCATCACAGTAGTAACATAGGCCTTTCTTTCTTCTTTCGGCCATTTCCACAGGTGACACCTTTTGGACCTTAAGTGTTTGAGTCGTGTTGTGAGCCTGTGGGGGGCGACCTTTAGCGGAGAAATTTGGGTGACTGTATTGGGTTGCTAATGCACGTTCCATGTTACGAGCTACCTTGCAAGCCTTCGTCCATGTGGGAGGGTGGTGCAGTAGGACTTGGGCTTTGATAGCTTCTTTAAGACCGCTGATAAAACATTCCGTGTAGAACACATCTGAGAGACCCCAAGTGCGGAAGGCTAAGGCTTCAAAAGCTGTAATATATTCATCCACTGTACCAGTCTGTCAGAGCTTAGTAAGAAGACCCAAAAAAGATGATTCCTGGTCAAAGCGGTCTTGAAGAGCTTTGGTGAATTTGGTCCAAGTCCTAAAAGGTCCAGTGCAACACTGATGCCATTCCCACCATTGCCACCTTTTATTGTCCAAGTACATGCTCCCCAACATAAGCTGAGTCACATCATTGAAGATGTGATTCAGTTTGAAATACTGCTCCATTTGTGCTATCCAAGCCGACGGATGAGAACTGTCAAATTTATGCATATCCAACTTGGGAGGTCGCTGTCTGGGTGGTGGGTGGGTGTGCCAGACGTGAGGAGAGTGGCTAGACTCACCCTCATTGTGTTCAGTGCCATTATACTCCTCCTCATGGGCTTGCTCCTTGCCCTTCGAGACTATTTTCTCGACCATGCTACATAGTCTGGTAAGCTGAATGTGGAGGTTGTGCATTGATTCTTCAAGTTTGTCCATCCTTTCATTGGCCATCGCTTGAGCTCTAGTTTCTACCATACACGAACCAGATTTTTTTAAAATTGGGACCGCCTAAAATATTTTCACTAAGAAGTGAATGGTACCACTGTGCTCAGCTCGCCGTCCTGATTCTGATGGGCTAGATCACTAATAAGCACCCCGAAAGATCTCAGACCTTTTTTTTTCTGAAAACTTCTAACGGAGTTTTACTCCTTCCTTATCAATAGTGCAGTGGCCAAATCCTCAAAATGTCAATGCGGCCAAAAGTCCTGTGAAAATTATACCCCGGTATAGGAACCCTTCACAACGACTCCGATCTGGTGGATCTGAGAGATCTGAATGGCGGATCTGATGGCGGAACAGACTGCTTCTACAGATCTGATGGATCTAATAGGTTGGAATGGCTGATCTACGAACTCGAGACTGCAAGACTGATGTCTGCTGCTGCTGCACCCCTTTGTACAAGCGGATCTGGAAGAGATGCTATGTGATCGCCCGATAGAAAAGGGAACTATGGTCTTGAGGAGTGTCAGGTGCTATAGATCGCAATATACATAAGGGTCTGGTAGTAGTACTCGGCCAAATGTTTCAGGGCTCTAACTAAGGAGAATCGACCGTACCCTTAGCTGTACAACCTGACTACCCTATCGTACGGGCGAGTAATCTCCTTGAGTGCTGTTCTCGGTGTACTGTAGCTGCAAGACGGCTGGCAGTTTATCTATGGCGAGGTTTCAAGGGAGCCTAGGGGGCTTCCGATATACATAGAGGGTACGTGGAAGACAATCCGTGCGCGGTTCTATCTAATGCGCTACTACTCGAAGGGGTACCCATAGGGGTTACAAGGGAGTCCAATAGACGTGACCACCTCTTGTATTTCTTGCGTGCATGCCTCCCCAAATCCATAGGTTTATGCGCTCAACGACAGATCCCGTGGTTTAAAGACGCCGGAACACGTATCTAGCCAAAAAAAAATTTTGCTAAGAAATGGAGATCCTACCGGCCCTGGAAAGTGCTCTGATACCACTTGTTATGCTCTTAACCTGAAAAATGATACCCAAATACAGAATATACGAAGAAAATATACCCAGAACACAGAATAGCAATGATTTTATTATTCAGAGAGTAATGTTCACTTGCCTCTTCGAGGGGGCAACCTCCGATAGAGCAGAGCTCGACTACAAAATAAGACACGATGCTCCTCGTAGGGAGTCTCTATCCTTTATATATGACTCATACATGCAATAGCATGGGCCAATACCGTGGGTTTTATTAATACCATCTATCTAATACTACGACCCATTTGCAACTAACTGTGGTTCCATCATTAATTGCAGATTAACCACTTACAATTATTAATATGGGCTTTATTGACTCTTGACTATGACGTGATACCATTACATAAATAAGGGGGTTAGGGCGGGACCCTAACAAGCACGCATTTTACGATCAAAGATTTGACAATTGTGGCATTTCTGGATTGCATAGATACAATATTTGAATAAGGATGGCCAGAAATAACCAGCACCCAATATCTTTTGGGTTGTGGCATACCCAGACATATGACCGCCACATGCTCCAGAATGAAAGTCATTCAAAACCTTTTCAGCTTCTTCATGAGTTAGACAACGTTGGAAAATAGAATCCGCTCCATGACGATAAAGTGTATCACCAATAATAATGTATTGTTGGGATTGGAAACGTATTTTCCGTCACTGAGATCATGAGATTTCAGGCAGAAAAGATTGGGTTTGGAGATAAACAATAATATCTCCATACCAAGGATCAAGAGTACTGTTAAGAAAAAAGGATTCATCCGCAATGGGCTATTCCACCATAGTTTCAGTATTAGTACATGGGAAATCACACATCAGTTCGACAAAAACAAAAGATTTCTTTGCCTTGGATTTTTCAAATTCCAAGTCAAATTCCTACAAGATAACTATCCATTTGGAATACTTGCCCCCTAGCAATTGTTTAGTCAAGATATACATCATAGGGTTATAGTCAGAAATTACCGTGGTTTTGTGTAATAAGATGTAGTGACGAAATCTTTAGACAACTTGGACAGCTGCCAAGGCCAATTTCTCCACATACGAATATTTAAGCTCAGTCGGATGGAGAGTTCGACTAAGATAGTAAATCACATGTTCATTGTTGAATTCATCTTCCTGAACTAAAACCATGCCAATGGTGGAATGAGAAGTAGCGAGATACAAAAAGTAATCTTGGTTGTAATTGGGAGGATGTAGTAACAACACATGGGTTAACGCATATTTAAGTGCATCAAAAGATTAATCAACGATATCATCCCAAACGAATGGAATATTCTGTTTTAACAACCTGGTAAAACCTTTCGTTATCTCGGCGTAGTTAGGAATGAAACGATGTAAAAAGTTTGCTTTCCCTTGCAAACTTTGGAGTTGGCAAAGAGTCGAAGGAGGAGGTAGAGTGACGATAGCTTCAACCTTCGAACAAGAATCAGTTTCGGTTGAACAGGAATCAGAAAACAATGGTACAGCCTGATATGCAATTTCAAAGGGACTCAAAGGCATTGCGACATCAAATGAATCCACCTCAGAGTTGGAAGGTACGATCCAAGGATCATCAAAAGTAACAGTATTCGATGAAATCATATGAATATTTGCAATAGAAGGCGATACGTTAGGAGGAGGGAAGGAAAATTTTCCCAGTAAACTAGAATCTTTAATCAAACCTATGACAACATCCTTGTAAGGGATAGTCATTTTACTGATGTTCTGAATACTATCTGTAGAGGTTGGGTCAAATGAGAAATAAGTCAGCTGGTATATCGTAACGATCTTCGCGTTATAAGGAAACTTGATAAGCCGAAAACCAATGAAACAATAGCAGTCATAGCATAAGACCAACTGCGACCCAGGAGAAGGTTGTAATCTAGAGGGGCATCAACCACTTCCACATCTAGATTTACGGTTTTTCCTTTGACCCCTATAAGTAAATCCTACAAAATACCGAAAGGATGGAACCCTCGGCCATCAAAAGGCTTTAGAATTGTCGGAGACTGATTGAGTGTGGGAGAACCAAGAAATTTCCAACACTAGATCGACATAATTCACATAGAAGCCCCTTCATCAATCACAATCCGAAAGCAAGGTCTGTTTTTGACTAAAACTGGAATCTGGAAAGCCATTTGATGAGGTAGGCGGGGTGTACTATTCTCTAAATCAAAGATTATTAGGTTTGAACCCTAAATATCGACAGCTCCTATAGCAGAAAATAGTAATTTATGTTGTGCTGGGCATGATTGTAGCACTTCCAAAGCCGACATTGCTGAAGGGGAAATAGCTAAGTCTTCAACAATGTTGTAATTTTGAGCAGCTCTCGCATGTGGATTGAAAGTTGATTTACGAAGTAAACCTTTAGCAAGCGGCTTGATTACTAAGTCAGGGTTGGGTTTGTCAATCTGTAGTGGATCAGAACCAGGAGGAGGTGTAGTTGATGTGTTTGAATTAGAAGATTTTGCTTCTTTACCACCAATAGGATTTTTACTACCATAATCTTGTGATCGTGTCACAATCCTGACATGAGACATCATCATAATGGGTTCTTCTAAGGAATTCGAGGAAGAACCAATCATCTTACTATCTTGAGTGGGAAAAGGATCCTTCAAGACAGCAGGTGTTTGAGAACCTTTAACAAATTTCGAACCCTCTACTCGATGTGAGCATTCTTTGGTAAAATGATCCGCGTCGCAAATGAAACAAGGATAGCAAGGTTTCCGTTTTTTGTTAGTAGATTTGTTTTTATCCATTTTATCTTTTGAATTTTGTTTGTTTTTCTTCTTCCCCTTCTTTTTACTACTAGATTCTGACTTGGTCATAGATGATTCTACAACATGGATGTAGGCAGAAATTTCAGCGGAAGAATATTCTTTCGCAGAATCAGGTAAAGTTATTATAGGAGAAGAATTCTTTGAAGATTTCTTCTTACTATTAGTAATAACTGAACCAATCATACCATCAGTAGCATGAGACCCTGAAGGAGCTACAGTTATTTGACTGTGTTTTGGAAGATCATGGAGTTTTTCATGTAAAGTACCCGACTGCGTATAGATGAGGTCAAGGTACTGAGCCTGAGCAATGACTTTCTCTTCAGTGACAACTCCTCCCTTAGCCACTGTTAGCTCTTCTTTTACTTTCAACGGTTGAAGATCAAATACAAGCCTAACTGGGTCATTTTCTCTTAAAAAAGGATGTGCCTTAGTTGTTCTTCTCTTGTTCCTCCATTTTTGTGTACTCCCACAGCCCTCACTGCATGTGTTTTCCTCCATTTCACCTCTAAATTGTTGTGAAATTCCATGTTCTTTCGGCCCCCGAGCGCTAATTTCGAATTGTCATATAACCAAAATCAGCTGGCTGTATGATTTTCCCCGTCACTACAGCCTTTTTCCCGTGCGCTAAGCCTTGTTTATCTCCCCACCATCGATCACATGCACTGTGAGATCCAACGGTGATCGCTCGTCCCGCGCCCATAATTTAACCATGTGATAATGCGCGGGGAGAGTGGTTTCCCTCCTATCACATCAGCCACGTGTCGCGCGTTGAATGGTATCGCGCGCCCACGTACGAATACCACTCGACCCCGTAAGTGGTGCGGGGAATATCGCTTACCGCCCATCGTACCATTCCCTGCTGGTTAATGTTTGCACATCTTTCGTGCCCGATCACTGTCGGATCTGTCTGCCCACGATCCAATGGCCCACGTTGGTTTGAGCTGCTTCTTCCCGATTCTTCCAGCCGATCAATCACCGTCGTTCATCTGCTTCATCCAACGGCCTATGATCGTCTTCCGCTTCACCTCCCCTGTGGCGCTATCTCCGACGTTAATCTGTGTAATCCAATGGTCCGCCTTGTTCCTCCGTTCACTTTGTCCACCCGCCATGAAGTCCACACTCTTTTGACTGTTTTGTGCTCCTAGAGGACAACAACAACCATCTAGCAGTACCTTGAGTAGTTAATCCAGAATAACTGCATTTAGCAAGAAAGGATGGCCGAGAAGAGAAGGCTGTGCCTTGAGCAGTTAAAGCATTTATCAATTATGGAACTTCTTTTGTACAATACTCCACCTGTTCAGAAAGGACGACCGAGCAGCAGAAAAGGCCAACTTTGTTCCTTAAAGCAAGCAGATTGCAGCAGAGACCCATATTTGGTAGTTAAGGTGGTTGGTGGTCAATTATGACCCATCCACGCATACGTTAACGGAGCATTTTGTAAAGAAACTCTATATATACCTAGAAACAAGATGTAATGAAGGTTGATGGTTGTTGTTTTGATGTAAGGTTCAACATTGGAGACTGTAACTACTATGATACCTACAGTGTTTGGTCTTCATTTTCAGCTAATACAAGCTTCTTTTGTTGTTAATTGCTCACTTTCCATTTCTACTCTATTCTAGGTTGTGCCTGTTATGTATTTTTCATGTGCTCTTGATGTTTAGCATTAAAGGGGTTGTCATCCCACCTCTGTGTTAGAATCTAGTATGTATCATTGAATGTACTATGCAAGTTTCTATTTACTTAGTGCCAAAGAGCTGTCATCCTGTCTGTGCATTAGGAAATATATTTGCAGACCTCTTTACTAGTTGTAGCCGGCCATCACATGGTCTTGTGCATCTGCTGGTGTGGTGAGTATTCTCCATGTTCACTTAATCCTCAAACTGTGAGTAATTGGTGGTCTAAAGCCTTGTAGTCTGGCGGTGTTCACCCATGTCTGGGGTCAAGCATAGTAGAAGTGGTTATCTAGCTTGAATATGCATCATTTCTTCCATTCATCCACCTATTTCCAACATTTTTGTTGATTTTGTAATGTTCATGAGCATCTCTGAGATACAACCTAGGAGAGTTTCTTGGGGCGATAACATTGATTGGTGCCATTGTCGGGGAAAGGAGATTGAAGCTTAGCTTCCCTGGGAGAACGACATAGTTCCAGATTTTGATGATAGACATGGTCTGGACACATTTCTGGTTGTAATCATCTATCTGACGACTTCATTAGAGGACGACCAACCTTTGGCGACTCCACATTGCAGTTTTGGTTTAGTTTATGAGACATACTCGAAGAAATCCTTAGAAATCACCAGATGAACCAGTGCCTGACCCTAAGAAGATTGTTAAACCAAGGAAAACATTGCAGAGAAGAGCATCAAGATTAGGTAAGCCTAAGAAAACTTATGCATCTTTGAAAGATAAGGTTATAGCTAAGAATATACAGTTTGAATATTTGGAGCCCAACACTGTTAGTAAAGAAATTCTTACAGAGATTAATAGAGCTCCTTGTCCATCTAGTTCCCCTTTGAATCTCAGTCCAAAGAAATCTTCCCATACAGTCCATAACATCCCTTTGTCTCTATCATCCATTTCATTGTTTCATACTGCTCAATCTGCCAGTGTTCTTTCACATACCCTAGTCATGGCAGGCCAGTAAGCACCTACGAAGATAGAAAGAATTGTAGCTGCTAGGTATGGACCTCTGGTCTTTCCTGTTCCTTTAAATGCTATGCCAGCAGGAGAATATCAGAAATATATGCCCAAGTTCACTGGTACAGAGGGAGTAACAACAGAGGAACACCTTGAGGCTTTTTATAGTTATACTGATAACTTAGACATTAGTGAAAATGATGTGTGGATGAGAGTTTTTGTCTAGGGCCTTGATGGAGAGGCCAGAAAGTGGTTCATAGAACTAGCCCCTAGATCAATTGATGATATTGAAGCCTTAGATGATGCATTTTTGAAGCATTGGGGAGATAAAAAGGACTTGCTATATTACCATACTGAGTTTGGTAACTTGAAGAGGGAAAATGGGGAACCATTGCCTGATTTAATAAAATATTCAATCATATGTATAGTAAGATACCAGCTAACGTAAAGCCTACCCCCACCTCTGCCAAACTCACTTATGCCAATGCTTTTGACTCTGATTTCTTCCTATTGTTGAGAGAAAGAAGATGTGCCACTCTGGCTGATATGCAGGATGCAACACTAGAAGTGAAATCTAATATTATGGCTGCAGAAAAGCTAAAGATTCATGCTGATAGAAGGAGGCAAAGAGGTGAAGCTTCTTCTACCTTTGCTTCATCTTCAGAACCCAAATTAGACAAAATGACTAAGATGATAGAGTCATTGGCTGCTGAAATATCTAAGCTGAAGGTTGAGTAGAATTTGAGAAAGACAAGGCAACATAACACATTTTCTCCAAGAAATCCCAATCCATTTAGAAGAGCAAATGAACAATTACAAATCATTTAGAAGGGTAAAGAACCAAATGAAGAACAAAAGGTTAAAGCTCCTTTCCAGAACATAGTCATGGAGAAGGAGCAATTTGAAGATGAGGATGAAATTCATTACATGGAAGATAAAGGCAGTGCTAGCTTTTTGACATTGGCTATGTACGAAGAATCATTGCTACAGGAACAAGATAGTTAGGAATGGGACAGAGAGGCTGTTCTAAAAACTAATGAACAACAAAGATACAATCTGAGGTCAAATGCAAAAAATGTCAAGAAGAATCTTGCCCAAAGAGCTGCTGTCCAAACAGAGTCACAAAATATCAGACAGAGAAGACCAACAGTTGATCCAGTCATCCTCAAAGCTCCAGTTCAAGAGGTAAGAGGTTATGATAAGTTACCTTCCTCTTTTATCTTTGAGGTAGAAGTCCAGAAATTAAAAATATTTGTGCCCCTGGTAGAGTTGGTAAAGAGTGAAATGTTTAAAAAGCCTATCCTTGAAGCTCTTGAGCTGGAAACCACACAAACCTCCACTGGCTATGTCAATTTGCAAGATGACAAGCCTGTTGTTGTGCTTAGCCCTATCATTGAACCTGCTGATAATAATTCTCCATCATTTTATGTTTCCTTAGCCATTCATGATAAAATCCTCCATAATTGTCTGCTAGACATAGTGGCCAGCCACAATCTAATGCCTAAAGTTGTCATGGAAGAGTTAGGTCTTGATATCACTAGACCATACCATGATTTATTCTCTTCTGATTCAAGGAAAATGAAATGCCTAAGATTCATCAAAGACCTGGCTATTACCTTAACTCAACTACCCATGAAGAGTATGATGATGGATATTGTGGTAGCAGATGTCCCTCCCAAGTTTTGCATGTTGTTGTCCAAAGGATGGATTAAGAGATTAGGTGGGACATTACAGAATGATCTATCTTATGCCAGTGTCCCAGTTTTTGGAGGGGAAAGTAGGAGATTGTACAGAGAAGCACAGTTGGCATACATCATCAGTGATGAGAAGAATCCTGCTAATCATCCCATATATGCTGTGGACACTAATTTTGGAGCATGTATCCTCCAAATAGAAGAATCCCAGAAGGCCTCAATGCAGATCAGGAAACCAGTGAATCAAGCTGAGAAAGAGCAAGGAAGTCAGGTTTGGGAGATGTTCTTTGATGGAGCATGTTCTAGGGAGACTGCAGCAGCAGGGGTGGTGCTAGTATCTCCAGAACAAAAATGCACACAGTTGTCTTTTAAATCGGCTTTTCAAGTCACAAACAATATAGCAGAGTATGAGGCTCTGCTATTGGGCCTTAATGCAGAAAAAGACAGAGGAAGAAAGAACATAAAGGTGTTTGGTGATGCTAATTTGATCATTCAGCAAGTAAATAGAAAATTTCAAGCGAAGCACCCAAGGCTGAAAGCATACATAGATGAGATATGGAGACTCAGAGATTCTTTTGATAATTTTCTATCTCATATATTCGTAGAGCCCAAAATCAGCTTGTTGATTCCCTTGCTATGTCTGCTAGGATGTTTATTCCTCCCATGCTTCCCAGACTAGTATATGAAGTTCAAATTAAATATAGACCATCCTTGCCTAATAATGTCCAGCATTGGAAATTTTTCAAAGATGATGATGAAATAAATAGGTTTCTACAAGTCATTGATGAATTTTCTGAAATGCAAATTGACCAAGATAATGAAGCTTTAGAAGAAAACCCCCAATCCGAGCTTAGAAATAAAATTGGCAAAGATAGCATTGTCCAGCGTCCCATCAATCATATTCCTAAGGGTTTAATTACTCTAGAAAGGTTGTTTGACCAAAATGATGTGCCTTATAAAGCTTCCCAAAAAGAAGATCAATCTGTAGTCTGTAAGCATGATATAGGGAGTCCAGGTCAGCCTAGATACATAAATTTGTCCACTCATTTCTCTGCTGACCAAAGTTATGAATATTGCAATTTAATGAAGCAATTTGCTGATGTGTTTGCCTGGGAATATAGTGACCTAAAAACCTATGATAAAAATATTATTCAACATAAAATCCCTCTGGAGAAAGACACCATACCCTTCAAATAGAAGTTGATACCAATAAATCCCATTCTTCTTCCTCTGTTTGAAAAAGAAATTAAAAAGTTGTTGGCTGCCAAAATTATAGTCCCTCTCAAATATTCAAAATGGGTAGCCAACTTGGTGGTAGTGAGGAAGAAAAGTGGAGAAATCAGACTCTGTGTCGATTTCAGAAACTTAAACAAATGCTCTAAGAAAGACAATTATCCTCTACCCAAGATGGAGCACTTGTTGTAGAAGGTCTCAGGAGCCAAAGTGATGTCTTTCTTGAATGGATTTTCAGGGTTTAATTAGATTGATGTGCATCCAGATGACCAAGAGAAGACTGCATTCACCACTTCTTGGGGCACTTTTATGTATGCTAAGATGCCTTTTGGATTGATGAATACTGGAGCTACCTTTTAGAGAACTATGGATATAGCATTTGTGGGAGAGAAGGATAAATTTGTCCTTATCTACCTTGATGATATAACATTATACTCTAGTAGCCATCAAAACCATTTGCAACATTTGAAAACAGTGTTTCTAAAGTGCAGAAGGTTTGGGATTTCAGTCAATCCTAAAAAATCACAATTTGCTTTGGAAGAAGGCAAGCTGTTAGGACATGTTGTTTCTGCTGTAGGTGTCTGAATTGACCCAGAAAGAGTAAAAGCAATACAAACCCTGTTTGTCCCGAGATCAAAGAAGGATATTCAATCCTTTCTGGGAAAGATTAATTTTGTGAGGAGGTTTATACCAAATTTTGTAGAATTGGTGAAGCATATTACCTCCACGTTAAAGAAGGGGTCAGAAATCAAATGGACTGATTCAGCAAGAAGATCTTTCGAGTCCATCAAAAAAGCCATTATGGAAGCTCCCACTCTAAGTAGTCCAAATTACATCAAGGAGTTCCATATATTTTCATTTGTCTCTGAAGATACCCTTGCGGTAGTTTTATTGTAAGCAGATGACGAAGGTTCAAAGCATCCGGTGGCATTTTTCAGAAAAACATTAAGGGATGCTGAACTGAGGTATGACATTATTGAGAAACAAGAATATGCTCTTATCAAATATTTGAAATCTTTCAGAGTTTATATTTTGCATTCCAAGATAATTGCATATGTACCCTCTGCTGCAATAAAAGATGTCTTGACACAACCTGATGCTGATGGAAGAAGGGCTAAATGGATTGCAAAGTTAATTGAATTTAATATAGAGTTGAAGCCCACCAAACTTATTAGAGGTCAAGGTCTTTCCAGGTTGTTAGCTAAAGAAAACTGTAGAACATGGGACATACATTTCATGGGCACAATTGCAAAAATTGGTCAGACAGATGAAGAAGAGGAAGCAGTTGAACCAGGATTAAAGCATTCAGTGGCCAAAAGTATAGCTTCTTGTGATTGGTATTCTAAAATAATCAAATTCTTGCTGAAGCTAGAAATCCCTTCAGGACTTACTCAAAGTCAATTCAGAACTTTTAAGCTTACGGCAGCTAAATACTGCATTAACGAAAATCTGCTCTACTAGAGGGATCCATCCTGAATGCTTTTAAGGTGTCTGGAGAAATAACAGTCAATAGAATTCATGTAGCAATGTCATTCCAGCATGTGTGGAGGGAACCACTATTGGAAGAATACAACCCATAAAATCCTCAAAGCTGGATACTACTGGCCCTCCTTATTTTCTGATGTATTCTCATTTGTTAAGTCTTGTGACAGGTGCCAAAGATTTGAAGGAAAGAAACAATTGAAGTCACTGCCCTTAAAACCAATACATGCAAAAGGACCTTTTCAATAGTGGGGCTTGGATTTCATTGGAGAGATCAATCCACATTCTAGTGGCTAGCACAGATGGATATTAGTAGCCACTGATTATATTACCAAGTGGATTGAAGCAATACCTACCAGAAATTCTGATCATAATGTGGTTATGAAGTTTTTGAAGGAAAATATCTTCACCAGATTTGGTTGTCCACATAAATTAATCACAGATAATGCAGCAGCCTTCAGAGCAAAAGAATTGGTGGAAATGTGTGATTCAATGGGTATTAAACTGGTTCATTCTACCTCATATTATCCTCAAGGAAATGGTCTAGTAGAATCCTCTAACAAAAGCCCGATAAGAAGAATCAAAAAGCTGTTGGAGGATAACAAGAAGAATTGGGATTCCAAGCTCAAATATGCATTGTGTGCTGATAGAGTGACCATTAAGAAATCCATAGGGAATTCTCCATTCAAGCTGCGGTATGGCACTGAGGCTGTATTCCCAATCCAATTAACTCTCCCTGTGGTGAAATTCCTTCAAGAAGAACAGAATGAGGAAGAATACATGGAAAAAAGGATCACTGATTTAGCAGAGGTACACCAAATCAAGGAACAGTTGGTTGAAAAGGCTACAGCACATCAGAAAAAGATCAAGGAAGCCTTTGACAAGAAGGCCAAAGCAGATAATTTTCAGTTTGGAGACTTGGTTCTGAAGTGGGATGCACTGAAGGAAAAGAAAGACAATCATGGGAAGTTTGATGCTTTCTGGACAGGGCCTTTCATCATTTCTCAGATTCAGGGGAACAACACCTTCATACTGAAAAGTATGGGAGGAGAGGCAGTTTTTTGAGGGCCCAGTTAATGGGCATTTTCTGAAAATTTATGTGATTTAAGGTCTTTTGGCCTTAAAGCTGTAAATATTTTGTTTTATCAGTTTAGTGTAGGCAAAGTAGACTCCATGCCCAATGGAACACTAGGAATTTCGCTAATTTGTTTTTCATCAGGAAGGAATTGATCTATAGGTTCTTGAGACCTCACGAGGAGGATCTCATCCCTAGAAGGAGCCAGTGTTAGCTCTGCTTTTACTTTCAACAATTGAATATCAAATACAAGCCTGACCGGGTCATTTTCTCTCAAAAAAGGATGTGCCTCAGTTTTTCTTCTCTTGTTCCTCCATTTTTGTGTACTCCCACAACCCTCGCTGCATGTGTTTTCCTCTATTTCAACTCTAAATTGCTATGAAATTCCATGTTCTTTTGCCCCCTGAGCACTAATTTTGAATCATCATATAACCAAAATCACTTGACCATATGCTTTTCCCCGTCACTACAACCTTTTTCCCATGCGCTAAACCTCGTTTATCTCCCCACCATCGATCGCATCCACCGTGAGATGCAACGGTGATCGCTCGTCCCACGCCCATAACTTAACCACGTGATAATGTGTGGGGAAAGTGGTTTCCCTCCCATCATGTCTGCCACGTGTCGCACGTTGAATGGTATCACGCGCCTGCGTACGAATACCGTCCAACCCCGTAAGTGGTGCGGGGAATACTGTTATAGACATTTTTGTGCCTTACAGCATTGAGAATGAAATGTCCATAATCTAAGGGATCCAAAGTCCCTAAACATGTTGTTCCTACCCCTAGAGGAACAAGGCTAACAAACCACAGCAATTCACAGAAGTTCTCCACCAGAAACTGCTCAAAAACAAGTCAATTCAGGATCAATTCAGTGGCTCCACTAGCTGTCTGCGTTGAATGTCAAAGCCAACACTGGCTACCTGCACTGCAACGCAGGTAGAAGCACTACCAGGGTGCACTGAGCGAGAGTTGACAAATGGCAAGTTCATTCCAAGAGGTGTCAAGACCTAGGAAGCTTCCAGAATCTTCCTCAATGACACTTGCCTCAGTGAATTCGACTAGTGATGAGTAAGAGGTTCCCAATCTCCAAGTGGAAGCAAGAACCTCCAAGTGGAATCAAGAACTGACAGAGGGAGAGGACACTAGTCAGATCTCAAGCTAACTCATCCTCTCTCCAAACATCTATATATGGATCTCTCCTCCATGAGATCTAGAGATTGGAGTTTTGTTATTGCAAAGAATTGCTGTTGGTTTGAGGTTGGAATCATTGGGTGCTTAATGCTATGAAGGAAGGTGAAGATAGGAATTTCATTTGCTGGGAAGGAGATGTTGGATTGGAGCCCTCTGGGTTGTATCTCTTCCTGAACCTTGTTATTCATCAATAAAGCTATCTTGGTTTCTCCTATATGCTGATGTGTCTTTGATGTATGATTGCATTAGTATGTTTAGTTTATTTCTAATCCTGAACTAGTTATGAATATGAATCTATGTCTTTGTGTAGTGTTCTCTTCTTGTGATCTTGCAGAAACCTCTTGAAGCTGGGCGAGCGAGAAGGCAAGTAGCTGGGAACTCCCAAAGAGAAGCGATACTAAATCGAGGGACAAACGGAAGACACCGGTTAGTCCATCCATCTCTCTTCATTCTTAATTCATAAAGGAAGAATACTAGAATAGCTGTCTCTGTTTGTTGCTAAGGCACTGTCGCACCTTAGGTGGATAGGATCGTCCTGCATAGGCATTTTTCCCCACAACAAATTGGCGACTCCACTGGGGAGATCTATTTAGTCATTTTATTTGTGTCTCTATCATTGTTTGTTTCATAGACTCAACAGCAACAATCGAACTGCATCTGCTATTCTTAGATGCAAAGTAGACAGCTGCTGCTTTGATCCAATCACTGGATTTGTCTATGATCTGAACAATGGACTCACAAATGATTTGATGATCATTTGTGATAGATCTTAGCCCTTCCTCAAAGCATCCCTTTGATTGTACCTTTCTTGTTGCTTTTATTTGGCCTGAAACTGTAGATTAAATAGCAAACTGTGACCCAGAACCCAGTGAGAAACTCTCGTTTGTCCTTCAGCGCAGACCCTGTGAAGAGGTTCTGCATTTCAACGCAGGTCCCATGAAGGCTACCTGTGCTGAATGTGAAAACCTCTATGTTGAGGGTGTGTTGATCTAGTTAGGCCTTGTGCAGCTGGGGTTCTCTGCTCTGTTTTGCCTTGTTTTGATCTCTGATTTTTGCAGCCTGTAACCAGCATAGGTACCTGTCTGATAACTCCTTTTCTCTGCTTAAATTCCGCCTCCTTTTGTACAAAAAGACTGTGAGTGTTTTTATGTGTTTGTGGCATCATTTACAGTTTTCCTTTGCAAGAGTGAAATAGTCATCCTGTAGCCCTTGATTCAGATCTGTTGATTGTGATCTTAGGAGAGAGTTCATTGGCTGATTACAGTTGATTATACATTTACTTTTGCTTTTGGTTTGAGTTTGTCTCTTTTAAGTGTCGAAACAAGTATTCATTTCGGAAATCGTTAAGTGTTGTAATCTCTTCTACCCTCTCTGATTTCGAAAAAGTAAACTTGTTTGTATTTGTCATTTAAAAGCAAATTCAAAGTTGTACAAAAAGCTTTCTTCGTAGGCATCAATACTAAGAAAGTGGAAAACAAACACCTGCATTGTGCATTTGCATCTTGATAGTTTGCATGTTTGATTTAGGGAAAGTGCATTAGAGTGTGCTGATTGCTCTTTGAGAAAAGATGGTGTCTTTCTTTTCCCTTTGTAGCTAGGATTTTCATAAGTTGAAAAGATATAAAGCTTGCTTATCATCTTTAGACTGCATTTAGGAATTGTATCATACATCTCGTGGTGAACCTCAAAAGGCAAACTTCTAAAAAGATCAACCTAAAATAAATTGAATGAACTTAACAACGCTTTGCAACATAATGCACAACATAGAGGTCTAGGCTAGAGACGTGTTCCGGCGTCGTAAAACCTGGTGACTGTCGATCTCGTTGATGGTGGGTGATTCCTCCTGAGGGACGATAGCGCCAGTACGGATTGTGCTCCCACGTACCATCGCGTATATATTGGGATACCCCTATAGGCATAAAACCTTTATCCTTAGGAAGCCGTGTCGGCCGCCCTACTGATCGCAATGCACTGAACACAGCATTCAGGAAGATCGACCACCCGTACCTTAAAAAGTATTCTGTGGTTTTGCGAAAAGTTTGTCACACCCTCTGCCTAGAACTCCAGAGCAGTTCCTTTTGGCCTTTTTCAGACTCTATAACGGAAAAAGTCCATCCGAGAATTTGTCACTTCGGGCTCGTTAAAACATCGAAGGAGACTAGAGTCATCTTTAGCTTTTTCTCGACTCTTTAAAATTGAAAAAGCAAGTTTTGTCTAAAGCGTCGTTAAAATTTATTTTAAACGGAACAATCACCCCTATTCCTGCGTTGATCTTTAGGTTGAGAAAATGGAGCACACCAACCAAGGAATTCCCCTTGGTGGAAATCCTAGTCCCTTCTCCTCTTGGGGAGATGTTGGTGCGCCTCATATGGCCACATTGTCGCTTCCAGGACTGGCAATTGGCTTGCCGGTCTGGCTCTTTTCAACCAATGTCGTTCAGAACACCACTATTCCTGAACAGTCGAGTCAACAGTTAGACCAGACCAGAGTTACCCACCAGCCTTCTACTTCATCTAATTCTTCCTCTCCTCCTTCCTCTTCGCTTGACGGAACTGGTAAAACAAAAAACCAAGTTCCTAAGCAGAAGAAGGAAAAGAAGAAGAAAGAGAAGAAGAAGAAGGAGCCAAAAGCGACTGGGGGCAAACAAGTGTCGTTTGACAGAAATCCACACACATCACTGACTAGGCCTAAATCGCCATGTGTCATATGCAAGGGAGACCACTTCCATAGAGACTTTCCCTGCATCCCTCGGATACTAAGGGACTGGTCTCCCCGTTTGCACAATTCAGTGACGTCAACCTCTGATAGCCATGTTGACAGCTCACCGTCAACTAGTGAAAGTGAAGTCACAGGACAAAGAGGGAAAGCTAGATTTCCCTGCAAACTGTGTGAAGGCGACCATGCCATCCACCGTTGTCCCTTCTTAGACGAGGCTAAAAGAGTTTTGGAAGATCGCCCGATTTTACGAGCACAACTTCCTCCTGGATATCAAAAACTCCTGCCAAGTCCTTCACCAGTTGAGAACCCGGCTGGCCCGCTCAGGTGGTCAGCCGAAGCACCTATCATTGAAGATGAACCGTCTGAATCCATACCTGACGAAAGTCAAAAGGTTGAGGCGGCAGTTGACCCGGTTTTGCCTTCAGAGGCTCTATCTTCGAATGATACCATCACAGAGGAGAATAAAGACGACACCGTCCAAATTCTCTTCATCAACACAGACTCCGACGAACAAGGGGGCAATTTTCCCATTCCTTTATCGCAGGAAGGAACTTCGTCAGAGTCATACCCGGCCGTCTATTTGGTCCCACCACCAAGCAACCTAGTTGTCTCGTTCGACTGGAACCAACTAGGCAGACCCCGTTTGCCAGCAAGCATACCATTCAGAATTATCATTCAAATATACAGAATGGTAATGGTTGGCACTATCATTGATGAGCGGGCATCTGTGAGTATCCTTTCCTCTATTGCTTGGAAAGCTCTTGGTTCGCCAACGCTTTTTCCTGAAATGAGAAATCTCACAGGCTTTGATAAAGGAACCAGTCGACCTTTAGGGATCCTCCCCAATGCGCCGATCACATTGAAAGGGAAGACCGTTCAAATGAACGTGATGGTCGTTCAAGGACCCTTGGATTATAACCTACTCCTTGGATGAGAATATATATATTGCATGGGAGCCATCGTCTCCTCACTCTTTAGAGTAATGTGTTTTCCGCACGAAGGAAGAGTGGTCAAGCTCGTGGACCAGCTTTCATTTCCCAGATCACGCATCGCAAATAGTCATATACCATCCCTAAATGGTCTCTTCACGCAAGAAATGTCTCAACCCACGGTCCGTCCTCCTAATGAGCACGAGTAATCCGGGAGGATATGACTGGAACCCAGGGGGAATGCGTCCTGGTCTGCTTCGGCAGGAAAACTTGTGGTATAGGGTAGGTTTCCGCGGGAGAATATGACTAGTCCGTACCCCATCCGTGGTTGGAAGAGGGGTTGTTCTGGAATAAGATTCCCTTGTCAAAGTTATGTGTTTGGCGCTCGTTGTCACTCACCTTTGTCTATCTCGGTAGATATCGCCGAAGAAGTGTTTTGTTTGAAAGATTAACGAGACAATCTTTGGGTAACCTGAAAGAGGTAGGCCTCTCCCGGTAAAACAAATGTTTTATTGGACTAAAGTAGGGGTAACCTTGAAACTCTGTTTTATACCTGGGGGCATGCAAACCTTTCGGAGTGCAAGCAAGGGGCGGCTATTTATTTTTTAAATTTTTAGGTCCTCCCTTTAAACCTGTAGGTCTAACCCTTTAAACTCGTAGGATTAGTCGTTTCCGAACTTGCATAACGAAAGGATGCAGGGCATAGCTTTGGTAAGGCGCAAGGTCCATAAAAAATGGAATCTTACATGAGACATTCTTATCATATGACTGGATAAATCGAGCAGTTTTAGCACACAGTTCATGCTCGTTAAAAAATAAACGCAAGATTCGAGCAGTTTTAGCGCATAGTTCATGCTCGTTAAAAAATAAACATAAGATCGAGCAAATGTTTCCACCCGCGTTTAAGCTCGTTAAAAAATGAACTATCCCGGTAAATAACCACAGTGAATGTAATATTATCAGCCATTAAAGCCTTGGTCGTGTTTGCACCGTCACCTCCACTTTTCCATTGGCCGATCGTTCACCTCCATATGTTTGTTTACCCATTTTGAGGAACAGCTGCGAAGAGTGATTTCACTAGCCATCCTTGTGACACTGCCGTGATTGGAAAATTCCAACCTGTACCTGGAATCAGCTGCTAACCCGTTTCATCACTCGTTCCTCAAAAGACGAGTCTTCTTTAAGCTCTTTTCAGCTGACTCGTAAAATATGAAAAGATTGCCGAGTCCTTGGCCTTCCAGCTCATTAAACGGACAGGAAGTGCTATCCCTCCTCTATATTTTAATCTTTTTGGACCTGAGGGATTATTGCACAAAAATATCGAGCGCTTGTTTTGTTCGGCTCGTTAAAACTATCGAAAACTCATCCCTTCTGTATTGTTTTATACTTTTTCGGACTTAAGGGATTAGATGACGAAAAAGGACTTTTGGAGTTAACTTTATGTACCTTTTCAAACTCTCTAAAAATGAAAAGGACCGAGTTATCTTTGTCGTTAGACTCGTTAAAATCATTAAATAGCGACAAACTTGCCTTTAGATGAGAACGAGTTTCACTATCGCTAGGCTCGTTAAAACATAGCGATGGGCTTGCCCGAAGGGCAGGTTATAGAACAAGCATATGTTATCCTCCTCAAGCTTGACAAAAATAAAGAGGTACTGGTCAGCAATGACTGGGGGAAAATTGGGAGAAACTCAAGAAAACTTTGATGGTAGCAAGTCGCTCTTGAACATGACACTTTTCCTCCGTACCACAATCGGGTTGGGTTGTTTCATTCACCGGTCACATCACCATGGTCTCGCCATACCATCCATATTTGGGGTAATGCTACCGATCCATCGCATCAGTGTCGCCATATGTTGAAGAGAAGTCGTTCAGAAAAGTCAACCGTGTCCCATCCACTGCCATACATTATCCTTCATCCTTTCATGACCGCCACCCTGAATCATATTTCACAGATCGTTTTCACCTCCATCAAAATCATTAGCTCCGTTCCGTGTCATTGATGTGGGATTCATTAAGGCCCTCCTTTGACAGATCGCTTCTTGTCGACATCAGCTCATTATCCAAGAAGTTGATCTAGGAACAACCCCTTCAGTACTTTGAAGCTTGCATGCGTCAATGGCAAGTTTCTCACTTCCGGCGACAGGTATACATCAATGACCTTCGACCGAAAGATTTTGCGTGGTATTCGACGCCAAGTCCTTTATTCACACCACGTGAATTGTACTGCAGTACCTTGAGGGTCATTATCATTATCGGTGATTCCTCTCGCGCTTGTTAACGGTTTACCTCATTGACCGGTAATCAAGCGATGTCTTTCCATGTTCGACTTCAGAACATTTCTCACATGGATCGACTTGTACTTAGAGTGAAGATCGAATGAGTTTGAAGACCCCGGATCTAGTTTCATCCATCCGGGCTGCGATATATATTCAGGAAAGATAAAGACATTGACATGTACATCATTGCAGAAGATAATCATCCTACCCAAAGGATGATAATTTCCTCAAAATTATCAGTCTACCATCAGACGATTGTCTGCTCTATGTACAGAAAAATGAATTTATAAAGCTGAGCATGGGAGTGCCCGCCTCAGCTAGATCATGAAAGCAGTATGAAAAATAATGTATTGTATTGTATCTTATTACAGGTCTCCTCCCAGCATTGGATGAACTTCGGATCCTCCTAATAAAGCATTTCACCCGATAAATGGCCTCATACTTTAGGGGGCAACTGGTATAGACATTTTTGTGCCTTACAGTATTGAGCATGAAATGTCCATAATCTAAGGGATCCAAAGTCCCTAAACATGTTGTTCCTACCCCTAGAGGAACAAGGCTAACAAACCACAACAATTCACATAATTTCTCCACCAGAAACTGCTCAAAAACAAGTCAATTCAGGATCAATTCAGTGGCTCCACTAGCTGTCTGCGTTGAATGTCAAAGCCAACACTGGCTACCTGCACTGCAACGCAGGTATAATCACTACCAGGGTGTGCTGAGCGAGAGTTGACAAATGGAAAGTTCATTCCAAGAGGTGTGAAGACCCAAGAAGCTTCCAGAATCTTCCTCAATGACACTTGCCTCAGTGAATTCGACTAGTGATGAGTAAGAGGTTCCCAATCTCCAAGTGGAAGCAAGAACCTCCAAGTGGAATCAAGAACTGACAGAGGGAGAGGACACTAGTCAGATCTCAAGCTGACTCATCCTCTCTCCAAACGTCTATATATGGATCTCTCCTCCATGAGATCTAGAGACTGGAATTTTGTTATTGCAAAGAATTGCTGTTGGTTTGAGGTTGGAATCATTGGGTGCTTAATGCTTTGAAGGAAGGTGAAGATAGGAATTTCATTTGCTGGGAAGGAGATGCTGGATTGGAGCCCTCTGGGTTGTATCTCTTCCTGAACCTTGTTATTCATCAATAAAGCTATCTTGGTGTCTCCTATATGCTGATGTGTCTTTGATGTATGATTGCATTAGTATGTTTAGTTTATTTCTAATCCTGAACTAGTTATGAATATGAATCTATGTCTTTGTGTAGTGTTCTCTTCTTGTGATCTTGTAGAAACCTCTTGAAGCTGGGCGAGCAAGAAGGCAAGTAGCTGGGAACTCCCAAAGAGAAGAGAAACTAAATCGAGGGACAAACGGAAGACACCGGTTAGTCCATCCATCTCTCTTCATTCTTAATTCATAAAGGAAGAATACTAGAATAGCTGTCTCTGTTTGTTGCTAAGGCACTGTCGCACCTTAGGTGGATAGGATCGTCCTGCATAGGCATTTTTCCCCACAACAAATACTGCTTACCAACCATCGTACCGTTCGCTGCTCATTAACATCTGCACATCTTTCATGCCCAATCACCGTCGGATCTATTTGCCCGCGATCCGACAGCCCACATTGGTTTGACCCACTTCTTCCCGATTCTTCCCGCCGATCAATCGCCACCGTTCATCTGCTTCATTCAATGGCT
Organism: Pinus tabuliformis; assembly: GCA_031772625.1. Taxonomy (NCBI): domain Eukaryota; kingdom Viridiplantae; phylum Streptophyta; class Pinopsida; order Pinales; family Pinaceae; genus Pinus; species Pinus tabuliformis. The sequence goes on from CM062818.1 coordinate 937,309,746, forward strand.
TGTGATCGTATTTCGCCTCACCTCCCCTCTCGCGCTGTCTCCACCGTTGATATGTATAATCTAATGGTCCACCTTGTTCCTCCATTCACTCTGTCCACCCGCCATGAAGTCCACACTCTTTTGACTGTTTTGTGCTCCCGGAGGACAACAACAACCATCTACCAGTACCTTGAGCAGTTAATCCACAATAACTACATTTATCAAGAAAGGATGGCCGAGAAGAGAAGGATGTGCCTCTAGTAGTTAAAGCATTTATCAGTTATGGAACTTCTTCTGTACAATACTCCACCTGTGCAGAAAGGACGACCGAGCAGCAGAAAAGGCCAATTTTGTTCATTAAAGCAAGCAAATTGTAGCAGAGACCCATATTTGGTAGTTAAGGTGGTTGGTGGTCAATTATGACCCCTCCACACATAGGTTAGCAAAGAATTTTGTAAAGAAACTCTATATATACCCAGAAATAAGATGTAATGAAGGTTGATGGTTGTTGTTTTGATGTAAGGTTCAACCTCAAGAGACTGTAACTACTTTGATAACTGCAGCATCTGGTCTTCATTTTTAGCTAATACAAGCTTCTTTTGTTGTTAATTGCTCACTTTGTATTTCTACTATGTTCTAGGATGTGCCTGTTATGTATTTTTCATGTGCTCTTGATGTTTAGCATTAGAGGGGCTGTCATCCCAACTCTGTGTTAGAATCTAGTATGTATCATTGAATGTGCTATGTAGGTTTCTATTTACTTAGTGCCAGAGAGCTGTCATCCTATCTGTGCATTAGGAAATAGATTTGCAAACCTTTTTACTGGTTGAAGTCGGCCATCACATGGTCTTGTGCATCTGCTAATGTGGTCAGTATTCTCCATGTTCACTTAATCCTCAAACTGTGAGTAATTGGTGGTCTAAAACCTTGTAGTCTGGGGGTGTTCACCCATGTCTGGGGTTAAGCATAGTAGAAGTGGTTATCTAACTTGAATATGCATCATTTTTTCCATTCATCCACCTATTTCCAACATTTTTGTTGAGTTTGTAATGTTCTCAAGCATCTCTGAGATACAACATAGGAGAGTTTCTTGGGGTGATAACAGCTACATCTTTAGTGATTTTGGGTAACAATGATTTAATGAACCATTCCGCTAAAATTTAATCCGAAATGAAAACTTTCATTAAACGCCTTCTACGTTGCCATTCATGAATATGATCAGAAATATATGTGGACGTGGGTTGTTTCAGTGAAATTTATAGTTTCGTGCCATTGTCATATTTGACAGGCAACTGAAAATGAGTTAAGGAAGCAGTGGCCAACTGATTGAAATTATTAAAAGAGCCTTATGATAACTCAATGTACCATTTGGTAGCAAGACCAATAAGAGTTCGTTGAAAAAGATGCAGTCGAATTGAATCATCAATTCTTGAATTAGATGCACACTAGAGGTGATAGTCATAACATGATTTGACGGATCCTCTCCTGACTTACCCTCGAATTTTGGGATATCATTAGGAAACCTACTAGGCATTGGCGACCAATATGGAAGATAGTAAATTAGATCATTCGTAAGGCATGACAAATCAGGTAAATCCAAAGTTGCAATAAATGGTAACTGATGGTTAGGGTCGTGAAAACCTTGAGTAATGAGACCAGTTCGAGGAGGAGGATATCTAGGATAACCTGGAATCGGATTTGCATTAGGAATGTTATAACCTCCCGGAAAGCTAGGATTAACCGGACCAAACTAGGGTTTTTGAGGGTGTTGATAAGTATAGCCAGGATACGGTTGATACTAATAAACTGGGTTTTGTACAGTAGGACCGAATTGATATTGTGCCTAGTACGATTGATAGATCAATTGTGGTTGACTTGTGGCAATCGTACTTGTACCATCTTGTCCTGTAGGCATCTGGACCAAAGTCTAAACTATAGGTCCTGACTGTGACACAGAGACTTGAGGAATTTGCACTAATGCAGGGATAGTAGAAACCAAAGCTATAGATACTCTAGAAATAGGTGTTGTAGGTTGAACAGAAGTTGAAGTAGTTACAACAGTTTGAGGCAGAGTACGAGGTGTACTAGCTCTAGGCTGTTGAACTAAACTAGATGCAGGGATTTGAATAGTAGGTTGGACAGGTTGTTGGGTTAGACCAGAAACCAAAGGTTGTCTAGGTTGATTAGGTAACTGCACATTAGGTTGCATAGTCTGTTGAGTTTGAGATGGATTCCACACCATGTTCATTCTGGATTATGGACCCATGAAAGGTTGTGCATATGAAGGACCATAACCTGGTTGAACATAGGGCTAATAATTAAGTGGTACATTTCTAGCTCCTTTTAAAGATGATTAACCAGAAGGTGGTTGGAAACCTTGAGTTGGGTACTGACCTTGAGGTTGATAACCTTGAGGCACGCATTGAATCTAAGGTTGACCCTGGGGTATGTACTGAGTCTAAGGTTGACCCTGGATGGTGTTAGTGTCAGTCTTTCCAGCCTTCCTCCAGTGATCAAATATGCTATTACAAAGTGATTTTAAGGTGTCAAGGTCAAATTTTGTCATTTTGGTGAGTCTTCAAGCAAAATTTGGTCACTAGGCATTAGGTCTAGGGTTTGCTTTCACTCCTTTCAAAGTTGCCCAAATTTCAGTCTATGTCACTATTCAGCTGAGTCTATCATCATTCAGAGGGTTTTTATCATCATGTCAGGTTCCATTGGGTCAATTTACACCTTGTTCATGCTTCAGTTGCGCCTAGGCAAGGTTCATTTCCCTCTCCTAGGGTTTTGAAGGCAATTTCTCTTGAATGGTCAAATCATTAGCAAAAATTGTATCCTGATGTTCATACACCTTCCCCTATACTTAAAGTACCTTATCAAATGCTTCCCATCACTGAGGTCCCCCAAATTCCTCATTTTCGCAAAAACCCTAGTTTCTTGCTACAACTTGGCAATTTTCTAGGTTGGGCCTGTGTTTTGTCCTTTTGGACCCCTTCCCCTCACTCAATTTCTGAGATTCCACTTTCCCCTACTTCCCAAAATTTCCTCAAGAATTTAGAAGCTCCCTATCCCCTTCATTTCGCTTCATTTCGACAAATCTCTTGTTCCGCACATCGGGATAGGTTTCACTCAAATGATGTTTTTGAGCAATAAAAGATGAATTTGGGAAACTTGAGACAGGTTTTTGTCCAAAACGGGTCAAGGAAGAAAAACCTCCTTCACTTTCTACACAGGTGTCATGGTTTTAGAGAAATGTCAAAAATACCATGGCCTCAGGAGAATTCAATGCACCTCTGAAGTGACCTTGGGAAAATTGAGTTTTCGCCTAGCTTGGTTGGCAAAATGACTTGCTTGATGAGTCAAATGATAACTAGACACACCGATATTTCCAATGAGCTATCATGAGCTCAATTTGGAGTTGAGGAAGGCATTCAAAAGTTGACTGTAATAGCACTCTGTCTTTGGGCATCCTCATTTGGAACATTTTTATCAGTCTTGGGAGATTTAATTTTTTACAGGAAAACTGAACACCAAATTAAAAAATTCTAGTTGGGTTGGAAAGTAGACTCAAATACCTTTCCAACGCGCTATTCGGAACCCAATTTGGACTCCAGGAAGGCCTCCACAAGTCGCCTGGAAAAAGGCGCAGCGCATATAAAGAGCGCGGTGCTCAGGGAGAAAATTTCCAGTGTAAATTTACACTGGCGCGTCACATATAGAGTGCGCGGCGCATATAGCCTCAAGCCCTAAAAATTGCTTGGAATTTCACCAATTCACCCATACCTTGCATTAATTTTCCAAGTAGGCCCTCATTCTTGCTGTTGCTTTGAATCTGGTGATAAGTGTGAGTGGTTTATGGGTGATAGCCGTTGAAACAAGAATCTAAACCCTCACTTTAAAATACATTCAATGGAAATTTGCTGTGGGGCCTTGAATTATTTCTTGGTCGCCAAGGACTCTCCCCTTCCCCATTTCCCTTTTGTTTCCTCATTTCCTACTTCCCACCCCCATCAAGCTCATTAATCCTACATTGCATTCAAATCCTAAAACCCCAAAATCCTAGCCCTTATAACAATCTCTCAACCCTATACAACAATCCCAAACCCTAAACCCTATTCCTATCTCCTCATTTCCCTTGGCATATTTGGCACTTAGAGACAAAGACATCAAGCCTTAATTTCTAATTTTCAACAAATCAAACATACACTTTGCATAGACTTTCAACATCATAGAGGCGGGCACCGATACATCATATGACCGAGACAATGACTCTACAACTGAAACTGCATACACCAGGAGGGTACTGAGGAGGCACAAAACACATGATCGGCTCCACGTCTTGAAAAAAGATTCTTTGGTTGAGCATGGCACTTGTTGGGGGACCTACGTCCAAATTTCAAGAAATTTGGAGAAATTTTTGACATTTTGGAATTTTTGCACTAAAAAACAGGCTTTTTCCCTATATGCGTCGTGCACCTTGCACGACGCTTAGGATTGGGAACTCCAAATCAAAAATGGCTTGTAGTTTTGGATTTTTCATGGGAAATCATGAATTTTGGTACTTGGAAAGGAAATTTGGGTAAGTTATGGGTCCCCAAAAGGTCAAAAAACATGCAAAAAATGACCTCACTGCCCCTATTTTGACACACAGGAAGCAGCCTTGGGAAAATGCACTTTTGGAGGGGCAAATGGACACCAAATTGGAAAATTCCACTTGGGTTGGAAAGTAGACAGGCAGGGCTTTCCAACAAGCCAACCTGAGCTTAATTTGGACTTCAGAAAGTGCCTCAAATCAGCAGCAAAGTAGCATATCGCATATAGAAATCAGCGCGACGCATATAGATTTTTTGCCCAGTTTTTCATCTTCCAGCTCAGAAATTCGGCCAGTTTGACTAGTTTTGATTTGTGATATAATTTTTGAATTCTATTGATGTAATTGATTGAATATGATGTAATTTTTACACTTAGTTACTTGTTCTAGAAGATTCATTCACCAAAGAGTGAAAATTTAATGAATGAATCAGTTTCCTACCTTATAGAGGCAAGCTGTTTTGACTGCCTAGATTGTAGTGCTTTGTTTAGAATTGGTTGAAACAGCTCCTAGAATGATGAGCTCGACCCCTAGAGGCAAGGGAATAGGTTGGCCTGCCTATATTATGTAATTTCTAAGTCATTTTCATGGTTGGACTCTTGGGAAATGCTTGACACTCTAGTGTACATTCACTTCTGCATTTTTGGCAAAGGAAAGACCAGGGTTTTGCAGCACTGTTTGGGGTCCTTGTGGCTTTATGTATTGATGGTGTGATTCTTTCAGTATTTGTAAGTTTTTATGTGTATCATCTTCCTTCTCTCATATTCTTCAATTGAACAAATGAAGTGTTAAGGTAGAATCCATAGTTTGTTATGCTCTGCCTTTGAATTTGTTTGATTTTTCATGTTTTCATCTATTTAAGGAGAATCCTTGAAAGCTTCTTGCTCTCCTTAGCTTCTCACCAGTCAGATCTAGCCATTCATTTTCTTTAAAAGCATCAAGACAATCGCCTACCTTGCCCCAAGTAGACCTCTGCAAAAACTGTGTCTCGTCCCCGCACCCAAAATTGCCTTTCCCTTTGATTCAACAAAAACCTCAAAAATCAACCTCATACTCTTTGTACTTCATACCTAGCCTAAGATCAATTGCAAGTTTAGTCATCTCAAGCCTCATTGATTACCTTTTGCCGAGATTGACCCGGAGAGAGCCCTCTCCTATCCTCGTAGGGCTAGCTACGAGGCTGAGCGTGGTTTGATGTGGACCTAGAATCTTGTCTTTTCAGCTTGAGACAAATCTAGGCTCTAACATAGTGGCGACCATACTGGGGAAGAAAATGGTTTGCTTGTTGATGTCATTTGTTTTATAGCTATAGACAAAGCATGAAGATATGCCAGGTAGCCTTCGAAACGCTTTTTCTTTGCATTAGCGGAAGTAGATAAACGCTGCTTCAGTCAATCTCAGGTCTAGCTTGTAAACGTGACATCTAGCTTGTTAATTGCCCCAGTACATGTATCAAGTTCAGATCTGATTGTTGATGGTGGACAACAATCAGACACTGGCAAGGCTGAAATCATTCACCTGGTAACTCTAAATTAGTTTTGAGATCAGATCCAAAGACTCCACTGGAGGATGATCCCGACCAGCAGAAACATGAAAGGGAAATATGGACAGATCAGGTGTTCAAGTTGGAATTTCATCCAAGACATTTTGTTCTTTGTTCTAAATTATTTCTTCTCTTTTCTCGAGAATGTAAAGAAGGCTTTGCAAAGTATACTATATTCGAGAAGAGATCCTCAGCCTGCAGTTGATTCTTTCCCTTTGAAGATTGTGAATACCAAATATTTGCATACCTTTGAGCTTGATCCAGACCTTTCTTCTGAATCTTGTGATGACCATCTTCAAATTGATGAGCCTCAAGAGACCAAGACTGATTCTATACCCGCTTTACATGCCCCTACACATTGTAAAATTCCAGATCGATACAAGCCTCTGATTTTACCTTTTGTTCTTCATGCTTTCCCCAAAAACTATGATCTATACTTGCCGAGGTTTGATGGTGAATGTAAGAATGTCAACGCTGAGCAACATGTGCAGAATTTTGAGTCTTTTCTTGAAATTTTTGAAGTTGATGAAGAGGATGTTAGTATTAGGCTTTTTTCTCTTTCTTTGCAAGCTAAAGTGAGGAGTTGGTTCAAATCCCTACTTGATGCGAGCATCTCAGATTTCTAGCAGTTCGTCAAATTTTTTCTTGACAGGTGGATGATCGGACAGAACCTTTTCTTGATTGTAGAAGACTATAACCAGCTGAAAAGATTGCCAGGGGAGATAATACAATAGTTTTCAGCTAGATTTAATCAAGTTTATTGTTCAATGCTAGTTGAGATAAGGCCTACTCCTAGATTTGCTCTCTTGCACTATCCAGGTGCCTTTGATCCGGAAATGGAGTTTCAGCTGAGAGAAAGGAATATTGCAACACTTCACGAGATGCAAAATAGTGCAGTAAATGTAGAGGCTCATTTGCTGATCCGAAGGGCAAGGATGAAGGAAGAAGAGATGAAAAACATAGATCCGGAAAAATCGACATCTCTAGAGGTAAATCTTGACATTTTGGTAAGTGCAGTAGAAGAGATGATGCAGAGGATCACCAAAAGGAATGATTATGATGTTCAAGCTCATGGCTCGCTGATTGAAGAAGAACAAGCTGCTGATCCAAAACATCTTATTTCTTATCCCAATTGTTATAGATCTGAGGATGATTGTCTTATTAATCATCTTGGAGAAGAGAGATCTGTTGATATGACATGTATGCTTGATGATGTCTTTTATACTGATGATTTTCCTCAGTTTGATTAGTATGATGATGATTATGTTCTCCAAACAGAAGCTACTATTGCAGACGAACTAGCAGCTAGTTTGTGGGAGGAGGAAGTTCATTTTCAGCAGCTCGAGTACAATGTTCAGCCGATGCATATCAGCTATGACAGTGACGAGGAAAGTGGAGCAAGTTTTGAAGTCAGTGAATGATCTTTGCCTTTTTTCTTTGATTCATTTCAGTTCATCAGAGACAAATTCCATTCAATCAGAAATCAACTATCGACTAGTCTTGATTTGGACCATCTTGAGGGCAATGAAAACCTTGTTCAAGAATTTTCATATCCAGATTTGCAGCCCCCGAATGCCTTTGATTGTCAAGTTACAAATAAAGACTTGGAAGCTGGAAAATATGCTCGGCAAGATGATTCCATACCATTTTGTTTTGAATCATTTCAGCTTTTGAAGTGAAAATTGCATAGTAAATCTTCAGTAAAGAATGAGCAACATGTAGGCAATCATGTAATCACATTGGAACCAATAGAAAATGGTTTGCAGTAGTCTTTTCAAGTTTTTCATGATCCAATAGCTGATGTTTTGGATGAGGTTTGCAGTCAAAGTCTTTCTCCATTAACTATATGTGAGCTTGGAACGTGTATTGATACAAACTTGATCCGGCAGCCGGTTTCTTTGTCATTTTCAGCAGAGGTCTCATCACAAGGCTCAGATCAAAATTTGCATTCATGGTATGAGGAAAAGAGAAGTAATCCATTGGATGAGCTAAGTTACAATGTGCTTGAATTTCAAGATCCTTATGTAGTGTTTTTGGAGGCAGATAGAGAATCCATATCATTCAACAGATTTGTTTCCAAGTTGTCATGGGAGTTGCCTTTCAGTAGTTCTCTCTTGTTTTTCATAAGCGAGCACTTTCGGAGAATTCAAATGGTAGACGGGATACTTACTTGGTTGCATTGGTTGTTTCATTTCACTTGATCAGGTGATAAATGAAACTGTTAGAGTAGGTTTTGATGCATAAGCTCCACTTTGAGCATCATTTTCAGTTTGTTGGTTGTGTTTAAGTATTGAGTCATTTTTTAGTTGAGTGAGAGTCAATTTGTGTCGTCGAGTCATCAGTTTTCGGTCATGTATTTTAGTTTGAGTTCTTGACTCCATTGCCCAATGGATGAAGGCATTGTCTACTCTCCCAAAGATTTGTTGTTCTTGGTACCTCTAAGGAGCTACCATCCCCATTGGAGCCAATGTTAGTGTCAGTCTTTCCAACCTTCCTCCAGTGATAAAATATTCTCTTACAAAGTGATTTTAAGGTGTCAAGGTCAAATTTTGTCATTTCGGTGAGTCTTCAAGCAAAATTTGGTCACTAGGCATTAGGTCTAGGGTTTGCTTTCACTCCTTTCAAAGTTGCCCAAATGTCAGTCTATGTCACTATTCAGCTGAGTCTATCATCATTCAGAGGTTTTTTATCATCATGTCAGGTTCCATTGGGTCATTTTACACCTTGTTCATGCTTCAGTTGCGCCTAGGCAAGGTTCATTTCCCTCTCCTAGGGTTTTGAAGGAAATTTCTCTTGAATGGTCAAATCATTAGCAAAACTTGTATCATGATGTTCATACACCTTCCCCTATCCTTAAAGTACCTTATCAAATGCTTTCCATCACTGAGATCCCCCAAATTCCTCATTTTCGCACAAACCCTAGTTTCTTGCTACAACCTGACAATTTTCTAGGTTGGGCCTGTGTTTTTCCCTTTTGGATCCCTTCCCCTCACTCAATTTCTGATATTCCACTTTCCCTTACTTCCTAACATCCCTCCCTACTTCCCAAAATTTCCTAAAGAATTTAGAAGCTCCCTATCCCCTTCATTTTTCTTCATTTCGACAAATCTCTTGTTCCGCACATCGGGATAGGTTTCACTCAAATGATGTTTCTGAGCAATAAAAGATGAATTTGGGAAAAATGAGAGAGATTTTTTCCACAACAGGTCACGAAAGAAAAACCTCCTTCACGTTTTACACAGGTGTCATGGTTTTAGAGAAATGTCAAAAATACCATGGCCTCAGGAGAATTGAATGCACCTCTGAAGTCACCTTGGGAAAATCAAGTTTTCGCCTAGCTTGGTTGGCCAAATGACTTGCTTGATGAGTCAAATGATAAAAAGACACAAATATCTTTCCAATGAGCTATCATGAGCTCAATTTGGAGTTGAGGAAGACATTCAAAAGTTGACTGTAACGGCACTCTGCCTTTGGGCAGCCTCATTTGGCACATTTTGATCAGTCTTCGGATATTTGATTTTTGACAGGGTAAATGAACTCCAAATTAAAAAATTCCAGTTGGGTTGGAAAGTAGACTCAAATAAATTTCGAACGAGCTATCCTACACCTAATTTGGACACCAGGAAGGCCTCCAAAAGTCGCCTAGAAAAAGGCGCGGCGCACAGGGAGAAAATTTCCAGTGTAAATTTACACTGGCACGACGCATATAGAGTGCGCGGCCCATATAGCCTCAAGCCCTGAAACTTGCTTGGAATTTCACCAATTCACCCATACCTTGCATGAATTCTCTAGGTAGGCCCTCATTCTTGCTGTTGCTTTGAATTTGGTGATAAGTGTGAGTGGTTTATGGGTGATAGCCATTGAAACAAGAATCTAAAACCTCCCTTTAAAATACATTCAAAGGAAATTTGCTGTGGGGCCTTGAATTATTGCTTGGTTGCCAAGGACTCTTCCCTTCCCCATTTCACTTTTGTTTCCTAATTTCCTACTCCCCCCCCCCATCAAGCTCATTAATCCTACATTGCATTCAAATCCTAAAACCCTGAAATCCTAGCCCTTATAACAATCTCTCAACCCTATACAACAATCCCAAACCCTAAACCCTATTCCTATCTCCTCATTTCCCTTGGCATATTTGGCAATTGGAGACAAAGAAATCAAGCCTTCATTTCTCATTTTAAACAAATCAAACATACACTTTGCATAGACTTTCAACATCATGGAGGTGGGCACCGATACATCATATGACCGAGACAATGACTCTACAACTGAAACTGCATACACCAGGAGGGTACTGAGGAGGCACAAAATACATGATCAGCTCCAAGTCTTGACCGAAGCTTCTTTGGTTGAGCATGGCACTTGATGGGGAAACTTTTGACATTTTGGAAGTTTTGCGCTAAAAAACAGGCTTTTTCCCTATAGGCGTCGCGCACCTTGCGCGACGCTTAGGATTGGGAGCTCCAAATCACAAATGGCTTGTAGTTTTGGATTTTTCATGAGAAATCATGAATTTTGGTACTTGGAAAAGAAATTTGGGTAAGTTGTGGGTCCCCAAAAGGTCAAAAAACATGCAAAAAATGACCTCACTGCCCCTATTTTGACACACAGGAAGCAGCCTTGGGAGAATGCACTTTTGGAGGGGAAAATGAACACCAAATTGGAAAATTCCACTTTGGTTGGAAAGTAGACAGGTAGTGCTTTCCAAAAAGCCAACCTGAGCTCAATTTGGACTTTAGAAAGTGACTCAAAATCAGCAGCAAAGTAGCACGGCGCATATAGAAATCAGCACGACGCATATAGATTTTTTGCCCAGTTTTTCATCTTCCAGCTCAGAAATTTGGCCAATTTGACTAGTTTTTATTTGTGATGTAATTTTTGACTTCTCTTGATGTAATTTATTGAACATGATGTAATTTTTACACTTAGTTACTTTTTATAGAAGATTCATTCACCAAAGGGTGAAAAATTAATGAATGAATTAGTTTCCTACCTTATAGAGGCAAGTTGTTTTGACTGCCTAGATTGTAGTGCTTTGTTTAGAATTGGTTGAAACAGCTCCTAGAATGATGAGCTCGACCCCTAGAGGCAAGGGAAGAGGTTGGCTTGCCTATATTATGTAATTTCTAAGTCATTTTCATGGTTGGACACTTGGGAAAATCTTGACACTCTATTGTACATTCACTTCTGCATTTTTGGCAAAGGAAAGACCAGGGTTTTGCAGCACTGTTTGGGGTCCTTGTGGCTTTATGTATTGATGGTGTGCTTCTTTCAATATTTTTAAGTTGTTATGTGTATCATCTTCCTTCTCTCATCTTTTTCAATTGAACAAATGAAGTGTTAAGGTAGAATCCATAGTTTGTTATGCTCTGCCTTTGAATTTGTTTGATTTTTCATGTTTTCATCTGTTTAAGGGGAATCCATGAAAGCTTCTTGCTCTCCTTAGCTTCTCACCAATCAGATCTAGCCATTCATTTTCTTTAACAGCATCAAGACAATCGCCTACCTTGCCCCAAGTAGACCTCTGTAAAAACTGTGTCTCATCCCCGCACCCAAAATTGCCTTTCCCTTTGATTCAAAAAAAACCTCAAAAATCAACCTCATACTCTTTGTACTTCATACCTAGCCTAAGATCAATTGAAAATTTAGTCATCTTGAACCTCATTGATTACCTTTTGCCGAGATTGACCCAGAGAGAGCCCTCTCCTGTCCTCGTAGGGCTAGCTACGAGGCTGAGCGTGGTTTGATGTGGACCTAGAATCTTGTCTTTTCAGCCTGAGACAAATCTAGGCTCTAACATATGGTAATAAGTCTGGGGTGGAAAGTTCGGTAACTGGCTACCTTGGGGTTGCCCCCCAGGTGGTAACTGACTACCTTGGGGTTGTCCCCCAGGTGGTAACTGACTACCTTGAGGTTGAGGATTTGGAGGTGTATACTCAGGAGGTTTCCCTTGAAGTCTACGAGATTGTCTCGGTAATTCAGCCACGATTAAATATTAATTAATCACACACAAACAAAGAAAATTTCAATAAAAACACCTAAAGTCTCTAAAGAAACAAATAGCTTAATCAGACGCCTAAAAAAATCTAAGAGTTCAAACCACGCACAAATAGTAACATCCCGTACTGAAAACACTAGTTGGTGATGAAATCCAACTTAATAGCAGTTTAATACAGAAAGGGCGGTTGGAACAGTTACCCCGACAACGTGCTTAATGAAACAGACTGGCACAAGTTTTTCCAGAAAACCATCTTGAGTGAAGAGAACCCCCCAAAGAGTCCAAGTGAGTCTAGTCGACGTCTGCTCCAGGTACAGTGAGATATTTCCTTCATCGTCACCTTAGGAAATAATCTTAAGTTTATGGACACTAAGGTTACCAATAGTAAAAATACAAATAGGGGGACAATCTATGATCTGATCTATGTGCAAGGGCAGAGTAACAAAGCTCAATCCCCTTGAAGGCTCCTCGACATGGTCAATTCGAGGTTTACCAACAAGTGACCCCAATCTCCTTGACAATAGTTAATCCGAGGTTTACTATTTATAATACGCTCAAATCTTCTATCTTTTCCAATGAAACATAATTGATTATCTCAAAGGTTCGGACATGATCTCGTGATTAACTCCTTTAAGAGAAGCTTCCCAAAATGTATCAATTACAATTGGATTTGTTTCCTACTACAAGATGTATCTACTTGTTTGTTTTAACTATCTTGGAGAGTTAATTACTCCCTACTCCAAGATACTAGCCTAAGCTATATTGGTGATAAGAGCCCTAGAAATAGAAAAGATTACTAGATCAATTTTAACTAAGCCTTGCCTTTATGGGTTGTTCTTTAAGTCTATAGGTATGGAAATGAAACTTTGATGGTGTCAAGACTCAACTCCAAACACACTAAAAAATGCACCTAAAATGATAAGCAATTCGTTTTTCTTTCAATGAAATTCTAGCTAAAAGAAAGAGTTCGAAAATGCAATTCTTTAAGAAACAATTCTTTCTTTCAACATGGAAATGGAAAGAAAATCCTTTTGCTTTTTTAAATAATAACTCAAAATGAGAAAAATAATTAATGTTCACAATAAATTCCTTTCCCTTTTTCAAAACTCAAAACTACAAAAATAACAATTTGCTTCAAAAGAGATCTACAAGTTCTAGAAAAACACTCAAAACTACAAAAACTAATTTTGAGATCTAAAAACTTTAAAAATCTAATTGAATAAAAGCTTCAATTCTTTCTTGGGGGCATTTTACTTAGTTGTTCAGTAAAATAAGGATTCATTTCCACAGAATAACAAACCAATCAAAAACATCCAGATGTGTTTTATTTTGTAAAAATGAAATTCAGAACTTATAACAAAGTTTGTTCAAAGATTTGTAACGAGAAAACTAAATCTATTTCTCACAAAGGATAGATTTCACAACCAATTCAGACTCATCAAGAAGACAAAAAGACACCAAGGTGATCTAAGGTTTCTCAAGCTTCTGGTCTTTGAGTCACTACAGAGACAAAGTGAAAACCACTCCAAGCATGCAAAACTTCTAGAAAATCATTCAAAACAAAAATACTATCGGAAGTCACTCACAAGAGATTTTTGACAGGAAAAATACAGATTTGGGTAGACAGTAAAAATTCTAAATCAAACCTAAACTTAACTAGAAGAAGATATCATAAGTTTTTCAAAAAACTTTTAACAGGGTCCGCAGGCTCCAGAAGCAACAGGTGTGGTCCCGCACTGTTTACTAAAGGAAAATGCGGAGATGCACGCACTGTCTGTAAAGAGAAAGTGCGGTCCCCAGAAAACTACAAAAAAAAACAAAAATAGTTCCAGATTTGAAAAGCTACCCAAGCTAGTATACATCAATGAAAAACTAGAAAAAAGACAATTTTCTCAATTCAAAACAAAGGAAAACCAAAAACCAAATACCATCCCCAGTGGAGTCACCAATTTGTTTTTTGGATAAATCAATCTTGTGGACAAGACTGATCTCCCTAGTATCAGAAGATAGTCTAGCAACAAAAAGACAAACAAACCTATCTTTCTCTAGACATATGTGATTTATAAATAAATACTACAAAGGTGTTAAGATCCTACTTTAGATCCAGTGCTTGTTCGTAGTAGTCATCCTCTAGTTGTTCGAAAGAGTTAACTTTGAAGACCTGCAATCACAAACAAGAAAACATTAAATAGCACCTACATAGAAAATATTATAAATTATGTCTATTATGGTGATCAAGGAATCCATAAAATAAACCATGAATTAACAGATTATTGAGAAAAACAAATTTATTTGTATTAACTTTGAATAATAGAAGAACCTTACAACCCTTGCAACCTTGATGTTGAACAAGCTCTTACTGGGGTCTGAAATAGGAATTTCCTTTACTTTGACACGTCTTGCACTCTTCCAAATGAGATCTTAGAGGTATGAAATCTCTCCTCATAAAAACTCAACTAAAGAAGACTAAGTTCCAACAACATTTTACCTCAAAAAATATTAAGCTTCTAACTTCCCAGTAACCAACTCAATGCTTCTTTTTATAGTGCAGAGGAGGAGGTTACTGGTCCACCTATGAAGGGATAGAATCCTCCTTCAAAGGGATAAGCTCCTCACATCAAGGGATTAGCTCCTTAAGGTATGGGTTACATGAACCTTAAAAGAGTGAACTTGCCACCTCAAGATTCCTTCCAGAAACTTCTAGAAATAACTGAAAGTTAGTTTTTTCAGAGTATACTCGTGCCTTTTTAACTTTTACAGGGGCCCACACCTTTAACACAGAGACAGTGCGTTCAGATGCACAAGAGACATGACCATTAGGTGCGGGACCGCAGGTAAGACAAAGAGAAAGTGCGGAACCAGAGTTTTAAAGACTTTTGAGAGCTTTTCTCTTATTTTACAAACTTGATATGAGGAGCTGGTTTTTTAGACTTCCAGAGGAGGAAATTATGAGTGGTAATGAACTCACATAGATATAAGAATGTTAAGGTGAAAATTTTTAGTGCAACATGCACGCCATCGCCCTAACCTCATCGTACTGATTTTGGAGCTCGTGGATCCCTGTACTCAATATCTGCAGGTTGGGATCTTCTTGCGGGGTCGTTATCAATTCCATGGCTTGTTCAAACATATTTGTGCAATCAATGATTGCAGCATCCACAGTAGCGATCCCTTATTGGATGGTGGCTCTGCACTGTTCCCTGATTTTGTGCAGAGTCGAACACTATGACTTGAGTTCCAACTCTGTGATTTTCATATTGAGTTCAAATTGAACTCTTTCCACCTCTGCCTTAGAATTGCAAACACTCGCAACTAGTTTCTGGATCTTGGAATCCAGCTATGCATCATCAGGTATGTGAAACTCTGACACTGTTCTGCATGCCTGTGCAACTATGACTGCCAACTAGGCACTCTACACCTCGATCGTATCTCTTTCTTTCAGGTTATGCATCTTCTCAGTGAACATTTTCTCATTGTTCACCTGGTACTCACTTATTAAATTGAGAACACGCTGCTCCCATGCTCTCAATTTCTTCACTCCTTTCTACAACATGTGAAGAAATTCGTTGGGGAGCACTGCAATATTGAGGTGATGGTCTTCAGGGTATTGATGATGATCTTTTCATCAACTGATTCCATGGTTAGGGATCCTTTTGGTAGCACAACTGTTGTGAGGTCCACTTTCCTGACCAGCTCAATAGCCTGACTTGTCCCCAGTGCCAGGCTCATCCGTGTGGCGCTCACCTACATTCTGCTGGTCTGGATCTTTCATTCATGTAGATACTTTTGAACATTACCCAATGACTGCATGTAATGTTGCTCAAATTGCTACAACAATTTGGATGTAGTTCCACGCACTTTATCGATGATCTCATCAAGATAGCCCTCCGTTAGCATAATGGGATCCACCTGTGGTTTAGTCAGCTTTGTCTTCTTTTGGGACCCCTCCTGTTGCTATTCTCTATGCTTCCTTACCTAAAATGGGGTGCTCTGCCCCTCATCGCCTCCACTGCCCTACGCCGACTACTCTTCCTCCTTGGTTTCAGGCGAAGGGAATTGACCGCTTTTCTCAGAGTTGCATTATTCCTGTTCAACTCGCTCTTTTGTAGGGCACTCCTTTCCATTTGAGCCTTCTCTTCAGCCTTCTTCTTTTGTTGTCTGACCAACTTTTGTGTTGCCTATTTTTCCGCATCCTTCTGCTTTTTCTCTATTGAGCTCCCCATGCCTTTGCTCTTACCGGCGACCAAGTCGGATGGAGTGTGCCAATTTGTTGGCTAACACTTGATCACTTCCTGTATGGAATCATCCATAACTGGGTACGATAGATCGAACCACTTCTGTTATAGGTCCTTCCATTCCTAGATGTAAACAATGTGAAAGTCTGCCTTGAACTCAACATATTCAGACAACTTTTCATACAAGGTTGGGGACAAACTTGGGCACAGGTTGATGGCCAAGCAGAAGCCTGACTCCATCCATACCTAGAAAATATTCGTTTTTGTGACCCGAGCGGGATCCTTCATAGCCCAAAGGGAGGAAAACTATGCGGCCTCCCGTAATACTACCTACAATGGAGGAAACTGGCTGTCCTCCAAGAGAACCCATGCAACCAGCACAATGGAGAGCAACAACCATGCGTAGTGGAAGGTTTTGCTCTCATCTTGTGCCTCTCAAAAATTTGCAAGGAACACACTACAAAAAAAGCGTGACGAGTTAAACTGCACGCCCTCCACACATTGTGTAGCTAACGAGATCACCAGCACCAAAACCTCGTTTGCGCAACACTTCCTCAAAACTTTGCTGGCTAGTATCTTAGTGGAAATCTTCACCACGAGATTGTTAATGGATGTTATAGAGTAGCCGCGTGGTTTCTTGATAAGCTCGAATTTATTTTTCATCCTCTCTGCCAAGTCTCTCTCACTTGTCTTTCCGCCAAAATCCTTGGTTGGATTCAAACCCTCATACGGAAGGAGTGTGATCCTGTGGATGAGCATATCCATGACGGGGATAGGTGTGCCAAGCCATAAGCACCCATCGTGCACCAGAGTAAGTAGCTGCCATATATAGATGGTATTAATGTTAGAGCGGTGGTAATGTGGCACCCACATCATGTTCAACAACCCGATTTGCTCCATTCTGCGGATCCATTCAACTGTCTCCAACTCAGTGACACCTGAGTCTTTGTAATACACACGCCTCATATAGTTTCTCTCGCGAGGTGGGGGAAATTTTCAAGGTCAGCTAGGTCCCAATCTTCCATCTTTAATAGAGGGACCCGCGCCAAGCACAGACCTTTGAAGGTTATCTTCTCTAGCAACACGGGCGCGTGAATGATGAATTTCTCCAAGTCTGGATCCTTGGTGACCTTCACCTTCCCTTTACATAGAGGGATATATTTTGGCAACTTGGTGATGGGCTCTCTGCCCTCAACATCTATATCTTCAGCACCCTATTCAGCCTCCAAATCTGCAACCTTCTTAGGCTGCTTGTCCTTCTTCTGTGTCTGGGCAGTAGAATGCTTCCTAGCTGACTCATGCACTAGAATCGACATTTTTTGCTTGTTTTTCTTTGGATTTTGGGTCTCTCGCATAGGTGTAGGCTTCAACCTAGGCGAACTCAGCGTCGTAGTCACAAGAGTTGGAGCCTCTGTGCTCACAACCTCTAGAGCAGCTCCTTAGGAGGCGATAGTTCGTCCAGTGCTTACAGTCTTAGCGGGGCTTGGTTTGGACATGGTTTTGCAAACGAATTTCCTGGTTAACAATCGAATGTGGGGCTTGTGACCAAATCTTCAAAGAACTTACGGTTCATAAGTGATGGATAGCACAACACAAAAACTCTAAAGGCGAAAAGTGTTCTCTGTTGTATTGGCATGCGTAGTTTATAGGAGAATTTGAATTCAAATCTGACCGTTCCCTCAAAATATGTCCATTAATTTTGATTTGGCAGTAGATCTCTAGATATTTCAGCCTTAAATTCATTCCACCCACTCCTCTTAACCATCTCATGGTTGTTAAATCATGAACAGTGACTCTAAAGGTCACTTTCTGGCTGTGCTGTGCAATATCCCCTTTCATAGCACAAGTCCCTTCACGCGGCTTCTGGTACTGTGACATCACACTCCCTTGTAGCTTCCTAGAGCACTAAGACTGTCTGGTCATCATATAGCCATTGAGCTGAATCTCATGCATAGAGCTTCAATCAACTTCCCTTCACTTTTCCCGGAAAAGCTTCTCTGTTCAACTTTGCGAGTTGAATCGCACCCCATCTGTGATTTCTTTGATGACATATGGCCCTATCCAGTGCATCTAAAACTTTCCTGGAAACTTAGCGAAATTACTATCATATAATAATACCAAATCATTTACCTTGAATATGTGTATTTTGATGTGGTGATCATGCCAATCCTTTTCACATTCCTTCTGGACTTGTTGATGTAATCCAACCAGGAATCTGTCTTCTTCGAGCTCCATTAGCTGTGAGAACCACTCTTCCAAGGATCTGCAGTCCGCCATTCCTGTGAAAGTTGCTATCTGGAGACTAGGAATGATATATTCCATAGGCATAATAGCTTCTATGCCATAGACCAACCGAAAAGGTGTCTAACTGGTTAGATTTTTGCAAGTATTCCTATATTCCCACAGCACTACCGATACGCACACCACCCAATCATTCTGTTGTGTGTTGTAAATCTTTGTCAGTGCATTCTCCAAGATCTTATTGAAGGCCTCAACTATTCCATTAGCTTGAGGATGATATGGTGTACTCTTCTGATGATACACCTAGAACTCTTCTGTCAGCGCGCTGATTGTTTCATTGAGAAATTATGTACCGTGATCGCTCACTAATACTTTTGGGAAACTGAATCTGGTTAATACATACTCACACAAGAAATTTGTTGCTGTGGCCCCTGTACAATCCTTCAAAGTTTGTGCCTCTGCCCATCAGATCAGATACTCTGTTGCAGTGATGATATAGTGTGCACATGTTTTCTTGCCTGGGGGCTGAATTGGTCCTACAAATTCAATTGCCCATTTCTCAAATGGTTGCAGTGACACCTAAGGGTTCAGAGGTAGCTCATCCCTTCGTGATGGTCTACCCATTTTCCAACATGCATCGCATGCCCTACAATATGCTTTAGAATATTTATGCAATGCAGGCCACAACAAACCAGCACGCAAAATTTTATGCGCTGTCGCTTTCCCTACATAATGTCCTCCCGTAGCTCCTCCATGAGCATCAAAGAGAATTCTATTTCATTCAAAATCGGGCACATACCATCGGAGTATCTCGTCAGATCCCATCTTATACAAATGTCCTTCAATTACCGAGAAATATGTCATGCACACTACCAAATATTTCTTTTGCTGGCTGGTCTATCCTTCTAGAGCCATCCCTGTGGTCAAAAAGTGGATAATATCTACAAAGTGGTTATCCGTGTTGAGAAGCCTTTCCTCCAAATTAGTAGGCTCCTTCCCTATTTCAATTCGCGACAAATGGTCAAGTCCTGCATTCAACCTTCCTATCTTCACAATTACCTCAAATTCATATTCTTGAAATAAAAATAGCCATCTGCATATTCCCCCACCCCCCCCCCCCCACCCCAATAAAGGCTTATTGACTAGATACTTCAAGGTAGAATGGTTTTTGTACATCTTGAAATGTCTTCCCAACAGATAGTGTCTAAACCTTTGGAGAATGTACACCATAGCCAATCCTTCATTATCTTTTGTTGAGTAATTCTTCTCAGCCTTTGACAACTTTCTTCTTGCAAATGCTATAGGATGGTCCATCTCTCCTTCACCAGCCTATCTTAGTACAGCTCCCAACATAATGTGTGAGGCATCAACATGCACATGGAATTCCTTCTTCCGATCAGGGAAGACCAATATCGGCACGGTGAAATTTTTTTCTTTCAATACATCTAGACTGCGCTAACATTCTTCATCCCAACAGAATGTAGCGTCTTTCTTTAATAACATCTCCATAGGTGCAGTAATCTAGGCATAAGCCTTGATGGACTTTTGATAATATCCAGTATGGCCCAGTGTTGCATGCAACTGTTTGACACTTCTTGGGGCCTCCAAATTGACTATTACCATGATCTTGGTAGGATCCATCATTAGTCCTTGCTTGCACACCACACGACCCTGCACAATTCCAAAGAGGACACAAAATAAGCACTTCTTCAGGTTCAGCGCGATCTGATACCTTCAAAACATATCCAAAATTGAGCATAGATTATCTACATGGGGCTTTACTAACCCACACACTATCCAATCATCAAAATATACCTCCAAGAATTTGTGAATAAAATCCTTGAACGCTGTGATGACTATGCAAGAGAATATCGCCGACACATTCTTGAGTCCAAATGGCATTATTATATATTGGAAACAACCCCATTCTATCACAAAGGTTGTTTTTCTCCTATCCTTGGGTGTGATCTTAATCTAATGGTATCGAGAGAACCCATAAGTGAATGAGTAGGCCTCCTGTCCTCCAACATTATCTAGTACCTCATCAGTAAATGGTGTCAGAAAAGGATCATGGAGACAGGCATCATTAAACTTCCTAAGATCTACACAAAACCGTATTTCTCCCTTCTATTTCTTTTCTTGGACTACCATTGGGCTCACCCAATCAGATTCCTCCACTGGTTCAATAATTCTCGCCTCAAGAATCTTGTCCAATTCCAAGCAGACCTTTTCCTTATATTTGGGGTTAAGGCAATATGGCCTCTGATTAATAGGCTTCACATACGGCTTTAGGTTAATTTTCATCGTGCCCAAGTCACCTATGATGCCTTTTATGTCTGAAATATTTGTAGGAAACAAATCTTGACATTTGTGGAGCAACTCAACAACTTTATCTACCATGGGATCATCCCACTAATCTGCGACCATTGCAAATTTTGGCTCTGCCTCAGTACCAATGTTTACTTGCCAATTCTTCAATGAAGTGGTGGTATCCAGGTTTTCTATCTATGGAACTTTGACCTCATGGTGGCCTTACACCTCTGGGATATTGATATTTCTTGGATTCTCATCCTCCCCTTTAATGGTCATATTATAGCATTCCAGCTCATGGCACAGCTGGGTGCTCTAGTATAGTTAAACGAAATCTGAAGGGTCTTGTGGTATTTTGAAGATCGCTACCTTAACCTCCTGTAGAGCTTCATCAATTCTTTCGAACCCATCTTCAAAACTGAAGGTCATTCAAAATCCTCCCCTTAATATATCCCACTATGCGATGCCATGGTGGAGCTCCATTTCTAAGTACCAATTCATAGGGATTATATCTAGAGTGTGACAGAATAAATGCACCCATTTTGGCTACAGATCCATTTCATAAACTTTAGTCCATTTTGCTAAATGACCATGTGGATCATTCCTCCAATCATATTTCTCAATCAGCCGAACTTTGGGGCTACCAAATCGCAACCTCATCATTCTCCTATAATCGTGCCATTCATCAAAGATATCTTTGTTCGTACCCCACCACCGTGTGGGCATAGCATGCATCACCAAATCTAGTGCTTGAAAGCAATGATCCTCAGGTACTTCTCTTTCAAAGGCATCCAAAAACTTATCTACATCAGTTAAACCATCATAATAAGGTAAATATCTTACCTCTGATGACACACAACGCAGTGATTAAATGATCATGTTGCAATGCAATGTAGATACTTCATGCAACCTATTCTTCTAATGCTCCAATTCTTCATCTAAGTCTGAGGTATAGGAGCTTTCGCGGTCCCATGCAGTCGGTCCATCAGTTGTGGTATTAATCCAGTCTTGGTCTCGCGCTATAATTTTATAGATCTAATCCAAATCATCATCACTTTCCTCATAGTTGTAGACCAGTTTAGTATAGCGTGGTCATTCTGTAGGGTCCAATGGTACTACAATGCGGAGTGATTTCCTTTCAAACGACATTGTCCTCTTCTTCAAATTGATTACCCCATTCATATCAATATCCCAATCAATTCCAAGGAATGTGGGGTATGGATTGTTATCATCAACAATTTCTATCACTTCAAAATCAGCCAGCGCGCTCACACCCGCTATATCTATGGTAACTCCATGCAGACGTCCCATAGGGATAATCTTTTGCTAGTTCACCATCCTCAACTGAATTAGAGACCACTACAACGCGGGTCTCCCCATTCTCTCCCATGTCTGTTTAGGAAAAATGTTCTCATCAAATCCCAGATCCAAAATAACCTAGTCCATCTCATAATATTCTATTTAAGAGGTGAGCGTCATCTCACGCCTTGTTCTTGCCTTATGTTTTCCAATATTTATGACTACACGGTGTCCTTCAGGAGCATTTTCATTACCAACAAACTTATTTATCAATTTTGGTAGCCCTTTCACAGCCTTTCTATGATGTAGTAGTTTTATACAAGTCTCCAAGAAGGTGGTAAGAATAGAGGGGTCAACCTCTCTAGATGTGCTGGTATCTAGCAATTTGTCCTCACTTTTAGAGGCAGAGGCCTCAGCAAAGCTTTTCTTCGCCTCCATAAATGTTTCCTTCACGTGCTCCAAATCAAACCCAATCTCCTTTTCCGGGGCCTTATGGACCCACCCACTTTCCTCAAGTTGTTTTCCTTTATCATCGCCAATTGTTCTTCTGCTTCTCAGCACGATATTCACATTTGGATCTTCCTCCTAGGGCTCAATCCTCATCATCTGCAAGTTCTGGGTAGGCTGCTGAGGCTATGCCTTCTTCTCCTACATCTTAGCCATCAACGCAGGGTATTCTTCTATTGTGTGTTCAAACTGAGTGTAGTATTGACATGGTGGGTGTGTCTGAATCATACACTCCTGTGCATAGTGCCCTAGTTCTCTGTAATTATAAAAAATGACCTATCCATGACCTCTACTAGGTCCTCCCCCTCCTTAGCCTCATAGGCACCCTTGATATCTTGCGTGCTCTACACAACGCCCTGATCCGGAGGCCGAGTTTCTGCTTGCATTCGATACGTAGGCATCCTCTCCATCCTTAATTCGTAGCTACGAAAATGGCAGCCATCGTGGCCCACTGATTTGCAAAAATTGCAAAACAATTGTTGTGGTGTATGTACAAATTTTTGCAACAAATGACAATTATATGTTACGTGTTTTCCAACCACCTGACAAATAGTGCACCATCGTGTGGGCCCTATGATTTGTTTTGATAGAGATTCCTACCTCAAGGGATTTGGCCCACCCCCTATGATATAATTCATGAAGATAGGGCAGTGATATTTGTCATGCCTCTGACTCTTACACTTGAGGCACCACACTTCTTCGTGCACCTCTGGCCTAGCCTCATTTTCTTTCTTTAAGCTCTACAATTCCAATCAGAGGTTCTCCAATTGTGAGTGAATTCGTTGGACTACCAAAGACGCATCCTAAATAGCCATTTCATGCAATCTCATCGCACTTTCCAGAGCTTCCTTTTGAGTTCCTATCTTTTGCTGCGATAAAGAAATTCTTAGGTGGGGTAGGAGCGTGGCTTTAAACCACTCACAGTGTTGACTATCTGTGAGTTGCATATTACCTTCGCGGATAACACACTTCAATCTTTGATCTAACTCCCAGGGCATTTCACCAGCCCTCATCATGATTTCCTTAAATCCAATTACTATTTGCGAGTTAGACTTAGGCTTACTGAATTCTTTGTTCAAAGCAGCCTAAGTGTCTGCTAATGATGCCAACGGATTATCAGTGCAGTACTTGATGTACCATGTCAACACGAGATCTTGTAGAGTGGAAAACAACTATGCCTTCTTTATTTTATCATCTGTAATTTGTTCAACTGTCCACACAACCTTCACAAAAAACCAAAATTGATTTGTATCCTCACTTCTTAGGCCCTTGAAAGCTGGAAACTTCATTATATTCGACATGTTTAATGACGGTGGTGGTGGTGGTTTGGGTGATGGTGTATGTTGTGGAGGTTAAGGTGGAGGTGGTGTGGATGGATGATGTATCTATGGAAAACACTGCCTTATCAACTGGATAACGCTCCATGACAAGGCCTATACCGCTCCTTTGTTGTCACTTGAAGGAGGTCCAATCAATAGGCTATATTTAGGACCTGCTTTTCCTTGATTTCTAAAGCTTTGTCCACTTTGCGTAGATCCAAACATCAAGGCAATGACATAACCCTTTTTTCACACAAGAGCATCTTAATATAGGTATTCAAAGATCTCAAATACTTACCTCATAGTCCTTTGAAGAAGCATTGCTCTACTTCATTGTAACTAATTGAGGTATCAATCGTGAATTCTGTTACAAATCCTCCTATGACTCGGTCAAGCGAGTGGTAAACAGCACGTGTGATCTTATCTTCAAAAATGTCCAACCTCTGCACTAGCTCCACAGTCCACACTATTGGATCGTCAAGTTTCCACCTTCCTTAGCTGTCCGCCAACTTATTGATCTAGTCATATAGTTCGATTAGGAAGGGGTAGAAGAAAATTTTGTGTATTTCTATGTAAAAATATCTGTCCAAACACAACTCTTTTGTTAGGAGTGGATTTTTGTTCTCCCACAGCGCAAATTCATGGATCTTCCTATCCAACCACTTCTTAATTTCCTTTTTGGTCAGATTCTAGTGATGACATCACATATATCTTTATGCAGATCCTGGTCCTGGCAACGGAACCATTTGTTAGCTTAATGGGTATTGACCCAGGTTCAGAGTTAGTTGTGCCAAACAAAACCCTACACTACTGGCCCTTTCGGCATCAATTCACGGTGCACAGGATAATGTCTCACCTGAAGCAGTATGGGGGGATTCTGGAACCACGTTTCCACATCTAGAGATCAGTGTGATTTCTTTTTATGCCCTAGATCTACCTCTATATAGATCTATAAGCCCTTAGGGCTTGGTACTGTAATTCCCTTAGAACGGCTTTTAGACATTTGTGAAGGCCTACAGCTAGATTTTGCAGACACTAAATAGACGAATTAACTACTTACGTTCACCTTAGATTACTCTTAGATCAGTGTGTACTCAGATCTACCCAAGTGTTCAATAAACCTAACATGAAGTGTTATGATCTTCACGTAATCACTTAACATTAATTGTGTTCAGTTAATAAGACAGATCCAGTAAGTTCATGCATCAATACATTATTCTTTCATAAAGACATTATTTATTACAACATATATCGCAATCATAAATAATAGAAGTACACAGATAAAACACAGGAATTTCTACAACATCCCTCTTTATTGATCTTTAGTATACGTTTATAGACTCAAAACTTCATTGAGCACTCAGCTGAAGGGGTCTATGCACTCAGCTGTAGAAACTACTTTATGCCTCTGCGCACTCAGCTACAGAGCCTTTTCCGACTCTAAGACTTACTTCTATGTGCTAACTCTCTAGACTCCTTCCCTTGTACCCATAGACAAATATATAGATCTACCTTAGGCTCTCTAAGACACACATATTTATACAATCCCATGGTCCACGAAACATGGGTAGATCTTCCAAAACCAACTCAAGTTTAGATAAACAAGGGTAAAAAGCCTTTTTTACCCTTAACTATCTATGTGCTCCATGTCCACAATTCACAGAGACTTTACATCTTTTTACATCAAAACTTGGGCTTTTGCCCCAAAGCTGGCCCAGGGGACCCCATCCCAACACCACCTCTGTCACAATGACTAAAATGAGCCTTCACCTTCCATATTTTCTTGATCTTCTTCTTCCTTGCTTGTTATTTAGAGGGTCTTCTACGCGTCATTTTTGTCTATGTTTTCATTGTCTTCCAGCACTCAACAAAAAAATGGTTATGAAGTCCACAAAAATTACAAGCCCTTCTATGACATGATCTATGTCCATTATTAAAAATGTGATTGTAATCAAAATGAAAATTAAAATACCAAGACTAGTTATACCTTTTCTATCGGTCTCTGGTATGATCATGGGAATAAGAGCTTGCCTCAACTCTATCTTTGCTATGCATACTGCCATAAGTTGATGGTGATGTGTCCCCATCATCCTCTTTCCTTGATGGTCTTAACATTGTTTTGGAAGCTTCTGACATCTTTGAGCACTGTCCTTCAGTGCTCCCCAACCTTGTGAATCAAAGTCTTTGGTCAACCTCCAATGGTTAAGTTATCCATTGGATTTTAACACCAAGTTCTTCTTAGTTATACCTTGTCCTGGTAAGAAGTTTCATATTTGTCCCTGAAATTGGTATCTCCACATTTCCAACATAAATTAAACTATGTAAATATGAGACTGAAGGTATTTCGACATATTTTACCTCCATCGTCGATTTGGAAAAATCTAATGAGGGCTTCTCATCATCTTTCATTGATGTTTCATTGGTTGTAATAGCACATTTCTCAGCTTCCCTCATAACATACGCATGTCCTACTCGATAGGGTAATTCTTATACTTTGATGGGATTGACAACGCCTTGGCCATTAATTCCCAAGCCTTTTCCTTCATACCCCATTCTCTTCAACAATTTAGAACCTATTCCCATGGTATGATTTTCAAAAGCATCAAATTCAGCATCAGGAATCATTTTTAGTGTGGAAGAATTTACCTCACATGGATAATGCTGCAACTTGTCCAAGGCTTCCTGCTTTAGTTGCAACTATTGTAGCAATTGTTGTTTCTCCTCTTTCTCTTGCTGTACGAGCCTTTTTAATTCTGCATTCTCCTCTTAAAGCCTCTGATTAATCTCTATATTCAAGGAAGGTAATGATTGAAAAGAACTAGAAGAGGTAGATGATATATTGCTCTCCGATCCCTCAGTCTCCTCCTCTTTACGCTTCTCATATGCTACATACATAATATCCACCATCTTGGACATACACAGGAAAGTATCACGCATTCTCTTGTCATGGTTCATGGTTGCACACTTAATCATTCACGTACAACTCTGTCATTCATGCACACTCTAACAACAATTGTATCATATCTCTCCCCCATGAGCCTCAATAGTCGTCATGTCTCCTTTTTATAAGATGCTTGTCCTTTAAAGCCTATATCTAGTTAGCATACTCATGAAATTCACATCACTTAAGCCCTAATCTGATACCAAACTTGATCCAAGATCTTTTACTTACAGATGCATCAGAATTACATATAACATAGTTAATTAACCATGGAAATTAAAAAGAACAAAAAACAATGTGGAAATAATCAGAAGAACGTAGAAACCATGACACAATGATTTGATTATGGAGTTCATCCAATTTGGACTACGTCTCCAGGCTCTGCTCAATACTAGGGAGGCCCTATTTTTATTAGTGGCATAAAAGAGATAAAAGTACAAGAAATAAGAAATTCCTACCCCTATACCTCCAAGATGATAGATGGAAAGAGAATGGAGAGCCCAGCTTCAGAAATAGATAGTACCACTAAACTCCTGGTGAAAAATAGTGCAAAATGCCCATCCAAACTCCCAATTTAGATAATCGGGCCTTCTCCAACCTTCTCGGAACCTCCTTGTTGCTCAAGGCGAGGTTCTAGCCTACTGCCAGGGTCAGGGTCTACTATGTGCAATAGATTCTGAGTATTCAGCCAATCCTCTTCGCTCTCTCCCGACACAAACAATCGTATATATAAGCATGGAGACATCCCTCAAAATCAGGGCAGTTATAACATAAGAACCCAAGTTAGCAGGTAGAATTGGTCCGAAAGGATTCACGGCAAAACCCTTACCGCGATAGTGTAGCCCCTTTCCAACAAGTCAAACCCATGTCAACTGCGCATGAGTCTTGACGACATGTTTTTCGGTATTTCCAACTTATTAGTGGATATTCAAAGCAAAGACACAAGCATCCTATGATATACCGACCCATCAAATTTATAGAACACACCATACAAAATACCACATCTGAATCCTCCCCGTAAATCGCATTCGGCGTGGAACCCATCGGCTTATTGATCTAGCTCCAGTGCTCTATTATATGGTGGACCCACCAATATTTATAAATCACAATATATAACATTTCGCCCCATTGCAATATCACAATCGGTGCTTTCCTACGGGGCCTTTTGTAACACCATCCCTGTTCTGTGATTGCGATATGCAATAATATCACATAACAACTGGGTCTTTGCCGGGGCCGATATACCTTTTTGTTCCTCCATTGACTTTCAATATGCGATATCACAATCATATCCAGTAAAGGTAGGGGCTAATTCTACTTAAGCCGCTCCTCTTTTCATTGATATGTGATATGCAGGACCCAGTGAAAACCTGCCACGTGGCACTCCATTATTCACTGAAACATTTCCATGTCATCTTCTCTTTCCACCTGGACAAGTCAAACTCAAACTTTGACTTGCTCTAACTTTGTCATCTAGACTCGGATTTGAGTGTCATTTGCACCATTGGAATAACGATGATGAGCACTCCGATCTGATGCTAAGTTTATCTAGATTATGCCACTTTGAGTTTTTATCCTTTTACCATGCCACTGACACTTTTCTGAAGATCCACCTGGATCAATCCTCTTGGATCCTCTGGGATCAATCCTCTCCACTAAGAGAAGCTTTTGGTCCTCCAAAAGCATTAATTAATTTGAAACTATTATGTACTTTATATGCACCGCAAGTGTCCTAACAGGTCATCCTTCCTTCTCCTTCGCCTTTGTCCCTCAGAGCCATAAGCAATGAGCCAACACCTGCATCCCCTGCAAAACTGTAGTACAATATCTTGAAAACTACATGTTTAGCTCTATTACCAAAAAAAAGCCAAGCATCCCATACTAATTTGGGGAAGGCTGATACACCTGTAATAGTAGATTTGACTATTGTTACACAAGACCCCCCATATCCTCAGAGGCTGGTCGAACCTAGGATGGCTTCACAGCCTGAATATTATTTTCTTAAGGAGTTGCAAAATTTGTATGTACGAATTCCTCTGTTGCGAGCCCTTAAAGAAGTGCCCATATAGGCAAAATCAGTGAGAGATTTGTGCATCAAGAAGCTTGGGAGGAAGCCTAAAGACCCTGCCACCATACATGTGATGGGAAAGTTATTCAAATTAATGTCTGATCAGCCTCTCCTTACTAAGTGCAATGATCCTGGAAATCCTATGGTCACTGTCTACATTAATGATCAACCCATAGCCAATACATTGATTGATCATGGGGCTTCCATAAATATAATGACAAAATAACTCTTTATTGATCTTGGGATACAGGGACTCAGACACACTCCTACTATGATGGAATTGGCAGACAGGTCCTGTGTTAAACCTACGAGGATGTTAGAAGATATAGTGATTACGATAACTTCCTGGAGATATCCATATAATTTCCTTATCCCACAGCCCAAATCCAATTTGGGGGGGAATTATTTGATCCTAGGGAGACCTTTCCTGGCCACTGCAGATGTATTTATAAGCTGCAGGATCGGATCCATGGTGATCTCGGATTGCCATGCAACACAGAACCTTAATCTTTATCCTCCAAAACAAAATATGGATGTGTACAACCCTTGGTGGCATGCATTTGAGCTTGAGTTAGATCTTTCCCTACCACTCCTCACTCTAGGGAAAGCCCATTATTTTGACTTCACGGTGGCCTTCTACCTCTGGGATATTGATATTTCTTGGATCCTCATCCTCCCCTTCAGTAGTCATATTATAGCATTCTAGTGCATGGCGCAGCTGGGTGCTCTAGTCTGGTTGAACCAACTCCAAAGGGTCTTGTGGTATTCTAAAGATCACTACCTTAACCTCCTGTAGAGCTTCATCAATGCTTTCAAACCCATATTCAAAACTGAAGGTCATTAGGAATCCTTCCTTTAATATATCCCACTCTGCGGTGCCATGGTGGAGCTCTGTTTCTAGGTACCAATTGATCAAGATTATATCTAGAGTGTGACAAAATAAATGTACCCATTATGGCTGTGGATCCATTCCATAAACTTTAGTCCATTTTGCTAAATGACCACACCTATTATTCCTCCCATCATATTTCTCAGTGAGCCGAACTTTTGGGCGACCAAATTGCAACCTCATCATTCTCCTATAACTGCGCCATTCATCAAAGTTGTCTTTGTGCATACCCCACCACCGTGCAGGAGTAGCATGAATTGCCAAATCTAGTGCTTGAAAGCGATGATCCTCAAGTAATTGTCTTTCAAAGGCATCCAAAAACTTATCTACATCAGTTAAACCATCATAATAAGGTAAATGTCTTATCTCTGATGACACACAACAGAGTGATTTAATCATCATGTTGTAGCGCATTGTAGATACTTCATACAGCCTATTCTTCGAATGCTGCAATTCTTCATTTGATTCTGAGGTACAGGAGCTTTCATGGTCCCATGCAATTCGTCCATCAGCTGTCGTATTAATCTAGTCTTGGTCTTGCACTGTAATTTTATATATCTAATCCAAATCATCATCATTTTCCTCATAGTCATGGACCGATTTAGTATAGCGCGGTTGTTATGCAGGGTCCAATGGTACTACAATGCGGAGTGATTTCCTTTCAAACGAAATTTTCCCCTTCTTCAAATTGATTACCCCATTCATATCAATATCCCAATCAATTCCAAGGAACATGGGGTATGGATTGTTGTCATCAACAATTTATATCACTTCAAAATTAGCCAGCGCACTCGCACCTTCTATATCTCTGATTACTCCTGAAGATGTCCCATAGGGATAATCTTCTGCTGGTTCACCATCCTCAATTGAATCAGAGACCACTGCAGTGCGGGTCTCCCCATTTTCTCCCATGTCTATTTAGGGAAAACATTCGCATAAGATCCTAGATCCAAAATAACCTGGTCCATCTCATAGTCTCATATTTACGCAGTGAGCATCATCTCGCGCCATGTTCTTTCCTTATGTTTTCCAATATTTCTAACTAGACGGTTTCCTTTAGGAGCATTTTCCTTACCAGCAAACTTATTTATCAATTCTGGTAGCCCTTTCACAACCTTTCTATCACATAGTAGTTTCAAACAAGTCTCCAAGAAGGTGGTAAGCATAGAGGGGTCAACCTTTGTAGACGCGCTGGTATCTGGCAATTTTTCCTCACTTCAGAGGTAGAGGTCTCAGTGAAGCTTTTCTTCGCCTCCATAAACATTTCCTTCACACGCTCCAAATCAAACACAATCTTCTTTTTCGAGGCCTTGCGGACCCACCCACTTTCCTCAGGTTGTTTTCCTTTATCATCACTAGTTTTTATTCTGCTTCTCAGCACGTTATTCACATTTGGATCTTCCTCACAGGGCTTAACCCTCATCATTTGCAAGTTCTGGGCAGGCTTTTGAGGCTACGCCTTCTTCTCCTACATCCTATCCATCAACGCAGGGTATTCTACTATTGTGTGGTCAAACTGAATGCAGTATTGACATGGTGGGTGTGTTTGAATCGTACACTCTTGTGCGTAGTGCCCTGGTTCTTTGCAATTATAGAAAATGACCTGTCCACAACCTCTACTAGGTCCTCCTCCTCCTTGGCCTCATCCACGCCCATGATATCCTGCGTGCGCTACCTAACGCCCTGATCTGGAGGCCGAGTTTTTGCTTGCATTCGATACGTAGGCATCCTCTCCATACTTAATTCATAGCTATGACAGTGGCGCTCATCATGGCCCACTGATTTTCAAAAATCACAAAACAATTGTTGTGGTGTATGTACAAATTTTTGCAACAAATGAAAATGATCTATTATGTGTTTTCCGACCACTTGACAAATAGCGTACCAGCGTGAGCCCCGTTCTTTGTTTTGCTGGAGCTTACTACCTCAAGGGCATTGGACCACCCCCTATGATATAATTTGTGAATACATGGCAATGATCTTTGTCATGCCCCTAGCTCTTACACTTGAGGCACCACACTTCTTTGCGCACCTCTGGCGTAGCCTCCTTTTCTTTCTTTAAGCTCTGCAATTCCAAGCAGAGGTTCTGCAACTGTGAGTGAATTTATTGGACTCCCAAAGACACGTCCTGAATAGGCATTTCATGAAATCTCATCAGGCTTTCTAGAACTTCCCCGTGAGTTCCTATCTTTTGTTGCGATAAATAAATCCTTAGGTGGGGTAGGAGCGAGGCTATAAACCACTCACGATGCTAACTATCTGTGAGATGCATATTAGCTTCATGGATCACAAACTTCAAACTTTGATCTAACTCCCAAGGCGTTTCACCAGCCCTCATCGTGATTTCCTTAAATCCAATTAGTAATTACGAGTTAGACTTAGGCTTAACAAATTCTTTGTTCAAGGTGGCCTGAGTGTCTACTAATGACGCCAATGGATTATCAGTGCAGTACTTAATGTACCATGTCAATGCGCGATCCTGTAGAGCGGTAACGAACTGCGCCTTCTTTATTTTATCATTTGTGATTTATTGTGCTGTCCACATAGCCTTTGCAAAAAACCAAAATTGATCTGTATCCTCACTTCCTAGGCCCTTGAAAATTAGTAATTTCATTTTATTTGACATGTTGAACAACGACGGTGGTGGTGGTGTGCATGAGGGTGTATGTTGTGGAGGTGAAGGTGGTCGTGGTGTGGATGGATGATGTATCCACAGAAAACCCTACCTTATCAACTAGACAACGCTCTGTGGCAAGGCCTATACTGCTCCTTCATCATCACTTGAAGGAGGTCCAATCAATGGGCTATATTCAAGACCTACTTTTCCTTGATTTCTAAAGCTTTGTCCACTTCGCGTAGATCCAAACATCAAGGCAACGACATAACCCATTTTTCACACAAGATCATCTTAATATAGGTATTCAAAGATCTCAATATACTTACCTCATGGTCATTTGAAGAAGCATCACTCCGCTTCGTTGTAACTGACTGAGGTATCAACTGTGAATTCTATTACAAATCCTCCTATGACTTGGTCAAGCCATTGATCGACAATGCGCATGATCTTATCTTCATAAACTTCCAACCTCTGCACTAGCTTCGGAGTCCACGCTATTGGACCGTTAAGTTTCCACCTTCCTTCGCCATCTGCCAACTTAGCGATCCACTCATATAGTTTGATTGGGAAGGTGTAGGGGAAAATTTCGTGTATTTCTGTGTACAAATATCTATCCAACCACTACTCTTTTGTCAGGCTCGGATTTATGTTCTCATGTGGCATGAATTCGTGGATCTTCCTATCCAACCACTTCTTAATTTCCTTTTTGGTCGGATTCTAGTGATGTGACATCACACATCTCTTTATGAAGATCCCGGTCCTGGCAAAAAAGACCATTTGTTTGCTTAATGGGTCCTGACCCAGGTTTAGAGTTAGTTGCGCCAAACAAAAGCCTACACTACTAGCCATTTCGACATCGATCCGTGGTGCGTGGATTGATGTCTCAACTGAAGTAGTATGGGGGAATGTTGGAACCACATTTCCACATCTAGAGATCAGTGTGATGTCTTTTTATGCCCTATATCTGCCTCCACGTAGATCTATAAGCCCTTAGGGCTTGGTAATGTAATTCTCTTCGAATGGCCTTTAGACCTTCAGGAAGGTCTACGACCGGCTTTTGTGGACCCTAAACAGACAAATTAGCTACTTAAGCACACCTTATATTACTCTTAGATCAGTATGTACTTAGATCTATCCCATGTGTTCAATAAACCTAACAAGAAGTGTTATGATCTTTGCGTAATGACTTAACATTAATTTTGTTTAGTTAATAAGGCGGATCCAATAAGTTCATGCATCAACACATTATTCTTTCATAAAGAAATTATTTATTACATCATATATCGCAATCATAAATAACAGAAATACACAGATTAAACACAGGAATTTTTGCAAAAACCCTATTTATTGCTCTTTAGTATAAGTTTACAGACTCAAAACTTCCTTGCACACTCAGCTACAGACACTACTCTAGGCCTTTGTGCACTAGGCTATAAAGCCTTTTCCCCCTCTAAGACTTACGTCCCTGTGCTAAGTCTCTAGACTCCTTCCCGCGTGCCCATAGACAAAGACATAGATCTGCATTAGACTCTCTAGGACACACCTATTTCTACAATCCCACGGACCACGGACCATGGGTAGATCTTCCAAAACTAACTCAATTTTACATAAACGAGGGTAAAAACCCTTTTTTACCCTTAACTAACTCTGTGCTCTGCGTCCATTATTAGCGGAGACTTTACATCTTTTTACATCAAAACTTGGGCTTTTGCCCCAAAAATGACCCAGGGGACCCCATCCCAACACCACCTCTATCACAATGACTAAAATGAGCCTTCACCTTCCATATCTGCTTGATCTTCTTCTTCTTTTCCTATTGTTTAGAGGGTCTTCTACACCTCATCTTTGTCTGTGTTGTCATTCTCTTCCATCACTCAGCAAATAAATGGTTATGCAGTCCACAAAAATTACAAGCCCTTTTATGACATGATCTACACCCATTATTAAAAACGTGATTGTAATCAAAATGAAAATTAAAATACTGAGACTAGTTATACCTTTTCTGTCAGTCTCTAGTATGATCACGGGAACAAGAGCTTGCCTCAACTCTATCTTTTCTATGCATATTTCCATAGGTTTATCGTGATGTGTCCCCATCATTTGCTTTCCTCGACAGTCTTAAAATTGTCATGGAAGCTTCTTACATCTTTGAGCACTATCCTTGGGTGCTCCCCAACCTTGCGAATCAAATTCTTTTCTCAACCTCCAATGGTTAAGTTATCCCTTGGATTTTAACACCATGTTCTTCTTCCTTATACCTCGTCCTGGTAAGGAGTCTGATATTTTCCCCTAAAATTGGTATCTCCACATTTCCAACATAAATTAAACTATGTGAAGATGAAACTAAAGGTATTTCGACATCTTTTACCTCCACCGTTGATTTGGAAAAATATGATGAGGGCTTCTCATCATCTTTCATTCATGGTTCGCTGGCTGTAATAGCACATTTCTCAACTTCCCTCATAACATACCCAAGTCTTGTTTGACAGGGTAATTCATCTACTTTGATGGGATTGACAATGCCTTGGCCATTAATTCCCAAGCCTTTTCCTTCATACTCCATTCTCCTCAACAATTTAGAACCTATTCCCATGGTAGGATTTTCAAAAGCATCGAATCCAACATTAGGAATCATTTTTAAAAATGGAAGAATTTACCTCACATGGATAACGCTGAAACTTTTCCAAGGATTCCTCCTTTACTTGCAACTATTGTAGCAATCATTGTTTCTCCTGTTTCTCCTTCTATAGGAGCATTTTTAATATTTCATTCTCCCCTTGAAGCTTCTCTTTAATATCTACATTCAAGGAAGGCAATGATTGAAAAGAACAAGAAGAGGTAGATGATATATTGCTATCTGATCCCTGAGTCTCCTCTTCTTTGTGCTTCTCATATGCTACATACGTAATATCCACCATCTTGGACATACATAGGAAAGTATCGCGCACTCTCTTGTCACACTCCATGGCTACACACTTAATCATTCACGTACAACTCTGTCATTCACGCACACTCAAACAACAATTGTATCATATCTCTCCCCCATGAGCCTCAATACTCATCATGTCTCCTTCTTTTAAGATGCTCTTCCTCTAAAGCCTATCTCTGGTTAACGTACTCATGAAATTCACATCACTTAAGCCCTAATCTGATACCAAACTTGATCCAAGATCTTTTGCTTACAAATACATGAGAATTACATATAACACATTTAATTAACCATGGAAATTAAAAAGAACAAAAAAAAATGTGGAAATAATCAAAAGAACACAGAAAACATGACACAATGATTTGATTATGGAGTTCATCCAGTTTGGACTATGTCTCCGGGCCTTGCTCAATATTGGGGAGGCCTTCTTTTTATTAGTGGCATAAAAGAGATAAAAGTACAAGAAACAAGCAATTCCAACACTTATACCTCCAAGCTGATAGATGGGAAGAGAATGGAGAGTCCAGCTTCAGAAACTGATAGTACCACTAAACTCCTGGCGAAAAATAGTGCAAAAATTCCTATCCAAACTCCCAATTTAGATAATCGGGCCTTTTGCAACCTTCTTGGAACCTCCCATGTTGCTCATGGCGAGGCTCTGGGCTGTTGCGAGGGCCAGCATCTGCCGTGTGCAATAGATTCTGAGTATTCCACCAGTCCTCACCACTCTCTCCCAACACAAACAATTGTATATATAAGCATGGTGGCATCTCTCAAAATCGGGGTAGTTCTAACATAAGAACCTTAGTTAGCAGGCAAAATCAGGTCGGAAGGATTAACGACAACAACCTTACTGCAATAGTGTAGCCCCTTTCTAACAAGCAAAACCCATGTCAACTTCGCATGAGTCTTAGTGGCATGTATTTTGGTGTTTCAACTTATCGATGGATAGTCCAAGCCAATACA
This sequence comes from Pinus tabuliformis, assembly GCA_031772625.1. Classification (NCBI taxonomy): domain Eukaryota; kingdom Viridiplantae; phylum Streptophyta; class Pinopsida; order Pinales; family Pinaceae; genus Pinus; species Pinus tabuliformis. The sequence continues at coordinate 937,346,178 of CM062818.1, forward strand.
CAAGCATCCTATGATATACGGACCCGTTGGATTTATAGAACACACCATACAAAATACCGCATCTAGATCCTCCCCACAAATCACATTTGGCATGGAACCCATTGGAGTATCGATCCAGGTCCAATGCTCTGTTATATGGTGGACCCACCAAGATTTATAAATCAGAATATATAACAGTTTAGGTCCGACCCTCGATCATAATATCATAATTGGTGCTTTCCTCTGGGGCGTTTTGTAACACCATCCCTGTTTTGTGATTGCGATATGTGATAATATCACATCACAACTTGGTCTTCGCCAGGGTCGATATACCTTTTTGTTCCTCCACTAGCCATTAATATGCGATATCGGAATCACAGCCGGTAATGGCAAGGGCTGATTCTACTTAAGCTGCTCCTCTTTTTGTCGATATGTGATATGCAGGAACCAGTGGAAACCTACGACGTGGTGCTCTCTCATTCGCTGAAACTTCTCCATGTCATCTTCTCTTGCCACCTGGACAAGTCAAACTCAAACTTTGACTTGCTCTAACTTTGTCATCTGGACTCGAATTTGAGTGTCATTTGAACTGTTCGAATAAGGATGATGAGCACTTTGATCCGATGCTAAGTTTATCAATCCTCCTGGATCCTCTTGGATGAATCCTCCCAACTAAGAGAAGATTTTGGTCCTCCAAAAGAATTAATTAATCTGCAACTATTCTATACCTTGTCTACACCACAAGTGTCCTAACAGGTCATCCTTCCTTCTCCTTCACCTTTTTCCTTCATAGCCATAAGTGATGAGCCAACACCTACATCCCCTGCAACCCATAGTACAATATCTTACAAAACTACATGTTTAGCTCTATGACCAAAAAAATGAGCCAAGTACCACATACTTGCCACGAGTTTATGACACATACTCTGTGGTCAAGTTTACATAAAAATGGAAACAATACTCAAGCTATTAAGACAAGGACAAAAATCATTGTTGCTTCAACAAGTGATGGAAAACATATCCTCCCTTCCATAATTTAAAATGCAACAGAGAATAAGTCCATGTATCATTGTTGCTTCAACAAGTGATGGAAAACACATCATCAATTTTACAATTTAAAATGCAACTGATCCAGGTGGATGTTGGTGGCCACCCACCTATCCCATTTGGACCCGCACAACTATCTCTTTCAGTTTTTCAGTTTCCTAAATTGTAGCACAGTTACTATTTTTAGCGTTTTTTCAAGTCCTGAACTTCCAGAGTTGTTTTGAGCCATTAAACAGTGTTTTTTTGGAAATCTGGGAGCAACGTGTGGCCATGGACTGATGTTGCTCTTCCCAAAGTTGTAGTTCTCAGATAGATCTTTCCAATGAGCTATTTTACGCGTCAAACAAGGATTGGGTGCCAAAGTTTCGACCTCGGGAAATTGATGTACCAATTTACTAAAACAGGGCCCACAATTTGGCATTTCATCTTCTAGGGTTAGGTTTTGGGATGTTAAGGGTTTTCCATTGTTTCTCAACAATAAATAGGCCTTCGAGCCTCATTGTAACATAGTTCAGAGGCATGTATCTGCCACGTCTCTTCTTAGAGATAAGCTACCATCGCCCTAGCTGGTTTATTTCCATTTCTATTTGTAAGCAGATTTCAGTGTTTTACATTAATGAAATGAAGTATTATTTTCACTGCATATCTGTGTTTATGGTTATCTCCGTAACTTTTTGCGTTCTTGTTTAAATCCGGATCAACAACACATGAAAAAATGAGGCCATGAAATTCTACCACACCTAGAAGAACCATATCTCACTTATCAAAGTGAATGGAGCATCTCCTTGTATCGTGTTTGCTGGTCGAACAACTGTTTCACCTGGTTCATGCTTATATTCTCTTGTCCTTGCGACACTGCTCTGGATGGATCCTCCAACATGAAACTCTTTCATAACAATATATCAGCTTAGTGGGCCCTGACCTAGGTTCAAAGTTTTTTGTGCCAAAAAAAGCCCTACACTATTGGCCCTTTTGGCATCAATCCACGGTGCACGGACTGAAGTCTCACCTGAAGCAGTATGGGGGGATGTTGGAACCAAGTTTCTGCATCCAGAGATCAGTGTGATGTATTTCTACGCCCTAGATCTGCCTTCGTGCAGATCTATAAGACATTAAGGCTTGGTACTGTAATTCCCTTCAAACAGCCTTTAGACCTTCACGAAGGTCTACGACTAGCTTTTTCGGACATTGAACAAATGAATTAGCCACTTACGTGCACATTAGATTACTCTTAGATCAGTATGCACTCAAATCTACCCAAGTGTTCAATAAACCTAACAGGAAGTGTTATGATATTCACGTAATAACTTAACATTAATTGCGTTCAATCAATAAGATGGATCCAATAAGTTTGCGCATCAATACATTATTATTTCATAAAGACATTGTTTATTACAACATGTATCGCAATCCTAAATAATAGAAGTACACAGATAAAACACAGGAATTTCTGCAATAGCCCTCTTTATTGATCTTCAGTATAAGTTTAGAGACTCAAAACCTCCCTACGCACTCAGTTGGAGGGGTCTGTGCACTCAACTGCGAACACTACTCTAGGCCTCTGCGCACTCAGCTGCAGAGCATTTTCCCCCTCTAAGACTTACTTCCCTGCGCTAACTCTATAGAATCCTCCATCATACTCATAGACAAAGACATAGATCTACCTTAGACTCTCTAAGACACACCTATTTATAAAATCCCATGGTCCGCGAACCTTGGGTAGACCTTCCAAAACCAACTCAAGTTTACATAAACGAGGGTAGAAACCCTTTTTGACCTTTAACTAACTACGTGCTCCACATTCACAATTTGTGGAGACTTTACATATTTTTACATCAAAACTTGGGTTTTTGCCCCAAAAATGACCCAGGGGACCCCATCCCAATAGGACCCCAACACAAAGGTCATGACTCACCTTTGAGTCGCTCAGCTAGCATGGTGATCTTGCTATGAAGATCCCCTAGCTCCACCTACATAACTACTACTCCAGTCGCGCTCTACATGGATGCCTGATTCACTTGTTCGACCAGCTTCTCTGTAGCTGGTCCTTCACTAGATAGCTTGATCTTCTGTTGTGTGATCTACAAGTTCATTAGCTTTTACTGAATGTTGTTTCAGAATTGGTAGACTTCTTCCAACCGAGGATCCAACTTGGCCTTTAGCACTGCCTCTTTTTTTTGCGCTGCTTCCCCTCCTGCAACTTGGCGAGGCAGTGTGCTATAACAATGGTGTGCGCCATCACCCTAACTTCGTCATACTACTTTTGGAGCTCATGGATCTCTGTGCTCAATATTTGCAGGTTGTGATCTTCCTCTTGGGCATTATCAATTCCATGGCTTGTTCAAACAAAGTTTTACAGTCAATTACTACAGCATCCACAGTAGCGATCCCTTCCTGGGTGGTGGCTCCGCGCTGTTCCCTGACTACGGGCAGAGTCAAAGGTTGTGACTTGAGTTCCAGATTTGTAGTCATATTAAGTTCAGATTGAACTCTTGCCACCTTTACCTTTGCTTTGTGGATGCCCAAACTAGTTTTTGGATCTTGACCTACAGCTCTGTGTCCTCAGGTATGTGCAACACTGGCACTGTTATGCATGCCTCTGCAACTGCGACTGCCAACTAGGTGCTCTACGCTTGGATCATATCTCTTTCTTTCAAGGCCTGTCTTCTCGGTGAAAATTTTCTCATTGGTCACTCGATACTTGCTTGTTAAATTGAGATCATGCTGCTCCCACACTATCAATTCCGTTGTCACTCCTGTTTGTAGTGTTTGAATAAATTCGTTCGGGAGCACTGCAATATTGAGGTCAATGTTCTTTAGGGTACTGATGATGATCTTGTAATCAGCTGATTCTGTGCTTAGGGATCCTTCTATAAGCACAACTCTTGTGAGGTCCACTTTCCTGACCAGCACGACAGCCTAACTTGTCCTTGATGCCAGGATTGTCTGTGCAGTGCTCACCTGACTTGCACCCACCTATATTTTGCTGGTCTTGATCTCCAGTTCGTGCAGATCCTTTTGAACATTACACAATGACTGCATGTAATGTTGCTCAAATTGCTGGAATAGTTCAGCTATAGTGTCGCGCACTTTATCCCTGATCTCGTCGAGATCACCCTCTGTCAATGTAATGGGATCCTCCTGTGGTTTAGTCACCTTTGTCTTCTTCCGAGACCCCTCTTGCTATTGTTCTCTGCGCTTCCTTACTCGAAATGGGGTGCTCTACTCCTCATTGCCTCCACCGCCCTATGTTGACTGCTCTTCCTCCTCAGTTTCGGGCGAAGGGGATTTACCGCTTTTCTTGGAGTCACATTGTTCCTGTTCACTTTGGTCCTTTGCAGCGTGCTACTTTTCCATTCGAGCCTTATGTTTGGCCTCCTTCTTTCACTGTGTTGCCAACTTTTGTGCCTACTGATTTTCTGCATCCTTCTGCTTTTTCTCTGTTGAGCTCCCCGTGCCTTTGCTAGTATCCATGGCCAAGTCAGACGAAGTGTGCTAATCTGCTGGCCAGTGCTTGATCACTTCCTATATGGCATCATCGGTAACTAGGTATGTCAGATCAAACCACTTCTGCTGTGGGTCCTTGTGAGCCTTGATGTAAACATGGAGGAAGTATTCCTTGAACTCAACATATTCAGAAAAATATTCATACAAGGTTGTGGACAACCTTGGACGCAGGTTGATGGCCAAGTAGAAGCTCAACTCCATCAATACCCATAAAATCTTCGTTTCTGTGACCTATGTGGGGTCTTTCATGGCCTAGAGGGAGGAAAACTGTGCGGCCTCCAGTAATCCTACTTGCAATGGAGGAAACTGGTTGTCCTCCGAGAGATCCCATGCAACCAACACAATGGAGAGCAGCAGCCATGCGTAGTGTGAGGTCTTGCTCTCATCTTAAGCCTCATGAAAATTTGCAAGGAACTCACTACATAAATAGTGCAACCATTTAAACTACACGCCCTTCACGCATTGTGTAGCTAATGAGATCACAGGCATCGGAACCTTGTCCGAACGACACTTCCTCATAACTTTGCTGGCTAGTATCTCAGTGGAAATCTTCACCACAGGATCGTTGATGGATGTTATGGAGTAGCCACGTGGTTTCTTGATAAGCTTTAATTTATTTTGCATCCTCTCCGCCAAGTCCCTCTCGCTTGTCTTTCCGCTAAACTCCTTAGCCGGATTCAAAGCCTCATGCGGCAGGTGTGTGATCCTGTGGATGAGAATATCCATGATGGGGATAGGCACACCAAGCCATAAGCACCATCGTGCACCAGAGTAAGAAACTGCCATATACAGGTGGTATTAATGTTAGAGCGGTGGTAGTGGGGCATGCACAACAGGTTCAACAACTCGGATTGATCCACTTTGCGGATCCATTCAATTGTCTCCAAATCAGTGACACCTGAATCTTTGTAAAATATGCACCTCATATAGTTTTCTGTCGTGAGGTGGGGGAACCTTTCAAGGTCAGCTAGGTCCCAATCTTCCATCTTTAATAGAGGGACTCGCGCCAAGCACAGAACTTAAAAGGTTATATTCTCTGGCAACAGGGGCTTGTGAATGACGAATTTCTCCATGTCTAGATCCTTGGTGACCTTCGCCTTCCCTGTACGTGGAGGGATATATTATGGCAACTTGGTGATGGGATCCATGCCCTTAGCATCTATATCTTTAGTGCCTTCCTCAGCCTCCAAATCTACAACCTTATTAGGTTGCTTGTCCTTCTTCTGTGTCTGGGTAGAAGAATGCTTCCTAGTCGACTTGCACACTAAAACCGACCTTTTCTGCTTGTCTTTCTTCAGCTTTTGGGTCTCTCACATAGGTGTAGGCTAAGCCTAGGTGACCTTGATGCCATAGGTGCAGGAGCTAGAGCCTCCATGCTCACAACCTCTGGAGCAGCTCCTTTGGAGGCGATAGTTCCTCCATTGCTTACAGTCTCAATGGGGCCTAGTCCAGACATGGTTTCACAAATGAATTTCGGGGTTACCTCGGGCAAATGATTGAATGTGGGGTTTGCGACCAAATATTCAAAGAACTTACGGTTCATAAGCGATGGAAAGAACAACTCAAAAACCCTAAGGGTGAAAAGTGTTCTCTACGGGACTAGCATGTGTAGTTTATAGGAGAATTCGAATTCAAATCCGACTGTTCCCCCAAAAATCCATCCATTAATGCCAATTTGGCAGTATCTCTCCAAATATTTAACCTTTAAATGTCGCCCACCTGCTCCTCTTAACCATATCCTAGCTGTCAAATCATGAACAATGGCTCTAACGGTCACTTTTTGGCTGTGCTGCGCAATATCTTCTTTCATATCACAATTCCCTTCGCATGGCTTTTGGTATTGTGACATCACCTTTTTTCATGTAGCCCTCCTATCGTGTAGTCCCCAAAATCAGGCAGTGTAGTTTATAGTCCCACACTCCCTTACAACTGCCTGGAGCACTAATACTATCTAGTCGTCATATATTCATTGAGCCAAATCTCCTGCATATGGCTTCAATCGACTTCCATTCACTTTTCACAGAAAAGGTTCTCTGTTCATCTTTTTGAGCTAAACCGCACCCACATCTGTGATTTCTTTGATGACATATGGCCCCAACTAGTGCATCTGAAACTTTCCTAGAAACTTAGCGAACTTACTATCTTTTTTCTGGTAGGTAAGCACCCATGGGGGATTTGAACCAATGACCTATCTCAAGGAGTTCCTTAACAGTACACCCATTCACTGTCAATCTAAAGCACTGTGGGCTAGTTACTTAGCGAACTTACTATAATTTAATAATACCAAATCATTTACCTTGAATATGCGCAGTTTGATGTGGTGATCATGCCAAGACTTTTCAGGTTCCTTCTGGACTTGTTGATGGAATCCAATCAAGAATATATCTTCTTCAAGCTCTATTAGCTGCGTGAGCCACTTTCCAAGGGTCTATGGTCCACCATTCCTCTGAAAACTTCTATGCGAAGACTAGGCATGATATACTCCATAGGCATCACAACTTCTACACCATAGACCAATCGAAAAAGTGTTTGACCATTTAGCTTTTTGCAAGTAGTCCTATATGCCCACAACACTGTAGATATGGGCTTGTCCCAATCATTCCACTGTGCATTGTAAATCTTTCTCCATTTAAACCCTCATTAAAGCTCTTCTTCTTTCTTCATTCAAGTTTGTCCTGATGATGGATCCTGATTGGGATTTGAAACATTGATTAAAGAAATGGTTAATACTGTGGGTTCTCCGGCTTCTAATTCAAAAAAATTGTAAATCTTTGTCAGCGCATTCTCCAAGATCTTACTGAAGGCTTCAATTGTTCCATTAGCTTGAGGATGATATGGTGTACTCTTCTGATGATACACTTGGAACTCTTCCGTCAGTGCGCTGATTGTTTCATTGAGGAAGTGTGTACCGCAATCACTCATTAATACTTTTAGGCAACCGATTCTGGTTAATATGTACTCACACAAGATATTTGATATTATGGCCCCTGTACAATCCTTCACAGGTTGTGCCTCCACCCTTCGGGTCAGATACTCCGTCACGGTGATGATATAACGTGCACATGTTTTCTTGCTTAGGGGCTGAAATGGTCCTACAAAGTCAATTGTCCATTTCTCAAATGGTTGCAATGACACATTAGGGTTCAGAGGCAGATCATCTCTCCACAATGGTCTACCCATTCGCTGGCATGCATCGCATGCCCTACAATATGATTTAGAATATTTATGCAGCGTAGACCACAACAAACCAGTGCACAAAATCTTCTACGTTGTCATTTTCCCTGCATAATGTCCTCCCACAGCTCCTCCATGAGCATCAGAGAGGATGTTATTTCAATAAAAAATTGGGCACATACCGTCGAATTATCTCATCTAATTCCATCTTATACAAATGTCTTGCCATTACCAAGAAATTTGTCGCGTGCACTACCAACTCTTTCTTCTCCTGGCTGGTGTATCCTTCTGGAGCCATTCCTATGGTAAAAAAGTGGATAATATCTACGAAGTGGTTATCCGCTACGTGCATCGTGAAGATTTGCATGTTAGGAAGCCCTTCCTCCAAATTAGTAGGCTCCTTCCCTGTTTCAATTCATGACAAATGGTCAGGTCCTGCATTCAACCTTCCTGGCTTCACAATTACCCCAAAGTGATATTCTTGAAATAGCAATAGCCATCTGCATATTTTTTCCCGCAACATAGGCTTATTGACTAGATACTTCAAGGTGGAATGTTTTGTGTACATCTTGAAATGTCCACCCAACAAATAGTGTTTGAACTTTTGGAGTACACCATAGCCAATCCTTCGCGCTCTATTGTTGAGTAATTCTTCTCAGCCTTAGACAACTTTATTCCTACAAATGCTATAGGATGATCCATCTCTCCTTCACCAACCTGTCTCAATACTGTTCCCAACAAAATACATGAGGCATCAACGTGCACATGGAATTCCTTCTTCCAATCCGTGAAGACCAAGATCAGCGTGGTGACGATTTTTTATTTCTATACATCTAGACTACTCTGACATTTTTAATCCCAATGGAATGTAGCATCCTTCTTTAATAACTTCTCCATAGGCATGGTAATTTGGGCATAAGCCTTGATAAACTTTCGATAATATCCAATATGGCCTAGCATTGCGTGCAATTGTTTGATACTCCTTGGGGCCTCCAAATTGACTATTACCGCAATCTTCGCAGGATCCACCATTAGTCCTTTCTTGCACACCACATGACCCAGAAAAATTCCAAATGGGACACAGAATAAGCACTTCTTCAGGTTCAACACAATCTGATACCTTCGACACATATCCAACATTAAGCATAGATTGGCTACATGGGGCTTTTGATGAGCCTCATAAATGGGTAATTATATGGGCTCATTTTACCTCCTAGCCTAGTCAAATCAACCATTCTATTAGCTTATTGTATGATTTTCTAACTATATTTATGCTTATAGAGTGAGTTGAGTTAGTTATGATGCCTTGTGATCTAATATGTGTTTAATGCAGATTATTGATGAATTTTGTGGTCAAAGTCAAGGATCCAATGGACAAATGGAAGCAATAACTCGAAGTGGACAAAGGAGAGGACTTATAGGAGGGATTCCCCCTCATTTATTACTCCTCACTTTGAATTCCCCTTCATTCAGCTCGGAGTACAAGCAACCAACTCATGCATTAGCAGGCAGCTGAGCAAGTGGAGGATGACTGATGATTATCTCGAGTTTTGGGAGGAAAGCCTCCCTGCTTTTTAGGAAGATGTTGGTAGCTTCAATTGTATAAGTAGAGAGGCCTAAGACCTCACTAGGGTTGGATTTTGTTGGATTTTTGTTGTACTTTTGCTTATGTAAACTCTGCTCAACTTCGAGCTTATTGTTTGATAGTTTCATGTAATCTTGTTATTATTTTGGAAATAAAGATGGAATCCTTTTTGAGTTAGCACTGAGTTACCTCAGAGGGTTGAAGCTCCTCTTTACTTGTATTTGTATGTTTTATTTTAGTTGTATATTAGATTGTTGTTAGATGTATTTCTTTCATGGCTAAGAATAGGTTGCTTTTGATGATTCAGTAGTTTGCTTCCATTTGTGCTTTCTATAGTAGGATAAGTAGTGGTAAAGAAAAGATCCAAAAGACTAGAAATAGTGCCTTGTCCTCTCTTCCTCCCTTTGGGACCATGATCTGAGGCAAATACCATCTTGCTACCCCAAAAACATAGATTTTCCTCATTCATAGGACTTTTAGTGTTTGCAATTTTTAGTTGGTTAATAGTCTAGTTTGCTTTGCTTCAGAACTTCTCGATTATGCTCACTTCTTTATTTACCATAGTATTCTTTCATGCTTTACTTTCTTGCAACATTTCTCAACATTTCCTTTCATAGATCATAGTTTAGAGTAGTTGGATGCAAAACTCTGTTTTTCTAGATGTGCTTATTTCATTGCTTGCTTAATCTCATTGGTTGACTATCAGTTGTTTATGGAGCAGATATATTCTAATAGTAGATTAGCTTATCAGCCATCCCATCCTCCATCTGATCCATGCCCTACAGGTCGCCCAAGTCTCCCCTCAATTCTGCCTTAGTTTCTTGCATTTTCCATTGAATTCCTTCCTCTCTCCTTGAGCAAATCCAATCATATTTCTCTCTCCTAATGATTCTTGGTAGACTCTAGGTGCCATAAAACTTCATTCCAACCTTCATCCACCTTTTTCACCCACTATCACACCTTCAAAACGGACAAAACTACTCTCGGCCTCCTCCTGTAGGCCTCCTGGAGAATGCTGCTTTTCCTATGGTAGATTTCTTGTGTCCTCTTGTAGATTTTCCTGTAGGCGTTCTTTTGTTGGCCAAGTGTGGGAAAAGCCTCCAAAAGGCCACCTGAGACCTCCTAGGACCCAACCACACCATCCTACATCCTCTCAAGCCCCAAAACTTGCTTTCAACACCTCCTATTCACTGCCACATTCACAAAAAATAAATCACATACATGTCAAATTCACATAAAAATCCAAAAAGATGTTTTTTTTCTCATTTACTTCCAGAAATAGCTTAGTTAGATGTTGTTTACTTCTTTGAATAGATAGATGGAATTCTTTTCATGGTTTTCATAATGCTTTCTGCAAAACTAGGAATAGTTGGTTAAGTAGGATTTACTTGGTTTGCTTTACATTTCAGTCTTTCTCCTTTCTGCAATTAGAATAGCATCTATCTTTCTTTTCTTTCATCACATCTAGAGCTTCTTTTGGAATCCATAGAATTTGGCTTGAGCTCCTAGTGATCTTGCGCCAGTGGACCAAGTGACAATCTACAATAAGAACTAGTTCTTGTGCATACAACACCGTCACTTCCAAGTTCGTTACGAACTACCCGGTTGATACGAGTAAAGAAGGTAGTCCAACAGTTGCAGCATTATTGATGCAATACTGGTGCTCACCATTCTTTTTGGTGTCGTTGCCAGGGAAGCATCAAAGTATTCTTTGATTACTGCTTTCTTCTATTTTCTTCTTGCAACATTATGCTAATAGTTTATTTCAGCAAAAGTAGGCTAGTCCTTTCTTTCCTTTTCCATTCTGCAAATTTCATTTCAGTGAGAGTAGAATAGTCATTTCCTTTCCTTTCAAGTTCTGCATTTCCTTGCTTTCCTTTTCAATTTTGCAAATTTCATTTCAGCAAGTTCATTTTAGTTAGTTGCAATTTTTTTTGTTCATTCAATTTCAGTTTTGCAGGCACTATTAGTGGGGGAAAAAGAAACAAAAACCAACAAAAAATATTTCCTTTCATGTCTCGTAGGAATAGAGATAATTCAAGAAAATTTTTGCCCAACACCCCCACTGCTTCACACAACCAACCTTCTCTCTTCTTTGGTGGCTGTGATCAAGAAGAACCCTTAGGTGAACAACCAGACATATTTGAAGAACCTATAGGGGAAGAAGAAGAAGAAAACATTCCTTTGGAGCCAATGGCTGAACACAGAAATGCTAGGGGGAATGGAGAAAGAATAGAGGGTACCTTTCCCATTTGGGAGACTAATGGGGACACCAAAATGAAGAATATAAGCCCTTCCGCCCTACCTCATTTCCATGGTCTGACTACAGAAGATCCTAACACCTTTTTGTTTGAGTTTGTTGTTATCTGTCGAACCTATGACTATGCAGAAGATGAGCAAAAGTTGAAACTGTTCCCTTCTACTCTCAAGGATGCAGCCTTGCACTGTTTCATGGGATTACCTGGTAATAGTATCACAACTTGGGCTTAGATGTAGCAAGCCTTTAACAACAAGCATCGATACTATTGTAGGTCAAAAGATACTAAAGAAGAAATCTATCAAATGACCATAGGAAGTGATGAGTCCTTGGAGGACAATGAAGGGAGGTTCTAGCTCAGTTACAAAAGGGCTAGGTGTACACTTGACCTTGAGTCTCTGAAGCTGGTCCTGCTCATGGGAATTCAAGAAGACCTTTTAGACACCCTCCATCTATTGGCCGAGGGAGACATCTACCAACTATCCTATGAGGACATAAATACTATTTTTAGAAACCATTCTAGAGCAGCTAGAAAGAAAGGTAGGGAGAGTCAACCCATAGACAGTACCTCTTCCTTTAGCTCATCCATTAAAGGAGAAATTGGAAACATGTTGGAAGACTTCAAGAGTGAGATGCTACAGAATCTTGCCATGCAAATGGATACCTTACATATCAAAAGGAAACAAGAGGAAGTTGAGAGGGCTTTGGCCATTTTTTTTCCCTAGATGCACCAGGAGGCATCCTAAAAATGAATGCCCATTCAAATCTATAGAAGTTTGTTCAGTTTGTGAAGAAAATCATTCTACAGACAAGTGTCCTTCCTTACCCAGACTTAAAGCTGTATATCAAGGGGCTGAGGGAGTCACTGAACAACTCCATTACATAAACCAAAGGAGGTTGCATGGACCTAGACCATATTAGGAGGGGATGCAAGGGACATCTCAGGCATACTACAACCCCAACCAAGTCACTTACATGCCTTCTTGGGGCCCCCCTACTCATCCTTCCTAGTCCACACCTCCTCCTTGGTCCTTCACATCTCCATATCATGCCCAACCAGCCACCCATTCATTTCAATCATATGCTCCACCGCAGCCTCAGTGGAATGCATCTCATCAGGGGTGGAGGCCCCAATAGAACTCTCTTCCCACTCTTTTTCCTCCACCACATGTCCAAGCACAAATGTTACCTCCTTCTCCACCAAAGAAACCCTAGATGTATGCCCAGCCAAATCCAAACCCGAACAATAGATAGGATCAGTAGGAGTATAGCAGGGAACCATCATGCCTGACTTATGCTGTGGAGATTCAGAAAATTAACTTGCAATATGGGAAAGTTCTCCCAAATCACCAGCATCCATCCAGGGAGGTTGAGGAAGATAGAGAGTAAAGTGAACCTAAATCAATTCCACCCTTTCCTGAGAGACTATCCACAACAGTCTAGCCTACCCCAGAAGAAACTGAACTTTTGGGAGAATTGAAACATTTATGTGTGAAGATACCACTTCTCTAAGCCATAAAAGATGTGCCTATCAACAATAGGTTGATCAAAGAGAATTTCTTTAGGTATCCAAGGAGGCGCAAGAGAGATGCCCCAACCATCAATGTCATAGGGCAACTGTCCGACCTGATGTTAGGGCAGGTAATCTGTCCAAAATATCTGGACCCTATAAGCCTAATGGTTGATGTCCACATCATTGGAACCATGATCCCACACACCTTGATTGATTTGGGAGTTGCCATTAATGTGATGACAAAGGACACAATGCTCAAACTCAACCTCTAGGGCTCCTTGAGGAAGACCACGACCATGCTACAACTTGCAGACCGCTCCACCATGACCCCTGATGGGATTGTGGAAGATGTGATGGTCTCCGTTGATTCTTGGGAGTACCTTGCTGATTTCTTAGTTCTATAGCCGAAGGCAAAGCTCATTGGGTATCCTCTCATTCTGGGAAGACCTTGGCTGGCTACTGTTGATGCCTACATCAGCTGTCAAGCTAGGAACATGACCATAAAGAACGGGCATATGTCCAAGCAGTTAATCCCATATCCTCTTGCCCAACCCTTGCTAGAACATGATTTACCTCTCTGGTTGGAGGAGGAAGATGAGGATGAAGTCTATTATGCACCGCTTTGTGCATTAGGAATTGCCATGGGGGGAAAACAGCAAGATGAGGATGATATGATCGAAAATCTGATTCAGAATCCACCTCCGCTTGTATCACCATTAGAGGAAATAATAAGAGAAACCCAAAACAACCCCTCAAGTGATCTCTGTGTGGCCGAATCCACCTCTCTCCATTTTAAGAATATAGAGTTCGGCCCAAAAATAACCTTGAAGATCAATCCATCCCTATCCACTTCCTAGGAGAAGGAACTGTGTAGCTTGCTGAGAAAACACCTAGATGCCTTCACCTGGAGTTATAAGGAGATGAAGGGAGTTCACCCTTCAGTATGTACTCATCATATATATGTAAAGGAGGATTGCAAGCCAATCAGGCAGCCTCAAAGGAGGATGAATCCAACACTTAAAGATATTGTTAAGGAAGAACTAGAGAAATTTCTTGATGCAGGATTCATCTATCCCATCTCTAATAGTGAATGGGTCTCTCCTTTGGTGCTAGTGCCAAAGAAAAATGGTAAGTGGAGAATCTGTGTCGACTATTGAGAATTTAACAAAGCCACTAAAAAGGACCATTTTCCTTTACCTTTCATAGATCAAGTGTTAAACGGTCTAGCAGGGAAATTTTTTTTCTCTTTCCTAGACGGGTTTAGAGGGTACAATTAGATTTAGATCAGCTCGAAAGACCAAGATAAGACCACTTTCACTTTCCCTTGGGGTACCTTTGCATACCGGGTCCTTCCTTTTGGTTCGTGTAACACTCCCGCCACTTTCCAAAGAGTGGTATTGAGTATATTCTCTGAATTAGTTCATGATGTAGTAGAGATATACATGGATGACTTTACTCCTTATGGCTCTGACTTTCAGGAAGCCTTATCTAATCTAGGAAAACATCTAGACGAATGTATTGAGATGAACCTGTCCCTCAGTCCAGAAAAATGTGAATTTTTTATGACTGAAGGGACCATGCTAGGTCATGCAATATCTCAACAAGGACTGCAGGTGGACCCCAACAATATTGCCATCATTGAAAGGGTCCCACCTCCTCAAAAGGTGAGAGATGTCAGAAGTTTCCTAGGCTTAGCTGGGTATTACCGGAGATTCATTAAAGATTTCAACAAGCTAGCCTCTCCTTTGTTTGGCCTTTTAGGTAAATATGTCGAGTTTATATGGTCGAAAACTATCAAGAAGCCCTAGATACCTTGAGGACCAAGCTTGTGACTGCCCCAATTTTGAGTGGCCCAAACTGGGCCCTACCTTTCCACATTCACACAGCTACCTCGAACAAAGAAATAGGAGTAGCATTGGGACAAATTGATGAGAATTTACCTTATGCCATATAATTTATAAGCAAAAACTTGTCAAAGGAAGAGTTAAACTATACGGTGACTGAGAAGGAACTCCTTGCTGTCGTGCATTCTTTAAACAAATTCAAACATTATATCGCAAGCTATCAAACCTTTTTGCACACTGATCATGCTACAATTAGATATCTAATGAAAAAACTAGATGTGAATGCTCGAATTATTAGATGGTGGCTTTTATTGCAGTAGTTTGATTTGACCATTATTGATAAGCCTGGTAAAGAAAATTTTGTTGCTGACTTTTTGTCTAGAGTAAATTTGCCTGCAGGTAAAGAAGGAATGGTGGATGACCAAATGCCAGATGAACACCTGTTTTCTATCTCAGTACTCTCTCCATGGTTTGCTGATATAGTAAACTACTTGGTTTTAGCATAGTTTCCACCACATCTGTCCTCAAAAGAGAAGAGAAAGATAGTGAGGAAAAGCACCTCTTTCACCTAGATTGGGGGCAATCTCTTCAAACTTGGCATAGATTAGATCTTGAGAAGATGTTTCAGGGAGGAGGAAGTCTTTAACATCCTCCTGACCTATCATGATGGGCCTTGTGGAGGTCATTTTGCAACAAAAAGAACCGCCTTCAAGATACTGCAAGCATACTACTATTGGCCCACTCTTCATCAGGATGTGAGGATATATACTAACCAGTGTGATTGGTGCTAGAGGATGGGGAAACCTACTCCAAAGGCTGAGATGCCCATGCAACCTCAAGTGACCTTTGAGCCATTCGAGAAGTGGGGCATGGACTTTGTGGGTCCTATCAGCCCTCTTTCAAAGCAGAAGCAATACATCATTGTGTGCACTGATTACCTGAAAACGTGGGCAGAGACAAAAGCAATCAAAGCAGCGACAATGGAAAAAGTAGCTAAGTTTTTGAGAGAGAACATATTCTACAAGTTTGGGTATCCAAGAGAATTGGTCACAGATCAAGGTATTCAGTTTATTTCCAATTTGATTGAAGACCTGCTCACACATCATAGAATCAAGCAGAAGACTTCAACCCCTTACCATCCACAAGCCAATGGGTAGGTGGAGGTCACTAACAGAGCATTGGAAGGGATCCTGACAAAGGTAGTGAGCAGCAACAGAAAAGATTAGGTGGACAGATTAGTTGAGTCCACTTGGGCTTACAATACAACATGGAAGACCACTACAGGGTTTACACCATGTGAGCTTGTCTATGGGAAGAAGGCTTTGTTGTCAATTGAATTTGAATTCAATACCTTGAGAATGGCAGCTTAGCTGGACCTAGACCTCAGCCATGAAGAGAAAGAAAGATTACTTCAGTTCAATGGATTGGATGAACACAAAATGCAGGCCCTTCTCCATACAGAGGTATTTTAGCTTCAAAGAAAGATATGGCATGACAAAAACATCGAGGAGAAGAAATTCCAAGAGGGAGATTGGGCACTACTCTATGATTCAAGATATAAAGATTTCAAGGGCAAGCTAAGGACAAGATGGTTGGGACCCTACACTGTGGAGAAATGCAATGACAATGGTTCAATTTTGATCAGAACAATTGATGATGAAGCCATCACCATGCTTGTTAATGGACATCGGTTGAAAGTCTACCAGAAACCCCTCTCCAAGCAAGAGTTCATTGAAAATTTGAATAAAACTGCGATGGTAGTGGAGCATGTTTTGGCCTCCACTTCATTCACTCACTGAAGAAAAAGAAAAAATAAAAAAATAAGGACCCAAGTGAAAACCTCCATGAGGCGCTTGAGTCCCATCATTGGGTTGAAAACATCTTCCGAGGTGGCCCAGTGATGTCAAAAAATAAAAGAGAAAAATAAGGTCCCTGGGTGTAAACCTCCCTTGGAGGTGCCCAAGGCAGGCAATTAGGCTGAAAACCTCCTTGAGGCTCCCTAGTTGTTAAAAAAAAAAAAAAAGAGGAAAAGAAAAATGAATTTCCAATTGCATTGCAGGTTTGCAGGAGAACTATAGGAAGTAGCAGAAGGTGCCAAGGGAGCCCTGAAATCAATACTAGCAGCTATCCTACCTTCCCACACCTTTCTCCATCATTCTTGGCATTCTTTTCACCTCACTGTGCTTCTTTTTCAAAAACTGTGTTTTCTACAGGAGGCTCCTGTAGGAATTGCAGAGGGCCAGAAATGGATATAAAAGGCAGTTTGAGGGATAGGGAAGCTTCATAAAATATCTGTAAATCCTCTTGCAGTCCTAAAACCTCCTTGACAACATTTTCAAGTTTGCATCACATCCCAAGCATCATTCTTCTTCCTACCCAAGAAAAACACCGGAAAAACAGTTTTTTAGGAAAAAGAAAAAAACAAAAATAAGAAAGGAAACAACACCATCCACCTCACCTGAAGCCTACCTATTACCTCTCCATCTCTATCTACATCTCTGGCATCATCCTCATAGCTCCAAGCATAGAAAGAAGCTGAAGTTTAAAAGGGAGAAGCAGCTACAGGAGCTCCTGTAGGAATTCCTGTAGCAGTTGCTCCCATTAAAATCCAACATCAACAGCAAGAGGGTGCAAAGAAGACACCTGCAGATCAAATCTAGGTAGAGAGGAACTTGCACAAAGCACAACCACACATCAGCAAGTAGATAGCATGCATCAAAAGAAATAAAGGCATGCAGTAGAGAGAAAGAGCCTCAGCCTTCACAAGCAAATACATTTGGATCTCAGGTAAGTAACTAAACCGCTCCTCTATTTGCATTGGTATGATTAGAAGGCATGGAATAGTAATGAGATGGTTGACGTTGAATGAGGAAAAGGTGTCCAGTTAACTTGGCCACCTTCAACTTGTTGACTCCACTCATCCGAAGATGTCACCCACATGTGCGCATGTTCAACTCGGGAAAGATGTCAAGGACAAGTAGTGGAGGAAGTGTGAACTTCGATGTAATCATGAGGGATGATTACGAGGAAAGGACCATGATGAAAAGGCAGGTGGGTACCAACAGTCCAAATATGGCCAATGTACACTTGGCCAACTCACCCTCCATCACCAAGAATATCCATAAAAAGCAATAAGTACTCCTCCCCGAGCACTCTCACCACCTTTTCCTTCATTCTCTCCTCGAAACTCTACTCCTGAAATCTCCTCATGCCCCCATAGCCTCGCAACCATTATTCTCCGTTGATCTCTCCCATATTTCTGCTCTTGGCATTTTCTACAGGAGCACTTACAGGTTCTACAGGAGAACCTATAGGAATTATACAAGACAGATAACAGTCTTCTACAGGAGGGTCAATGAGTTGTTTTGATGGGAGAAAACACGAGTTTTAGCACAATTCTTGGCCTGCGGAGGTAGGTCATTTGCATACCCCCATTGAATATCAAAATATGCAAGCAGTGGTTAAATTTTGAGGAGGAAATAAAGCCTTTAGGTAGAGTAAATACATAAAATAATTTCTGCTTATTTCTTGAAAAAACACAGTCTCTCTGTTTCTCTGTTTTTCTTCAAAAATTGTTGTCTCCTTCTCCTCATTTGATTTTGCAAAGAAGCATAGACAAGATGACAGGAGGTTTTATGAGGAAAGAGCCGACCAACTCCTCTAGGCTCCATGCACATCCCCAAGTAGTGGAAATATTAACAAGAGCAAATTGGATGAACTTTTTTGAGAAATTCCAAGGGTTTGATGAGGAAATTGCTCAAGAATTTTCCCACTCTTTCGTCCCTCACACCAGAACACATGCCACTGTCACCTTTAGAGGCCTTTCCATGGGGATAACCCCTGAATTTATTAGTAGGGTCACTACCCTTCCTCTTGGGTTTCCTTGGAGCAAGGATGAGAAACTAATTGGCCAAGTTGCTAAGAAAAACTTCTTCCAAAACAATGAAACCCCTGTAGAAGATAAAAATGGCATAAGAATGGCTAGCATACCATATCCTTGGGATGAGGTTAGCTATCAAATAATTGAGTATATTTCCTGTGAGGGGAGGTACAACATTGTATATGGTTACCACTTTAGAATCCTTCATGAAGGTATGGCATTGACACTCCAGCCCCTCAGAAGCTCAACATCCCCTACTTCCTCCTGCAATCCCTCATTGACTCCAGTACTAAAGCAAAAGAAGGAAATCCAGAGCAGCTAGATCACCATGGGTTAATCAAAATTTTAGTGGAAGAAGCCCTCCATACATTTACACTCCCTATAGCATGGGAAATCTTCAGAAACATGATAGCTGAAGATGACATAAAAACCCTGACCTATGATATCAGTCCTACTGGTAGTGAGGAGGAAGAGCAGGAAGGGGGAGAAGGTGAAGCAATTGGTGAGTTAGAAGAATAAGAAGGGAAGAAGGAAGAAACTAAGATAGAGGAGGAGAAAGCTGAAGAAACAGAGCAAACAGAGACAGAAAAAGTGGCAGAAAATACAGAAGTGTCCCCTGAGACCCTAGAAAGAGAGGCAGCAACTGCCCTCACTTCCCTTAGCACACCAATTAAGCCAAAACAGAAGAGGAAGAGGTAGACCTCAATGTATTTCAAGTCTAGGAAGAGCACAAGAATCAAATCAGGGAAACCCCACCCTTCTTCAAAAGTGCTAATTATTATTGGAGATTCACCCTCTGTCTAAGGGAAAGAATCCCCTACCAAGGCACCTATCACATATGAAAGGGGGACTCCTAGATCCCCCACATGGAAAGAAAAAGTAGAACTATAGGACCCAAAAACAAACCTATAGGAGGCACAAACAGTTCTACAGGAGACCCTGTCAAAACTACAGGAGACCCAAGAGCTTGAGAAAAGGGTAGAAAGACAGCCTCAAGGAAAGGAGGAAGAAAAAGAGCTACAAGAACCTGATCCCTAGCCAAGTCTTGGCTCCTACTATAGTATTATTGAGGGGAGAAGAATAATTCCACAAAAATTTTCAATTCCTCTATTCTTTGAATTAGAGAAGGAAAGGATAAGGACTCGTAGATGGATGCAAATAGCCAAATCCAAAGGGGTTGACGATATTTGCTATATGGAGAACAAACTTAGAGAAATGGATAGAGAGTTAAGTGTTGTCAGACATAGAGAAGAAATCACAAGAAGCCACCTTGAAACTAAAAATAAATTGCTAAGAAGATAGCTGCAAGAGAAAGAGACCCAACTGGCATGCATGGCCAGCTGGTCCATGGAGGCATTGCAATATAGGACACCAGAAAAATCCTATGGCCTGTATCTCAAGGACCAATGGTTGCAATTTCAGATAAAGACTTTGGCACAAAGAGGCACCATGCATTTCCAAGATTACAGGTAGTTTATGGACCTGTGTGACCAAAGCACATCAGAAGATAAGGCAAAGATGGCAGAATTCTACTTGCATAACATGGCCCTCACAGACATGAATGTGTGGGACCCCAATGCTAGGCTAGGGGACCTACAACTAATGGCCATGGCCTCATGGAAGAACCATGAAGAGTTAAGGGCAGTAGAAATAAGAAGGTTGATGATAAAGGAGAAGAATGAGGCATTAATTATAAGAGCTAAGCCATCAGACCCCATGGCACTCATCAACACACATAACCTACTGGCCCATAATCCTCAGATTTCCCCTAGATATATATGTGATCAAGCACAATCCATTGCACATTTTGAGGACATGGAAAGGTTACTTGGGGATGACAGTGTACATACATGTATGAGGAGATGGAATACCTTACCACACAGTTTGTAGATTAGGGAATATCATTCCCCAATGAGGATGAGGGAGGCATTAAGGAGAGTGCCCATGTATAAGCTCTCTATGCAAAGGTTGAAGGTCAATTGGATTGGCCTCAAATTGAGTCCCCCACTGCTGTTAGGCATGCTGGAAGGCAGAAGAGAAGAAGAAGCGCAGGAGAGTGGGAAGAAATAGACAGGAAGGCAGGATTCTATGACAAGGAAGAGGATACCACATCGGAAGCATGGGATGCTAGGGAGGCCATCAGGGCCACAAAATACGAGGAGATGGACTAAGTTGCTCAGAGGATGAGCAACACTTTTAGTAGGGGGTGATGATGAGCGTCATAAATGGGTAATTATATGGGCTCATTTTACCTCCTAGACTAGTCAAATCAACCATTCTCTTAGCTTATTGTATGATTTTCTAATTATATTTATGCTTATAGAGTGAGTTGAGTTAGTTATGATGCCATGTGATCTAATATGTGTTTAATGCAGATTATTGATGAATTTTGTGGTCAAAGTCAAGGATCTAGTGGAAAAATGGCAGCAATAACTCGAAGTGGAAAAAGGAGAGGACTTATAGGAGGGATTCCCCTTCATTCATCTCGGAGTATAAGCAGCCAAGTCATGCATTAGTAGGCAGCTGAGCAAGAGGGGGATGATTGATGATTATCTCAAGTTTTGGGAGCCAAGCCTCCCTAATTTTTAGGAAGTTGTTGGTAGCTTCAATTGTATAAGTAGAGACGCCTAGGGCCTCACTAGGGTTGGATTTTTGTTGGATTTTTGTTGTACTTTTGCTTATGTAATCTCTGCTCAACTTCGAGCTTATTGTTTGACAGTTTCATGTAACCTTGTTATTATTTTGGAAATAAAGATGGAATCCTTGTTGAGTTAGCACTGAGCTACCTCAGAGGGCTGAAGCTCTTGGGTTAGGGCCCAATCCAAGTAGCCAAGCTCCTCTTTACTTGTATTTGTATGTTTTATTTCAGTTGTAGATTAGATTTCTGTTAGATGTATTTCTTTCATGGTTAATAATATGTTTCTTTTGATGATTCAGTAGTTTGCTTCCATTTGTGATTTCTATAGTAGGATAAGTAGTGGTAAAGAAAATTTCCAAAAGGCTAGAAACAGTGCCTTGGCCTCTCTTCCTCCCTTTGGGACCATGATCTGAGGCAAAGACCCTCTTGCTACCCCAAAAACACAAATTTTCCTCATTCATAGGACTTCTAGTGTTTGCAGTTTTTAGTTGGTTAATAGTCTAGTTTGCTTTGCTTCAAAAATTCTCCATCATGTTGAATTATTTATTTACCATAGTATTCTTTCATTCTTTCCTTTCTTGCAGCATTTCTCAGCATTTCCTTTCATAGATCATAGTTTAGACTAGTTGTATGCAAAACTCTGTTTTTCTAGATGTGCTTATTTCATTGCTTGCTTAATCTCATTGGTTGACTGTCAGTTGTTTGTGTAGAAGATATCTTCTAATAGCAGATAAAATTATTATCCATCCCATCCTCCATTTGATCCATGACCTATAGGTCACCCAAGTATCCCCTCAATTCTGCCTTAGCTTCCTGCATTTTCCATAGAATTCCTTCCTCTCTCCTTGATCAAATCCAATCATCCTTCTCTCTCCTAATGATTCTTGGTAGACCCTAAGTGCCCTAAAACTTCATTCCAACCTTCATTCACCTTTTCCACCCACTCTCACACCTTCAAAACAGCCAAAACTTCTCTTGGCTTCCTCCTGTAGGCCTCCTGCAGAATGTTATTTTTCCTTCTGTAGATTTCCTGTGTCCTCCTGTAGATTTTCCTGTAGGGTTTATTTTGAAGGAAGAGTGTGGGAAAAGCCTTCCGAAGGCCACCTGAGACCTCCTAGGACCCAACCACACCATCCTACATCCTCTCAAGCCCCAAAACTACCTTTCAACGCTGCCTATTCACTATCACATTCACAAACAATAAATCACATACATGTCAAATTCACATAAAAATACATAAAAATCCAAAAATATGTTTTTTTCTCATTTACTTCTAGAAATAGTCTAGTTAGATGTTGTTTACTTCTTTGAATAGATAGATGGAATTCTTTTCATGGTTTTCATAGTGCTTTCTACAAAAGTAGGATTAGTTGGTTAAGTAGAATTTACTTGGTTTGCTTTACATTTCAGTGTTTCTCCTTTCTGCAATTAGAATAGCATCTATTTTTCTTTCTTTTCATCACATCTAGAGCTTGTTCTGGAATCCACAGAAGTTGGCTTGAGCTCCTAGTGATCTTGCACTGGCTGACCAAGTGACAACCTACAGTAAGAACTAGTACTCGTGCATACAACACCCTCGCTTCGAAGTTTGTTACGAACTACCGGGTTGATAAGAGTAAAGAAGGCAGCCCAGGAGTTGCAGCATTATTGCTGAAATATTGGTGCTCACCAGCTTCACGAACCCAAAAATTGTCCAATCATCAAAATATACCTCCAAGAATTTGTGAGTAAACTCCTTGAACGCCGCAATGACTATGCTAGAGAATATCATCAACACATTCTTGAGTCCAAACGACATTACCATATACTAGAAACAATCCCATTCTGTCACGAATGTTGTTTTTCTTCTATCCTCAGGTGCAACCTTAATCTAATGGTATCCAGAGAACCCATCAATGAATGAGTAGGCCTCCTGTCCTCCAACATTATCCAGTATCTCATTAGTAAATGGTATCGGAAAAGGGTCATGGACACAGGGATCGTTAAGCTTCCTAAGATCTACGCAAATCTTTATTTATGCCTTTTGTTTCTTTTCTTGGACTACCATTGGGCTCACCCAATCAGATTCCTCCACTGGTTCAATGATGCCCGCCTCAAGAATCTTGTCCAATTCCAAGCAGACATTTTCCTTGTATTTGCGGTTAGGGTGATATGGCCTCTGCTTAATAGGCTTCACATCCAGCTTCAGGGTAATTTTCATCATGCCCAGGTAACCTACGATGCCTTTTAGGTCTGAATTTTTTTAGGAAACAAATCCTGATATTTGCAGAGCAACTAAGCAACTTTATCTACCATGGCATCATCCCAGTAATCCTCGATCTTTGCAAATTTTGGCTCCACTTCAGTACCAATGTTTACTTGCCAAGTCTTCAATGGCGTAGTGATATCCAAGTTTTCTATCTGTGGAACTTCGACCTCACAGTGTCCTTTTGCCTTTGGGATATTGATATTTCTTGGATCCTCATCCTCCCCTTTAGTAGTCATATTATAGCTTTCTAGTGCATGGCATCGCTGGGTGCTCTAGTCTGGTTGAACTAGCTCCAAAGGGTCCTGTGGTATTCTGAAGATCACTACCTTAACCTCCTGCAGAGCTTCCCATATTCAAAACTGAAGGTCATTAAGAATTCTTCCCTTAATATATCCCACTTCGCGGTGCCATGGCGGAGCTCCGTTTCCAGGTACAATTCATAGGGGTTATATCCAGAGTGTGACAGAATAAGTTCACCCATTCTGGATGCGGTTCCATTCCATAAACTTTAGTCCAATTTGCTAAATGATCGCGCAGATCGTTCCTCCCATCATATTTCAGAGTCAGCTGATCTTTTGGGTGACCAAATTGCAACCTCATCATTCTCCTATAATCGTGTCATTCATCAATGATGTCTTTGTGCATACCACACCACCATGCAGGCATAGCACGCATCGCCAAATCCAAGCAGAGTTTTTGTAACTATGAGTGAATTTGTTGGACTCCCAAAGATGCATCCTGAATACGTGTTCCATGCAATCTCATCGCGATTTCCACATCTTCTACTTGAGTTCCTACCTTTTGCTGCGATAAAGCAATCCTTAGGCAGGGCAGGAGCGAGGTTATAAACCACTGATGATGCTGACTATCTGTGAGATGCATATTAGCTTCACGGATCACACATTTCAATCTTTTATCTAACTCCAAGGGAATTTCACCAGCCCTCATCGTGATTTCCTTAAATCCAATTACCGATTGCGATTCAGACTTAGGCTTATCGAATTCTTTGTTCAAAGCGGCCTGAATGTCTGTTAATGATGCCAAAGGATTATCGGTGTAGTACTTAATTTACCATGTTAGCACACAATCTTGTAGAGCGGTAACTAACTACGCCTTCTTTATTTTATCATCTGTAATTTGTTGCGCTGTCCACACAGCCTTCATAAAAAACCACAATTGATCTATATCCTCACTTCCTAGGCCCTTGAAAACTCGAAACTTCATTGTATTCAACATGTTGAATGATGGTGGTGGTGGTGGTGTGGGCGAGGGTGTATGTTGTGGAGGTGAAGCTGGAGGTAGTGTGGATGAATGATGTATCCGTGGAAAACCTTGCCATATCAACTAGATAGCACTCCCCAACGAGGTTTGTACCACTCCTTCGTCATCACTTGAAGGATGTCCAATCAATGGGCTATATTTAGGATCTGCTTTTCCTTTATTTCTAAAGCTTCATCCACTTTGCGTAGATCCAAACATCAAGGCAATGGTATAACCCATTTTTCACACATGAGCATCTTAATATAGGTATTCAAAGATCTCAAATACTTACCTCATGGTGCTTTGAAGAAGTGTCACTCTACTTTGCTGTAACTGACTGAGGTATCAACTGTGAATCCTGTTACAAATCCTCCTATGACTCAGTTAATCCAGTGATTGACAGCGCGCGTGATATTATCTTCAAAATCTTCCGACCTTCGCACTAGCTCCCGAGTCCACATTATTGGACCATCAAGTTTCCACCTTCCTTGGCCATTTGCCAACTTAGCAATCCACTCGTATAGTTAGATTGGGAAGGTGCAGAAGATAATTTCATGTATTTCTGCTTACAAATATCTATCCAACCACTACTCTTTTGTTAGGCGTGGGTTTTTGTTCTCCTGCGGCGCGAATCCATGGATCTTCATATCCAACCACTTCTTAATTTCATTTTTGGTTGGATTCTACTGATGCAACATCACACATCTCTTTATGTAGATCCTGGTCCTGGCAATAGAACCATTTGTTGGCTTAATGGGTCCCGACCCATGTTCAGAGTTAGTTGCACCAGATAAAACCCTACACTACTAGCCCTTTCGGCATCAATCCGCGATGCGCGAACTGATGTCTCACCCAAAGCAATATGGGGGGATGTTGGAACCAAGTTTCTACATCCAGAGATCAGTGTGATGTCTTTTTATGCCCTAGATCTGCCTCCGCACAAATCTATAAGCCCTTAGGGCTTGGTACCGTAATTCCCTTCAAATGGCCTTTAGACCTTCATGAAGGTTTACGACTGGGTTTTTTGGACCCTAAACAGATGGATTATCTACTTACTTGCACCTTATATTACTCTTAGATCAGTATGTACTCAGATCTACCCAAGTGTTCAATAAACCTAACAAGAAGTGTTATGATCTTCGCGTAATCACTTAACGTTAATTGTGTTCAGTTAATAGGACAGATCCAGTAAGTTTGTTGCATAAATAAAGTGATATTTCATAAAGACATTATTTATTACAACATATATCACAATCATAAATAACAGAAGTACATAGATAAAACACAGGAATTTCTGCAACAACCCTCTTTATTGATCTTCAGTATAAGTTTATAGACTCAAAACTTCCCTGCGCACTCAGTTGCACGGGTCTGCACACTCAGCTACAAAAAGTACTCTAGGCCTTTTCGCACTTAGCTGTAGAGCCTTTTCCCCCTCTAAGACTTCTCTGGGCTCTCTCTAGATTCCTTACCTTGTACCCATAGACAAAGACATAGATTTGCTTTAAACTCTCTAAGACACACCTATTTATACAATCCCATGGTTCGCGGACGATGGGTAGATCTTCCAAAACCGACACAAGTTTACATAAATGACGGTAAAAACCCTTTTTGACCCTTAACTAACTACGCTCTCCACGTCCACAATTCATAGAGACTTTACATCTTTTTACATCAAAGCTTGGGCTTTTGCCCCAAAACTAACTCAGCAGACCCCATCCCAACACCACCTCTATTGCAATGACTAAAATGAGCCTTCACCTTCCATATCTACCTAATATTCTTCTTCTTTGCCTGCTATTTAGAGGGTCTTTTGTGCCTCATATTTTTCTGTGTTGTCATTATCTTCCAACACTCAGCAAACAAATGGTTATGTAGTCCACAAAAATTACAAGCCCTTCTATGACATGATCTACATCCATTATTAAAAATGCGATTGTAATCAAAATGAAAATTAAAATACCGAGAATCGTTATACCTTTTTTGTCGGTCTCCGGTATGATCATGGGAACAAGAGCTTTCCTCAGCACTGTATTTGTTATGCATACTACCATAGGTTGATGGTGATGTGTCCCCACCATCCTCTTTCCTTGACAGTATTAACATTGTTGTCGAAGCTTCTGACATCTTTGAGCACTATCCTTCAGTGCTCCCCAACCTTGTGAATTGAAGTCTTTTCTCAACCTCCAATGGTTAAGTTATCCCTTGGATTTTAACAATATGTTCTGCTTCCATATACCTCGTCCTGGTAAGGAGTCTCATATTTGTCCCTGAAATTGGTATCTCCACATTTCCAACATAAATTAAACTATGTGAAGATGAAACTGAAGTTATTTCAACATATTTTGCCTCCACCATCGATTTGGGAAAATCTGATGAGGGTTTCTCATCATCTTTCATTGATGGTTCACTAGGCGTAATAGCACATTTCTCAGCTTCCCTCATAACAAACCTAAGTCCTATTCGACAAGGTAATTATTCTACTTTGATGGGATTAAAAATGCCTTGGGCATTAATTCCCAAGCATTTTCCTTCATACTACTTTCTCTTCAACAATTTAGAACCTATTCCCATGGTATGATTTTCAAAAGCAGCAAATTCAGCATCAGGAATCATTTTCAACATGGAAGAATTTACCTCACATGGATAACACTGCAACTTTTCCAAGGCTTCCTCCTTTACTTGCAACTATTGTAGAAATCATTGTTTCTCCTCTTTCTCTTGCTATAGGAGCCTTTTTAATTCTGTATTCTCCTCTTGAAGCCTCTGATTAATCTCTGCATTTAAGGAAGGCAATGATTGAAAAGAACTAGAAGAGGTAGATGATATATTGCTCTCTGACCCTTGAGTCTCCTCCTCTTTGCACTTCCAATATGCTACATACATAATATCCACCATCTTGGACATACACAAGAAAGTCTCACGCATTCACTTGTCGTGCTCCATGGCTACACACTTAATCATTCACGTACAACTCTATCATTCATGCACACTCTAACAACAATTGTATCATATCTCTCCCCCATGAGCCTCAATACTCGTCACGTATCCTTTTTTTAAGATGCTTGTCCTCTAAAGCGTATCTTTGGTTAGCATATTCATAAAATTCACATCACTTAAACCCTAATATGATACCAAACTTGATCCAAGATTGTTTACTTACAGATGCATCAGAATTACATATAACATAGTTAATTAACCATGGAAGTTAAAAAGAACAAAAAACAATGTGGAAATAATCAAAAGAACACAAAAACCATGAAACAATAATTTGATTATGGAGTTCATCCAATTTGGACTACGTCTCCGATCCCTACTCAATAGTGGGGAGGCCTTCTTTTTATTAGTGGCATAAAAGAGATAAAAGTAAAAGAAACAAGAAATTCCAACCCTTATACCTCCAAGTTGATAGATGGGAATAGAATGGAGAGCCCTACTTCAGAAACAGATAGTACCACTAAACTCCTGGTGAAAAATAGTCCAAAAATTCTTATACCAACTCCCAATTTAGATAATCAAGCCTTCTACAACCTTCTCGGAACCTCCTTGTTGCTCAAGGTGAGGTTCTGGCCTGCTACCAGGGTCAAGGTCCGTTGTGTGCAATAGATTCTGAGTATTCCTCCAGTGCTCTCCACTATCTCCTGACACAAATATTCCTATATATAAGCATGGTGTCATCCGTCAAAATTGGGGTAGTTATAACATAAGAACCCAAGTTATTAAGTGAAATCAAGTTGAAAGGATTCACGAAAACAACCTTACCGCAATAGTGTATCCCCTTTCCAATGAGGAAAACCCATGTCAACTGTGCATGAGTCCTGGCGGCATGTTTTTCAGCATTTCCAACTTATAGGTGCATAGTCCAAGCCAAGACACAAGCATCCTACGATATACGGACCTGTTGGATTTATAGAAAACACCATACAAAATATCACGTCTGGATCCTCCCCACCAATCACATTTGGTGTGGAACCCATTAGCGTATCGATCCAGCTACAGTGCTCTACTATATGCTGGACCTGCCAAGATTTATAAATCACAATATATACATTTCGGGTCTGGCCCCCATCGCAATATCACAATTGGGGATTTCCTCCGAGGCCTTTTGTAATGTTATCTTTGTTTTGCAATTGTGGTATGCGATAATATTGCATCACAACCGATTCTTCGCCAGGGCCGATATACGTTTTTGTTCCTCCACTAGCCTGCAATATGCGATATCACAATCATAGCCAGTAATAGTAGGGGATGATTCTACTTAAGCCGCTCCTCTTTTTGCCGATATGTGATATGCGGGACCTAGGGGAAACCTGCCATGTGGCACTCCCTCATTAATTGAAACTTTTCCATATCATCTTCTCTTGCCACGTGGACAAGTCAAACTCAAACTTTGACTTGCTCTAACTTTGTCATATGGACTCGTATTTAAGTGTAATTTACATCGTTGGAATAAGGATGACGAGCACTTCGATCTGATGCTAAGTTTATCTAGATTCTACCACTTTGAGTTTCGATCCTTTTACCATGCCACTAGCACTTTTTTGAAGATCCACCTGGATCAATCCTCCTATATCAATCCTCCCCACTAAGAGAGGCTTTTGGTCTTCCAAAAGCATTAATTAATCTGCAACTGTTCTGTACTTTGTTTGCACCACAAGTGTCCTAACAGGTTGTCCTTTGTTCTCCTTCACCTTTGTGCTTTAGAGCCATAAGAGATGACCCAACACCTGCATCCCCTGGAAACCTATAGTACAATATCTTGCAAACTGCATGTTTACCTCTATGGCCAAAAAAATGAACCAAGCATCCCAAACTTTCCACGAGTTTACGACTCATACTTTGTGGTCAAGTTTACATAGAAATTGAAACAATACTCTAGCTATTAAGACAAGGCCAAACTTCATTGTTGCTTCAACCAGTGATGGAAAACACATCATCGCTACAACATTTGATTTACACAAACAAGAACGAACACTATTGCTGCTTCAACAAGTGATGGAAAACAAATCCTCACTTCCACAGTTTAAAACACAACAGAGAATAAGAACCATTTCTCACTTATCAAAGTGAATGGACCATCTCCTTGTGGTGTGTTCGTTGGTTGAACAACTATTTCACCTGGTTGATGCTCGTATGCTCTTGTCCTTGCGACATTGCTCTAGATAGAGCCTCCAACATGTGGCTCTCTGATGACCACCTGTTGGCTTAGTGGGTCCTAACCTAGGTTCATAGTTAGTTGTGCCAAACAAAAGCCTACACTATTGGCCCTTTTAGCATTAATTTGCGGTGCACAGGCTGAAGTCTCACCCGAAGCAGTATGGGGGGATGTTGGAACCAAGTTTCTGCATCTAGAGATCAATGTGATGTCTTTTTATATCCTAGTTCTGCTTCCATGTAGATCTATAAGCCCTTAGGGCTTGGTACTGTAATTCTCTTCGAACAGCCTTTAGACCTTTGTGAAGGTCTACAACTAGCTTTTGCGGACCCTAAACAGACGAATTAACTACTAATGTGCACCTTAGATTACTCTTAGATCAGTATGTACTCAGCAATAAACCTAATAGAAAGTGTTATTATCTTCACGTAATCACTTAACATTAATTACGTTTAATTAGTAAGATGGATCGAGTAAGTTTGCACATCAATACATTATTATTTCATAAATACATTATTTATTACATCATATATCACAATCATAAATAACAGAAGTACATCGATAAAACACAGGAATTTTTGCAACAACCCTCTTTATTGATCTTCAGTATAAGTTTATAGACTCAAAAATTCCCTGCACACTCATTTGCAGGGGTCTGCACACTCAGTTGTGAACACTACTCTAGGCTTTTGCACACTCAGCTACAGAGCCTTTCCCCCTCTAAGACTTACTTCCCTGCGCTAACTCTCTAGATTCCTTCCATCGTACCCATAGAAAAAGACATAGATTTGCCTTAGACTCTCTAAGACACACCTATTTATACAATCCCATTCCAAAACCGACTCAAGTTTACATAAAAGAGCGTAAAAGCCCTTTTTGACCCTTAACTAACTATGCGCTCCACGTTCACAATTCGCGGAGACTTTACATCTTTTTACATTAAAACTTGGGCTTTTGCCACAAAACTGACCTAGGGGACCCCATCCAAACTACCCCCCAACACAAAGGTCGTGACTCTCCCTCGAGTCACTCAGCTGGCATGGTGATCTCACTATGAAGATCCCTCAACTCCACCTACACAAATGCTACTTCAACTGTGTGTTGGAAATAATACTGAGAGGGGGGGGGGGGTGAACCAGTGTTATCAAATTCTTTTCAATATGCCTTCCAGATTTATACTTTAATTTATTCTTTAGATATTGATCATTAATTTGTATGTTAGTGCCATATAATAATGAACAAGAACAAGAAAAATAGATAAGCACACCAAAGAACACCAGATATAAGGTGGAAAGCCAATGTGGGTGAAAACCACCTGCTGCAATATGTCTCTATCTTCTTTCAATTAGAAACTTCTTTTACAAGGATTTTGTACTGGTGCAATCCTTTACCAGTACACAGGTTGCAACCTGTAGAGAGCTACAACTCTCTCTCATTTTCCAGTCTCTCCTGGAAGGGAGCTACAACCCCCTTTGCTCTTCTACTTCTTTAAGGACCACATTTCATTAATTTTCAGACTGGATCCAAGAAGATCAAATAATCATCAAGTACATGCAAATCACCCAATCTCCTTATAAAATCAACCAATGAATCACCCAACTTCTTAGAATGCTGTAAACAGAAAAGTAATACCAGAAATCTAAAACCAAAACTTTGCAGCAATAGATAAAGACAACCAACAAATATGTCAAGACAGGTCCGCAACTTCACCGATATAAACCTGTGGATATCCGCAGTCTTTTTGTGCCTGAACTGCGCAGATCTGCACCGTATCCTTCTACTGCTCTGCGTACCACCACACTTTCTCCTTCTGTTGAACTGCGTACCTCAACTCAAATACGCACTGCACTGTCTGTCTGACCGCGTACCTCTGCACTGTTCCTTTTGTGCCTCTACGTACCTCCGCAATGTGCTTTCTTCTGAGCTGCGTACCTCACACTGCGCCTTCTGCTGCGCTGTGTACCCCCGCACTGTGTCTTCTCCTATGCTGCGTACCCTTGCACTTACGCCATGGATCGCCTGCGAACCTCTGATTAGGGCCAAATTAGCTGTCCTCTAATGTGTCACAGACAGTCAGATCCACAGATCTGATCATGCGCCCGAGAGATCACGACTTATCAATAGATTCGCCTTAAGTTTTATCCTTGATTTAGATCTAGCTTCGTAAACCAAACACCCAAAATTTCAGATCTTAAGATATTCAAATTTCACAAGTGATCCGTCAAGTGATCCCTTTCCCCTTTTTATAGTCAATCCCTTATTCACACCATGGGACAAAACCATCAAACACCAATATAAGGGATCCAAACTGGGGTTCAACAATTTAGATCAAATACCACGTGCCAAAACCATAGGATCATGACTCGACGGGCTAAATACCAAGGGCCAAACATAAGAAACCCCACGTGAGCGCGCTTCTCTGCATTGGAGTGAGTGAACTGGGGGACTGCACCTTATGAACGGAGAACTTGTGTGTATGTCCGCACTTCTTGAACGGCGAACCTGCGGGTCTATACCTTTTAAATGATGCACCTATGGACCTCTTATTTTCCATCATTTTGTTACTTGAGTGAGTTGCCATCAAGTACAACACCTGTATCATAGAGCCAAACTAGAATCATAATGCCAACAATCTCCCCCTTTGGACTTGATGGCAACCTCAAGATCCTCAACGTCATTCTCCCCCTTTGACATCAAGGGCAAAGGGTTATGCTCCCCCTGACTATAAACCAGATCTACAAAAGGAAAGAAATTTCTTCAAGAAGAACCATAATCCACCAAACACCATAATTGACCATGAAAGAGATAGAGACATATTGCAGCACTATTCAGATCAGCATCCATGATCTCCTTTTGTACTTCCTCCAAGATCTTCTACCATAATGCCAACAATGCATTATATGCTCCCCCTAAACCTGTGCCATTCGATATTCGACCAATCCGCAACCCAGCAAATGTACGCGTATACCCCATATGAAACTTGCGTACAACCAACAATCTCTGAAACAGATGAGATTCAACAACAGGATGATGCATCAATAACCCCCAGCTTTTGCCTGAGGTATTCAAAGGTCTCCCTGGGCAATGGTTTGGTGAGTATATCAGCAACTTGTTCCTTAGAAGGAACATACTCCAACTTGACCTTTTGTTCAAGAACTTGTTCCCAGAGAAAGTGATACTTGATCGGTATATGCTTGGTCTTTGAATGCATGACTAGGTTCTTTGAAATGTTGATTGTACTTGTATTATCACATAAGATGGAGATAGGTGGAGTACAAGTAATTTGAAAATCCTACAAGGTCTGCATCATCCAAAGGAGTTGAGTGCAACAAGATGCAGCAGCCACATATTCCACTTCAGCTGTAGATAAAGCAATCGAACTTTGTTTCTTGCTGAACCAAGATACTAATCTGGAACCCATAAAGAATGCACCACCACTTGTGCTCTTCCTGTCATCCACGCTTCCGGCCCAATCTGCATCTGTATAAGCATGAAGTGTGAGATCTGTATCTCTAGGATACCATAAGCCATAGTTTTGAGTTCCTTGAAGGTACTTGAAAATTCTCTTCACTGCCTGAAGATGAGTTTCCTTTGGATTTGCCTGAAATCTTCCAACTATTCCCATTGCATGCATGATGTCTCGTCGGGTACCTGTTAAATAAAGTAGACTTCCAATCATAGATCTGTAGGTTGGTTGGTGCACTGCTGCAGATTCATCATCTGCACTGAGGCTACATCCCGTGACCATGGGGGTACATACTGGTTTTGCATCCTCCATGCCATATTTCTTCAAAATCTGCTCGAGATACTTGGTTTGAAACAAAAAGATCCCGCCTTCATTTTGTTGTATTTGCAATCCAAGAAAATATGTTAGTTCTCCAAGCAAAGACATTTCGAATTCTTTCTGCATCACCAAGGCAAAGCTTTGACTCATAGCTTCTTCATTGCTGCCAAAGATAATATCATCTACATACACAACAAGTATTAGTAATTTGTCATTTTCAATTTTTATGTAAAGATTGCTCTCTGCTGATCCATTTGAAAAACCTTGTTGATGAAGATATTTGTCTAAACGGTAGTACCAAGCCCTTGGAGCTTGTTTAAGACCATAGAGAGCCTTCTTTAGTCTGCATACAAGATTTGGATCATTCCCAAGGATGAACCCATCTGGTTGCTCAATGTACACTTCTTCTTCTAAGTCCCCATTCAGAAAGGCTGATTTCACGTCCATTTGAAAAACTTTGAACTTTTGAAAGCTTGAGAGAGCAAGGAACATTCGGATGGCCTCAAGTCTAGCAACGGGAGCAAAAGTTTCTTCCAAGTCTATTCCTTCTTGTTGAGCATACCCTTTACACACAAGTCTGGCCTTGTTTCTAATTACTTCTCCATTTTCATTCAACTTATTTTTGAAGATCCATTTTGTCCCTATGACATTCTTATCTTTTGGTCTAGGAACCAACTCCCAAGTGTTGTTCTTTTCAATATGCTCAAGTTCTTCATCCATCAACTTGACCCAACATTCATCTTTGCATGCTTCTCTTACATTTTTTGGTTCAGTGGAGGAGAGCAATGCCAAATAGCTTGAGGCTTCTGCAATTGTTCTTCTTGTTTGTACACCTGCTTCTTTCTGCCCCAAAATTTGAGATTCTGGATGATTCTTTTGAACGTACCTGGATGGAGTCTTTTCTTCTATCCTTATTTTCTCCTCAGGTGCCTCTTGAGGTTCTTCTTCATCATTTGTCTGATTTGGAGAGTAGTCTTCATCCTCTTTGATATTTTCATGATTTACTTGCCTAGGGATGTATCCTTTTTCATCAACCACTACATCAATGCTGTCAACAATTCTTCCAAGTATTTTATTGTAACACTTATATGCTTTGTTGTCGAGAGAATAACCAAGGAGAAAGCCTTCATCTGTTCTAGGTTCAAGTTTTCCAAGCTGTTCATCAGTGTTCTTGATATAGCATTTGCTCCCAAAAAAATTGAAATGCTTTACCGAAGGAGTCTCACCATACCAGAGCTCATGAGGAGTTTGAGTGTTGTTCACTCGAACATTTGTTTTGTTGAGAATAACAACCGTAGCAAATGCAACTTCACCCCAGAAGGTTGTGGGAGTCCCAGATTCATCAAGCATAGCATGAGCCATTTGTTGGACCGTTCTGTTCATCCTTTCCACCACTCCATTTTGCTGAGGAGTCCTAGCTGTAGAGAATTCCCTTCTTATTCCATGTTCCTCACAGAAATTGAAAAATTCATTTGAGGTAAACTCCCCACCTCTGTCAAACCTGAGGCACTTAATTTTGTGATCTGATTCATTTTCAACCAAGGCTTTGAAAGATTTGAATTTTTCGAATGCTTCATCCTTGTGTTTCATAAGTCCCAACCAAACCATCCTGTAGAAGTTGTCAATGAATAATATAAAGTATTCTTCTCCTCGAGGTGACCTTGTCCTAAATGGACCACATACATCTGTATGAACTAGTTCAAGAGGCCTGCTGGCTGATCCTTCCTTCTCAGGGAAGTTAGTTTGGTTTGCTTACCAAACTGACATGATTTACATATGGTGTTGTATGGAATTTTGATATCTGGAAGACCACGAACTGCCTGGTATTTGCATGCTTTCCTTATTTGTGAAAATCTTAGATGCCCTAACCTTTGGTGCCATAACCAATGTTCATCATCCTTGCTCAAATAGCATTGTTGTTGTCCTTCTTCAAATATGTATAGATTATTTGTAGTTCTTCTGCCTTTGATCACTGTTTTTCCTGTATCAAGATCACAAACGCTACATCCATTTGATCGAAATATTACCTCGGTTCCTTGATCACACATCTGATTGACACTCAATAGATTATGCTTCAAGCCATCAACATACAAAACATTTCTAGCTTTGACCTTTTCTTTCAAATGAGCAGTGCCTTTTCCTTTTATGGTTGTAGGTGTATCATTTCCAAAAGAAACTTTCTT
Source organism: Pinus tabuliformis (assembly GCA_031772625.1). Lineage (NCBI taxonomy): Eukaryota > Viridiplantae > Streptophyta > Pinopsida > Pinales > Pinaceae > Pinus > Pinus tabuliformis. Next base: position 937,382,232 of record CM062818.1, read on the forward strand.
ACCCTTTTCTAAAGCAGTATATGATTCAAGTTTTTCTTTATCACTTGTCATATGCTTCGAACATCCACTGTCGATGTACCATAGATTTTCCTGTCCTTTTGCATAAAAAGCTATCCCACATCTTTCTGGTTTTGGTTCCTTTATTCTCCATGTTCTGGTGCTTGAGGCTTGTTCCTTTGTCTGCCGAAACCTGCTCCTGCATTCAGAATCTTCATGACCAAAGTTATTACAAATAGAACATTCAATTTCATTTTCAAGTGCCGAAAAGTTGTTGTAGGTCCTTTTCGTAATCCCAGTCATACTTATTTGTTTTTGAGCTTCTCTAGTCATGATTGTCTTATAAGCAACACATTGAGCTGCTTTGTGACCGAAGTTATGGCAAGAGAAACATTGGCCATTGAATAAGCTTCTACGATTATCAAATCTACCAACCATATGATTGTAATTTCTATTGTCATCCATTCTTGAAGCAAATTGAGAAGTTTTTACCTGTGGCTGGTTGTAGCTTTCGTTCACCCTTAAGATGGATTGCCCCTGGTTTACCTGGTAGTCTTTGTTTTTTCTTGATGTAATTCATCCCTGCCTTACCTGGTGATCTCCATTGGGTTTTTGATCATTCCTCCTTGCCGCATCAAGATAGCTCTTTGAGTTCAGATCCTTTAACAAACTTAAGCTTAAGAACCTTTGTTTTCTCAATTTCTTTTCTAAGGCCAACAATTTCACATTCTAACTTTTCAAGAGATTTTTCCTTTTCATCAAGTTGGAATTGCAGAGTATCAATGATCATATCTTTTTCTTCTAAACATATTTTGAGTCGAGAAATCTCTTGATAAAAACCATCTACATCTATAGCATCCATGTAATCATCATCTTCAAAGGCCATTAAAAGTTTATAATCATTACCTCATTCATCTTCATCACTATTTGATAGACCATCACTGTCTTCATGAGTGTAGTAACTTTTCTTAGTTGCATTATGTTTCTTGTTCCATCTAACAGGTTCCTTCCCTTTATCGATATTATCCTTGTGAGGACATTTGGCAGCATAGTGACTGACTCTTCCACATGCAAAGCATTTGAAAGGTAACTTACCTTGGAACTGTCCAGTACCCCGTTGAAGATTCTAACAAAATTTGATTCTTCTTCTTCTTTTGACACGTTTCCTGACTCGTAGTACTCTCCTTTTCCTGAAGCCTTGAAGGCAGCTTCACTCCTGTCTAATGGACCTCTTTTCCTCATTTCATAAGAAGTTAGAATTTCATGCAGCTATGACATTTTAAGGCTTTGTAGATTCTCTTTTTCTTCTATAGCAGAAACTTTAGATTCAAACCTAGGGGACAAAGATCTTAGAACCTTTTCAACCACAACAGCCTCTTCTATTTCTTCACCCAAATTTTTCATACAATTAACAATCTCATCTACACGAAGAAAATAGTTAGCCACACTTTCATCATTATACATCTTGAGATTTTCATACTGAATCCTGAGGGTTTGAAGTTTTGCTCGTTTTACCTGGTCATCTCCTTCATAGCTCAGAACAATCTTGTCCCATATCTCTTTTGCAGATTTAAACTGCATTACCTTGACAAATTCTGATTGAGATAGGCATCCTAATAGAGTATTGACCGCCTTTGCATTTGTTTCATATTTCTTCTTCTCAGCCGGATTTGTAGGAGTTGCTGATGGAAAAGTATACCCTGTATCTATGATATCCCAGACTTCTGTACCAAGAGATTGAAGACATGAAGTAACTCTTACCTTCCAATAAACGAAGTTTGTTCCATCAAAAATCAGTGGCCTAATTGATGCTTCCCTCTCGTAGTTGCTCATGATGCAAGATCTTTCTTCAAGCGATCAAGCTTCTTCTGAAGAACCTGCTCTGATACCAATTGTTGGAAATAATACTGAGAGGGGGGGGGGGTGAATCAGTATTATCAAATTCTTCTCAATATGCCTTCCAGATTTATACTTTAATTTATTCTTCAGATATTGATCATTAATTTGTATGTCAGTGCCATATAATAATGAAAAAGAACAATAAAAATAGATAATCACACCAAATAACACCATATATAAGGTGGAAACCCAATGTGGGTGAAAACCACCTGCTGAAATATGTCTCTATTTTCTTTCAATTAGAAACTTCTTTTACAAGGATTTTGTATTGGTGCAGTCCTTTACCAGTACGCAGGCTGCAACCTGCAGAGAGCTACAACTCTCTCTCATTTTCCAGTCTCTCCTGGAAGGGAGATATAACCCCCTTTTCTCTTCTACTTCTTTAAGGACCACGTTTCATTAATTTTCAGACTGGATCCAAGAAGATCAAATAATCATCAAGTACATGCAAATCACCCAGTCTCCTTATACAATCAACCAATGAATCACACAACTTCTCAGAATGCTGTAAACAGAAAAGTAATACCAGAAATCTAAACCCATAACTCTACAGCAATAGATAAAAGACAGCCAACAAATATTTCAAGACAGGTCCGCAACTTCACCGATATAAACCTGCGGATATCCGCAGTCTTTCTGTGCCTGAACTGCGCAGATCCGCACCGTATCCTTCTGCTGCTCTGCGTACCACCGCACTTTCTCCTTCTGCTGAACTACGTACCTCAACTCAGATACGCACTGCACTGTCTGTCTGACCGCATACCTCCGCACTGTTCCTTCTGTGCCTCTGCGTACCTCCGCAATGTGCTTTCTTCTAAGCTGTGTACCTCGCACTGCGCCTTCTACTGCGCTGCGTACCCCCGCACTGCGTCTTCTCCTGCGCTGCGTACCCCCGCACTTATGCCGTGGATCGCCTGCGAACCTCTGATTAAGGCCAAATTAACAGTCCTCCAATGTGTCATAGACAGTCAGATCCACAGATATGATCATGCGCCCGAGAGATCACGACTTATCAATAGATTCCCCAAATTTCAGATCTTAAGATATTCAAATTTCACAAGTGATCCATCAAGTGATCCCTTTCCCCTTTTTTATAGTCAATCCCTTATTCACACCATGGGACAAAACCATCAAACACCAACACAAGTGATCCAAACCGGGGTTCAACAATTTAGATCAAATACCACAGGCCAAAACCATAGGATCATGACTCGACGGGCTAAATACCAAGGGCCAAACATAAGAAACCCCACGTGAGCGTGCTTCTTTGCATTGGAGTGAGTGAACTGGGGGACCGCACCTTATGAACGAAGAACCTGCGGGTATGTCCGCACTTCCTGAACGGCGAACCTGCGGGTCCGCACCTTTTGAATGATGCACCTGCAGACCTCTTATTTTCCATCATTTTGCTACTTGAGTGAGTTGCCATCAAGTACAACACCTGTATCATAGAGCCAAACCAAAATCATAATGCCAACACTGTTCTCTCCGCGGCTACCTACTTCACTTGTTCGACCAACTTCTTTGTAGCTGGTCCTTTCCCAGCTAGCTTGATCTTCTGTTGTGTGAGTTGCAAGTTCGTCAGCTTTTCCTGAATGTTGGTTGAGACTTTGTAGGCTTCTTCCAACCAAGGATCCAACCTTCCCTTAAGCACTGCCTCTTTTTTTTTGTTGCTTCTACTTGTGCAAGGAGCTGCTTCCCCACCTCCAACTTGGAGAGGCACTACGTTGTAGCAATGGTGCGAGCCATCACCCTAACCTCATCGTACTGCTTTTGTAGCTCGTGGATCTCTGTACTCAATATCTACATGTTGGGATCTTCCTGTAGGGTCGTTATCAATTTCACATCTTGTTCAAACAAAGTTTTGCAGTCAATGACTGCAACATCCACAGTAGTGATCCCTTCCTAGATGGTGGCTCCACACTGTTCCTTGTCTTCGGACGGAGTCAAAGGCTGTGACTTGAGTTCTAGCTCTGTGATTTTCATATTGAGTTGAAATTGAACCCTTGCCACCTCTGCCTTTGAATTTCAGATGCCCGCAACTAATTTCTAGATCTTGGCCTCCGGCTGTGCGTCCTTAGGTATGTGCAACTCTGACACTATTATGCATGCCTCTACAACTGCGACCGCCAACTAGGTGCTCTGCACCTGGATCGTATCTCTTTATTTCAGGTCCTGCATCTTCTCAGTGAGCATTTTCTCATTGTTCACCCAGTACTCAATTATTAAACTGATAGCACACTGCTCTCGCGCTCTCAATTCCACGGTCACTCCTGTTTGCAATGCATGAAGAAATTTTTTGGGGAGCACTGCAATATTGAGGCTGATGTTCTTAATGGTATTGATGATTATATTGTCATCGACTGATTCCGCACTTAGGGATCCTTTCGGTAGTGAAAATTTTGTGAGGTGCACTCTCTTGACTAACTCGGTAGCCTAACTTGTCCCTAGTGCCAGGCTCGCCTATGCGGTGCTCACCTGACCTGCGTCCACAAGTATTCTGCTGGTCTGCATATCTAGTTCACACAGATCCTTTTGAACTTTACCCAATGACTACATGTAATGTTTCTCGAATTGCTGCAACAGTTTAGCTGTAGTGTCGCACACTTTATCCCTGATCTTGTCGAGATCACCCTCTGTCAGAGTAATGGGATCCACCTGTGGTTTAGTCACCTTTATCTTCTTCTGGGACCCCTCCTGCTACTATTCTTTGCGCTTCCTTACCTGAAATGGGGTGCTTTGCCCCTCATCACCTCCACTGCCCTGCACCGACTGCTCTTCCTCCTCGGTTTTAAGCGAAGGGGATTTACCACTTTTCTCAGAGTCAAGTTGTTCCTGTTCAGCTTGTTCCATTACATCACGCTCCTTTTCTATTCAGGCCTTCTCTTCGACCTCCTTCTCTCACTGTGCAGCCAAATTTTGTGCCACTTGTTTTGCTGCATCTTTCTGCTTTTTCTCTACTGATCTCCCCGTTCCTTTGTTGGTACGGACGTCCAAGTTGGACAGAGTATGCCAATCTTCTGGCCGGTGATTGATCACTTCCTATATGGAATCATTGGTAACTAGGTAAGGTATATTGAACCACTTCTTCCGCGGGTCCTTCCGCGCTTGGATGTAAATGAGGTGGAAGTCTTCCTTGAACTCAACATATTCAGATAACTGTTCATACAATGTTGGGAACAAGCTTGGGCATAGGTTGATGGCCAAGTAGAAGCTCAAATCCATCAATACCCATAACATATTCGTTTTTGTGACCTGCGCGAGGTCCTTCGTGGCCCAAAGGGAGGAAAACTGTTCAGCCGCCAGTAATCCTGCTTGCAAATGGAGGAAGCTGGCTATCCTCCAGGAGATCCCATGAAACCAACACAATGGATAGCAACAACCATGTGTAGTGGAAGGTCTTTCTCTCATCTTGGGCCTCACGACAACTTGCAAGGAACTCACTACATAAATAGCATGACTAGTTAAGCTACAAGCCCTTCGCGCATTGTGTAGCTAATGAGATCACAGGCGCTGAAACCTCGTCTACGCGGAACTTTATCATAACTTTGTTGGCTACTATCTTGGTTACAATATTCACCACAGGATCGTTGATGAATGTTATGGATTAGCCACATGGTTTCTTGATAAGCTTGAATTTCTTTTTCATCCTCTCTTCCAAGTCCCTCTCACTTCTGTTTTTTCCAAAGTCCTTGGTCGGATTCAAAGCGTGATCCTGTGGATGAGCATATCCATGATGGGGATAGGCGCGCCAAGACATAAGCCCCCATCATGCACCAAAGTAAGCAGTTGTTGTATATAGGTGGTATTAATGTTAGAGTGGTGGTATTGGGGCACCCACAGTAGGTTCAACAACTCGGATTGCTCCACTACATAGATCCATTCAACTGTCTCCAACTCAGCAACACTTGAGTCTTTGTAATACACGCGCCTCATATAGTTTTATGTCGTGAGGTGGGGGAACCTTTCAAGGTCAGTTAGGTCACAATATTCCATCTTTAATAGAGGGACCCGCGCCAAGCACAGACCTTATGTTATCTTCTCTGGGAACAGGGGCATGTGAATGAAGAATTTCTCCAAGTATGGATCCTTGGTGACCTTCACCTTCCCTTTACATGGAGGGATATATTCTGGCAACTTGGTGATGGGCTTTGTGCCCTCAGCATCTATATCTTCAGTGCCCTCTTTAGCTTCCAATTCTACAACCTTCTCTGGTTGCTTGTCCTTCTTTTGTGTCTAGGCAGTAGAATGCTTCCTAACCAACTCATGCACTGGCACCAACCTTTTCTTCTTGTCTTTATTTGGCTTTTGGGTCTCTCGCATAGGTGTAGGCTTCAACCTAGGCAACCTCGGTACTCTAGGCATAAGAGTTGGAGCCTCCATGCTCATAACCTCTAGAGCAGCTCCTTCAGAGGCAATAGTTCCTCCACTACTTGCAGTCTCAACGGGGCCTAGTCCGGACATGGTTTTTCAAATGAATTTTTGGGTTAACTCGAGCAAATTATCGAATGTGGGGCTTGCGACCAATTCTTCAAAGAAATTATGGTTCATAAGTGATGGAAAACACAACTCAAAAACTCTAAGGGTGAAAAGTGTTCTCTGCTGGACTCGCATGCATAGTTTATAGGAGAATTTGAATTCAAATATGACCGTTCCCTCGAAAATCTATCCATTAATGTTGATTTGGCGGCAGATCTCCAAAGATTTTAGCCTTAAATACCACCCATCCACTCCTCTTAAGTGTCTCCTGGATGTCAAATCATGTATAGTGACTCTAACGATCACTTTTTGGCTGTGCTGCGCAATATCTCCTTTCATAGCACAGGTCCCTTTGCGTGGCTTTTGGTACTTTGACATCACCCTTTTTTGTGTATTCCTCCTATCGCGTAGTCCCCAAAACCGGTTAGTGTAGTTTATAGTCCCGTGCTCCCTTGTAGCTACCTGGAGCACTAAGATTGTACGGTTGTCATATAGTCATCGAGCCGAATCTCTTGCAAACGGCTTCAATCGATTTCCATTCAGTTTTCATAGAAAAGGTTCTTTGTTCAGCTTTGCGAATTGAACCGCAACCCATCTATGATTTATTTGATGACATATGGCCCCAAACAGTGCATCTAAAACTTTCTTGGAAACTTATTGAACTTACTATCATATAATAATACCAAATCATTTACCTTGAATATGCATAGTTTTATGTGGTGATCATGCCAAGCCTTTTCACGTTCCTTCTAGACTTGTTGATGGAATCCAACCAAGAATATGTATTCTTCAAGCTACATTAGCTACATGAGCAACTCTTCCAAGGATCTGTGGTCCACCATTCCTGTGAAAATTGTGATGCAGAGACTAGGCATGATATATTCCATAGGCATCACAGCTTCTATGCCATAGACCAACCGAAAAGGTGTCTGATTTGATAGCTTTTTGCAAGTAATCCTGTATGCCCATAGAACTGACGATACACCCACATCCCAATCATTCTATTACGTGTTGTAAATCTTTTCCAGTGCATTCTCCAAGATCTTATTGAAGGCCTCAATGGTTCCATTAGCTTGAGGATGATATGGTGTGCTCTTCTGATGATACACCTAGAACTCTTATGTCAGCACGCTGATTGTTTCATTGAGGAAGTGTGTACCGTGATCACTCATTAATATTTTTAGGAAATCGAATCTAGTTAATACGTACTCACACAAGAAATTTATTGTTGTGGCCCCTATACAATATTCGAAAGGCTATGCATCTTCCCATCAGGTCAGATACTCCGTCGCGGTGATGATATAGTGCGCACATGTTTTCTTGCATGGGGGATGAATCGGTCCTACAAAGTCAATTGCCCATTTCTAAAATGGTTGCAATGAAACCTGAGGGTTCTGAGGCAGCTCATCCCTCCGTGATGGTTTTCTTGTTTGCTATCATGCATCGCATGCCCTACAATATGCTTTAGAATATTTATGCAATGTAGGCCACAATAAACTAGCATGCAAAATCTTTTGTGTTGTCGCTTTCCCTGCATAATTTCCTCCCATAGCTCCTCCATGAGGATTAGAGAGAATTTTATTTTGTTCAAAATTGGGTGCATACCGTCGGACTATCTCTTCCAATCCCATCTTATACAAATGTCCTGCAATTACAGAGAAATATGTCGCGCGCACTACCAACTCTTTCTTCTGCTGGCTGGTGTATCCTTCTGGAGCCATCCTTGTGGTAACAAAGTGGATAATATCTGAAAAGTGGTTATTTTCTATGTGGACTCTGAAGAGCTGCATGTCGGGTAGCCCTTCCTCCAAATTAGTAGGCTCCTTCCCTGTTTCAATTCATGACAAATGGTCAGGTCCTACATTCAACCTTCCTGGCTTCACAATTACCTCAAAGTCATATTCTTGACATAACAAAAACCATTTGCATATTTTCACCCCCAACAGAGGCTTATTGACTAGATACTTCAAGATAGAATGGTTTGTGTACATCTTCCAATGTCCGCCCAACAGATAGTGTCTAAACTTTTGGAGCATGTACACCATAGCCAATCCTTCGCGCTTTGCTTTTTAGTAATTCTTCTTAGCCTTTGAAAACTTTCTTCTTGCAAATTCTATAGGATGATCCATATCTCCTTCACCAACCTGTCTCAGTAGTGCTCCCAACACAATACAAGAGGCATCAATGTGCACATGGAATTCCTTCTTCCAATCTGGGAAGACCAAGATCGACGCGGTGATGATTTTTTATTTCAATACATGTAGATTGCGGTGACATTTTTCATCCCAATAGAATGTAGCATCATTCTTTAATAACTTCTCCATAGGTGCGTTAATCTGGGCATAAGCCTTGATGAACTTTCGATAATATCCAGTATGGCCCAACATTGCACGCAACTGTTTGGCACTCCTGGGGACCTCCAAATTTACTATTATCGTGATATTAGCAGGACCCACCTTAGTCCTTGCTTGCACACCACATGACCAGCAAATTCGAAAGGGGACATAGAATAAACACTTCTTCAGGTTCAATGCAATCTAATACCTTTGGCACATATCCAACATTAAGCATAGATATGCTACATGGGGCTTTACTAACCCAAACAATGTCCAGTGATCAAAATATACCTCCAAGAATTTGTGAATAAACTCCTTGAATGTCGTGATGACTACCCGAGAGAATATCGCTGGCACATTCTTCAGTCCAAATGACATTACTGTATACTAGAAACAACCCCATTTCGTCACGAAGGTTTTCTTTCTCCTATCCTCGGGTGCGATCTTAATTTATTGGTATCCAGAGAACCCATCATTGAATGAGTAGGCCTCCTATCCTCCAACATTATCTAGTACCTCATCAACAAATGGTGTCCGAAAACGATCATGGACACAGGCATCATTAAGCTTCCTAAGATCTATGCAAATCTGTATTTCTCCCTTCTATTTCTTTTCTTGGACTACCATTGGGCTCGCCTAATCAGATTCCTCCATTGGTTCAATAATGCATGCCTCAAGAATATTGTCCAATTCCAAGCGGACCTTTTCCTTGTATTTTGGGTTAAGGTGATATGGCCTCTGCATAATAGGCTTCACATTTGGCTTCAGGGTAATTTTCATCACACCCGATTCACCTATGATGCCTTTTAGGTCTGAAAATTTTGTAGGAAACAAATCTTGATATTTGCGGAGAAACTCAAAAAACTTTATGTACCGTGGCATCATCCCAGTAATCTGAAATCTTCACAAATTTTGTCTCTGCTTCAGTACGAATGTTTACTTGTCGAGTCTTCAATGGCGTGGTGATATCTAGGTTTTCTATTTGTGGAACTTTGACCTCACGGTGTCCTTCCATCTCTAGGATATTGATATTTCTTGGATCCTCATCCCCCGCTTCAATAGTCATATTATAGCATTCCATCACATGGTGCAACTGGGTGCTGCAGTCTGGTTGAACCAGCTTCAAAGGGCCCTGTGGTATTCTGAAGATTTTGACCTTAACCTCTTGCGGAGCTTCATCAATGCTTTCGAACCCATCTTCAAAACTAAAGGTCATTAAGAATACTTTCCTTAATATATCCCACTCCATGGTGCCATGGCAGAGCTCCATTTCTAGGTACCAATTCATAGGGATTATATCCAGAGTGTGACAGAATAAATGCACCCATTATGGCTGTGGCTTCATTCCATAAACTTTAGCCCATTTTGCTGAATGATCGCACAGATCATTCCTCCCATCATATTTCTCAGTTAGCTAAACTTTTGTGTGACCAAATCACAACCTCATCATTCTCCTATAATCGCACCATTCATCAAATATGTCTTTGTGCATACCCCACCACCATGCAGGTGTAGCATACATCACCAAATCTAGTGCTCAAAAGCGATGATCCTCAGGCACTTATCTTTCAAAGGCATCCAAAAACTTATCTACATCAGTTAAACCATCATAATAAGGTAAATTTCTTACCTTTGATGACACATAATGCAGTGATTTAGTCATCATGTTGCAACGTAGCGTAAATACTTCATCCAACCTATTTTTCCAATGATCCAATTCTTCATCTAAGTTTGAGGTACGAGAGATTTTGTGGTCCCATGCAATATGTCCATCAGTTGTCAGATTAATCCAGTCTTGGTCTTGCACTGTAATTTTATAGATCTAATCCAAATCATCATCACTATCTTGATAGTCACAGACCAGTTCAGTATAGCGCGATCATTCTGCAGGGTCCAGTGGTACTACAACATGGAGTGATTTCCTTTCAAACGACATTGTACGCTTCTTCAAATTGATTACCCCATTCATATCAATAGGCTAATAAATTCCAGGAAGCGTGGGGTATGGATTGTTATCATCAACAATTTCTATCACCTCAAAATCAACTAGCGCATTCGCACCTTCTATATCTACAGTAACTCCATGCAGACATCCCATAGGGATAATCTTATACTGGTTTTCCATCCTCAACTAAATCAAAGACCAATGCAGTGCAAGTCGCCCCATTCTATCTGATGTCTGTTTAGGAAAAAAGTTCGCATCAGATCCTAGATCCAAAATAACCTGGTCCATCGCATAGTATCCTATTTGCATTGTGAGCTTCATCTCGCGCCCTATTCTTGCCTTATGTTTGCCAATATTTCTGACTACACGATGTCCTTCAGGAGAATTTTCATTACTAGCACACTTATTTATAAATTCTTGTATCCCTTTCACGGCCTTGCTATGATGTAGTAGTTTGATACAAGTCTCCAAGAAGGTGGTAATCACATAGGGGTCAACCTCTATATATGAATTAGTCTTTGGCAATTTGTCCTCACTTCCTGAGGCTTAGGCCTCAATGAAAGTTTTCTTCACCTCCATAAACATTTCCTTTGCATGCTCCAAATCAAACCCAATCTCCTTTTCTAGGGCCGTGAGGACCCACCCACTTTCCTTAGGTTGTTTTCCTTTATCATCACCAGTCATTATTCTGCTTATCAACACGATATTCACATTTGGATCTTCCTCACAGGGCTCAACCCTCATCATCTGCAAGTTATGGGTAGGCTGTTGAGGCTACGCCTTCTTCTCCTGCATCTTAGCCATCAACACATGGTATTCTTCTATTGTGTGGTCAAACTGAGTGGAGTATTTACATGATGGGCATGTCTGAAATGTACACTCTTGTACGTAGTGCCCTGGTGCTTCGCAATTATAGAAAATAATCTTTCCACAATATCTACTAGGTCCTCCTTCTCCTCGGCCTCATCCATGCCCCTGATATCCTTTGCGCGCTCCCCCAGTGCCCTTATCCGGAGGCCGAGTTTCTGCTTGCATTCGATACGTAGGTGTCCTCTCCATCATTAATTTGTAGCTACGGTAGTGGCGCTCATCATGGCCCACTGATTTGCAGAAATCGCAGAACAATTGTTGTGGTGTCTGCACAAATTTTTACAACAAATAACAATTATATGTCACGTGTTTTCCGACCACCTGACAAATAGCGCACCACAGCGTGGGCCCTGTGCTTTGTCCTGGTAGAGGTTCCTGCTCAAGGGCATTGTCCCACCCCCTATGATATAATTCACAAAGACAGGGTAGTGATGTTTTCCATGCCCTTGGCTCTTACACTTGAGGCACCACACTTCTTCGTGCACCTCCAACCTAGCCTCCTTTTCTTTCTTTAAGCTCTACAATTCCTAGCAGAGGTTTTGCAACTGTGAGTGAATTTTTTTGACTCCCAAATATGCATCCTAGATAGGCATTTCATGCAATCTCATTGCAATTTCCAGAGCTTCCGCCTGAGTTCCTATCTTTTGCTGCGATAAAGTAATCCTTAGGTGGGGCAGGAGCGAGGCTATAAACTACTCACGGTGCTGACTATCTATGAGATGCATATTAGCTTCGCAGATCACGCACTTCAATCTTTGATCTAACTCCTGGGCATTTCACCAGCCCTCATCACGATTTCCTTAAATCCAATTACTTATTGGGAGTCAGAATTAGGCTTACTGAATTCTTTGTTCAAAGCTGCCTGTGTCTGCTAATGATGCCAACGGATTATCGGTGGAGTACTTAATGTACCATGTCAGTGCACGATCCTATAGAGAGGTAGCCAACTGCGGCTTCTTTATTTTATCATCTTTATTTTATCCTCACTTCCTAGGCCCTTGAAAACTGGAAAATTCATTGTATTCGACATGTTGAATGGTGGTGGTGGTGGTGGTGTGGGTGAGGGTGTATGTTGTGGAGGTGGAGGTGGAGGTGGTATGGATGGATGATGTATCTGCAGAAAACCCTGCCTTATCAATTGGACAACACTCTGCGACGAGGCCTGTACTGCTCCTTCGCCGTCACTTGAAGGAAGTCCAATCAATGGGCTATATTCATGACCTGCTTTTCCTTGATTTCTAAAGCTTCATCCACTTCACCCAGATCCAAACATCAAGGCAATGGCATAACCTGTTTTTGACACAAGAGCATCTTAATCTAGGTATTCAAAGATCTCAAATACTTACCTCGCGGTCCTTTGAAGAAGTGTTGCTCTACTTTGTTGTAACTAACTGAGGTATCAACCATGAATTTTGTTACAAATCCTCCTATGACTTGGTCAAGCCAGTGATCGACAACGCACGTGATCTTATATTCAAAAACTTCCAACCTCCTCACTAGCTCTGGAGTCCACACTATTGGACCATGAAGTTTCCACCTTCCTTGGCCATTTGCCAACTTAGCAATCCACTCGTATAGTTCGGTTAGGAAGGTGCAGAAGAAAATTTAATGTATTTTTGTGTACAAATATCTATCCAACCACTACTCTTTTGTTAGGCGTAGATTTCTGTTCTCCTACGATGTGAATTCGTTGATCTTCCTATCCAGCCACTTCTTAATTTCCTTTCTAGTTGGATTCTAGTGATGCGACATCACACATCTCTTTATTCAGATCCCAGTCTTAGAAACAGAACCATTTGTTGGCTTAATGGGTCCTGACCCAGGTTCAGAGTTTGTTGCACCAAACAATACCCTACATTACTGGCCCTTTCGGCATCAATCTGTGGTGTGCGGACTGAAGTCTCACCCGAAGCAGTATGGGTAAATGCTGGAACCAAGTTTCCACATCCAGAGATCAGTGTGATGTCTTTTTATGCCCTAGATCTGCCTCCACATAGATTTATAAGCCCTTACATCTTGGTACAGTAATTCCCTTCGAACAGCCTTTAGACCTTCGTGAAGGTCTACGACTAACTTTTGTGAACCCTAAACTGACGAATTACGTACTTATGCGCACCTTAGATTACTCTTAGATCAGTATGTACTCAGATCTACCCAAATGTTCAATAAACCTAACATGAAGTGTTATGATCTTCATGTAATCACTTAACATTAATTGTGTTTAGTTAATAAGACGGATCTAGTAATTTTGTGCATCAATACATTATTCTTTCACAAAGAAATTATTTATTACAACATATATCGCAATCATAAGTAACAGAAGTACACAGATAAAACACAGGAATTTATGCAACAACCCTCTTTATTGATCTTCATTATAAGTTTATAGACTCAAAAATTCCCTATGCACTCAGCTGTAGGGGTCCATGCACTCAACTGCAGACACTACTCTAGGCCTCTGTGCACTTAGCTACAAAGCCTTTTCCCCCTCTAAGACTTACTTCCCTATGCTAACTCTCTAGACTCCTTCCCTTGTACCCATAGACAAAGAAATACATCTGTTTTAGACTCTCTAAGACACACCTATTTATACAATCCCATGGTCCATAGACCAGTCGATCTTCCAAAACCGACTCAAGTTTACATAAACGAGGGTAAAAACCCTTTTTAACCCTTAACTAGCTACGCATTCCGCATCCATAATTCATGGAAACTTTACATTTTTTTCATAAAAACTTGGGCTTTTGCCCCAAAATTGACCTAGGGGACCCCATCCCAACACCACCTCTATCACAATGACTAAAATGAACCTTCACCTTTGATATCTGTTTGATCTTCTTCTTCTTTATTGTTTAGAGGGTCTTCTACACCTCATCATTTTTCGTGTTGTCATTCTCTTCCAGCACTCAACAAACAAATGGTTATGCAATCCACAAAAATTGCAAGCCCTTTTATGACATGATGTACGTCCATTATTAAAAATGTGATTGTAATTAATATGGAAATTAAAATACCGAGACTGGTTATACCTTTTCTGTTGGTCTCTCGTATGATCATGGGAACAAGAGCTTGCCTCAGCTCTGTCTTTGCTATGCATATTGCCATAGGTTGATGGTGATGTGTCCCCATCATCCTCTTTCCTTGATAGTCTTAACATTGTCATGGATGCTTCTGACATCTTTGAGCACTGTCTGTCAGTGCTCCCCACCCTTGCAAATCGAAGCCTTTTCTCAACATCCAATGGTTACGTTATCCCTTGGATTTTAACACCAAGTTCTTCTTCCTTATACCTCGTCCTAGTAAGGAGTCTCATATTTGTCCATGAAATTGGTATCTCCACATTTCCAACATAAATTAAACTATGTGAAGATGAAACTTAAGGTAATTCGACATCTTTTACATCCATCGTTGATTTGGAAAAATCTGATGAGGGCTTCTCATCATCTTTTATTGATGGTTCACTGGTTGTAATAGCACATTTCTCACCTTCCCTCATAACATACCCAAGTCCTATTCGACAAGGTAATTCTTCTACTTTGATGGGATTGATGATGCCTTGGCCATTAATTCCCAATCCTTTTCCTTCATAACCCATTCTCTTCAACAATTTAGAATCTATTCGTATGGTATGATTTTCAAAAGCAACAAATTCAGCATCAGGAATCATTTTTAGCGTGGAATAATTTACCTCACATGGATAACGCTGCAACTTTTTCAAGGCTTCCTCCTTTACTTGCAACTATTGTAGCAATCATTGTTTCTACTCTTTCTCTTAGTATAGAAGCCTTTTTGATTCTGCATTCTCCTCTTGAAGCCTCTGATTAATCTCTACATTCAAGGAAGGCAATGATTGAAAAGAACCGGAAGAGGTAGATGATATATTTCTCTCTGATCCCTGAGTCTCCTCCTCTTTGCACTTCTCATATGCTACATACATAATATCCACCATCTTGGACATACACCAGAAAGCCTCACGCATTCTCTTGTCACGCCCCATGGCTGCACACTTAATCATTCACATACAACTTTGTCATTCATGCACACTCTAACAACAATTGTATCATATCTCTCCCGCATGAGCCTCAATACTCGTCATGTCTCCTTTTTTTAAGATGGTCATCCTCTAAATCCTATCTCTGGTAAGCGTACTCATGCAATTCACATCACTTAAGCCCTAATATGACACCAAACTTGATCCAAGATCTTTTACTTATAGATGCATCAGAATTACATATAACATAGTTAATTAACCATGGAAATTAAAAAGGACAAAAACAATGTAGAAATAATAAGAAGAACACAGAAACCATGACACAATGATTTGATTACGGAGTTCATCCAATTTGGACTACGTCTCCAGGCCCTGCTTAGTAGTGGGGAGGCCTTCTTTTTATTAGTGGCATAAAAGAGATAAAAGTACAAGAAACAAGCAATTCCGACCCTTATACCTCCAAGCTGATAGATGGGAAGATAATGAAGATCCCAACTTCAGAAATAGATAGTACCACTAAACGCCTCACGAAAAATGGTGCAAAAATTCCTATCCAAGCTCCCAATTTAGATAAATCGGGCCTCCTGTAACCTTCTCAAAACCTCCTTGTTGACCAAGGTGAGGTTCTGGCCCATTGGCAGGGTTAGGGTCTGTTATGTGCAATAGATTCTGAGTATTCTTCCAGTCCTCTCCACTCCCTCCTAACACAAACAGTCATATATATAAGCATGGTGACATCCCTCAAAATCGGGGCAGTTCTAACATAAGAACCCAAGTTAGGAGGAATCGGTCCAAAAGGATTCACAAAAACAACCTTACCGCAATAGTGAAGCCCCTTTCCAACAAGGAAAACCCATCTCAACTATGCATGAGTCTCGGTAGCATGTTTTTCGATGTTTCCAACTTATCGGTGGATAGTCCAAGCCAAGACACAAGCATCCTGCGATATACAGACCCGTCAGATTTATAGAACACACCATACAAAATATCGCATCTGGATCCCCCCTGTAAATCGAAATCGGCATGGAACCCATGGTTGTATCAACCCAGCTCTAGTTCTCTATGATATGGCGGACCCGCCAGGATTTATAAGTCACAATATATAACATTTCGAGTTTGGCTCCCCATCACAATATCACAATCGATGCATATCACGAAATCAAAATCGGCACTTTCGACTGAGGCATTTTGTAACACCATCCTTGTTTTGCGATTGCAATATGTGATAATATTGCATCGCAACTGGGTCTTCACAAAGGCCGATATACCTTTTTATTCCTCCACTGGCCTGTGATATGCAAAATCGTAATCTCAGCTAGTATTGGCAAGGGCTGATTTCCCTTACGCCGCTCCTCCTTTTTCCAATATGTGACATGCGGGACCTGGTGGCAACCTGCAACATGGTGCTCCCTCATTCGGTGAAACTTTTCCATGTCATCTTTTCCTGCCACCTGGAAAAGTCAAACTCAAACTTTGACTTGGTCTATCTTTTTCATATGGACTCGAATTTGAGTTTCATTTGCACCATTGGAATCGGGATGACGAGCACTTTGATCCAATGCTAAGTTTATCCAAATTCTACTACTTTGATTTTTGAGCCTTTTACCATGCCACTTATACTTTCTAAAGATCCACTTGGATCAATCCTCCTAGATATATAGTTGGGTATTAGTATTTGTAGATGTGAATTGCATGAGTTTATGCTAACTCAGAACAAGCTGTGAAAAGGAGAAGGAACACTTAATTCCTTTGATCCTAAAGTAGGATGTGCACATTGAATAAGAAGCATGGCCAATGAAAAATCTCGTTGGAAAGAGGAAAATAATTTCTAAAAGGTATTCTACAATATGGCAAAGAAAGTGGATAAACTATTTTCAAAGTACAAGAAGGCCTTCCATCACGAGAAGAAAGATACAGATGATCGCATATTGACACATCAAGGAGATAGTGGAGAAGATCCCCCTCCCTCTCCTTCTTCAAGTGATAGTTCTCATCACTCCAGAAACCTTTCCTTAAAATAGATGTAAAGTTTGATTTGCCTATGTATGTTAGAGAGTGTAATGCAAAAAAGCTCAACAATTGGATTATGATGATTGAGGTCTACTGCTAGATCCAACAGATCGAAGAAGATGAGGAAAAGATCTAGTTGGAATCCCTCTGACTTAGTGGCACCGCTCTCATTTGGTGCGATAGCAGATTACAAGGTAGCAAAAAAATGGGTAACCTTCTTTCCTCATGGTCAAATTTTATTTCTGCATTGAAGAATCAGTTTACCATCTAGGATATAAACAAAAAGCATTAATGGAATGGCAACATCTAAGACAAAGAAATGGTCAAAATGTGCAAAACTTCACCAAAGAATTTAGGAAACAAGCATTGAATTTGAGCATTCCATTAGATTCACCATAGATTGTAACTAAATATATCAGTTCTTTGCATAGTTACATAAGGCATTCATTATTATTATTTGAGCCTACTACTATGGATGAGGCTAGTGTGAAGGCCATGCATCTTGAGAATAGGGGGATGAATGAACAAAATGAACACCCAAAAAGAGCCGCAACAACCAAGAGAAGAGAAGAAAATCCCTCTTGTACACAATGTGAGAAAGAGGGACACGACGAAGATAATTGCTAGAAATTGCACCCTGAGCTGAGGCCTAGGGGGAATGACAGAAGGGAGAGGCAGAAGACAACTACCACCATACAACAGGATCACGAGTTTGAATAAGAGGAGGACGAGAAGGTCACAAATATGGGATTTACTTGAGGTAGACCAATTAACCTAGGGTCATATTTCGGTGAGGAAAGGAAGATCACAACTCTTGGGATCACAATAGATGGACTCATCGATCTAGGTTCCGATTTGGGCAATGAAAAAAAGGTCTCAATAGATATTGTACCAAAGGTGAAAGGGACACCAAATGCGGCATGGCTCCAGGAACTTGAGGATATCAACCAAAGAATTTAAGTAGATAATACTGAACTAAGGAAACTCCTACAAGAAGCCGACAAGGAGAAACAAATCTTGCTATGCTAGTTGCAAGCCAAGGATGAAGCCTTGGAAAAGATGCAGCATAATTGCCTTGAGGTAAAATGTGACTCTTCAGCTTCATGTACTTTTCCTAATGATGATTTTACTATTTTTGAAAAACATACTATAGGTATCGACTCCAAAATATTAAAGAGAATGGAATATGAGGCGAAGGGCCTCAACATTAATGGCCAAGGAATTATAAACACCAGCAAGGTGGAGGAATTACCTTGTCATGTAGGACTCGTGTATGTTAGGCAAGAAGTTGGGGAATGCTCCAAAACATATAGTGCCCTACCAACAATGGATGATGAATTCACTTCCTCGTATTCCAGTGATAGTGAGGGCTCCATAAACACTTATGAGAGGAGCATCAGGGGAAGTGCTCCAAGATGACCCATAAAGTTTGGAGGAGGAAGAATCATTGTAGTCACTACAACGAGGTGGGGCACCAGGGAGCCATGTGTCATATGCTCGATGCTGAGAAAGCATTGATAAATAAGCCAATAGGTGAAAATGTTCAACAAACGAATCCACCACATTCATGGTGTTCTTATTTATTAAGTAAAATGTGGTTTTTTATTTTTATATAGTAGATTGTTATGGCCACGATTCATAAATAATGAGTTGCAAATAAATGTAAAAGTGACAATGTGTTTTCCATCACTTCAAAATGCAAAGATGATGTTTGTGGTCTTTTCTTATGAATAGTTGAGGTATAGCTTTTTATTATGTAATCCTTGACCAAAGAGTGTGTGCTATAAACTCTTGGAAAGTGAGGGGTTGTTTAAGTCATGTATGGTTTGTATATGATTACAAAGGATATACCAGTCTCATGTATAGGTGGTTGAAAATGTGGTTTTGTGATGACACAGACAGTGTGTTGGATGTGTTAATGCTTCTAGTAGAGTACATTTGTGTTGGGTTCAAAGGAATGCATCCAAGCAAAGCTTGATCGATGGAGAAGGAAAAAGTGAGGTAGCAATTTCATCACTTACGAATTGACTGAAAAGTATTTTGGTGGTCCAAAATCTCTTAGTGGGGAGGATTGATCCAGGTGGATCTTCAAAAAAGTACCAGTGGCATGGTAAAAGGCTCAAAAATCAAAGTGGTCGAATCTGGATAAAATTATCATCAGATCAAAGTTCTCATCATCTTGATTCCAACAGTGCAAATGACACTTAAATTCGAGTCCAGATGATAAAGTTAGAGCAAGTCAAAGTTTGTGTTTGATTTGCCCAGGTGGTAGGAGAATATGACATGGAAAAGTTTCAGTGAATGAGGGAGTGCCATGTGGCAGGTTGCCAATGGGCCCCACATATCGCATATCGGTGACAAGAGGAGTGGATTAAGGAGAATCATCCCCTAGCATTACCCACTACGATTGTGATATCGCATATCGCAGGCCAGTGGAGGAAAAAAAGGGTATATCGGCCCCGATGAAATCCTAGTTGTGATACGATATTATCACATATCTCAATCACAGAACAAGGATGTTGTTACAAAAGGCATCGATGGAAAGCGCCAATTGCGATTTGGCGATAGGCCTCAATTGCGATATTGTGATGGGGGGCTGGACTCGAAATGTTATATTTTGTGATTTATAAATCTCAGTGGGTCTACCATATTGCAAAGCACTAGAGCTAGGTTGATATGATAATGGGTTCCACGTCGATTGCGATTTGTAGGGAGGATTCAGACGCGATAATTTTTATGGTGTGTTCTATAAATCTAACGGGTCTGTATAATGCAGGATGCTTGTGTCTTGGATTGGACTATTTGCTGATAAGTTAGAAATGTCGAAAAACATGCCATCGAGACTCATGCGTAGTTGAGATAGATTTATCATGCTGGAAAGGGGCTTCACTATTGGTAAGGTTGTTGCTGTGAATCCTTCCAGTTCAATTCTGCCTGCTAACTTGGGTTCTTATGTTAGAATTTTCCAAATTTTGAGTGATGCCACCATCATTATATATACAACTTCTTTTGTCAGGAGAGAGCGGAGAGGACTAGCCGAATACTCAAAATCTATTGCACACAACAGAACCTGACCCTAGCAGCAGGCCAAAACGTCACCTTGAGTAGCAGGGAGGTTTTGATAAGGTTGCAGAAGGCCCGATTATCAAAATTAGGAGTTTGTATGGGCATTTTTGCACTATTGTCCACCAGGAGTTCAGTGGTGTTGTTTGTTTTTGAAGCTGACTCTCGATTCACTGCCCATATATCAGCTTGGAGGTATAAGGGTAGGAATTTCTTGTTGCTTGTACTTTTATCTCTTTTATGCCACTAATAAAAATAAGTCCCCCCCAATATTGAGTAGGTCCCGGAGACGTAGTCCAAACTGGATGAACTCTGTAGTCAAATCATTGTGTCATGTTTTTTGTGTTATTCTAATTATTTCCACATTGTTTTATGTGATTTTTAAGTTACATGGTTAATTAAATTTGTTATATGTAATTCTAATGCATCTATAAGTAAAAGATCTTGGAATTCATGATTTGGGGTCTGATGAAAATGTTCTAGTGAAGAAAACCTGGGAAAGAATAGGAAGACCAATGCTACAGTGGTCCCTAATCTAGTTGACGATGGATAACCAATAGAATATTATTCCTATGGGGCGCCTACATGGAGTGACTTTGGATATTGAATGGACGCGCACCATACCCGATTTTGAAGTGATCGAGATAGTGGACGACAATAACCCATATCCAATGCTGCTTGGAATTGATTGGGCATTTGATATGAAAGTAGTCATCAACCTTAAGAAGCACAATATGACACTTGAAAAGAGGGAAATAAGGGTTATTGTTCCATTGGATCCAGTTGAAGGTGCACGATACACTAAACCAGTCCGAAATTGTGAGAATTACGTGGGAGAATGAAATCTCCTACAATTCATATTCTGATGAGGGGCTCAAACATTGGAAAAATAGGTTGCATGAGGTATCATTGTTGCGATCCAACAGGGTTACAAAGTCACTCCGATGTATATCCAATGAGGTATGTAACTTACCATATTATGATGGTTTAGAAGATGTCAATTTATTTCTGGATAAATTTAAGAGGGATGTACAGGAGGAACATTAGTCCCAAGCACTAGAAATTACATTGTGAGCTATGCCTACCAGATGGTGGGGTACCCATAAGAACAACTTCACTGATTGGAAGGAACATTGATGGATGATGAAGTCGCGATTTGGGTATACCAATACCTGCATTACAGAGAAATATACAGGGAAGGATGATCTGCATGAGCATCTGGCTCGCTGGACGAAAGCATGGGGAGAAGTACCATAGCCATAATGCGTTCATATATTTTGCCACACTTTAGATTTGATCACGATGAACTCGTATCTAGAAACAGAGATGCGATATGGAATGGAAGAATGGGATGTTCTGAAGGAAATTTCTCTGTTAACTTTTAGATTTGAAGATGGATTTGAGTGTATTGATGAAGCATTATAGGAGATCAAAGCTAAAATATTCAGAATGCCTCACAAACTTGTTGCATAGGTATAACTAGATTGGAGTATGCCACTGCACCATGCTCTCGAGTTTTACAATGTGACCACTAAGGAAGGCGAAGAAGATCCTAGGAACATCAATATTTCTGAGTCAGAAGGATAGTGTGAAGTAGTTGGGCCTAATACAGAGGCTCCTGATATTTCACAACCCTTAAAGACTAAGTAGGTGAATATTGGATCGGAAGCACAACTGAAGTTTGCAAATATAGGAGACTATTGGGATGAAGATGCAATGGAAAAAGTCACAGAGCTACTATGGGAGTATCAAGACCTGTTTCCAACCAAGTTCTGTGATTTGAAATGGATAGTTGGGGATCTAGGCATCATGAAGACCACTGTAACTCCAGATGTGAAGTCAATAAAGCAGTGCCCCTACTGTTTTAATCCTAAGTATAAATAAAATATGCACGAAGAATTAAATAAGATGCTTGCAACTAGGATTACTGAACCTATCGAGGAATCCAACTAGGTTAGTCCCATGGGGGTTCAGGAGAAGAAGACACAGGGTGAGATTCGAATATGCATAGACTTAAGGAAGTTTTATGATGCTTTCTTCCATGATCCATATCCTACGCCATTCATAGATGAAGTACTAGAAAATTTTGGAGATTAGGAAGCTTATTCATTTACTGATGGGTTCTGAGGGTACCATCAGATCAAGATCATGCTGGAGGATAGAAGTAAGACAACCTTTGCTACTGAATGGGTGTGTTTCTAGTATACATTTATGAATTTCGGACTTAAGAATGCCCCTGCAATATTCTCTAGGGTGGTAGTTGCATCCTTTAAGGAGTTTATTCACAAGTTTTTGGAGGTTTACTTCAATGATTGGACTTTGTTTGGGTTAGTAAAGAGACATGTTGCCCGTTTTCACCTCATTTTAGATACTTTTTGAAGATATCAGATATCCCTTAATTTGAAGAAATGCATATTCTACGTACCATATGGGATATTGTGGGGGCATGTAGTCTGTAAATAGGGGTTGATGGTAGATCTTGCCAAAATTTCTGTAATTATTAACTTGGAGGCTCCAAATAATGTCAAACAATTATGCGCGACGTTGGGCCACATAGGGTATTATAAGAAGTTTATCAAGGCATATCCGCAGATCACTGTGCCCATGGAAATATTGCTGAAAAGGGATGTGATGTTTTGCTGGGACGATGATTGCTAGAAGAGTTTGGATTTTTTGAAGGAGAAAATGGTCACAGTGCCCATTCAGTGTTCCCCGATTGGAAGAAGGAGTTCCACGTCCATGTAGATGCATCCTACATAACACTAGGAGTTGTGCTAACCCAATTAGGTGAAGGTGATATCGATCATCCGATAGCATTTGCGAGGAGAAATTTATCGAAGGAAGAGAACAATTATTTAACGACAGAGCGCAGAGGACTAGCAATGGTGTATGTGCTGCAAAAATTCAGGCACTACTTTCTAGGTACACACTTCAAGATGTACACAAACCATTTTTCTCTGAAGTACCTAGTGAACAAGCCTGTTTTTTTTTTTGGGGGGGGGGGGCGAATATGTTGATGGTTGTTGCTCTTTCAAGAATACAACTTTGAAGTGATTGTGAAACCAGGGTGACTAAATGTTGGACCCAATCACCTCTCACAAATTGAGAATGGTGATGAACCTACAAGTCTAGAGAAAGGGTTGCCTGATGCACAAATCTTTGTTGTGCATGTTATAGATGACCATTTTGTTAATATAATCTAGTTCTTATCCATGGGAACAAACCCTAAAGGGTATTCCATGCAGCAAAAGAAAGAGTTGGTGGTCTGGGCTACATATTTCTCTGTTATTACCGGTTATCTATATAAAATGGGATCTAACGAAATATTGTGTATGTATGTTCCAGAGTATGAACAAAAAAGTATCCTCATTGAAGTGCATGGAGGGGTTGCAGAAGGACATTATGTGGGAAGAGAAACTACATAGAATATCCTACATGCAGGAATATCGTGGCCGACTATGCATAAGGATGCCAAGGTCTATTGCAGGGCATGTGATGTCTGTTAGAGAAGGGGGAGGGAATTGTGAAGAGATGAATTAACTTTGAACCCATAGATGTTGTTATAGGGATTTGATAAATGGGCTATAGACTTTGTTGAACCAATTTAGCTAATGGGAAAGAAGATAGGTGCTACACACGTCATTAAAATGATTGAATATTTAACTAGTTGGGCTGAGGCGCAACCTGTGAAGGACTGTAGTGCGGCCATAGTTGCGAAGTTCATCTTCGAATATATTTTGTCTCAGTTTGGCTACCCGAAGATCTGGATGAGCGATAGAGGTTCACACTTCTTAAATGAAACAATTGATTCTTTTCTCGATGAGTTCTAGATGTATCACCAAAAGAGTATGCCATATCATCCTTAAGCGAATGGCACAGTGAAAGCATTTAACAAAATTAAGGGAATGCCTTGGATGTGCACATACTCGTTGTTATATGGGCATATATAACTACCTTCAAGAAGTTGAGTGGACAAATGTTGTTCAGATTGGTTTATGGATAGGAAGCTGTAATGCCGATGGAGTACATAGTGCCCAGTTTGCGGATTGTTGCGGTTACAAACATGGTTGATCAAGATACCATGTAAGAACAACTCACACAACTTGTTGAACTAGTGGAAGCTCACTTCTTGGTAGGCTTTCATCAGCAAGTACAAAAGGATCGCAAAAAGGCATGGCATGATTGCCATATCAAACAATGCACCTTTAAGAATGATGATTTTGTATTGTTGTATGACAATAAGTTCACAAAGTTTCTGAGGAAGTTCCAAATGCATTGGCGAGGGCCATATGTTATTAAGGAGATTACAGATGGAGGTGTAGTTCATCTCGCCAAGATGAACGGAGAATTGTTCTCGAGAAATTTCAATGGGAGTCGATTAAAGTTGTACAAGAGTGATCCTGCACCTTTGTAATGACTATATGGAGGTGTGATAGTCTTAGTGCTCCAAGAAGTTGCAAGGGAGCATAGGACTATAAACTACACTACCAAAAGGAAGGTTGGGCGAAGTGAAGGGGCTGTGGGATAAATCAAGGCAAGGCCCAGAGGAGAGCTATGATGAAGGAGATGCATTATGATGATGGGTCCCATGCAGCCTGACCAGAAAATGATTGTTGGAAGCACTGTAGCTAATTGGATGGAAATTTTCCCATTAAAAGGAGCAGGGGGAGAGAATTTATGGAGCATATCATTGGAAATCTGCTGTCAAAAATGCATTAATGAAAGGGATTTGGAGGGAACAAACATATTTGAATTCAAATTGAGCTATAAATATGGCATCCCACTCCACATTCGAACACTTCGCTTCCTGCGAATTTTTCTTAAGATTTTGTGCCTTAGTTTTTGCCAAGAGAAGTGTTGTATGTCTAACGAATATTGGGAAAGAATTAAGGATAATATTTCTCAGTCGGGGTTCACAAATTAAACTAACTGGAAGTGTGAGATATTCATCGAAAAAATGACTAAAACGCGCCCTAGGATGGATCTAATGCAACTTGTACCTATAGGGTTTCCTACTACAGTGCCTAGGTTTCGAAGGCCTACGCCGTCGACTTCCATGGTGGGAGATAAGAAGAAGAAGCCTCAGCAAGCACCGGTGCAACAATGTCCACGAAAAAACCCAACAGAAATCTGCCACAAGGGAAAGATGGATAGGTCCAAATAGCCCACAGAGCCATTGGACCTAGATGAGGAAGAACTACATGGATGAATACAGGATATTGATGCCAAGGGGGCTGCACCAATAACTCAGCTACCACCATATATACCTCCAAGAAAATCCATGGCTAAAGTGCCCAAAGACCCAGATTCCGTGAAGTTCATGGTCTCCACACCTTTTCTACCAAAGAAGGTGTTGTTTGAGGGAAATTTGCTTGCTGGCCCAGATACCATACTTGAAAATGGAGGATTGGGACCTGGGGGACCATGAGAGGTTTTCACAGTTGGCATCGACCAAGTACCTAAAGAATGTATACTATGAAGAGTCAGATGTCACACATCTTGAGATGATGAAATGGGTGGCTGGAGTTGTGTGCGTGGGGCTCCTAAATATGTTATGGGCACCACACTTCAGTTGCACTACTATTAGTACAGTCTGTGTGCACTAATTTTTAATGTCAGTGCACAACGGGTGCCTACAGTTGGGAGGGCCCATCCCAATCACTAACATAACATTCTTGCCATACCAATGAGTGGACCTTGTGGAAGCATTTGTAGGAAAATCATAGGAGAAAAATTTGGCAACCAAATGAAGAGTGATTTTGGTCTGGTAAAGAAGTCGCACGGGTATTCCATTCAGTTAATGTTAGATGGCGTAGTGCAGTTTTCTACCCACATTTTGCCCCAAAAATCATGTGGAAGTGTTGTGTGGATGAAGCACCTGCACCAGTAGTTTCTTTTGCTTCACAGTGCACCAAGGGAGTCCAGTACAACTAGGCTCAATACATGTGTCACGAATTTTTGGAGGACTGTAGAGAGGCTTAGGATGAGGGCAAGGAATTCCACTACGCATGGTTATTGTTGTTGATCATCTTGTGGCCTGGAGGACGCTCAAAGAGAGTTAGTTCCCTTAGTAAGACTCAGATCTACCTGAGGCCATGAAGTTCCCTTCACTATGGGTTACCAAAGACCCCGCATGAGTTATGCAAACCAAGATATTTTGGGTCTTGTTTGAGTTAGAGTTGAGGATGGTGATTAACTAGCAGCCAAGGTTATCACCAAGTTTGCACACGTAGTACCTCAATGTCAAATATTTCAAGGAAAATTTCCATAATTTGCACATCCACACAAAGAAAGATGCTAAGGGCATATGTCACAAGTTACCATACTTAATCGCCGATGATGATATTATGGGTGTAGTCAGCGACTGGCCAAGTGATTGACTGACCCCCTCTAATGTCGGCGCAGGAACTAGTCAGGCTGCTAAAGGTGAAGTAGCACAGACCACAACAATGATAAAAATAGAAAAGAAGAAGGATACACAAAAGTCTTCCACTAAAGAAAAGGATGCAATAAGAGAAAAGGTCATGCAATAGAAAGAAATGGATGCAAAGGAGAAAGAAGTGGCTACCACAGAAAAAGAAGAAACAAAAGAAAATACTACATTGCAGGCCACCATTGACCTCGTCGAGTCAAAAACTGAGCACATGGACATGGAGGAAGAGATAGAGGGAGAAGAGGAAGGGGGAATAGGCTTGGAGTCCTCCTTCATCATCAAGAAGAGGAAGAAAAAGAGATCGACAGGGTCGCAAAAGAAGAAAAAATAAAATAAATTGGTGAGTGTGATGCCTTTGGTACTCATGGAGACGGACCTAGATGAAATTGGGGATGTGGTCCATGACGAAACAATAGATCTTTGGGGACACTTTGAAGAGTAGTACCGACAAAAGTTCGGTAAGGTATAGTAGGGCCTATGGGAATTGCAGGTCCAAATAGGTCTCATTCAAGTGAGAGTGGGATAAGCTAGCCTAAAGTAAGTGAGCCTGAAACAAGAGAGTAGACCGGCCTTAGAAGAAAAACTCACCCTAGATCTCTGCACAGTGTAGTTTCTAGAGGGGTCCCTGTGCGTCGACTCAGCAGAAGGCAGGGTGCACCTGCTACACATGAAGGACTTGAGTCTGAATTTGGTAGTGCTTCCTATTCCGACTTTGCATGACCTACATCAAGGGGTGTCAGATGAGCTAAGGATTCAAGAACAAAACACACTGCTGATCATTAATAAGGTGAAAACCAAAAATCAGCAGATGTTCGAGGAAAAGATGCAAACCCTTAAGGAAAGGGAGGAAGTAATGGCACGAACTCAACAGCTTGAAGAATAAATAGCACATGCCTGTAATGAGCTTCCTGAGCTTTAGATTCCAATAGAAATGGCCCCTACAGAAAATATTCAGAACCTAGCTACTGCAGTAAAGGAATCGAAGGAGGAAATTGAGAAAATTAGATTTGAGCTGCAACTGTAAATCTATAAGCTACAACTTAAGCTGCAACCCACTACTCCTCAATAAGTTAGAGAGCTGCATGAAGTTGCTACCAAATAAGGGATGGCTAACTTAGAAGCTGCAGTCAAGGGATGCACGTAGTTTTTTGAGAAAGCCATGGAATTGTGGACCTCCCTGTAGGAGTATCCAACTCTACAGAAGATTGATGTTGATATTCTAGAGAAGCAGAGGCAGTTTGATGAAATAAGGTCTACAATGCAAACCTTAGCACCAGTGCAAAGGTTCACCAGGTTACAAGAAGGTAAGCTCATCCAGAGCGAAATTAATGAGTTGCGTAGCAAGGAAGCAATCATATCTTCAAGGACACAACCTTGGGTGGATGAGGCTAGTCAGTTGACATTGTTAGTACGGGAAAAGATGAAATCCATGCGACGTACATAGAGAATAGTGGGCCTTGTAGTTGAAGCCCCCACCACAAAAAAATTGGTTGAAGAAGTCCGTTAGGCTATTGCACAGGGGACAATAAACTTGAAATTATTTAATATTTAATTTAGTGAGCTGCAGGTGAAGATTGAGGTGCCATGAGCAGAGTGGCTCGTGGAAGAGTCATGACTTTGTGTTCGGGTCCTATTCGGATAGGGTCCCCTGGGGTCAATTTTGTAATTGTTTTGTTATTGTTGTAAAGTCTTTGCATTTTGAGGAGTGAAGCGTGAAGATAGTTAGGAGTCAAAGGGGCTTTAGGAAGGTCAAAGCCCATTAATATGTTAGAATTTAAGATATTCTTGTGACCCGCCCACGATTCACGAACCATGGTATTGTAAATAAATATGCTATGAAAAGGAGTCATAGTGAGTCATAGGAAGAACTCAATCATTAAAGATCTATGTATGGGAAAGTGAGCGAAGGCAAAGGAATCTATTTTCTATACTTGGGTGAAGGGGAAGGCTCTTGTAGCTGTGTGCGCGAAGACTTTGGTAAGTCCGCAACTGAGTGTCTGGTCCCCTGTAGCTATGTGCATAAGAAAGAAAGAGTTTATAACATAAAATATGAAGCTAATAAAGACTACTTTGGAGCAATATCTGTTTATCTTTGTGTTTATGTTTACTTCTACATTTACTGTGAATTTGCTCTATTTATTGCAGTTATCATAAAAAACACTTAATACATGCATGGAAGTGGTAGATCTATTAGTTTACTTGATGTTATGAATGTTTAAAGAAATCGACGTAGGGTTAGAATTTGTTTTTTGTAAGTTACTGTAATTTCCGCATTTTAAGGGTTAGGGTTCGCGAAGGTTAGAATAAGGCCCTAGGAATCACACAAACCCATCACACAAACCTCTGGATGTAGAAACTTGGTTCTGTCATCCCCCAATATTGCCTTAGGTGATACTCCAACCTGCACTACGCAGGTTGTTTCCAAAAGGGCCGGTAATATGAGTGTGGGGAAGCCATGGTAATATGAACGATGAATTAATACTTCCTAAAGAACTAGACCATGCATGAAAATAATTGACGAAGGCAGAGAAGCTGAAGTTATGCCAGTTTGTCCCCAATTTTGTAGCTGTGACAAACACCCTCCAAAATTTTTCTCATACTCAAATTTTGGAGCCTACGATGGATCTTTTGATCAATCATTCGATAGTCACTTCTTCGTCACTTGATACTTTTTGAGCTCCCTCTTGGATCAGAAGTGTTGAAGTCACTTGTACACACATGCATAGTCCACAAAAAGTCCATGAGCACATTATTCTATGCAAGATTGGACAAGCATATCATGCTCCATCAGGACTATGCCTGTGCGATGTCTGATTCATGTCGATAGTTAGTGTGCATTGACAATGATAGTTTCTCACATTCTAGCTACATTCGTACTTCCATCTCGATGAGTTTTGCAAATTGTCGCTCCCACACACGTTTTTTTCACAGGTGTCACTTTCATGTTTTGGTTGTCGCCTTGACTTGTCTGTACTATAACTAGTATCGTTTCCATGTTATATTTTCTATGGAATGTGTTATTTTCACCGTCATTCATGTATCACAAGTATTGTTCACATTTTTATCTTCATATGGAAAATGTCATCTTCTGGCATGGGAATTGTCTCTTACCATGAAAAGTGGAGTCTTGGTTTGTTTCAAGGGGAAATATTTGTGATAAAGAGTGATTCTCATCTTGTAGGCATGTTTCACACTCAATTCCAAAGATTCACATGTTGTCACACAAGTGTCATCGTTATCATCGAAATTCTATCTTCAGTGCCGCACTTGTCGTAAGTTTTCGCAAAGGTTTCCACGCTAAGGGAAGTTTGTGTTCATATGTTCTAAATGATAAATGTTGTGTTGCCAAATGTCTAAGTGTGTGATCATAGTCAAGTTCTATCACTGTTCACATTGGTTTCACTGATCCTGGACTTAGCCCAATTTCAGAAAGTTCCCAACAACCTAGTCTCATGCAACCCTCCTAAACTGCACATTGCATGGTCTCCGCCCTTCAGAAGAAATATTATCTCTTGGAACTATTAAATTCACAATATTTTCCTCCCAGAACTATGAATTTCACAACCTCAGTTCTTAATCTGAAGCCCTGACTCCCAGAACGACCCAACCACCCAGTCCCTCTATCTTCCAGAATTGTGTAGTTGGTTGAATCACTTCCCAACCCCTTAGTCTAGTTCACTAAGCTCTCAAACCGCACATTGCATAGTCTCAGAGCCCAATCTCCACCCTTAACTTCATAAACTACAAAATTGCGTAGTCACTGGGCCTTTCCTTGGACCACACTGATTCTAGCTTAGTTAGCGGATCATCATGGAACATCTTAAATAGGGGTTTGTCAGACTGATGTCGTCTTGTAATGTGTTGATTGTAGACAAAGGAAATATAACATGCTACAGAAATATGATGGAGAAGGAATACATATTAGATGACACCTAAGGAGCTGAGGACAAAGGATGATCATCAGGAAAGAAGATGAAGGAACACTAGAATATTATTAGAACCGCATGAAGACCCCATATGATTTACAACCTTTTGGAGGATAGATATGAAAAGAAAAGCACATCTCTCATCAATTTGAAGTAATAAGGATAACTTATCATTTCCACATCATTATGTATTCAATGTCATGTATTTCCACAAACATTGAAACTCATTTAATATATTTTCTTTAAGTGTTTTAGTCCCATTTGCAACATAGGAAAAGTGGTCTTTTCACATATTGGATGTCACACAACCTATAAAAGAATATTCTGATCATTTCGAGGGTCTATCTTTGTGTATATGAGTTTTTATAACCATGTAAACGTTATTCACACTCATTCATAAAGTTTTGAGCACTTTCACACAAGTGTCGTCATGGTCATCAAAAAGTGTATCTTAAGTGTCGCACTTGTCATAACTGGTCATAAAGTGGTCACACAGAGGGAAATTTTTTGATCATGTATCATGGGTGATCTATGTTATTTCATCATCAAGTATTCTAGGTGTGAGATTATATTTTAAGTTTTATCACTATACACATCAGTCTCACCAGTCTCACACTCAACCATTTTCGAAGACGCTTCTCGACCAAGAACCTTGGCTCCTCTCAGCCTGGCTGGACTATGAATTACATAGTTCTAGAACTCAAAGTGTTACCTTCCCTCTTGGAATTATGAAATTCATAGTTCCTGCCTCCCAAGATTTCCACAGTGCACAGTTTCTATGCCCAAGGCCCATCCTTTACCTCTAGGATTGCACAATCATTCCTCCTAGCCTGGTCCTAACTGCGCATTGCGCATGAACAAGCCTCAAGCTCTTTCCATGAGCCTCTGAAATGCACAGTTGCACAATATATCAATCTCCCTTGCCTCTTGAAACTATGCAGTATGTCCTCCTAGTGTCCATCCCTCAACCTACCTCATTATCATCGAGGATTGTGTAATGTTTCCCTTATTTTGGCTTGAACTATGGATTGTACAATCTCAGTGATAAATCTTCACCCTTAGCTACTTGAACTACACAATTTTGTAGTCACCAAACCCTCCCTCCTGAGTTGTCACCCGTTCATGGCTCAGTTAATGAATCCAAATACACTATCTTAGACTAGGGGGTTTTAGACTAGTGTTGTCTCACCATGAGTGAACTGCATATGCAAGTACTCTCTCACACCATGATAGGATGACAATGAAGGAGATTTTGAAGGGAATCATGTTGAAATACATCTTGGAAAGTGGACATGAAAGTTGATCAATTGATGAGCGCCAATATCGCAGCAAGGATGTTGTAACTCCTTGGCTACCAGCTTTACTTATCAACGTGGGGTTCATATAAACTTGGAGGTGACAGTGCTATATGCACAAGTAGAAGTGAAGGGCCTGCCTATTTTCACTGTTCATCTGGTGAGAGACCCTAGGGGATCTAAGCCAAACTTCTATAGAGTTAGAAGAAGCTTGATTCTTTGATGGAAGAAGAGAAAATCTATTCTAAGAGAGCTACTCTACTGTAGTAATGAAGAAAACAAGATGTAATGCTAAATCACACCATATCCTAATTAACCATTTAAACATCTATGCTAAGAAGAATTTCTAAATCAACACTATCCTAATGCTGCTATCTAAGTGATAGAAGTAAAGAGCATCAAACCAAAGTAATGTGTATGCAAGGAAACTAAACTAAACCTATTTTAACTCTTTTTTGGTTTTTTTTGGTAAAATCAAGCATGCAATTTAAGTGCTCTTGTAGATGTGATAGGCGGATGGAAGGTGGTTGAGGATGGCTAAAAGGTCTATGGAGTGGTAGCGTTTAAATGATACACAGAACAAAGTTCAGGAAGGAGTCAAGTGGAAGACCAATCGAAGATCGAAATCAGCGAAAGGAAGATGTAATGAAGCAGCAATGCACAGGAACCGTTGGATCAGTCAGGAACATTATTAACGGGATATGAGTGGCGAAGATCTTATCGCAAGAGATTACGTGAATAGATGGATGAACAAGATGAATGGGAGATGAATGGCAGAGATCTTATCGTGTAGGGGATTAAGTGAATAGATGGATGAAAA